>CM026206.1:26758496-27358496 GCA_014839995.1 Xenentodon cancila
GAGGGAGACACAGAGAGAGAGAGAGACAGAGAGAGACACAGAGGAGACACAGAAGAGAGAGAGAGCAGAGGAGAGAGAGAGAGACGACACAGAGGGAGACACAGAGAGAGAGAGAGACAGAGAGAGAGAGAGAGAGAGAGAGAGAGAGAGAGGAGAGACACACAGAGGGAGACACAGAGAGATAGAGAGAGAGGAAGAGAGAGAGAGAGAGAGAGAGCGATAGAGAGAGAGAGAGAGAGAAGGAGACACAGAGGAGAGAGAGAGATGAGGAGAGAGAGAGAACAGAGAGAAGAGAGAGAGAGACACAGAGAGACAGAGAGAGAGAGAGACACAGAGAGAAAGAGAGAGAGACACAGAGCGACAGAAGAGAGCAAGAAGAGAGGGGAAGAGAGAGAGAAGACAAACACAAACACACAACACACACACACACACACACACACACACACACACACACACACCACACACACACATATATATATATATATATATATATATATATATATATATATATATATATATATATATATATATATATGTTGTGTGTCACCGATATTCATTTTTTATTTATATAGCGTCTATTACAACACAAGTTGTCGCTAGGATCTTTCCAGAGACCAGAACATGACCCCCGAGCATTTATGACATAAACAACTGCAGGTAAAAACTCCCCTAGTGGGATATAACTTCAAACTGACAAAAGTAATAATACTAAAAAAAGTCACTTTTTGAATTGTGGATTAATAAAATAATTTAATAAAGCTAAAGAAATTCATAAATGAGTTGGTACCCCTAAAAAAAGACAGCTCAGTCCTGGCTCCTCCTACCGAGCTATCCTCCAGGTCTTCCTCACAGCTGAGGTCTGGCTCCTCCTCCCAAGCTATCCTCCAGGTCTTCCTCACTGCTGAGGTCTGGCTCCTCCTCCCTAGCTATCCTCCAGGTCTTCCTCACAGCTCAGTACCGGCTCCTCCAACCGAGCTGTCCTCCAGGTCTTCCTCACAGCTGAGGTCTGGCTCCTCCTCCCTAGCTATCCTCCAGGTCTTCCTCACAGCTCAGTACCGGCTCCTCCTACCGAGCTGTCCTCCAGGTCTTCCTCACAGCTGAGGTCTGGCTCCTCCTCCCTAGCTATCCTCCAGGTCTTCCTCACAGCTGAGGTCTGGCTCCTCCTCCCAAGCTATCCTCCAGGTCTTCCTCACAGCTCAGTACCGGCTCCTCCTACCGAGCTATCCTCCAGGTCTTCCTCACAGCTCAGTACCGGCTCCTCCTACCGACCGTTCCTCCAGGGTGACCTGCAGTCTTTCGCATTCACCAACTTTGGATAGACCTCTACTGGGAGGTCGTGAAGAGCCAAACACCTGGCAAACAAAATCTGCAACAGGAGGTCCTGCTGTGAAACTCCAGTGAAGGAACCAGGATCCAGCTGCGAGGAAGTCCCAGAGGACTGCATGGCTGCGCTCTGTGCATCGGCTCATCTAGATCCCAGCATGATCTGATTTCCAGCAATCCTTGTTTTAACGCAGTCATTAGTCATTCAGAGGGGAGTTGCTGCACCTCAGCAAAAAAGAAAAAAAAAAAGAATAAAAGGAGCTGGTTGAACCTGTTAATCTGCTTCTACAGATGCAACTCGAAGTTCACAGTCCAGAAAAAGACATTTTCCTTCTAAAGTTTAGGAAACGTCTCGTTTTAGGTCAGTTAAGATTCCTGTTAGGATTATAGTTTCACTTGGCCCTAACATTTTGGGTAGTCCCCTACAAGTTTCTCACAGCAGCTCCACAAGAATTTCAATCATTACAAATACCTCGTCCTCCCTGGTAAGATCTGTGCAGCCATGCTGAAGAGGAAAGTCAGGTCAGCCCTCAGATTCTAGAGGAGCAGGATCTGTCCTGCTCCATGTCAAGATGGTACTTGGTGGTCCTGCAGGAGACTGCAGACTCTACTGTCACTGGACCAGGACGCCTCTTCAAAGGACATCATTTGGATTTTAAGTTCATAAAGGAAACGTGGCAGTGAGATTCAGATTCCTGATATTTTACTGAATTTTGAATAACTGCCATTAAGTCCTATGAGCTGCAAACTGTCTTCATTTAAACACAAGTGAAACAATTAGTTTTGCGTCTGTCCTTTCCATCCTAAAAATAAGAGAGGTTTGGTTCTGCTGGATCATTTGTATAATCTAGTTTGCGTAACCCCGGGGTCGTTCTGGACAGTTCTCTTTCCCCAGGTGTTCGTGTTGCTGACCGGCTGACTGGCTCAGCTTTCTGTCTGTGAAAGGCTTACATATTTTTATTCTATAGTTTCAAGAAAGAAAATCTGAAAAAAATTTAAGTGTGTAAGTGTGATCAACTTGACAAACTATCCAAGTCCTGGTTTCCGCTCCTCTAGTCTTGGTTTCCGCTCCTCTAGTCCTGGTTTCAGCTCCTCTAGTCCTGGTTTTAGCTCCTCTAGTCCTGGTTTTAGCTCCTCTAGTCCTGGTTTTAGCTCCTCTAGTCGTGGTTTTAGCTCCTCTAGTCCTGGTTTCAGCTCCTCTAGTCCTGGTTTTAGCTCCTCTAGTCCTGGTTTTAGCTCCTCTAGTCCTGGTTTTAGCTCCTCTAGTCCTGGTTTCAGCTCCTCTAGTCCTGGTTTTAGCTCCTCTAGTCCTGGTTTCAGCTCCTCTAGTCCTGGTTTTAGCTCCTCTAGTCCTGGTTTTAGCTCCTCTAGTCCTGGTTTTAGCTCCTCTAGTCCTGGTTTTAGCTCCTCTAGTCCTGGTTTTAGCTCCTCTAGTCCTGGTTTTAGCTCCTCTAGTCCTGGTTTTAGCTCCTCTAGTCCTGGTTTTAGCTCCTCTAGTCTTGGTTTCCGCTCCTCTAGTCGTGGTCTCTCTTGTTGATTCCTGTCAGCACTCGCGCTGCTGCATTTTGGATCAGCTGGAGGCTGTTAAGAGAATTACTTGGACATCCAGCCAACAACACGTTACATTAATCTAGTCTAGAAGATACGAATGCATGAATTAGTTTTCCAGCATCACTCTGCGAGAGGATGCTCCTGATCTTTGTGATATTACGGAGGTGGAAAAACGCAGTTTTACAAACCTGATTAATATGCTGTTATAAATGACAAATCCTGATCGAATATAACGCCAAGGTTTTGCACAGTTTTACTGGAGGCCATCGCAAGACCATCTAATCCCTTCCTAAGCTGTTTGGGACTACAAACAACAACCTCTGTTTTATCAGAATTTAGTAGCAAAAAATTTCTGGACATCCAGTCCTTGATGTCCTTAAGACACATCTGAAGTTTGTCTAATGGTTCTGTTTCATCTGGCCTCATAGACAGATACAGCTGCGTATCATCAGCATAACAATGAAAATTAATGCCGTGGTTCCGGATAAAACTTCCCAAGAGCTGCATGTATAAACTGAACAAGATTGGCCCTAGTACTGAACCCTGCGGGACACCATAGCAGACCCTCGTCTGTACGGAAGAAACCTCATGAAGATGAACAAACTGGAATCTATCAGACAGATATTATTTAAACCAATCTAGAGCTGTCCCTTTAATCCCAACAACATACTCTAGCCTCTGCAGTAAAATGCTGTGATCTATAGTATCAAAAGCAGCGCTGAGGTCCAGCAGAACCAGTATGGACACTAACCCATTATCTGAGGCCATAAGAAGGTCATTCGAGACTCGAACCAGTGCTGTTTCTGTGCTGTGATGCATTCTGAACCCTGACCATTTCTATACAAATGCTCACACAGCTGGCTTGCAACCACCCTTTCCAGAATTTTAGAGATAAATGGAAGGTTGGAAAATCTGTCTATAATTAGCTAAAATGTCTGGGTCAAGAGGGATTTTTAAGTAATGGTTTGATTACTGCGACTTTAAAAGCCTGTGGCACATATCCTAAGACTAGGGACAAGTTGATCTGTTCCAGTATTGAACAATATATTGTTCCAATATAAGAGAGAAAACATTTTTAAGTAGTCGAGTAGGGATTGGGTCTAACAGACACGTGGATGATTTAGATCCATTGACGACTGAGGTCAGCTCAGAGAGGTCAACAGGAACAAAACAGTCTAGAGTCAAGTCATAGCATAAGGGAGTCGCTGAAGCTGAAGATATGCCCACAGTCACTGCCGGGAGGGCCTGGCCGATTTCCTCTAATTCTGACAATTTTATTGCTAAAGAAGCTCATAAAATCTTCACTACTGAGAGCTGCAGGGATGCACGGCTCAACAGAGTTGTGGCTCTTTGTCAGCCTGGCTACAGTGCTGAACAGAAAACGTGGGTTATTTTTATTATCCTCTATTAACACTGAATAATAGGCTGTTCTAGCTTTGCGAAGCGCTTTTTTATACACTATTAGACTATCTTTCCATGCATAATAAATATCTACAGACCTACTAGAGTACCACTTTCTTTCCATTTTACGCACTTTCTGTTTTAACATACAAATATGTGAGTTAAACCAGGGAGTTCAGCTCCTATGGTCAGAGACCCTCTTTCTCAAAGGAGCAACTGCATCTAAAGCTGAGTGCAACACATCTGCAGTGCTACCGACAAGGAAATCAACGTCTGCAGGGGTAGAACCGAGGTCACAGCCCTCAACTGCTTCACTATGTTCCACTGTAAGAAGATGAAGAGCAATGGCCTCCCTAAATTTAGTGATAGCTTTATCGGATAGACACCTGCTAAAGTAATTCCTCCTATTATGCGTAACGTTGACAATGTTGAATTCAAACGTTATTAAATAGTGGTCGGATAGGAGGGAGTTTACATGTGACACTAACAGATTATCAGGTTCTACACCGTAGACGAGGACCAGATCAAGAGTATGATTAAGACAATGCGTCGGTTCGTTAACTTTTTGTAAAATCCCCATCGATTCTAGAAGAGAATCAAAAGCCAACTTAAGACTGTCGTTGTCAACATCCATATGAATGTTAAAGTCGCCCACTATGATGACTTTATCTGTACTGATCAATAAACCAGATCAGAAATCTGAGAACTCAGACAGAAACTCCAGATAAGTTCCAGCAGGAGGCCGGTAAACTACCACCAACAAAACTGGCTTCTCTGATTTCCAGCTCGGCAGTTTTAAGCTAAGCGTAAGGCTTTCAAACGTATTATAATCGCATTTAGGTTTGGATTTTATTGTAAGACTGGAGTCGTAGATCGCCGCTACTCCTCCACCTCGACCTGTGATTCGAGGAATATGATAATTAAAGTAACCGGACGGGTCGATTCATTTAAACTAACAAACTCTTCCTCTTGGAGCCACGTTTCTGTTAGGCAGAAAATGTCACTCCGGGTCTCAGTGATTAGATCGTTTACTAATAGAGACTTGGAGCTTAAAGATCGTATATTTAGTAATCCGCATCTAATTGTTTGGTCTTTAGCTCCTCTAGTCCTGGTTTCCGCTCCTCTAGTCCTGGTTTCAGCTCCTCTAGTCCTGGTTTCCGCTCCTCTAGTCCTGGTTTCCGCTCCTCTAGTCCTGGTTTCTGCTCCTCTAGTCCTTTTTGCAGATTTTCTTTTCAGCAAAATACAAATGAGGATTTTTGGACAGATTTTATCAGAATAAGCTCAGTCACCTAAGCAAAAATAGCTAACTGTGATTGACAGGTGGGCGTGTTTCAGTCAGCTTCCAGACCTTTTTGCTCCGAATCTATTTAGTTTACCTGTTCACCTAGCCCCGCTTAGACCAGATTCAGTTGAAGAAGACATCCTCCAAGCGTGTTACCATGGCAACTGTGTGGTTGAGGAAGGTGAGCAGCAACAGCAGAGTGAGTGGGGACTCATTTATTCTAGTAAAATCATCAAACCTTGACCTGGGTGTGGTGGTGGACTCATGACGTCCCTGGTGTCCTGGAGGAGAGATGATCCGAGTCTGATGGATCACCACTAGAAATTCATCATAGTCTGCATTAATCTGACTGTTTTAATCAATATTTAGCTTTTGTTTAGTGCTTATTGTTACAGTTTGACTTCCGGTTTACCAAGTTTTCAGTTTCATTCCTCTATTTTTCATCCTCTTTTTCATCTTTCCGTTAGATATTCAGGCACAGAGAAATCACCTCAAATCATTTTATTTTCTGGTCCGTGTTGAGAAAATTTTACATTTTTTCTTTTTTCTAGAAAACTTGAGTCCATGGGTCTATGATGGTTACCGATGGAGGGGGTGGAGCCAGCCTGCTGTGATTGGTCAGCAGGGACAAGGTGTGCTGGCGTCCAGCTCCACTGTCAACCCTTTGCTCAGCAGGAACGCCTCCTGTTTTGGTTCCCGCCCGAGGAACTTTCTCAGCATCTCTGAGGCGTCCAAGGAGCCGCCAGGCTGAAGGATGAACTTCCTGTAATCCAGACCCACCTGGAGGACCAATCAGGACACACAAGCTCAACTTCACACTTCATTTAGGATTATTTTATCCAAAACAAATTACTCATGACATAAATGACATATCTCATCAAATACAAGTTTATTTCAGTAAGTAAGTAAGGTGTATTTAAGTAAACAGGGAAAACGGGTGACATTAAAGTGCCTGTGTGAAATGTTCAACTGGATGGATTTAGATGATCGTCTAAGCTTCTATCATTAACAGAAACAGTCAGATTAAATATGATTCTGATTGGTCACAGATCATATGAATTTTATATATTTAGGTTTCTACTGGGACCTGGAGTCTGATGAATGTTTTAAACCTCGTTGTTAGCAGTGTTTTTACACCCTGAATCTGTTCTGGTCCGTTTGTACTCAGACGTTTCTCGCTCCGAGTCAGAGTCAGAGTCAGAGTCAAGTTTATTGTCAATTCTACTACATCTGAGATACATACAGAGAATCGAAATTGCGTTACCCTCAAACCCTCGGTGCTACACAATAAATACATTTTAAACACAAAGTGCAGGTTAAAAAGAGACAAGAAACAAGTTGTGACATGACAACAACAGTTTTTCGGGTTGTTTAAAGTGACCTGGTGCAAAGCAGGCGGTCCAGTTCTGCCAAAATACAGATACTGAGATCAGAGTGAGTGAGGGGGGGGCAAGGCGGGAAACGGTGGAAGAGAAGGGAGAGTGTTAAGTGTCCTGACAGCCTGGTGGACGAAGCTGTCCTTCAGTCGGCTGGTTCTGGCCCGTAGGGTCCGCAGCCTCCTCCATGATGGCAGCAGACTGAAGAGGCTGTGTGACGGGTGGGTGGGGTCTCTCACAATGCTGAGGGCTTTGCGAGTCAGACGGCTGCTGTAGATGTCCTGAAGTGAGGGGAGAGAGACACCAACGATCTTCTCAGCTGCTCTCACGACGCGTTGGAGAGACTTGCGGCAGGTTGCGGTGCAGCTCCGTACCACACGGTGATGCAGCTGGTCAGGATGCTCTCGATGGTGCCTCTGTAGAAGGTGTACCTGATGGGGGCCGGGGCTCTGGCTCTTCGCAGTTTGCGGAGGAAGTAGAGACGCTGCTGTGCCTTCTTGGCGAGTGATGCGGTGTTAACAGTCCAGGAGAGGTCCTCTGAGATGTGGACACCCAGGAACTTGGTGCTGCTCACCTTCTCCACAGCAGCACCGTTGATGGTCAGAGGAACGCTGAATGCTCCGAGTTTCAACTGAAGTAAAACCTCCAGATCAGAAGTTCGGACAAAAAGTCATCTAGCTGGTAGCTGGACTTCAGAGGCCAGCGGGGCTGCCGCCAGCATCAACACTCTTCAAACCGGATCATCCTGCGCCGTTTGCTCCATTTTAGTTTTCTAAACTACAAAAACTTGTGCTGCTGGTTTTTAACCGTGGATGTGAAGCTTGACATTTGTGTTCCCGTAAACGGGTCTCCACACTTCAGACAGTAGTTAGAAGAAGAGGAGATGTTACACAACAATAATCGTCACCCTGGTCCAAATTTACAGATGTGTTGCTGCCATCAAATTCAAAATAAGAAAAAAATGCTCATGAAATGCTAAATTTCTCGGTTACATCTGATATTTTCTTTATGTTCTATTGGGAATTAGATACGAGTTTATGAGATTTATGAATCATTGCATTCAGTATTTATTTGCATTTTACACGGCATCTTAGCTTCTATGGAATTTGACTTTTTGTTCATAGATTTTGTTTTCCAACAGCATGTACATCATGTGACCCACTGAATGCAAACTGGAGCCAAAATGTAGTCAAACAATAGGATTAAGAACAAAAATGTATAAGAATAAATCTACTTGAAGCCCCAGTAGCGGAAGCTGTCAACAGCAACAACGACAGGTTTGTGGGTTCTTTCCAGATGTTGACCTGAGTGAACGAGTCACATATCCAACCCGAAACCAACTTAATCACAGCAGCGTCACAGTATGTGCTTATTTGAGTATAGATCAGGAGGCTCAAACATGATTGCTTCAGACACATCTGAATGATTGTGGTCTCCTGAGATGGGACTTCTCAGGATGGATCAATCTGTCTCATCTTTGAACTGATAACTTAGTAGCTCTTGTTGGGATGAACTTCAAAATCTAATATACAGGATTGGACTCTATGAGCAAGGAAATACAGCAGGATATGTTGTTTTATTCTTCTGATGTTATGTGGTGGCTCATTTTAAGCAGCATACACTAAGAAGAAGAAGCAACACCACCTACTGGGCTTTTTTATGTTAAAAGGAAAGAGAAATGTTGTAATGACTGAGTAGAACCTGGTTGGATTGGAGAGTCTGCATTTGATATTCTAATAGACCTCTGAAAAAGGATTTTCCCATGACAGCAAACAGTAAAAGCTGAACTCTGGAGCCAATCCAGAGCTTTTGAGTCTTCCGAGCTCACCTTGGGGTTCATGATGCCCTCCTGTTTGAAGCGAGCGTAGAACATGTCCATGGAGAACACCTCGCTCCACAGGTAGCCGTAGTACTGAGCGTCGTAGCCGCCTGCCAGGTGACCGAAGGTGGCCGGCATGTTGGTTCCTGCAGACATGAGAAGGAACCCCGGATGACTGGCAGATATCACTAAGTGGACACAGCTACCAGATGGCCCCACGTCCAGTAAAGTCGCTTTGAGAGGGAGATCCAGACACGTCTCCTGACCACTAGGGCCTGGATCCATCAGTGAGCTGATCTCCACAGACCTCCATGTTAAAACGTCCAATTTTACAGTAGAAAAATAATGCTTTTAATCTTTAAAGGCTTTGGACAAGACATATTTAAAGGTAAATGTTAATGCTACAGGGAAGCTTTCAGAAAGTGTGTTTTTGTTACCTTCTGAAGCAGGGATGCCCAGGATATCCAGACAGAGGCGAGCGTACTCCTCTGCAGGGTCCAGTCCAGTTCTAGTGTGCAGAGCCTGGTCCACCTTGGCCAGAACGATCTGCCGCAGGTTGAAGAGTCCTGCAGGAGAGTCACCAGTGACATTTGCAAAGTATCTGACTAATTCTTTGGTCTGATTTTTTTTTTTACCTACATAACCAACTTGTACAATTGTCCCCAAGAAGGTAAGAAATTCCTTTCCATCTTCCAGCAGTTACTGGAAACACTGGGAACCACCAACAAAACCCATCACGCAAGACACATCGACGCCACATTGACTGGTTCTAGCCGTTGCTTCAATACAACAACCGTCGGCCACGTTTGGTGGGGACAGAAAACTAAGTAAACTAATTCAAGTGAGTAAGAAACTACGTTATAAACAAAAAGAAAAAAAAAGAGAAAAGAATGTTAATTAGTGTTAGTCTCATAAGTATCAGGAATCGTAAAAACATACTAAGCATCGATTGACGGAGTTCCCCAAAGATCTGTTGTGGGACCTGTTATTTTTTTTAAATATATTAATACACTTGTTCAAAATGTTCTAAATCTCAATGTTCATTTTAATTTAGAAGCTGTACACTGATATATTTGGCTGCTTCAAGACCTGACTAGACTGTCAAAGAGCGCATTTGTGCAACCTGAAACTTATTTTGAACACTAACAAAACAAAATTTATGATGCTCTGAAAACAAAACTGAAGTTGGTAAATCTTCCAGCCATTTACATTCTTTACAGTTCTGTTACTAAGACTGCATCCTTATCCTCCTGCAACAAGTACAAACATTCAAGCTAAATTTTAGAATTAAATCCACCATATAAACCCGCTCAGTTGTATCCAGAGTCCCAGGGATTTGGTGGAGGCTACCTCAGCTCTCTTTAGGTGAAAGGCAGGATTTACCCTCGGACAGGTCACCAGTTCATCACAGGGCAGAATTAAATTATGCATTTCTTTTAAGAGTTAGGGTTAAGGTTTGTGGCTGTCACTTTGAAGGCCTCGTTATCCAATTGACCTATGAGCCCCGCCCCTCCCTTACTTACTTAACCCTTAGTTAACTTTCAATTACTTTCACTTAAAAAAAAAGACATAACTTTTAATCTTATTTTAGGTACCTAATAGTAGATCGGAAGTTATAATTTTACATCTGGTTCTCGGTAGGGTTTTTAGCAGACATTTAGCTCTACTTTGTTTGGATTTAGGAAATAAACTTCCTTGTCCATCCTCTTGATAAATGGAAACAGTACTGTGATAGACTGGCGACCTGTCCAGGGTACCCTTGACTCTCGCCTCTAATGAGCTGGCTCCGGAAGACCCCCGTAACCCTGCAAAGGATAAACCAGGTATAAAAAAATGGATGGATGGGAAGTATTACAACTACCTGAGACACACCATTTCACTTCAGATAAACTCTGTAAAACAGATGCCCGTTCAGGATTTTCCAGTGTTTTTCTGTGGAGCTGAAAGCTGAAGATGTCAGAGTTCTGGACCCTGTGGAACTGATTCTCAACACCCACTGGCTCATATGTGTTTGAGGGGCGGGGCTTACTGATAGGTCAATGAGCTGGACGAACAATTACTCGTCTACCTCTACTGGTGTGATACGCACCGGTGTTGGCGAGCCTGGACTTGATGAGTTTGTCGAGCAGCTCGTCAGGGATGGGGTGCCCGGTCTTGTAGTGTTTGGACATCCTCTGGAGAGGCTCCTTCTCCCAAACCCAGTTCTCCAACATCTGAGACGGTGCCTCCACAAAGTCCCGCTCCACGTGAGTGCCGCTGAACATGGCATAGTCCGCCTGTGGACACAGCAGAGCGACAACTCGCTCATAGGAAGTGGACTTTACCATCACAGACTGAACAGAGGGTGCCAGCGGGCTCATCAGCAGACCTGAGCGCAGAGCTGGTGCATGACGTGTCCAAACTCGTGAAAGTACGTCTCCACCTCGTCGTGCTGAAGGAGCGATGGGGCGTTTGCTGTGGGTTTAGTGAAATTAGCCACCATGGCTGCCACGGACATCTGACGTGTGCCGTCGGGCAGCAGACAGCCAGGCTGCAAGCCAAAGCAGGCGGCATGGCCATACTTTCCCTCCCTGAACAGAGTGGGCACCAGCAGTCAGAAAAGACAAAGAGCAGACAGCTGGAAACAGATTGAGAGCAAGACCTTGACTCTGGGGGAGGTGGGAGGAGCTTTAACCCTCCCTAAAAATGGCTGGCATTAAGATTACTGCTGAAAAATGATGAAGCTAATTCAGGATGAGAATATCCACTATTTATTGGACCAAGATTGATTCTCTTCTTGGGTTTTTAGATGTTTTGATAAGGGCATGTTTAGATTGACTACACTGAGTCATACCTGTTATTAAAGGTTTGTCAGGTACCAAACTATAAAACTGCTTCTGTTTTACGTAAATGTTGCAAATTTTAATGGTTTTAATCTTGTTTTATCAGTGACCTCTTCAGTATGTTCTAAATCATAAATCCATGTCATTTCAGCCATTGTTAGGGCATCATCAAAAACTATTCAATCATATCTCCTTACCAATAGCCTTGCTCAAGAGGCAACAAAGTTATTTTGAGTTATGTCCACAGCATCAGTGAGAAAAGTTAAGTTCCTCTCCCGACCACTACTGTCTAACCGTTTCTAGAAAAATAAATCTTTAATAGCCCTCTAGAAGTTTTGAAGGATTTTCAGATATTTTATTTACTGTCCTATAAATTTGTATCTTCTACGACGGTTAATGTTACTGGTTATTTTATTTTGTTTGGATCATTTGTTCAGTCACACAGAATTCCATGGAAACAGCTGGTACCAGCTGGGGTCTAGACGTTTGGCTTCATGTTAGAGGGGAACGGTGCTGAGATGTTGATTTCCTTTTTGGATGGCGTCTTGTGGGCCTTCGTGGAATTTAACTATGGCACCAACCTTTTCTCTGTGGTTTAGTAAGTGATTTTATACTATACTGCTCAGACATGGTAATACATTATAATGCATTTATCTATATATTAACAATATGCTTTTATACTTATAAAAAACAAAAAGTGTGGATTTGAATTGGAAATATTAGTCTGTGACCTCTTACGGTACGGCCGGGGCAGACTCATATCTTGTCTTTGACATATTCTGTGGCCTTCGTATAGTTCGGTTTGTGCAGATTCATATTTGGTCCTTGATTTTCCTGCTTTGCTGACACACACACCTTCAATGATTCGTTATAACTAGTTATTGTTCAGTCTACGTTATTCTGTGGTTTTCAAATTACTTTGCAAACTGAGACTCTTTCTCACTTCTGCATAGAGGCACCTGACGTACGTTTGAGCGCACTTGCATGCAACTGCTGAAATGAACTCTTCTCTCATGTCCTTATTCATGATAATCTAGTGAACTCAGGCTTTGTCCAGATAGTCATGTAGTGGCTAAAACATATTACACAGAGGTGTTAGTTGGTAGTTCTTGTTTTGGCTGTGTGCTTTTGGAATTCCCATTTGTTTGGGTGGAATGGTGTTTATCGGATCAAAGCTGAGTTTTTCCTGTTCGTGTCCTGTGCATGTGAATATTGTTTGATACTTGTATGATTAAAAATTGCTTGAATGATCTCTCCATCATCTGCTGCCATGTACTTGTTAGGTAGATGTTAATAAAAGCCCCGTGGCGGGGAGGTTCTGACCGGGGGTACAGGTCCAGGTAGAACTGGCCAACCATCTGACCACTGCTGCGGTCTTTAACGCAGTACAGAGTAACGTCAGGATGCCACAAAGCTGCTCCGTCCACCAGCTGGAAGGTCAGACCCAGAAGCTCCTGGTAGATGTCCAAAAGCCCACGGGTCACCACCTCCATGGGGAAATACTCCTTCAACAGATTCTGGTTCACAGCATACTGAGTCTCCTCCACCTGAGGGAGGAGGACAGGCCAAGGTGAGAGTGTGAAATGTGAAGATGAACGATAAAGGAAACCCCTCGCATCATCCACCTGCTCTGACCTGGGTCTTGAAGTAGCGGGTGTCCCAGGCGTGCAGCTCGCCAGTGAAAGGCAGGCTTCTCTTCTCACACTCCTTCTCCTTCAGCTTGAGGATGACTGCTCGCTCTTCCTCGCCCAGCGGCTTCAGCTTTCGGGAGAGCTCCTCTGAAAGACACAAGATCATCTACACCAGCAGCATCTGCATCCCTCCACAACTCTCCACACACCTCTATTTATTTCAGTGTAATTTAAGGCGTTCCTCAGGGACTGATCCTCAGACCATAGACCAACTTCATGGTTGAAACAACGGGGAAGTAAAAACTACAGTTCCTTTACTACCATTAGGTGTCTGTATCCATTTATTTATTTAATAGAATATGATTTGTTGTGTTGTTAATTTTACTAGCAGGTTGACTGGTTGTGGGGTGGTCTACAAGGGTCCGAGGGTGAAGCTTAGCCAAGAGCAGACAGCTTGTGCCAATGAGGTGTTGGCTACATGCAGTGTTCATTTCTGGTGATGCTAATAAACCTACATTTGAAATAGGAGATTGTAGATGTTCACCAGCTGCTTGTTGCACCTATTTACAACATAGTACTGTATAGTTGGAGTTAAAAAAAAGGCTTCAAAAACTCGTGGATGAAATCAAAGGAGTGTGTCCAGTTCCTCTGACACAGTCTACTTCTAACACAGCACCAAATCTACATCAGAATGGTTGAAAACGGAAGATTCCAGACTTTGGAACGACCTGGTCAAAGTCAAGAACCTGATTGAAATGCTGTGGTGGGACCTTCGGAGAGCTCTGTAGAAGTACATCTCCAAAAGGATCAATGACCTAAAGGAACATTGGAAAGGAAAATGGAGTGGAATTCCTCCACAACCAAGAGAGAAAGTTTCTCATGGTGAAGTTGGACAGGAAACATCTACTTAGTTACTGCTGCTGAAGGAAGCCTCTGCTGAGAGTGAAGAGGATTTTTACATGACTGGAAAGCCAGGTCAGAGCGAAGCCAGAGTAGTACCAATCAGTGGAAATGTGCCTTTAAGAGCTTTGTTCTGTAGTTTATCATATTTAGCAGCCGAGTCAAAAACTTCCGTTGAAAATGGGGTACTTCTTTAATTTACAACTAAAATGAGGTTTGTAACAGCTGCTTTACGTCTGTGCTGGAGTGTGATAATGTCATTTATGTGCGTCCTTGGTCACATTCTTAACCTGTACTGGACCCGTTTCTTACCTCAAGTGTGAACTAACAGGGTAAAAATACAATTATTAGAAGCAACATCTGGCAGCAGATGCTGTGACTGATCTTCGTTAGTACTGATTATGATGACTCCTGAAAAGTCAATAAATGTAATTTCAGACGTCACTGTTGCAGGACTCACCCAGGAAGCTGGCCACCTTCTTCCCAGACTTGGCCATGTTCATCTCCAGAACAAAGTCGGCGTGCGTGCTGAATCCGAGCAGAGTGCTCTTCTGAGCCCGGAGCTCCACCAGTTCCTTCAGGATGGCTGAGTTTTCCTGCGAACACAAACACACACAGCTGTGTTTCAAAGCCGTCAAAACCACCAAAATGGCAACAAAACCAACTGACCTTCAACCAAAAAACTATTAACACCTGCAATCATGTGAAAATGTTGTCTATTAGTCCAACGTGTGTGTTTCAGGATGTTGGACACCGCACATCGATAAAAAGAGCTCAGGGCAGCAGGACTGCGAGAGCCCCATCTTCTTTGGTTGAGCATCTTTATAATGGTGCCATTTGATTAGTGGACCATGTGAGGGCATAACAAAACCACCTGACTGTAGTGAGCAGTGCAGACTCGGCACTGAACAACTACAATCTCAGATGGATGGCATAATTCTTTCTTCCCTTGCTATTACTTATTTTAGGTTGGGACTTTAAAAATCAAAAGAATCAAGGTTTTGGAAGGACCTAGTGACCTACATGACCCATTTTCAGCCATGCTTTACCTGTTGCTAACCACATTCCTAACAATATTACTACTAAAGTAGTGTTATAGCCAATATAGAGCCTAATTAGGTCAAGAAATATCTGTCAGTCAAGTCAGTCAATATTCAAAAAGAATGGAAGTGGTGCCAGGAACGATCCATGAGGAATATCCTCAGTAGGCAGAAAGAAAACCTTGTAAACGTGCTGAGATATCAGACATTAGAGTGTTTGACAGCTTCACCTCCTTGCAGCGAGAGTTGAAAGCCTCCTCCATCTTCCTGCGTGTTTCCGGGACAAAGCATTTCTTCATAGTAGAAAAGTAGTGAGGATACTTGAGTGTGACCTTCAGTTTGTCTCCATCCTTCTCCAGAGAGTTTAGGAAGTCCTCTGGGAGGCCACCTAAGACAGAAACAAGCCGGATAAAACACACTTTAAAACCAGCGTTAAAGCGTTCATGGCAAAAGGCTAGGCTCCGCCTCCGTAAAAGGGATCACAGAGAGGAGCTGGAAGGATTTAGGACTCACCTAGCTCGTCTCGGGTGAAAGTCAAGCAGGTCGTGTCTTCATTGAGGTTTTTGTTGAAGTCAATGCAGAGGTTGCTTAGCTTCTTCTTGATGCTCTTGATCTCCTGTTACAGCAGAGTGTAATTAGACCTCCAACATGGCAAAAACAAAAAGAGCTCACATGACTGGACGTTAAGCAGCAGTCATGCACATGCTTTTCAAAGTCTAGACATAAACTAAATTTACTCTAACCCTTCTCTATGTTTTTGATAGTCACTGTCAAAAATTATACCGCAGCTTTTTTAAATAGGTAGCTCTCAGCAGACACAATGTTTATTTGAATAAATGTAGTATCAGAATAAAATTCTGATAAAAACACCCAATTTGACTCCTTCTGATAAAAATCAGGAGTTAAATTGAGTTTACATTAGTAAGCTAAAATAAATGGAGATGGAAAACACAGAAATATGAGCAAATATTCCACTTTCAGAGCTCATGTCAACGCAACATTCTCCTCTTATTATGATACGTTTACTTAACCGCTTGACCCATCCATAAGCCACGCGACTCAAACACAAATGAACCAACAGGTGTTTAATGAATTTAGACGTGTAGCTTTCAGGTCCACAGAAAAACACTACAAGATCCTGAACTCTCATATGTTTTATGGAGTATAATTTAAATCGATGTGTCTGGAGTTCTAATCGAGTACTAATTCCAGCCATCAGAGAAGATTGACAGTGAAGTTTATTTCATTCCATTTCCAAAATAAACAGCTTTGAATTAGATTTCCAACTCCAGGAGATCAGCAAGGATACCTACTTTTGTTCTATGATAAATAAAAGCAACAATTATTTAAACTCTGGTGATGTTACCTTAACTTATTTAATCACAATCATTAATCTGCAGAAGAGTTTTACCTCAGATTATGGAGCTACTGAGCACCAGACGGAGACCAGTTGTAACTCCTATTATCACTACTTAGTGTTCGGTAGTTAACAGTAGACCTGACGTTATGTGTCTCCAGATTAAACTTATTAAAGTTAATAATTTTAATCTCCCCCTGTGGTGCACAAACAGTGTTTATCCGATGTATTTAGTAAGCTTGAATGACCTGCACGTCCTTAATTTTCAGATCTGTAGCCACGCGTTGATCACCGGTTGCTTAGCGGGCAGCTTAACAACTCTTGAGATGATCATTAAAAGTGATGTTGAACAGTTTTCAGGCACACATGTTACATGTAGAATCTGCTTAGACCGACAGTTCCAACAGAGGCTGAAAGGGAAGCAGCTGCACCTCTTGGGTCTGCTTGGGCAGGTGGAGGCCGTTCCTCTTCCCCAGTTTGATCAGTCGCTCCATGTAGCGCTTCGCCTCCGGAGTGAGGCTTTCTGGATCAACCTTCTTCTGTAGAAGACAACAAAAATAAGTAACCAAACATCTTCAGATACTTCAGGAGCTTAAAGTTTTTAATGTCATTCTATTTTCTTGTGATGAAAATATTAGTCTTAGCCATTCTGTGACCTTCCTTATGATCCAGCTTGTGCATATTTTGTCTTAGAGTTTTGGCTCTGCTGTCACAACCAGCTGCACTGACCTGCTATGATGATCATTTAGTGTCTTAATCATTCTTGTAGTGTTCAAATTACTATGCAGTCTAAGATGACAACCGGCAGACAAACAGAGGTTTGTCTTATTCAGTTTAGTTGCCATGTAGAAGAATTCCAGCACTTTTCACAGCTCACAATTTTGTAAAATCTGCATCATGGAATCAAGACATTTATCGTAGATTCATCACTTTAACGGGTCTGTGAGCTTTTTTTTTCCTACTATCAGATTTTACAATGTTAAGATCATTTACCAAATTTTGGAACAATACAACAATTTTTGTTAGAAAAAGAGATTTTTGTTACGAAATCATTAATTTTTGTAAAAGTTGTTCCAGTAGCTTCACAATGTCGTCCTCCCTGCTCTCATTTTAATTAATTCCCCCTCTGGGATTTATAAAGTATTTTTGAATCTCCAACATGAATGATCAGTCACATCGGTTCTTTCAAAACTTCTTCAGGAGATTTTCTTTTTTCCAGGCTGCATTTAGTGCAGCACAGCCAGCACTGGATTTTTCACGACTCCAATAGTACTGCACTTCATCTGCCTTATTCTAACTCAGTTCATGTAACCTGATTTTTTAATGTTGAATGTGCACATGACAGGACATGACATCAATGACAGGCCAGTTACTAGTCTTCATCACTTGTCTGCTGATTGGTGGAACCCACTGCGACCTCAGCTTACCTCCAGAGCAACAATCCTCTGGTAGACGTCCTCCCTCATGCTCATCTCCACGTCAAACTCAGACAGACGCTTGTCGGCCTCGGTGCTCGCAGCTCGGACCTCCTTACAGGGCGACACGTGCTGCGGAAAGTCCAACATGTTCCTCTGAACTGAAACCCAAAGGGCGGGGTAACATCAGTGGGGGTGGGGTCAGACATCATAGTTAGTCATAACAGAAATAACAGAAATTTTATACATCAATTATATTAACTCCACCGAGTTCTGTTATTCCAGCTAGAAAATGACACAGCTAAACTAAAGCCACTCTAAGTAGTAATACCACATTTGACCAAATGGGGAACTTGGATCAGGTTTGTTGTTCAAGACACATCGACAATATTGTGTAGCGGAGTTGTGAAAGTCCAACATGTCTAGTAATACCACATTCGTCTCATGGACGTGCACATGAACTGCCGCAACGGGGCTTTGAAATGGTTATTTCTCTGCAACTACACTCCGTTTTTGAAGCTCACAGTTCTGCTTTTGTATGCTCTGAGTGCCAACAGAAGCAGACAGAGAAATTTAAAAAATGATTCTGATTAGTCACAGACACTTGCAGGCCCGGACCTAAACACCCTGACAGCCATTTGTTAGGTGGACATCTGGCTGAAACAGGGGGACCGAACAGCCCAGCATCCCAAACTCCCAGACCACTGCCACCATCACACACCAAGGCACCATCACAAATGACCATCATCACACAGACATAAATGTGTAAAGGCTGATTTCGGCATGTTTTATTTTACAACTAGGAATTTGAGCATGTGGTTTGCTGTTTGTGTGTTTCCTTGTGCAGCAGCTTCAGAGCTGGAGGTGTTTTCAGGTTTTCAGTGAACTCCAAACAAAGCAGCAGCTGGTTCAGCTGCTTTCTCTAAAACTGCTGATGGGCCTCAACCACCACAAACCCACTCTGCTGACTCAGCGCCACCACAATGGACGAGCGACCTGTGGAGCACCCGGTTCACGCAGCCTGCTCGACCTCCTCACACGCACGCTGCACAAACCTCTGCAGAAGTCATGTTCATGAGCGTGTGTTGACGGGGGGTCGGACCTTTCCCTATTTGGACAGCATTCACAGCATTTGTACACTTTGTCCCTGCTAAGAATCAAGTATTTGTTCACATAATCAAAATATAATTTAACCTTTCCTGATGAGCCCCTTTGCTACCAGTGAAGCAGAGGTCATTCAAGCTGCTTTTAACTCAGCTTTAGCCCTACAAAACACCACTTCCAACACCAAGCAGCTACAACCATCATCGGCGATGGTAACGACCTAAGGTTGTCATTCTGACAAAAACACAAACACTTTCTTCGAACCCAACTCTGAACTCGGTCTCATCTTTGTACTTTCACCATAAGAAACCAGATTCCAGTGGAAATCCCATCGAACCTCTGACAAAAATGACATGGGATTTCTTAGACCATTTTTGGCACTGGTCAGAGCTTGAGGGTTCCTGACTCCGATGTCAACGTCGGAAACAGTCTGAGATCGCAATGAAAATAAGAACATCATATATATGCGAGTATTTACATCAAGGTATCATCTGATACCACAGAACTTTTATAAACAGAACCACAATTGTTCTTTGTTGTGCTAATATCCAGAACAAGAGGTTACACTATCTCACCATGCAACTTCCTGTTGCGAGTCAGCAAGTAGAGAGGAAGAGGTGTTTGACTTGTTGGACCTCGCTATTAGAACTACATTGGGAACTGGTATCAAACCCATACTTGGTTTAAGCCAATACTCAAAACCCATGTTTGGAATCGATACTGGAAAGAATAATAAGTAAATAAACATACACACCACTTATCGGAGCACAGAAATGCAGGCCTACCAATGGGACATTGTGGGGACATACAATCTTTGCATAGTTTTAATTGGATCAGTTCTGAACTGATGTGGATTTGTGAACTGAATGTTGATTGTGTGTATGTTCTATCAGCCGTGACGATTCCACAGACAGGTCAGTCATTCGAATCCATCACCATTCCTGAGATATGTCTTTGTGCAAACACCCACATCACAGCAACTGTTTCACATGGGAGAGCTACAACATCATCAAGAGGTCACTGATTCAAACAAACCCAAAACCGCAAACTCGTCCATCGTGATAAGGTGGGGATTTATGTGGACTACCGTCCATGTCAGAGGAGTCCATCAAGGTAGTGCAGCATCTGACTAGGATTTCTCCCAGACACCTCCTTAGAAAGTTGTTTTACTAAGCTGAGAGGGGACCTTAAAGCAGACCCAAACCATGCTGGAGAGATTGTCTTTCTTTGGAAACACCTTGTTGTCGTCTCAGAAGATGTGGAGGAGGTGAGTTTGCAACACAAACCCCAACAAGCTGAAGTTAAGGTACGGCTGTATGCACAAATGGACTTTGAAGGTGCTAAACCGTTATATCTTATAGTTTGGAAAAGAAATCAGCCAAAAAAAAAAAGAAATAAAAGACATCATACATCCCCTCCTGATGTCTAAAAATGACCATAGGCCAACTGACCTACCATAACCCACAATCCATCATGAAGAGCACTGAACAGCTGATGGTTTCTACATTAGCCAGCTATTAACCAACTACCAACAATGGTGCAGTAAAAAGTGTGGACAAAGTTACTAGTATTCAAAAGTTCATTCTGCTGATAAGCTCACTTCATAGTAGTAGACTGTAGTAGTGCACTATATAGTGAGGCAGGGGTGATTTCAGACACAGCCAGGGGATTAAAACCTCTTGTGATATTATTAATGAATTATGTGAGGGGTGTGTGTAAGAACAGAAACACTGACCAGTGTAGTCCACCTCCACATCGGCCAGCGCCTTCAGCGTGTTCTCGAAGGTGACGCTGTCCAGGTCCAGGGCCCCCACGCGGTCATACACCGTCTTGGTGTTTGCAATGAGCTCATCAGACAGCTGCTTCATCTGCTCCGGGTTCAGGTCCCAGTGCAGACGGTTCTCAGCGCAGACCGGTACTGGGCTGCCAAACACCACCTCACCTATGAGAAGGCAGGACAGGACAGGTGAGGATGCTCCAGGATAAAGCAAGAATGATACAAAATGGTACAGGACAGCTTACCGGACAGGGCAAGAAAAGGATGAAAGCAAGACACAAGGATACGGATTGTGTAAAGTACAAGGCGGGTCAAAGACGGGAAGAGAATGATGATGAATGATAAAAATAAGGGATGAGGTTGATACAGCAAAAGGACGCCACAAGTCCTTTCAATTTAATACAACAATATCTTATTAATCCCTGAATAGAAATTAATAATTGGATACAGGACCTGGATATATTAGAGGACAATACAGGTTGGGCTGGGATGGGATGAAGATGATGAGGAATGTGACAAGGTTGCTACAAAATCAGACCAGGACACTACAGAACAGGACAAGGACAGCACAGGACAGGACAGAGATCATTTTAAGATGAGAGAGATACAGTATGAGAAAAATATGGGATAAAGACAGAACAAAGATAACACGGGACAAAATAGGACAAGGAAGATAAAACGTGGTACAAGAGCAGGCATGGATGGGACTGGGGCAAAGCAGGACCAAGGTTATACAGGACAGAGCTAAGCTCAGGTTTAAATGATACGGGATGGGACGAGGTTGTTACAAAATAAGAGCAATGATGGATGGTGCCGGACAAGGACTGTACTGCAAGTATTGCACATGAGAAAATTGTTTACAATTTTGACAACAGAAAAAAATTCTAATTTTGAGGTCTGAGAGTCACAGTTGCTTTTAAATTTGACAGCTTAAAAAATGTTTTTAGAATAAAAAGTCATAACTCCTAACTATATAAACTTATATTTTTTTAAGTTAAGCATTTCTATATATAAACTTTCAAATTAAAAAAACAAAGCAGAAATTGTTATTGCTACTGCTAGTTATGTCATAAGGCCCCCAATGTGAAAGAATGTGTCATCATTTCTGAGATGATGAGAAAAATCAAATAATGTACTGTATGTAGAATTAGCTTGCAGCTCGGGGGTCCTAACAGCAGCTCTATACTCAACTAAAGAAGTGAAATTATAATTCACATGACAGGAAATACATATACAACGTCTGTGGTGATCCTTCAATTTTGCAAATTTACAACATCGGCTTTGTGGGATGTAGTTAATTCCTTGTTTACTTTTTTTATTGATCTGCAATTTCAGAAAGTCACAATTTTCATATTCCAAATTTCAATTAAACCAATGTCTTTTTTTTATCTTTTTAAAAATAATTTTTTTAAGTTATAAATCATTAGAATTTTTATTTGTGACTTTATTAAGTGAAAATTTGACTTTTTTTAAAATTTGCATATATTAATTTGCATGTTTAAAAATGTTCCCATAAAAACATTTCTTGTGACAACTTTACATTTTTTTTAGTGACTGTATGGAGTCACGTGTTTTTTGATTTGTTATTTTAGTGTCATTTTCAAATTAGAAATGTTTGAGTTTTTCTTCATTAGTGAGATATATACACATATGTATTTTTTTTTTATTTAAGATTTTACAAAATGAGAAACGTTAATTGAAGGTTAATTATGAACTCGTTGCTTTTGCTCACGCAGCCCACTTGAAGCCGTCCTGCCGCTACATACAAATATATTGTCTGGCACTATCTGTGTGGATGCAAGGTAATAATCACAACTGGACCGCACATTCCCTAACTTTAGATGGAGCAACGCTCCTCCGTGATACACAGAACCCACAATTCAGTTTGCAATGCTCGCACTCACCCATTTCAAAGTGAACAGCAACTCGATGCAAAAGCAACGCTGTGGCCTCAACAACATTTCAAGGTTCTACATTTAGGTCATAGATTGTATAAAACCATGGATGAAGCATTCAGTCACGTGACCGATTACTTTCTGAAGACCGGTTTTAAAGCCCGATTTGTGCTGTCAAGATTTTTACAGTGTACAGTTTACAGTATTTAGCTTTTTGCTGAGTTTATACAAACAGGTGGTTGCTTCGTGAAGCATGGTAGCATGGTGATTACACATGAAAACATGATAACAGCTAGTGATTGGCTGAGCTGCCTGCCAATCAATCATGTTAGAAAGAAATGTATCACTTGATATAATCTCCTGGCGTGGTACAAAAAACATTCACCCCCCTCAGAGTTGTCATGGTTGTGTAATGAAACAACTGAGACCAATATGGTTTTTTGAACAAGGCAGTAAATATGTTTACTGCTACTCTAAAGTTTGACATTTTAACATCGGAGTCAATGGAGATTGACTCACTTTTGCACCCAGCCTCTATCGGTCAGTCGAGGAACTGCAACAAAACTTAGTTCCACATGAGTGTCGGTGCAGAAGTGAGATGTTAGGGCATGGTTGAGGTCTAGGCATGGCAAAGTGTGCAAAGCAATTCACCGCAAAAACAATAGGGGGTCGACGGGTTTGAGGAAGATTTTTTTAAATGAAATTATGTGAAACTCCTTAGTTGAATGTTTACCTCAAAGTTTTGCTTGTTTAAGAGAAAAAGATGATGTTGGAGTTGGACACGGTTGATGTGGAACATCAACGTCTGATAGGCACCACCTATCAGACGTCATCACAACACTGGTGATTGACAGAAGGTTTGTGGGCGAACGCAGATGGCAGATTTGTCCTCAAGGGTTTTCTTCACCTCTACAGTAGTCATCAATTTATACTTGATAATAGTTAAACGCTGACGCAACCACGTAATACGATTTTATTTAAATAGTCTTGCAGTTCCCGCCCATGATGCTGATGTGGCCAGACATTCATGAAGGGCTGCTGTGAGAATAGAAGATGCTTCAGGCTTTTGGACACCAAACTGCCCCCCAGGCAGTTAGGGGGCAGTTAGGGGGCAGTTGGGTGGTTTGGTTAGAACTGTTAGCTCTATCTGCTAGCCTGAGCGCTGCTACATAAACAAAACCCGAACTAGACAGGACCGAGCCGCCGATCGCGAACGCTGTCTGTTCCCGGTTTAGGCTGCACGGAAACGTCGTCTTCACTCGGGCTCCTCCCTCTCAGGTGAGCTAGGATCACCTGTCTAGTGAGAAGGCGCTACGAGCTAAACGGCTGTTAGCTCAGGGCTAATGAAGATAACGGAGCCGCGTGAGTGGCGCGGTAGGCTCCACGGCAAATGTCCCAGCTCCGTGACGGAAAAGTGCCTCGCCACAACTCACCTGTCGGCCCCATGGTTCACAGAATGAATGAAGGTTCGGTCCGTCGGTGTTTCTGTGACAAGCGGCTCCGATGATCCGGATTAAAGAGGGAAACGTCACTTCCGTCGGGACCTTTCAAAATAAAACCCCATCTGCAAAAACCGTCTACATACATTTGTACGAACGTTTGAACTCACGCTTAAGATAATGTTTTATTTATCTAAAAGCATAGTAAAAACAACATCTTATTGTAATCGGCTACACTAATGAAGCTTCAGATTAACAACTACATCTATTGTTTATTTGACACAATAAATAAATAAATACAAATCATATCCCTTAGCAAAAGGTAGTATATCTTAAGTTTATTTTATTAAGTATGTTTGAGTATAAGTATAGCAATTATACTCCGTACACTAGTAGTATATAGATGAGGGTACTTGTGTACTTAAAAGTATATGTTTGTAAACTTAAAATTACCTTATAACATATACCTAAAGTACACTTTTATAAACTCAAAAATGTTTCAATTTAGTCAGAAGAAGTATTAAGTTGGTATACTTCTCAGTACACTACTACCTTTTTGCTAAGGCAAGATTTTGGAAAGATTTGTTCCTACTGGTGTTTAGCATATACACTATATATACATATACATATACACTAGCGCTATACACTATTGCAGGATACCATCAAGGTATATATATATATATATATATATACCATCAAGGTATATATATATATATATATATATATATATATATATATATATATATATATATATATATATATATATATATATATATATAGGATTAGGATTAGTTAGTTATTAGATTAGTTAGTTCACTAATCCTTCATGAAAAGTTTTACATCAAAGACCGTTACATTGCCTGGATTGGCGTCACCGGGGCCCCACCCTGGAGCCAGGGCTCGAATCTGGGGCTCGAAGGCGAGCGCCTGGTGGCCAGGTCTTTGCCCATGGGATCCGGCTGGGCTCAGCCCAAAATGGCGACGTGGGCTCACCTGCCAGTAGGCTCACCACCAGCAGGAAGAATCATGAGGGGTCGATGCAATGTGGTTTGAGCGGCGGTCGTGGCGGGGTGCCTCGCGGCTCAATCCCTGGACCAAAACCCTAGCAATGGGGACATGGTATGTCACCTCGCTGGGGGGGAAGGAGCCGGAGCTTGTGCAGGAGGTTAAGAGATACCGACTAGAGATAGTTGGGCTCACCTCTACACACACCTTGGGCTCTGGAACCCAGCTCCTTCAGAGGGGCTGGACGCTCCACTATTCTGGAGTTGGCCACAGTGAGCGGCGACGGGCTGGTGTAGGCCTGCTTATAGCCCCCCAGCTCAGCCGCCATGTGTTGGAGTTTACCCCAGTGAACAAGAGGGTTGCATCCTTGCGCCTTCGGGCCGGGGAAAGGTCTCTTACTGTTGTTTGTGCCTACGGGCCGAACAGGAGTACAGAGTACCTGGCCTTCTTGAAGTCCATGGAAGGGGTACTTGATAGTGCTCCAACTGGTGCAGGTGGAGAGCTGCTGACCGCAACTGGGGACATTGTCGAACGGTGGAAGGAATACTTTGAGGATCTCCTCAATCCCACCAACATGCCTTCCGCTGAGGAAGCAGAGGCTGGGGACTGTACGGTGGACTCTTCCATCACCCAAGCAGAAGTCACCGAGGTAGTCCATAAACTCCTTGGTGGCAGGGCACCAGGGGTGGATGAGATTCACCCTGAGTACCTCAGGTGTCTGGATGTTGTAGGGCTGTTTTGGCTGACACGCATCTGCAACATTGCATGGAGGACGAAGACAGTGTCACTGGGGTGGTGGTCCCTCTGTTTAAAAAGTGGGACCGGAGACTGTGTTCCAACTATAGGGGGATCACACTTCTCAGCCTCCCTGGTAAAGTTTACTCCAGGGTACTGGAGAGGAAAATTCGGCCGATAGTCGAACCTCGGATTCAGGAGGAACAATGTTGTTTTCGTCCTGGTCGTGGAACACTGGACCAACTCTATACTCTCCGCAGGGTGCTGGAGGGTTCATGGGAGTATGCCCAACCAGTCTACATGTGCTTTGTGGATCTGGAGAAGGCATTCGACCGTGTCCCTCGTGGTATTCTGTGGGAGGTGCTCCGTGAGTATGGGATCCGGGGCCCTTTGCTATGGGCTGTTCGGTCTCTGTACGACTGGAGCAGGAGCTTGGTTCGCAATACCGGCAGTAAGTCAGACCTGTTTCCAGTGCATGTTGGACTCCGGCAGGGCTGCCCTTTGTCACCGATTCTGTTCATAATTTTTATGGACAGGATTTCTAGGCGTAGCCAGGGGCCGGAGGGGGTTCAGTTTGGGAACCCCCGCATGGGGCCACCACCAACCAGGGAACCGAGATGGCGGTGGAGACACCCCCATCACCACCAATGCTTCATGCACAGCACCAGACAAGGATAATAACCAATGACTGATCCATCCATCCATCCATCCATCCATCCATCCATCCATCCATCCATCCATCCATCCATCCATCCATCCATCCATCCATCCATCCATCCATCCATCCATCCAACACCTGAAAGCAACATATTCAATTAAATAAATGTTGGAAATTGTTAGCGACTTACGACAAAGTTAGTTCACTTGTGGGCATTTCATGGTAAATCAGCTCCAGCCAATATGGCAAAAATCAGAGTTCACACAATTGGATTTCAAAACTGTTTTGTAGAAAGTTTGGGCTGATGTCACAGATGGGTTTGTTCTGTTATTTTTATACCGTCTAGGCAAGACAATGTAAGTTTATTTGTATAACACAATTCAATAACAAGGTGGTTCAAAGTGCTTTACAGAGACATTAAAACATCACATAGTAGAAATAAAAAACATGATTTACAGTTTTAACAAAAAAGAAATAAAAAAGAACACATAAAATGAGTAGTTAAAATATGATCATGTTTTGAAATTCAAGCTTAAAAGTATCAGTGCAAATCTGAAACTTTATTCAACTGCAGCTGAGAACAGGTGAGTCTTCAACCTGGATTTAAATAAACTGACTGTTTCAGCTGATCTGAGGATTTCTGGGAGTTTGTTCCAGACATGTGGAACATAGAAGCTGAAGGAAGCTTCTCCATGTCTGGTTCTGACTCTGGAAACTGATAAAAAACTGGATCCAGATGACCTGAGGGGTCTGGAAGGTTCCTACTGGGTCAGGAGGTCACTGATGTATTTTGGTCCTGGACCATTCAGATCTTTATAGACCAGCATCAGAACTTTAAAGTCTGTCCTCTGATGGACAGTGTAAAGACCTCAGAGCTGGACTGATGTGGTCCAGTTTCTGGTCCTAGTGAGGACTGGAGCAGCAGAGTTCTGGATGAGCTGCAGGTGTCTAACTGATGTTTTAGGTGGACCTGTGAAGATGCTGTTACATTAATCAAGTCTACTGAAGATGAATGATGGACTAGTTTTTCCAGGTCCTGCTGAGATATCAGATCTTTTAATCTTGATTTATTCTTGGTGACTTTGTTATTGCCTTGATGTGTTTTTCCAAATGTAGGTCCGAGTCCATCACTACACCCAGATTTCTGGTCTGGTTGGTGGTTTTTAGGTGTTTAGATTGAAGCTCTGTGGTGACCTGTGATCGTTTCTCTGGATCCAAAGACAATGACCTCAGTTTTGTTTTTGTTTAGCTGGAGAAAATTGTGACACATCCATCGAGGACTGGAAGTGGACGTGTCTGGTCTATGGTATAATCCTGACATCTGAAAGACTGATTGTCAATGTGACAATAAACTCAAGCTGGAAGTTAAAGTGTCAATGAAACAAGGGACTTCATGGTAGTACATTTCACTGCAAATGTATACATTTACTCTTGGATGCATTTACACGCATACACATGTTATGTAAACACAGTATTTATACTGATGTTAGTTTATTTTATACAAGTGCACAGAAATGCACAGAAACAGAAAAGTATCAAAGACAAATTCAGTTGACATTAACATGAATGGAACACACCTGTACAGGTGACATTTGCCATTTATCTTTTTACAATAAAGTCCATCTGTAACAAAAAAAACCAACATGATTTTGGTCACTAAAAAAAGCTCTTTTCATGCTTTTCTGTTGAATTCTTTGGACCTATATGCATCAAAACACATCCTGAAGTCATTTTTTAGACATGAAAGCAATCCAAAGGATTTTTCTGTTGGAATCGTCTCTGCTGAGGAGTGAAAAGTGGCATAAAACGATACAGTTGTCATGGGAGGCAACCGGGACGAGACTTCAGTTATAAAGCCTGGTTCTTACCAACAACCCGGAGCACCCGACGACACGCCCCAAAAATCAAAGATTCCTTCCAATTAAAATGAAGCGGATATTTTAAGCTCCCATAATTCTGTAATTGCAATTTTAAGACGTTTAAGAATTTTAAAGACAGAGACGTTTCAGTGACTAAAAACTACATTTTTAGATTGTGCAGAATAACATCTCTATTCCCTGTGTGCTCAGATAAACAGCTTATCTGATCTCAACGCTTAAATTGTCAATGAAACTGTTTGCTATGTTCTGTTCTGCTCACCATCTGGCAACCAATTTAAAATGCTCTTTTTGAAACTGCGTAAAACCACAGGCCTGGTCATCTTATGGGAAAAAAAGCTTTACAACTAAACTTTGGTCCAGTGAAAAATGGCAAACAAACCTACTCCGTGGGGGAACGAGGAGGTCCGCACATTTCTGCACCTTGTGGCTGATGACCGCATCCAGAGGGGGCTTGATGGGGCAACGCATTTTGGACCGCCTTACCATGAAGACACCACCCACATTGAGGTGGTACTAAACAAAAAATGGAAAACGACTGAGACCGAGGCGAGTACAGTTGAAGCGAGTTGAAAAGTGTATGATGGAAAAGCAGCATTAGTGTTACTTTAAGAAATTCATTTTTCAATAGGTACATGACATTTTTTTGCAAAACGAAAGCAAAAATTCTGAAATTGCAACAAGGTTGTTTTGTGAATGAGTGGAACTCTTATAAAATGTCTGCGTAGCTTCTTTTTATGAGAGTCCCTCCCCTCGAATCTCATCCGTTAAGACTTCTCTTCAAAATAAAAATAAAATAATCTTTACTTTTGAGAAAATGGATAGAAACATATTTAGTTTTGGACAAATTGTTGTGATTGCCGCTAGCACTGCTGCACAAAATAGTCAACAGAAGACGAAGGGAACAGCTGTTCGTTCAAATGGTTATATGGTCTGGTCCAAGCTCTGGACCATCTCACTTCCGGATTGAGGCTCATGTTGAACTAAGTTTGGTTGCAGTTCCTCGACTGACTGATAGAGGCTGGCTGCAAAGCGAGTCAATCTCCACTGACTCCGATGTTAAAACGTCCAACTTTAGAGCAGAAATAAACACATTTACAGCCAGGTTCAAAAAACCATTTTGGTCTTAATCGCTTGATTTCACATCCATGACAACGCTGAGAGGCGTGGATGTTTTTTGTACCATTCCAGGATAATTTATACCAAGCAATACATTTCTTTCTAAAAAAAATTGATTGGCAGTCGCCTCAGCTAATCACCAGCCGATATTACTTCCTTATTTGTAATAGTCATGCCACCGCCCTTCACAAAGCAACCACCTGTTTGTATAAATGTAGCATTGGCGAAACGCTACGGTCAGTTTTAATATTGCTGTCCAGTCGATATATAAAATGGTACATCCCGCCAAGAAAATGTCTTGCGGCACTTCTGCAGATATTTGGGCGGGGTTCGGCTGAAGGAGCTGGGAGCAAGGCTAACTTTGAAGTGGTGGGTGTGTTCCCGTGGGCTTGCTGAGTGTTTCCATTACACTTTTGCGCTAAACTGGACTATCGACACGTCTGAAAAAACACCTCATGAAAGCATATAAAAGTTGACCGTTTTTTCAAATTCTGGATGTTTCCATTACAGGTTTTTCTTTGCTATATTTATGTTTTGCGCAATTCTTGTGGTAATAAAAACTCGCAGATTAATTGCCGCTAGCCTGTAGAATTTAAGATGAGTGCAAAAAATACACTGGTGACGTACAACTTTAGAGAAAAACATTCCCTCAAATGAAGTTGAAAGTGATCGTTTAACATAAAAATACTCCTCAGTGACTCTTTTAATGTGAGACTCGTGTATATAAAGCCTTAAAAAAGTGTGAGCTCTCTTGTAGTGGCTTACTTTTACATTGACAGATTAATAATGGTTTCATCGTTGGACGTGTTACTCAGCTATGATATGGTCCTTTTGACTTAACTAAATCGTGATCTTCGGCTTTCTCTGCACCAATTCCCAGTCAAGTTTGAAGAAGCAGGAATGAGAATCAGAACCTCTAAATCTGAGACCATAGTTGTCAGTCACAAAAGAGTGGAATTCCTCTCCAGGTCAGAAGTGAGGTACTGCCTCCTGTAGAGTTCAGGTATATTCTGGACTCTGTACTGGTGTGGTGTAGAGAACATTGGAGACTCTGGTTACTGGTGGATCTACGGTCCCTCAACTATGGAACTATGGGTACAAACAAAGAACCAGATGGAGGATAGAAGCATCTGAAATGAGTTTCCTCTGCAGTGTGCCTGGATACTTTCTTAAACATAGGAGGAACATTTCAGTCATCCAGGACAAATTTGAATTGGAGTCCTCCACTCCTCCACAGCCAAAGCAGACAGTTAAGGTGGTTCATCTGGTTAGGATGTCTCCTGGGGAGGTATTTCAGGTGTGTTCAACCGGAGGAGACCCCAAGGCAGACCCATAGTACACAGGATAGATTATTATCTATCAGCTAATTTAGGAACAACTTGGTATTCTCCTGGAAGACCTGGAGGAGGTGGCAGTCTGGACCTATTTCAGCTGCTGTCTCCACAACCTCCTGAAGTTAATGGAGTGGCAACACTACGGTATATCTTCTACTACCACTTTGTCCCACTAAAAGTACAGTTGTGTTTTACACCGGATGCTGATACATAAACATCCTTGTAATACACTGCCTGCATGTGGTCATAAGTGGGATTGCTACAGTAAGTGACTAAATGTTTTTTGTTTTAAGCTGCTCATCTGTTTGTGTGGTGAGGACATAGATAACCAGATAAAAACCCCTAAAAAGAGGTGACCCTAATCCAAAATATTGGGGACCCTTGGGTCTGGGCCTTGGGAGAACACAAAGCTTTAGAATCCCATGATTTTAGGGGAAATGGATTTGGCTGTGTTTTCGTTAGTGAGGGGATTTCCATGACCTTTGAAAATGAAAACAATTCTCTAAAAACAACCCATTTATTGAATTTGTTTGTTTTATGCAAGTATGAGGTGACTCTTCTCATGATTTCAATAATATATTCTGTATACCTTGAATAGGAACATTTTTTTGCACAGAGCTCAGATGATGCATCCAACAATGATGTCTTTTCTGTAGGAACTGGCTCCATGAAGTAGCAGATCAAATAGACAAGTTATTGCCTCACATAAGACATCCAAACTTCTAGTGTAATCCTACTTTTAAATCCGCTTCTTGCAATAATGGATGATGACCTCCCAGAAATCCCTCAACCATGTCTGGCTGCATCATTAAGGGGCGTGCCTTGTGACAGTTCTTGGCAAACTTTTTTTTTTTTTCTTTCTTTCATGTTTTATGTGTGGTTCCCCATATAGGTATGGTGATCAAGTGTTTTAATTGTCAGGTACTTGGTTTCTCTTCCATCACCACCTTCCTAAGTCCATTAGTCTTGTTTGAGGTGATGTCCACTGCAGTCTAAGAGCTAGATTCATTGCTGGTAAAGTGTTGGTCCTTTTTTATGTAATACATTTGATAAAGTTCTAAAAAGACTTTAATTCATGAACAATTAGTGCAGGGAAACATCTGAAACATGCAGGACAGTGGCCCTTGAGGAGCAAGGTTCCCCACCTCTGGTTTGGACGTTGCCCTTCTCCAAGGCGCCATGGCTAGCAGCCTTCAAACAGGGTAAAGACAGTTGCTCAAGGCTGCTCCGCTGAGCTTCACTCTTAAATCCTTTCAAACCAACCCAGAAATGGTCTCAGAGGTCTCTTGGAGCAGGTTAACAGCACAACAAAACATCTACCTCTTACGTCTACAACCACAGATCATAAGTCAATGCAGTGCTAAGTCGCTTAAGTGATGCTCATAATTTTTCCTGTATTTGTAGCTTCATCCAATTTTGATAATGTACATAGAAACTCACCTCTACATTTGTCATTGATGTGAAATCTAACTATGGAGACAAAAAACTGTTTAGTCCTTAACATGGAGGTCAGTGGAGAGTGACTCACTTTTGAAGCCAGGCCCTAGCGGTCACTTGAGACACTGTAATTGTTCTTACCAATTTAACTCAATGTAATGTAATGACATGACGGGTTGATGTGGACGACCACAGATGTTATTGATCTTCTTGTTAGAATGTGATTTCCATCTACATATTTCTGGCTGTTACTTCTTTGTCATCTGCTCCACTGGCCGCTGCCATCTCTGAGGATAACAGAGGAAGTAAACAAAAGGAAGCTACAGCAGCATAATTACAGAGCAACACAAACAAACATCCACTATGACATGGGCCTTTTGTAGGGGCTACGTTCAGAGCTGCTGTGTAGCAAAATAAGGCAGGTTTGACCTGGATGAGGCATGAGTGGCACCACCTGATAAGGCAGGGATTAACACAAAGTTAATTCAGACGTCTGCGCTGTAGGATACAGGATTAAACCAAAGAACATTTGCAATCAACATTAGGGTTCTCTCTAGATGCTCTACTGTAAATGTGTTTTTTCATACCTCTACAATGTTGGTATTTCATATAGGTGTCACCTGGTCCAGCAGCCTTGATTTTCTCCACACCAACTATTTTAAGTGGAAATGCAAGTTTCGGAAATCGAAGTTTTTCCCAGTAGGACCTGAACAAGTTCCAAGCAAGGCATTTACCTTAAAGACATGGATAAGCACACAGAGGGTGTCCGTTAGTGGCGGTCTAGGGTAAAACATGGGAGGCTGGAATTGTACCACGGCCCACCTCATCGGTCCTGTCACCTGCCGGGTCTCCATAATTAAAACACAGTACAGTCGTGCAAGTCCTACACAGAAGACCTGGCACGGTAACATTCTGACCACTTTAGTGACTGTAAGGCACCACTTTCACTGACCGTCTTGTTTGACTTTGCTTTATTTGAACACAAGGTACCGGTGGCGGTAAATCAGAAGACTCCAGCTCGATAGGTTGAACGTCTTCTTCTGCTAAACACATATCCATTTCATTCAACACCATACCTTGCACAACAGTTTTTCTATGGCCGTGCTGTATCCTAGGCAGGGAGTTTCAGACCCTGCAGAAGTTACCAAAATCCTTTTTGAGGGACAGTTGTTGCTGATGGAGAGATGTCCCAACGGCTGATACCCCTGCAAAGCCCCAGAGACCCTTCCTAATGAAAAATGAACCACAAATCACACTTCAAGCTTATCAACTGAGAGTATTATTGTCCTCTTTCAGAGCTGATGTGTCTGGGCATGTTCTTTCACCTGAGGTTTCTCAGCTGCATGCTTTCTCACATGGATACTCAGCTTGCCACTCTGAGTAAAACTTTTACCACATATCTTACAGGAATATGGCCTCTCACCAGTGTGAGTCCTGAAGTGGACAGTCAAAGTACGGTTCTCAGTGAAGCGCTTCCCACAGAGACTACATGAGTAGGGCTTCTCGCCTGTGTGAGTCCTCATGTGCGCGGTAAGGTTATGATTTTCCGTGAAGGTTTTACCACAAATCGTGCAGGAGTATGGCCTCTCGCCCGTGTGAGTTCTAATGTGGGCGGTTAAACCACGGTTTTCTGCAAAACGTTTTCCACAGGTGTCACATGAATACGGCTTCTCACCTGTGTGGGTTCTCTTGTGGGCAGTCAGTTGGTAGCTTTTAGCAAAGTTTTTTCCACACATTTTGCAAGGGTAGGGCTTCTCGCCGGTGTGGATCCTGATATGGACCAGCAGTTCATCACTCCTTGTGAAACTTCTACCGCACATCTTACAGGAGTATGGCCTCTCACCCGTGTGGCCTCGAATGTGGGCACTCAAACTTCCACTCTGAGTGAAACGCTTGCCACAGATGTTGCAGCAATATGGCTTCTCGCCCGTGTGGGTTCTTGTATGGATTGTCAGCTGGCCTTTGGAGACAAAGCTCTTCCCACAGGTGTTGCAGGTAAAAGGCTTCTCACCAGCGTGAATTCTCATGTGGAAAGTCAAGTTGCCTCTCTGTGTGAATCTTTTTCCACAGATTTTGCACGAGTATGGCTTCTGACCTGTGTGTGTTCTAAAGTGGACCGACAATTCATCGCTTCTCATGAAGCTTTTACCACAGATCTTACAGGAATATGGCCTCTCGCCTGTGTGGATTCTACGGTGTGTCATCATATTGTATCTTTGGGTAAAGGCTTTGCCACAAACATCACATTTTATAGACTTTTTACCACCCTTACAATGAGTCTTTGACATAGGAGCGCTATGTACATTATTCTTGTAGAATTCTTGATTTCTAGTTGGCCCCAAGCCTTTAAGGTTGCTTCTTTCTTCATCTAGGCTCTCTACAGGAGAAATCAGAGACAGAAGCTGGTCCTTGATTGGATCTAGCCCACTGTAGTTACATCCCTCGTAAGATGGAGTCACCATGAAGGGATCAGCCTCCTGCTTCAGATCAAGCTGCTCTTCCTCTTGAATGATGCAGAGTTCCACCTGTTCCTCTTTTATCTTTTGAAATTCTGGTTCATCCTGGTCCAGAATGGAGTTTATCTCCCAGTTACAGAGCTGTTGGTCAGTAGGAACCTCCTCATCTTCACAGATGTCATTCTCTTGGAGGTCTGGAGGGACAAAGGGACATGAGAAATAAAGTTATCAATACACAACCTTGTCCTGACAAGCCTGTTTTAGAGATTCCACCACTAGAATTATACTAATTTAAAATTAGGTTATTTCATTTTAAATTATATGTTCTCACTGACACTGATATAGCTGAAACTGTGTGCCACTAAAATCTTCTGGAGGAGCTTAAAGTTATTAAGAGGCTATAACCTGACGAACAGTATTTGTTCATCTGACGAGGTTCTGACCAGTGCCTAAAGCCTGATTTATACTTCTGCATCAAAGCTTAGCTCATAGCTACAGGGTAGGTGTGAACCCGATGGTGTGGGCTATGGCATACCCTGATGTGCACCCTTTCTCCAAATGTAACTACTCATTTTATCGACACAAACAGCAAGAAACGTGATTAGTACATTTTTTCTTCACAGTTGTCAAGTAGAACAATTGCTGTAATATCTTTAAAAATGCCTGATGCTCAAATTCTTCAGCTCCAACTTCAATAAAATATACTTTCATTTGCACCGTTCCAATGTCTGAGCTACACACAGGATATAAACAAAAGGAGCGACAGTGCTGCAGAAGAGGAACCTACACAGCCATCTTCGTTTCTTGGGCTCTCAAGTAGACCTCCCACATAGATGCTGTCCATAAGAAGGCACAGCAAAGATTGTGCTTCCTGAGACAGCTCGGGGAGTTTAACCCGCACCAGGTCCTGCTGATCACCTTCTACTCTGCCATCATCTTGAGTGTCCTGTACACTTCCATCTACAGATGCACCGACTGACCGGCCAGGGACCAGGATTTATTGATTTTCAGCTTGACTGGTATGACTGGTGACAGGCAGGTCACGCTCACTTATCGATTCCCTTCCAGTCCGATTTTCAGATGCACTATAAAATATACGCAGCACATTAAAACGCGAAAGCGTTGCATACACACACAGCAGGAGCAACATGGTAACGTAAAAATGTTTACTGACCATCGACTTAGAATATTGTTGGACAGATGATCCGCCATAGGTCTTCTAAAAATGCAGTTTTCACGACTTCTTTTTCGTAATGCGGGGCGCCATGTTCTAAATGGGCAAACAGGCATGGGAAGTCAACTCGTGCACCCCCACCTTGTGTCAATCAATGCTAGCTACCAAATAAAAGGCTTTGCCCCAAAATATAAATGAATTTATTGCTTTGTATTAATTCCGTCCATTTTTAAGCTTTAAATATTATAAGATTGGATAATTAGAGTTCTTCTGAAAAATCAGCAACAGTAAGTCACACTCACTGACAAAATCAGTTGTTAGAATCACCAAGGAAAACTGCCATCGGTGCATCTCTAGCTTTCTGATTTGGACAAACAGGACAGATACAGACTGAAATGGACAATAATGTCAGCAGAGAAGATAATCAAGGCCAACCTTCTCTACATCCAGGACCTGTACCAGTCCAGAGTCAGGAAACAGGGAAGAAACATCTCTGGAGATTCCCAACTGGCAGGTGCTAGAGAGCACTATTTACCAAAACCACCGCCACAGACCGTTTCCTCCTTCACACGGCCACTCTGCTGAACTTTCAAAAGGTCACTAAGTGTTGAATATTTGTGCAATATCTCCATGTCTGTAAATAAACAGAAGCCCCATCATTGTCTATTTTTACAACCCGCCTGAAAAACCCTTTTTATGAACTGGCCTTTGACCCAACATGAGACTGCTGATTTTACTGTTCTTATTGTCCTCTCTACTGGTTTTATTTCATGTGTTGTACTTTTATTGATTTTTGTGTTTAAGTTGTTTTTTAAATGGTTTTATGTTTTATGTTCAGCACGTTGTTTCAGCTGTTGCTGTGTTTTTAACAGTAGAGGTGTAGGACATGTTGGACTGTACCCTCGTGTGTCTTTTCCTCCGGTTCCTCCGGATCCTCCGGATCCTTCCGGATACACATCTTTCAGATGTGTATCCGGGTTACCCTGGTCACAACTTTGGTACTCGTGTCAACTCACCAACTAAAAACAGATCAGAATGGCCACCTCTTTCCTCATAAAATAACTTATTTTAAACAAGAGCAGTGGGGATGCTTACTCAATAATAACACTTTCATAGAGTAAAAAAAATGTAATCTGTGTATAAATATGTCTATTCCACTATTCACCAGCATTTTATGGAATGGTAATTCCACTTTACAGATGGTATTAGATTATAATAAGGTTCATTTTTTAAGGAGCATTAAATAATGTTGCTGTTTTAACTTTACTTTTATTTGACTGTGCGTTTTGAAAAACAGTTTATACGTTTGAAATAAACCACATTTTTGCACCAAAATCTCTTTTTCCAGTCTACTAATAGATGTTTTTTACAAATAGGATAAGCTTAAACAAATGGTTGTTTTGAATGACTGATTATTTTCTAAACCTCCCTGCAAGGTGACATAAAATGGTAACGTATTCCAAACTTAGACATGATAGACTGATGACCAGGTTGGACCCCTGCCTCTTGCCTGTAATGAGCCGGGATAGGCTCCGGCAGACCCCTGTGATAGGGTATAGGGTATAAAATGTACAGAAAATGGATGGATGGATGGATGGATGGATGGATGGAGTTGTGAGCTGTTACCATCTGACCAATCAGTGACCTGCAGCCTGGTGACGACTCAGCTCGGTCAGAACCCCGGCCAAGTAGGTGCGAAAAAAGGAGGTACTAACTGGTACAATCACCTAGTGTTAAACCCTTAAAACATAGAGTTGAGTCAGTTTCAGTAGAAAAGCCCCATTAGTCAAAGCCTGTCTCCCTTCACTGGCTGCTTGCATCCCTGCCATTATTTACTCGTATCATCAAAAAGCCTTTTGCTAATCCACCCGACCTCAATCACTTTTGTCCAATCTTTCCTTAATCTGTGTGTGAGAGTTGCTGCACTCAGCTTTAGATGCAGTTGCTCTTTTGAGAAAGAGGGTCTCCAACTCCAAGAGAGACAACGTCTCTCCAGTGTTCGCTTCCCTCCATTGGCTCCCTGGAAAACTCAGAAATCAATTCAAAATTTTATTGCATCCGTATAGTCCAAAATGGCCTAGTGCCTTGATATTTGCAGGACCTGATAGAACTACGTTCCTAATGGAGTTCTCCGTTCTCAGAGTGCAGGTTCACTCGTAGTTCCTAGAAGATCCAAATGTAGATTTGGAGGATGGGTCTTCTGCCTACAAGGAAGCATCGCTATGGAACCAACTTCCAGTTTGGGTGAAGGAGGCTGACACCACCTCCACCTTTAAAACCAAACTTAAAATGTTTCTGTTTAATAAAACATATAGTTAGTTTAAACTTTAGTGTGTCAGGACCAGCAGTCACAGCTGCAGCTGCAGGACCAGACTAGAGCAGCTGGTCTTCAACACAGCTTCATCCTGGATCTGCTGCTGTAGACCTGCTGCAGGGGGACCCCAACATGATCCACTGACTGGTGCCCCTCACCTCCTCTGTTTCTCTTTCCCTTCTTCAGATCAATCCTCAGTTATTAATCAGAAGTATCTCATCAGTATAATTGTGGTCCACTGTTCTTGTAGTTTGTTGTGCTGGTCTGTCTCCTCTTTTCCTCTTCTGTACATGTTTGCAGACCAGAACCTCAGGAGCTGCATGCTGACCTGCAGTCCCACCTCTGACCATCCCAGTGTTTTTACCTCCACCTGTCTGTGTAGATGTCTCTGTTGGAGACCTGCTGACATCCTGACCTGCAACCATCAACTATCCATATATCACATATATACACAGAAGTCTTAGTTCTGCTGCTGATGGATAATTATACTATTGTATCTGATCTTTTGTATCTTTGACAGTGAGTCTTTGTCATCTCTCTGTTCTTCCAGTTCTACCCGGCTGGTCTTCAGCAAGAGGGTCCCTCTTATGATCCAGGTCCTGATCCAGGCTTTTCCCTCTTAAAGGGGAGTTTTTCTTGCCACTGTTTGGTTTAAGGTTTTTCTCCCACTAGGGGAGTTTTTACCTGCTGTTGTTTATGTAATAACTGCTTGGTGGCCATGTTCTGGGTCTCTGGGTCTATTACAACACAAGTTGTCTCTAGGTGCTTAGAGACAGTTTGTTTTGTAATAGACATTATATAAATAAAATTCAATTGAATAATCTCCAAAATTTTGTGAAATGGTTGTTGCCTCTCAGCTCTACAAACACCTCAGTAATAACAACCTATACAAACAATTGCAGTCTGGCTTCCAGCCCCTCCATAGCACAGAAACCGCTCTTTTGAAAATAACCAATGTTCTTTTGATGGCAGCTAACTCCGGTCTTCTCACCATCCTCCTAGATCTTAGTGCAGCCTTTGACACCATTTCTCACAGCACCCTCCAAAACAGACTTGCATCCCTTGGTGTCCTCATACACCTCTCACTTGGTTCTCCTCATATCTCGTCACACAGTTCATACAACTCAAGTCTCACACAAATTCATTTTCCATTACTGCCGGTGTGCCCCAAGGCTCAGTCTTAAGGCCCCTTGTGTTCATTATTCATGTATTGCCCCTCGGACACATATTTTGTATAAATAATATCAACTTCCACTCCTATGCAGACTAGGGATGGGAATTTTTAGAAATGTACTTCTGCCAATCTTTGGGAAAATTATAGATCAATTATTGATTGATTGAGTTTTTATTTTCATTACATTTACCAGACAATAATTTTGTTTAAACAAAGGAACACAAGCTTATCTAAAGTCGCGGAGCCATTAGTTGCAAGCCAAACCATAAATATTAAAATTCAAAAACCACCAGCGGCATTAGTTAACGTAACCCATGTCTACTGATTTTCATTGAGAAGAATAAGGATGTTAACATGCTCTGGTGTGAAACGTGAACGCCGCTGGAAACACTGGCTTTGACTAAAATTTAGCTTTGGTTTACTGCGTCATGTAATGTTAAAACTATTGAAAAACTATTGAAAAAGATGCATGAATTTATTTATTAAAAATTGGACATGTTTCATTTAACTATCAAAATGAATAGAACCCACCTAATGCACAATGAACTGATTACAAGTGAATGTCTCTAGAATCCAACATGAAACTAACTTCGACGCATGCATTTAAATAAAGCATGACTGTTTTACTTCCTCCAGACCATCACAGTGCTGCAGACCTGTTCCGTGCAGTTTTATTGGCAGGTTCCTACCGGTTCCGTGGACTTTTATTGGCAGGTTCCTACCGGTTCTGTGTAGAGTTACTGGCGGGTTCCTACCGGTTCTGTGTAGTGTCATTGGCGGGTTCCTACCGGTTCTGTGTAGAGTTACTGGCAGGTTCCTACCGGTTCTGTGTAGAGTTACTGGCGGGTTCCTACCGGTTCTGTGTAGAGTTACTGGCAGGTTCCTACCGGTTCTGTGTAGGTTTATTGATGGGTTCCTACCGGTTCTGTGTAGGTTTATTGGCAGGTTCCTACCGGTTCTGTGTAGAGTTACTGGCGGGTTCTTACCGGTTCTGTGTAGTGTTATTGATACGTTTCTACCGGTTCTGTGTAGTGTTATTGGCGGGTTCCTACCGGTTCTGTGTAGGTTTATTGGCGGGTTCCTACCGGTTCTGTGTAGTTGTATCTGAGGTTTCCAGGTGATGTCCAGCAGTTTCCTCTGACGGTCGATCTTTTCTTCGTACTGGACGATGGTTTTTTCAAACTCTGTGAAGATTTCTTCAGCAGCAGCAGTTAGTCGCTCGCTGATAAACTCTCTCAGAGACCGAACTGCAGACATTATTACATCAGACACTCAGATTTTCCGATCAGACAACGGAAAACACAATAAAAGTGTAAAATTATTCAAAACAAACGTGACGCCCAGGCGCTCCTTGTTGACTTCCGCCGGATGTTACATCGAGCGTCTCCGGTAAAAAGAAAACCAAACAGTTAATTAATATATAGTTCCGCGGAAATAAGAGCTTTTTCTTTTCCTAGTCTCAGTTTCAAAATATAAACATTTTGTTGGATCAGCTATTTAAAATAGTTTTTAATTTGTTTATTTTTTTTAATCATGAGCTGGACCTTTTTTTTTTTAGCTTTTTTAGGGATCAGCATTTTCAAACTTCCGGTTAAAGGAGCAATTCAAACCCTTTTAGGGATAAAATTGTGATCAACCTGCACAAGTAAGCATGTAAAAAATTGACCAACACGGTATAATTAGGGATCTTGCTGGTAAAACCTCCTGATCTAGAAAAGTCTTGTCCTTATTGCTGGTCTGTCACTTGGCCTGGCCCCTCTTTTTCTCTTCTGTACAAGTTTTCAGACCAGAACCTCAGGAGCTGGATCCTGACCTGCAGTCCCACCTCTGACCATCCCAGTGTTTACCTCCACCTGTTTGTACGGATTTCTGTTGGATATTTGCAGGGGAGTTTTTCCTGCCAATGTTTGGTTTAAGGTTTTTCTTCCACTAGGAGATTTTTCCTGCCGTTGTTTATGTAATAATTGATCGCGGGTCATGTTCTGGTCTCTGGAAAGATCCTGGAGACAACTTGTGTTGTAATAGACGCTATATAAATAAAATTGAATTGAACTCTCTTATTGACGGACCAACATCAATAATCAGACTTGGATTATCCTGGTGCTGGTTTGGCTGGTGGACCAGCATATGAAACGGGTCCACCAACCAAACCTGCATCACCAACCTGTACCAGCATAGAGATCAGGTTTGTTAATGATGGTTTTTCCAACATGGCAACTTCAATCTAGCACAGATGAAAGGATCCCAGCATCCTCAGCAGATGGAGGTGATTAAGGCTCTTCTTTAATAGGACTGTAATTAACAGGCCATTTTAGTCTTTTACAAGGTCTTCTGTTATCAGGAACCATCACTGACCTGAAGTCCCACCTCTGACCATCCCAGTGTCTGCTGTCTGCACCTGTTTATATCGTCTTTCTGTAGATCACCAACTAACCAGGTATCAGTCATGTAAACATGGAAGTCGGAGTTCTCCAGTTAACATATAATTAATACTAATATATCTTGTCTTATGTAATATTGACTATATATCTGTGTCAACAATCACTAACATCAATTAAGTTTCTTATATAAACAGGTATTAACACCAATAGACCAGAAATCTGACCATGAAGCAATGTTTAATGCATTTTTTTTCCATTTCCATTCTTGTCAGTATGGACATCGTGCAGTCGTGCAGTATGTACGATAGACACCGAAATTGGACCTCTGCTTTTAACCATCAACTAGTTTCACTAGTGAGCAGTGGGCTGCCAGCATCAGCACCCGGGGAGCCTATCTAAGGGGCCCCCAGTGATGAACCTGGGTTCTCCAAGCCCACCACTGTAACCACTAGGCCACCACTCCCAATGTTTCCCATTTGTCCCTGTTAAATAAGCATAAATGAAGAGAAGTGAAACAGCAGAAGGCTAAGATGGTGAGACAATGTGATCTATTCACTCACCTGCTGTAACCCACATATGAACTTCAGTGACCTCCCATTCCTGATCCAGAGGGTTCAATATGACGTCCGTCCATCCTTTGCAGCTATAACAGCTTCAACTCTTCTGGGAAGTCTGTCCACAACGTTTAGGAGTGTGTTTATGGGAATTTTTGACCATTCTTTCAGAAGCACATTTGTGAGGTCTCTGCTCCAGAGTCCAGTGGCGATGTGTTTTACACCACTGCATCCAACACTTTGCATTGCACTTGGTGATGTTTGTCTTGGATGCAGCTGGAAAACCCATCCATGAAGCTCTCTGCAACTGTTCTTGACCTCTGCATGCCGAGGTGCTTGATTTTATACACCTGTGGCCATGGAGGTGACTGGAACACCTGATTCTGATTATTTGGATGGTTGAGCAAATACTTTCGGCAATATACTATATTTGTTTTGTGGACTTGAGGGTCTGTCGGTGCAGCCTTCTGAACCCTGGTCCTCGGGACTCAAGGTCCAAAATGTTTTAGATGCTTCCTTACATCAACACATGCGACTCGAATCAGTAGATCATCATCAGCTCGACATCAAGGACGAGTCTGTTAATGACACAGTCGTTTGAGTCAGGGTTCGATGAAATGGGAAAACGTCGAGTGGGCAGGAGAGTGTGTCCGAGGACCAGGTCGGGGCACACTGCTTTAACATGCACAGAATTCAGGCAACTCTCTGGTTTCTCTCTCTGTATTCATTACAAACAACCACAAATGAAATATGGCAACGATTCGTTACAAGAAACACATCTTTTATTTGAACTTACATATACAATGTCGACAAACCACAGCTTGTTGTTCTTTAACATCTCCTGATAACCCGAAACTGTTTATCAAATTTCTACATCGTCTTTCCAGCCGTTTGGCTCGTCTCACTGACACTGAAACTACAACACTTTAATAACTCACCATCACCTCTAACTATTGCTATTCACTTGTTCACGTAAACTGTATCAGAAGAGCCAGAAACACCCCCTGTGACATCACATGTTTTCCAAAGAATGCTTTACAAGTCTCATAGCTGTGGGTATTAGTACACTGGCATATCTAAGGAGGGGCTTGACTGAGAAGAGTGATTGACAGCTCTATGGAAGCTTAACAGCCAATAGAATCAATAGAATTTCATGAAAATTTATACCATCATTATCCAACAATAAAAATGCCATCAATATTTGCGTTTCAAGTACTCCTAGATTTCCACAAAACCTAAATATCGCAAAGAAAAACCTGCAATGGAAACGCCTCTAATTCAACAAAACTGCAGAATGTCAAAAATCCTTTTTACGCTTTAATGAGGCATTTATTGGAAAAGTTTAACGGAAATTCCTTCCTAGCATTTGCATGTCTCTGGCAGCGCTGGATGTGACATAGCCGGTCGATGTAAAAATCTAGTTCCCAGCTGTTTTTAGTCTCATTAATAACTGTGGGGTAACACTACTGAATCATTATACATTACATAAGGGCTTCACCTCTGAGTAAACATTCAATTCAATTCAATTTTATTTATATAGCGTCTATTACAACACAAGTTGTCTCTAGGCGCTTTCCAGAGACCCAGAACATGACCCCCGAGCAATTATTACATAAACAGCGGCAGGTAAAAACTCCCCTAGTGGAAGAAAAACCTTAAGCCAAAACAGTGGCAAGGAAAAACTCCCCTTTAAGAGGGAAGAAACCTTGAGCAGGACCTGGCTCATGAGGGGGGACCCTCCTGCCGACATCTGAATGATCATCCGCTGCCTTCATCATCAGACTAGTTTCTCAACAGCTGTAGGGGCAATCACAGTAATTTGTCAGACTTAAGATGTTTTTGTCTATCCTCTTCAAAGTAGAGATTTTCTTTTTCGTAGTTTTGAAGCGACGTCTTGCAGGACGAGATACAGAGAGTTGCAGAGATATGAAGAGAGAACTGGGAGAGTTGGGCTCAAAAAAAGAAAAACCCCTGTTCAATGGGTTCCAATTGGTTCATTGATTGCAAATTCAGTTTTGTCTTTTTGCAAAGAAGTGTTAATGGAAACACGACTAAAGAAACAAGATGGGGACTGGTTATTACAGTTAATGTAAAAGAAGCGGTCTGAGATCAAACTTGATTTGTCTCAGAGATGAATGAAGTGGAGTTTTCACTGAAATCTGATTTATGGTGGTGAAATTGAAAGAGTAAAACTGATTTCAGACTTGTACTGTAGGAAGCTGAGTTGTTTTCTGTTCTTCAGCTGCTAGTTCATGAGTTTTGTGTCAGTCGTCATTGTTACATGGTTACAATCTGTGGTTCTAAACCCCAAAGAGTGTTTGTTGCAGGTAGAATCCGGTCCACTGTTGTGGTTTTCCTGTTCAGAACGGGTTAAACATTTCCTAAGAAGCTGTTGCTGGGATGTTGTTGCCTGCAAGACCTCTTCATGTGGACTTTCAAACTGCATCGTTGTCCAAAACATTTACCACAGTTTTGACAAGAAAACGGCTTCACGCCGGCATGCGCCCTCATGTGCGTCACCAGGCTGCTGGCTTGCGTGAATCTTTTACTGCAGATTTTACAAGGATAGGGTCTCTCTCCTGTGTGAGTCCGCATGTGGGCGGTCAAACAGGCACCTTGGGTGAAGGATTTACCACACTTTTCACAGGAAAACGGCCTCTCGCCAGTGTGGGTCCTCATGTGGATGGTCAGCAGACGAAGTCGCATGAAACCTTTAGTGCAAACATGGCAGGAATGCAGCTTCTTCCCCGTGTGGGTTGCCCTGTGGATGGTCAAAGTCCCACCCTGGGTGAAGCTTTTACCGCACGTCTCACAGGAAAATGGCTTCTCGCCGGTGTGGGTTCTCATGTGGACGGTCAGTTGATGAACTCGCATGAACGTTTTCGCACACACGTTACATGAATATGGTCTCTCTCCTGTGTGACTCCGCATGTGGTCTGTCAGGTGACCAGTTTGGGAGAAACTCCTACCGCAGGTTTGACAGACATACGGCTTCTCGCCTGTGTGGATTCTCATGTGGGTGGTCAAACTCCCACTGCGGGTGAAGCTTTTACCACACATTTTACACGTAAACGGCTTCTCGCCAGTGTGGGTACGAGTGTGCTCCAACAGGTGAAGCTGCCTGAGGAAACCTCGACCACACACTTTACAGGTAAAGGGCCTCTTCCCTGAGTGGCGTTTCTTGGGTGTTTTCATAAGATATTTGTTTTGAAAGGACTTTCCGAACATTTTAGAGCTTACAGCTTCTTCACCTGAACCAGAGTTACTACGAGCCTCTGGCATGGGAGCATTGTCCATGTTCTTAACGGCACTTCTCTTCTTTGGGTTAGGTCCTTCATCTCTGGTTGATTCTGAGGCTTTGTAGTTTGTTTCTTGCTGATCCGGGTTCCCAGCGACTGGAGAGTTCTGAAGTTGGACCTGGTCCATGTTTGGTGTAGGTTCTGGTTCACTGTGGCCACTTTCATCAGAAGTTGGAGTCACCATGATGACATCAGTCTCCTGCTTCAGCTCAACCGGATCATCCTTCATTTCCTCTTTAATCCGTGGAGGATCTGGTTCCTTCTGGTCCAATCTGAAGTTCCTGTCCCGGTTACAGAGTTGCTGGCCAGGAAGAACCTCATTAGCGTTCCAGATGTTATGATGTGGGAGTTCTGAAGAGACAAATGGACATGAAATGCCAAAATGGTATTAATCCCTCTTAACAAGCTGCAGATTTTAGATTCCTGCTCAAAAGTACAAACCCAAAGTTAAAAGGGACAAGTCAGGAACCACTGAGCTGTGGGTCTTTGTTTGAGGTCATATCTCAGTAACGGCTTGACTGACATCTCTGTGAAAAAAATAATTTAAAAATCTAGGAACGTTTCACAAATTCACCAAACTTCAGGGATGATCCAATCATACAATCATGTTGATTATGATTCTTTATCAAATCAATATCATCATAGGAGGGGAAGTTTTTAGTGGCCAACAAGATGGCATCTGTGTGACAGTACACAAGGTTGTACGTATAAACCCGTCAGATAGAACTGTCTTGGGTTTGTTTGGATCAGCTGGCCTCTCGTGTATGCGCGCTCGCACCCCCAATGTGGACCGCACTATTTTTAACCATCTGGGCTCAAGAAGCCTCTTGTTGGTTCACTCTCATGGAGAAACAAATACAAGAAAACCAGCAATACACCTCTACTGACTCTGAAAATGTCTCTGAATATGAAATTATGGACTGTATTTCATAATTTCATATTCATAGACATTTCCAGAACCTTCATCTGACAGCCCAAACACTATGTTATTGCTCAAACTCAAAAAAGATTTAATTCACAAACACAATCTAAAGGGAAACTCAAGATAGCTGATTTTTTTTTAATTTGTGGTGAAAGAAAAGTAGGAAATAAAGTCAGTGCAAAAAGTGGGAAAATGTATGTTCGGTCCATTATTTCTTTGTTGGGTCGATGCATCTTGGCAATAAACCTCATACTGTTGCAACGTCTGTATCACAAGGAAACGGCTTCTCGCCAGTGTGGCTACGAATGTGTTCCAGAAGTGGAGATGTCAGAGGAAAGCTCTACCACAAACCCTGCAGGGAAACAACCTCTTCCCTGACTGGATTTTCTTATTTTTTCTCATTAGACATTTTCCTCCATCCATCCCTTTTCTGTTCCTGCTTAGTCCTGCACAGGTCACAGGGGTCTGCTGGAGCCTATCCCAGCTCATTACAGGCAAAAGGCAGATGTTCACTCTGGACAGGTCGCCGGTCCATCGCAGGGCCTCTGTGATAGATATTTTCAATTTAAATTCAATTCAAAAATACTCCATTAACCCAGGAGAAAAGTTAATTATTGCAGTTTCAGTCTCTTCAGAGATTCATTGTAGACGTTTATTGCTGTGGTCTGAAGGACTGATGAAACGTGAAACTGCACTGATGAAACTCTGACTGGGTCCTCGTCAGCGCTTCAAGCTCGCCCGTCTTGTTTGCGAGAACTGGGCGTGACCAGTGATTGGTTGGAAGTTGGAAGCGCTGGTTTCAACTTCCTCCTCTGTCTATCTCCATCACCTGCTCCTCCTTGTAAACAACTCTTTCATTGCTACAGTTACTCATCATAATAGCTGGTTAAAAATGCAAAAGTAATGAAGGAAATCCCTCAAGCAGCACAGCATCCAAATTGGGACGGAAAATTCAAAATCAAGAATATTAATGAAGAAGACTAAGTTAAAATAAAAAAAACAAAGAAACAAACTCAGAAATATGTAAAACATTAGTAACAGTCGTTGGAGGTGCAGCCGGGAGCTGCCACTATGAGCGGCGCCACTCTAGAACCTAACTCAGTGATATCCTGTAACGTAAATGTTCAACTGAACCCAGTTAAATGCAAACTACAACGGAAACCTTTGTCCTGAAAGCTTTTCCTCCGTGTTCAGCTCACAGACTCTGACTTACCACGACTCTCTGACGTGGGAGACTTGTCCGCAGCAGGTCTGGGCTGTGGATTGTCACGCCTGTTTCCATCATGTCTCTGGTTTGGGTTTGGATCTTCATTTCTGGTTGATTTGGAGTCTTCACAGTTTGTTTCTACCCGATCCTGGTTCTCGGGTACAGGAGAGTTCTGAAAGAGGACCGAGCCCATGTTTGGCTCTACTTCACTGTGTCCACTTTCATCAGAGGTTGGAGTCACCACAACTGGAGTCTCTTGCTTCAGTTCAATCTGATCGTCCCTCTTTTCCTCTTTAATCTGTGGAGGTTCTGGTTCCTTCTGGTCCAAACTGGAGTTCCTGTCCGAGTTAAAGAGCTGTTGGTTAGGAAAAACCTCATTATAATTCCAGATGTTATGATTTGGGAGTTCTGGAAAGACAAACGGACATAATTAAAAGTTAGTAACATCTCTTAAGTAGCTCTTTATTTCAGATTCCTGCTTGAAGGATACAAACTAAAACAGGAACAACAGCCACAATTAGGACCAATGACGTGGGAGTGTAGTCCTTCTACAATAGCGTTCCAGAGGAGCGCCGCTCATGGTGGCAGCTTGCTGATGTAGCTCTTGATTGTTACTAGGTTTTTACAATGTTTTTGACTTTGTCTCCAAAATCTTTTCATTAATTGTTTTTTGAACATTTTTTTCATCCCGGTTTCGTATGCTGCGCTGCTTGAGGGATTCCCTTTCTTACTTGTTCATCTTTTAACACCTTTATGATGAGTAACCATGGAAACAGACAAGTGGTTTAAGAGAGAGCAGCAGAACGAGATATTAAGAAGCCAAATTAAACCCTATATCCCCCACGAGTTTAGGAGAGGTCTTGGATGTAGACCAGGAGCTCTACAGCAAACAAATCTGGAGTTTTATCAATGCAGCATCATACATTTCACAGAGTGGTGGCTGACACACAGCTTCCCTGACGCAGCTCATCTGTTACCTTAGTCGACACCGACAACCCCGAACATCCACTTCACAACACAATGATTCAGCACCACTGTCTTCAGTCAGAGGTTCTTCAGATCCACTGCAACACAAACCTCTATGGAAGATCCTTCACACCGCTACGGGAGATCCTACACACCGCTACGGGAGATCCTACACACCGCTACGGGAGATCCTACACACCGCTACGGGAGATCCTTCACACCGCTACGGGAGATCCTTCACACCGCTACGGGAGAACCTTCACACCGCTACGGGAGATCCTACAAACCGCTACGGGAGATCCTTCACACCGCTACGGGAGATCCTTCACACCGCTACGGGAGATCCTACAAACCGCTACGGGAGATCCTTCACACCGCTACTGGGGATCATTCAGACCGCTACGGGAGATCCCACCTGCCCACAGTTATAACCTATTATAATGGATCTGTGAAGAGGCTGAAATTACTACTGCAACAATTATATTTTTCTTCGGGGATAAATCAAAATTTTTAAATTTGAAGTGAATTCATACAGTTGTTATAATTAGAATAACACTGAGGAGGAATAAAGTCCATTTCCATACCCTGCAGGACTTTATAAAAACTAACGTCAGCAATAACAGAATATAAAATAAACATTATAAAGTAAACATTTAATAAACAGTTATTAAATGTTCTGAATATGATAGACATTTTCCTCCAATAAATGAGACACTATGTTTAAGGGCTGGACAGATAATAGAAAAACTGCTTTATCTAAAGTCATGAAGGACAGCACACAACTTAGTTTTGAAATGATCAAAGAGGACTATTCACTGAAATCACAGGACTTTTATCTGTACTTATGATTAGACATTTTGTCAAATACAAAGTTAAGTGTGTAGCAGAATCAGAATGTAGCTACACCAGTTTAATAAAGAATCAGAATCTGAATATTTGATTGGTCCATTGAAAAGCAACTTCTTTGGAGCCACTTGGTCGGCTACAAACGTAAACAAACACCAAAACCAACAGATATAGGGAGGTATAACACCCACGTTCACGCACATCCACAGTGCAAACGCCAGTGTCATGTCAGGTGAGTGCAAAAGGAGCAGGAAAGAAGATTGTATCAGGAACTCTCAGGAATAACAGTATACAAGTAGGGTATGTAGGTAGGTTTACAAAAAAAGATACAGGCAGTATCTTTAGCATTAATGAATGAATATAAAACTTGGAAACACACTCATCTCAGTAAATTAAAACAAAATGGTAAAAGGAGTGTGGAAACATATACAGAAAGAGGCATTTACAACAATATGGAAATTTAAATATTGTATTTCGTGCATCTTTTTATCAATGGCTTCCAAATCCCGTGACGTAGTATCTTCAAATACACACCAAATTGTAGTGCTACAGGACGCAAATAGGAAATAAAATTTTTTTCTCCTTGAGACCTGCTTCTTTCCAAAACTCAGGCCCTTGTGCCAAATCACTCTCTTGATGTGCCCCAGTCCTGCATCCTGAGAGACCCTACGGTTGAAACAGCAGGTGTGTTTATTTGTCTCCTGTAGTACAAGATCTCGGCTTTGTGGTCAAAACTGGTTCACGTGGTCTGGAGTCTCCTGAAACCGCAATAAAACAATCTGGTACAAGTCTGACAAGAAACTTCCTAGCGTCCTCGAAGAGACGTGTTGAGCCAAAAGGATCCACCGACCATGAAGCTTTAACCGGGTTCCTACGGGTTCTGTGTTGTTTTTCTAGGTTCCTACCAGTTCTGTGTAGATTTATTAGCGGGTTCCTAATGGTTCCTGGTAGTGTTATTGGTGGGTTCCTACCGGTTCTGTGTAGGTTTATTGGCGGGTTCCTACCGGTTGTGTAGATTTATTGGTGGGTTCCTACCGGTTCTGTGTAGATTTATTGGCAGGTTCCTACCGGTTCTGTGTAGGTTTATTGGCGGGTTCCTAACGGTTCTGTGTAGATTTATTGGCGGGTTCCTACCGGTTCTGTGTAGATTTATTGGCAGGTTCATAACAAATCCTTGTAGTGTTATTGGCGGGTTCCTAACGGTTCCGTGTAGGTTTATTGGCGGGTTCCTAACGGTTCCGTGCAGTTTTATTGGCATATTCTTACCGGTTACGTGTAGGTTTATTGGCGGGTTCCTTCCGGGTCTGTGTAGCGTTATTGGCAGGTTCCGACCAGTTCCGTGTTGCGTTATTGACGGGGACGTAGCGGTTCTGTGTAGGTTTATTGGCGAGTTCCTACCGGTTCTGTGTAGTGTTATTGGCGGGTTCCTACCGGTTCTGTGTAGGTTTATTGGCGGGTTCCTACCGGTTCTGTGTAGGTTTATTGGCGGGTTCCTACCGGTTCTGTGTAGTTTTATTGATAGGTTTCTACCGGTTCTGTGTAGGTTTATTGGCGGGTTCCTACCGGTTCTGTGTAGAGTTACTGGCGGGTTCCTACCGGTTCTGTGTAGTGTTATTGGCGGGTTCCTACCGGTTCTGTGTAGGTTTATTGGCGGGTTCCTACCGGTTCTGTGTAGGTTTATTCGCGGGTTCCTACCGGTTCTTTGTAGGTTTATTGATACATTTCTACCGGTTACGTGTAGGTTTATTGGCGGGTTCCTACCGGTTCTGTGTAGGTTTATTGGCGGGTTCCTACCGGTTCTGTGTAGGTTTATTGGCGGGTTCCTACCGGTTCTGTGTAGTGGTACTGGCGGGTTCCTACCGGTTCTGTGTAGGTTTATTGGCGGGTTCCTACCGGTTCTGTGTAGTGTTATTGATACGTTTCTACCGGTTCTGTGTAGGTTTATTGGCGGGTTCCTACCGGTTCTCTGTAGGTTTATTGGCGGGTTCCTACCGGTTCTGTGTAGTGTTACTGGCGGGTTCCTACCGGTTCTGTGTAGGTTTATTGGCGGGTTCCTACCGGTTCTGTGTAGTGTTATTGATACGTTTCTACCGGTTCTGTGTAGGTTTATTGGCGGGTTCCTACCGGTTCTGTGTAAGTTTTTTGGCGGGTTCCTACCGGTTCTGTGTAGTGTTATTGATACGTTTCTACCGGTTCTGTGTAGGTTTATTGGCGGGTTCCTACCGGTTCTGTGTAGGTTTATTGGCGGGTTCCTACCGGTTCTGTGTAGGTTTATTGGCGGGTTCCTACCGGTTCTGTGTAGGTTTATTGGCGGGTTCCTACCGGTTCTGTGTAGTGTTATTGATACGTTTCTACCGGTTCTGTGTAGGTTCATTGGCGGGTTCCTACCGGTTCTGTGTAGTTGTATCTGAGGTTTCCAGGTGATGTCCAGCAGTTTCCTCTGACGGTCGATCTTTTCTTCGTACTGGACGATGGTTTTTTCAAACTCTGTGAAGATTTCTTCAGCAGCAGCAGTTAGTCGCTCGCTGATAAACTCTCTCAGAGACCGAGCTGCAGACATTATTACATCAGACACTCAGATTTTCCGATCAGACAACGGAAAACACAATAAAAGTGTAAAATTATTAAAAACAAACGTGACGCTCAGGCGCTCCTTGTTGACTTCCGCCGGATGTTACGTCGAGCGTCTCCGGTAAAAAGAAAACCAAACAGTTAATTAATATATAGTTCCGCGGAAATAAGAGCTTTTTCTTTTCCTAGTCTCAGGTTCAAAATATAAGCATTTTGTTGGATCAGCTATTTAAAAGTTTTTAATTTGTTTATTTTTTTTAATCATGAGCTGGACCTTTTTTAGCTTTTTTAGGGATCAGCATTTTCAAATTTCCGGTTAAAGGAGCAATTCAAACCCTTTTAGGGATAAAATTGTGATCAACCTGCACAAGTAAGCATGTAAAAAATTGACCAACACGGTATAATTAGGGATCTTGCTGGTAAAACCTCCTGATCTAGAAAAGTCCTGTCCTTATTGCTGGTCTGTCACTTGGCCTGGCCCCTCTTTTTTTCTTCTGTACATGTTTTCAGACCAGAACCTCAGGAGCTGGATCCTGACCTGCAGTCCCACCTCTGACCATCCCAGTGTTTACCTCCACCTGTTTGTACGGATTTCTGTTGGATATTTGCAGGGGAGTTTTTCCTGCCAATGTTTGGTTTAAGGTTTTTCTTCCACTAGGAGATTTTTCCTGCCGTTGTTTATGTAATAATTGATCGCGGGTCATGTTCTGGTCTCTGGAAAGATCCTGGAGACAACTTGTGTTGTAATAGACGCTATATAAATAAAATTGAATTGAACTCTCTTATTGACGGACCAACTTCAATAATCAGACTTGGATTATCCTGGTGCTGGTTTGGCTGGTGGACCAGCATATGAAACGATTCCACCAACCAAACCTGCATCACCAACCTGTACCAGCATAGAGATCAGGTTTGTTAATGATGGTTTTTCCAACATGGCAACTTCAATCTAGCACAGATGAAAGGATCCCAGCATCCTCAGCAGATGGAGGTGATTAAGGCTCTTCTTTAATAGGACTGTAATTAACAGGCCATTTTAGTCTTTTACAAGGTCTTCTGTTATCAGGAACCATCACTGACCTGAAGTCCCACCTCTGACCATCCCAGTGTCTGCTGTCTGCACCTGTTTATATCGTCTTTCTGTAGATCACCAACTAACCAGGTATCAGTCATGTAAACATGGAAGTCGGAGTTCTCCAGTTAACATATAATTAATACTAATATATCTTGTCTTATGTAATATTGACTATATATCTGTGTCAACAATCACTAACATCAATTAAGTTTCTTATATAAACAGGTATTAACAACAATAGACCAGAAATCTGACCATGAAGCAATGTTTAATGCATTTTTTTTCCATTTCCATTCTTGTCAGTATGGACATCGTGCAGTCGTGCAGTATGTACGATAGACACCGAAATTGGACCTCTGCTTTTAACCATCAACTAGTTTCACTAGTGAGCAGTGGGCTGCCAGCATCAGCACCCGGGGAGCCTATCTAAGGGGCCCCCAGTGATGAACCTGGGTTCTCCAAGCCCACCACTGTAACCACTAGGCCACCACTCCCAATGTTTCCCATTTGTCCCTGTTAAATAAGCATAAATGAAGAGAAGTGAAACAGCAGAAGGCTAAGATGGTGAGACAATGTGATCTATTCACTCACCTGCTGTAACCCACATATGAACTTCAGTGACCTCCCATTCCTGATCCAGAGGGTTCAATATGAGGTCCGTCCATCCTTTGCAGCTATAACAGCTTCAGCTCTTCTGGGAAGTCTGTCCACAACGTTTAGGAGTGTGTTTATGGGAATTTTTGACCATTCTTTCAGAAGCACATTTGTGAGGTCTCTGCTCCAGAGTCCAGTGGCGGTGTGTTTTACACCACTGCATCCAACACTTTGCATTGCACTTGGTGATGTTTGTCTTGGATGCAGCTGGAAAACCCATCCATGAAGGTCTCTGCAATTGTTCTTGACCTCTGCATGCCGAGGTGCTTGATTTTATACACCTGTGGCCATGGAGGTGACTGGAACACCTGATTCTGATTATTTGGATGGTTGAGCAAATACTTTCGGCAATATACTATATTTGTTTTGTGGACTTGAGGGTCTGTCGGTGCAGCCTTCTGAACCCTGGTCCTCGGGACTCAAGGTCCAAAATGTTTTAGATGCTTCCTTACATCAACACATGCGACTCGAATCAGTAGATCATCATCAGCTCGACATCAAGGACGAGTCTGTTAATGACACAGTCGTTTGAGTCAGGGTTCGATGAAATGGGAAAACGTCGAGTGGGCAGGAGAGTGTGTCCGAGGACCAGGTCGGGGCACACTGCTTTAACATGCACAGAATTCAGGCAACTCTCTGGTTTCTCTCTCTGTATTCATTACAAACAACCACAAATGAAATATGGCAACGATTCGTTACAAGAAACACATCTTTTATTTGAACTTACATATACAATGTCGACAAACCACAGCTTGTTGTTCTTTAACATCTCCTGATAACCCGAAACTGTTTATCAAATTTCTACATCGTCTTTCCAGCCGTTTGGCTCGTCTCACTGACACTACAACACTTTAATAACTCACCATCACCTCTAACTATTGCTATTCACTTGTTCACGTAAACTGTATCAGAAGAGCCAGAAACACCCCCTGTGACATCACATGTTTTCCAAAGAATGCTTTACAAGTCTCATAGCTGTGGGTATTAGTACACTGGCATATCTAAGGAGGGGCTTGACTGAGAAGAGTGATTGACAGCTCTATGGAAGCTTAACAGCCAATAGAATCAATAGAATTTCATGAAAATTTATACCATCATTATCCAACAATAAAAATGCCATCAATATTTGCGTTTCAAGTACTCCTAGATTTCCACAAAACCTAAATATCGCAAAGAAAAACCTGCAATGGAAACGTCTCTAATTCAACAAAACTGTTTTTACGCTTTTATGAGGTGGTTTTTCAGACATTTATTGGAAAAGTTTAACGGAAATTCCTGTGCATCGTACATACAGCGTGTGCACGATGTCCACACTGACAAGAATGATAATGAAAAGAAAAAAAAAAAATCAGAGTCGGGGGTGCGGACAGAGAAAAGAGCAGCGGAGATGAGGCTGAGTTCTCTGTCCGTCCTCCGTGATGATGTATGAAAACCTTACTGACTTTGTCTTTCTTCCTTATTGTGTGTTAAATAAATGTTAGGTCGTTTAAACCTGACATTTAATTGGTCCTTCGAGCCAGATCCCTACATACCAAGGAGTCCAGCAGGTGTGGTGGACTTCAGGAAAACTGAGGACGTTTATAAATTTCAAGGCTGATCGTCCGCCTCACCGGCTGGAGTCCAAGGTTGACGGGAGAACCGAAGGAAGACAGAGTCGGTAAGTGGAATCTTGTTGTGTTACCCTGAAAGAACAGGGCCGTGGAATTCTAGACACTGACGGTAAAAGAGGGGCGACGGAGTCCGATAAAGTCCGTGAGAAAATACGTGAAAATTCTAGATACTGACGGTAAAAAGAGAAAAATAGACGGCGGAACCGATAAAGTCCGTGGGTAAAGTGACGTCATTTCTGTGTTGAGTGATTGTGAGTGTGACTCGAGATACAAAACCAGCAGGTATTTTGTCTCATGTAAAACCAGTGGGAATGTAAACAGCAACCTGTTGTGGAAGCAGAGGCCAGAATCCTTCGCTTGTGAGTCAAGGTGAAGTGAGGATTACCACTTCAGGAGATTTAACTGCTGTCCTACTGACAATATAAAATCCAGGTGTTAGAATACCCTAGGTATTGAGACCGACCTGGACTAAAACATCTAATAATAATAAAAAATAAAAAAATTTTTTTAAAAAATGGGGAAATGGATCAGTAAAATCGACCATAAAAGAGGATTGGTTTGTGAGGACTGGAAATACATGCAGAAAAAAGATCCGAAGTCAATAAAATACCTGAACCTGTGGATCAGTAAATATGGTTTTAAGGGAACTCTAAACTCACAGAAAATAGTTGAACTAAAGGATAAGATAACAATTGACACGAAACAGAACACCAAGAGGATGCGAAAGCGTGGTTTTGGAGAGAGCCAGATATGGTTGAACGAGGCGTGAACAAGGAGAAGGGAGGGGGGACTGTAGACAGGAAAAACCCGAGGTCATGTTTTACACAGCAGATGAGACGCGGCCTGTACAGAGAAGACAGAAAGATGAAAGAAATGACGACGAGGACAGAATTCTTTCGGACAGTATCCTAATCTATCCACTGTTACCTCCTCCTAACACTCCGCCACCCGAGTATACCTCTTCATGTGGACTTTCAAACTGCTTCGTTGTCCAAAACATTTACCACAGTGTTGACAAGAAAACGGCTTCACGCCGGCATGCGCCCTCATGTGCGCCATCAGGTTGCTGGCTTCCGTGAATCTTTTACTGCAGATTTTACAAGGATAGGGTCTCTCTCCTGTGTGAGTCCGCATGTGGGAGGTCAAACAGGACGCTTGGGTGAAGGATTTACCACACTTTTCACAGGAAAACGGCCTCTCGCCTGTGTGGATTCTCATGTGGGTGGTCAAACTCCCACTGCGGGTGAATCTACTACTGCACAGTTTACACGAAAACGGCTTCTCGCCAGTGTGGGCACGAGTGTGCTCCAACAGCTTAAGCTCTCTGTAAAAACCTCGACCACACACTTTACAGGTAAAGGGCCTCTTCCCTGAGTGGCGTTTCTTGGGTGTTTTCATAAGATATTTGTTTTGAAAGGACTTTCCGAACATTTTAGAGCTTACAGCTTCTTCACCTGAACCAGAGTTACTACGAGCCTCTGGCATGGGAGCATTGTCCATGTTCTTAACGGCACTTCTCTTCTTTGGGTTAGGTCCTTCATCTCTGGTTGATTCTGAGGCTTTGTAGTTTGTTTCTTGCTGATCCGGGTTCCCAGCGATTGGAGAGTTCTGAAGTTGGACCTGGTCCATGTTTGGTGTAGGTTCTGGTTCACTGTGGCCACTTTCATCAGAAGTTGGAGTCACCATGATGACATCAGTCTCCTGCTTCAGCTCAACCGGATCATCCTTCATTTCCTCTTTAATCCGTGGAGGATCTGGTTCCTTCTGGTCCAATCTGAAGTTCCTGTCCCGGTTACAGAGTTGCTGGCCAGGAAGAACCTCATTAGCGTTCCAGATGTTATGATGTGGGAGTTCTGAAGAGACAAATGGACATGAAATGTCAAAATGGTATTAATCCCTCTTAACAAGCTGCAGATTTTAGATTCCTGCTCAAAAGTACAAACCCAAAGTTAAAAGGGACAAGTCAGGAACCACTGAGCTGTGGGTCTTTGTTTGAGGTCATATCTCAGTAACGGCTTGACTGACATCTCTGTGAAAAAAATAATTTAAAAATCTAGGAACGTTTCACAAATTCACCAAACTTCAGGGATGATCCAATCATACAATCATGTTGATTATGATTCTTTATCAAATCAATATCATCATAGGAGGGGAAGTTTTTAGTGGCCAACAAGATGGCATCTGTGTGACAGTACACAAGGTTGTACGTATAAACCCGTCAGATAGAACTGTCTTGGATTTGTTTGGATCAGCTGGCCTCTCGTGTATGCGCGCTCGCACCCCCAATGTGGACCGCACTATTTTTAACCATCTGGGCTCAAGAAGCCTCTTGTTGGTTCACTCTCATGGAGAAACAAATACAAGAAAACCAGCAATACACCTCTACCGACTCTGAAAATGTCTCTGAATATGAAATTATGGACTGTATTTCATAATTTCATATTCATAGACATTTCCAGAACCTTCATCTGACAGCCCAAACACTATGTTATTGCTCAAACTCAAAAAAGATTCAATTCACAAACACAATCTAAAGGGAAACTCAAGAAAGCTGATTTTTTTTTAATTTGTGGTGAAAGAAAAGTAGGAAATAAAGTCAGTGCAAAAAGTGGGAAAATGTATGTTCGGTCCATTATTTCTTTGTTGGGTCGATGCATCTTGGCAATAAACCTCATACTGTTGCAACGTCTGTATCACAAGGAAACGGCTTCTCGCCAGTGTGGCTACGAATGTGTTCCAGAAGTGGAGATGTCAGAGGAAAGCTCTACCACAAACCCTGCAGGGAAACAACCTCTTCCCTGACTGGATTTTCTTATTTTTTCTCATTAGACATTTTCCTCCATCCATCCCTTTTCTGTTCCTGCTTAGTCCTGCACAGGTCACAGGGGTCTGCTGGAGCCTATCCCAGCTCATTACAGGCAAAAGGCAGATGTTCACTCTGGACAGGTCGCCGGTCCATCGCAGGGCCTCTGTGATAGATATTTTCAATTTAAATTCAATTCAAAAATACTCCATTAACCCAGGAGAAAAGTTAATTATTGCAGTTTCAGTCTCTTCAGAGATTCATTGTAGACGTTTATTGCTGTGGTCTGAAGGACTGATGAAACGTGAAACTGCACTGATGAAACTCTGACTGGGTCCTCGTCAGCGCTTCAAGCTCGCCCGTCTTGTTTGCGAGAACTGGGCGTGACCAGTGATTGGTTGGAAGTTGGAAGCGCTGGTTTCAACTTCCTCCTCTGTCTATCTCCATCACCTGCTCCTCCTTGTAAACAACTCTTTCATTGCTACAGTTACTCATCATAATAGCTGGTTAAAAATGCAAAAGTAATGAAGGAAATCCCTCAAGCAGCACAGCATCCAAATTGGGACGGAAAATTCAAAATCAAGAATATTAATGAAGAAGACTAAGTTAAAATAAAAAAAACAAAGAAACAACTCAGAAATATGTAAAACATTAGTAACAGTCGTTGGAGGTGCAGCCGGGAGCTGCCACTATGAGCGGCGCCACTCTAGAACCTAACTCAGTGATATCCTGTAACGTAAATGTTCAACTGAACCCAGTTAAATGCAAACTACAACGGAAACCTTTGTCCTGAAAGCTTTTCCTCCGTGTTCAGCTCACAGACTCTGACTTACCACGACTCTCTGACGTGGGAGACTTGTCCGCAGCAGGTCTGGGCTGTGGATTGTCACGCCTGTTTCCATCATGTCTCTGGTTTGGGTTTGGATCTTCATTTCTGGTTGATTTGGAGTCTTCACAGTTTGTTTCTACCCGATCCTGGTTCTCGGGTACAGGAGAGTTCTGAAAGAGGACCGAGCCCATGTTTGGCTCTACTTCACTGTGTCCACTTTCATCAGAGGTTGGAGTCACCACAACTGGAGTCTCTTGCTTCAGTTCAATCTGATCGTCCCTCTTTTCCTCTTTAATCTGTGGAGGTTCTGGTTCCTTCTGGTCCAAACTGGAGTTCCTGTCCGAGTTAAAGAGCTGTTGGTTAGGAAAAACCTCATTATAATTCCAGATGTTATGATTTGGGAGTTCTGGAAAGACAAACGGACATAATTAAAAGTTAGTAACATCTCTTAAGTAGCTCTTTATTTCAGATTCCTGCTTGAAGGATACAAACTAAAACAGGAACAACAGCCACAATTAGGACCAATGACGTGGGAGTGTAGTCCTTCTACAATAGCGTTCCAGAGGAGCGCCGCTCATGGTGGCAGCTTGCTGATGTAGCTCTTGATTGTTACTAGGTTTTTACAATGTTTTTGACTTTGTCTCCAAAATCTTTTCATTAATTGTTTTTTGAACATTTTTTTCATCCCGGTTTCGTATGCTGCGCTGCTTGAGGGATTCCCTTTCTTACTTGTTCATCTTTTAACACCTTTATGATGAGTAACCATGGAAACAGACAAGTGGTTTAAGAGAGAGCAGCAGAACGAGATATTAAGAAGCCAAATTAAACCCTATATCCCCCACGAGTTTAGGAGAGGTCTTGGATGTAGACCAGGAGCTCTACAGCAAACAAATCTGGAGTTTTATCAATGCAGTATCATACATTTCACAGAGCCGTGGCTGACCCACAGCTTCCCTGACGCAGCTCATCTGTTACCTTAGTCGACACCGACAACCCCGAACATCCACTTCACAACACAATGATTCAGCACCACTGTCTTCAGTCAGAGGTTCTTCAGATCCACTGCAACACAAACCTCTATGGAAGATCCTTCACACCGCTACGGGAGATCCTACACACCGCCTAGATGAGATCCTACACACCGCTACGGGAGATCCTTCACACCGCTACGGGAGATCCTACACACCGCTACGGGAGATCCTTCACACCGCTACGGGAGATCCTTCACACCGCTACGGGAGATCCTACACACCGCTACGGGAGATCCTACACACCGCTACGGGAGATCCTTCACACCGCTACGGGGAGATCCTACACACCGCTACGGGAGATCTTTCACACCGCTACTTGGAGATCCTTAACACCGCTACTGCAGATCCTTCACACCGCTACGGGAGATCCTTCACACCTCTACGGGAGATCCTTCAGACCGCTACTGGGGATCATTCAGACCGCTACGGGAGACCCCACCTGCCCACAGTTATAACCTATTATAATGGATCTGTGAAGAGGCTGAAATTACTACTGCAACAATTATATTTTTCTTCTGGGATAAATCAAAATTTTTAAATTTGAAGTGAATTCATACAGTTGTTATAATTAGAATAACACTGAGGAGGAATAAAGTCCATTTCCATACCCTGCAGGACTTTAAAAAAAACTAACGTCAGCAATAACAGAATATAAAATAAACATTATAAAGTAAACATTTAATAAACAGTTATTAAATGTTCTGAATATGATAGACATTTTCCTCCAATAAATGAGACACTATATTTAAGGGCTGGACAGATAATAGAAAAACTGCTTTATCCAAAGTCATGAAGGACAGCACACAACTTAGTTTTGAAATGATCAAAGAGGACTATTCACTGAAATCACAGGACTTTTATCTGTACTTATGATTAGACATTTTGTCAAATACAACGTTAAGTGTGTAGCAGAATCAGAATGTAGCTACACCAGTTTAATAAAGAATCAGAATCTGAATATTTGATTGGTCCATTGAAAAGCAATTTCTTTGGAGCCACTTGGTCGGCTTACAAACGTAAACAAACACCAAAACCAACAGATATAGGGAGGTATAACACCCACGTTCACGCACATCCACAGTGCAAACGCCAGTGTCATGTCAGGTGAGTGCAAAAGGAGCAGGAAAGAAGATTGTATCAGGAACTCTCAGGAATAACAGTTTACAAGTAGGGTATGAAGGTAGGTTACAAAAAAAGATACTGGCAGTATCTTTAGCATTAATGAATGAATATAAAACTTGGAAACACACTCATCTCAGTAAATTAAACAAAATGGTAAAAGGAGTGTGAGAATATATACAGAAAGAGGCATTTACAACAATATGGAAATTTAAATATTGTATTTCGTGCATCTTTTTATCAATGGCTTCCAAATCCCGTGACGTAGTATCTTCAAATACACACTGAATTGTAGTGCTACAGGACGCAAATAGGAATAAAATTTTTTTCTCCTTGAGACCTGCTTCTTTCCAAAACTCAGGGCCCTTGTGCCAAATCACTCTCTTGATGTGCCCCAGTCCTGCATCCTGAGAGAACCCTACGGTTGAAAACAGCAGGTGTGTTTATTTGTCTCCTGTAGTACAAGATCTCGGCTTTGTGGTCAAAACTGGTTCACGTGGTCGGAGTCTCCTGAAACCGCAATAAAACAATCTGGTACAAGTATGACAAGAAACTTCCTAGCGTCCTCGAAGAGACGTGTTGAGCCAAAAAGGATCCACCGACCATGAAGCTTTAACCGGGTTCCTACGGGTTCTGTGTTGTTTTTCTAGGTTCCTACCAGTTCTGTGTAGATTTATTAGCGGGTTCCTAATGGTTCCTGGTAGTGTTATTGGTGGGTTCCTACCGGTTCTGTGTAGGTTTATTGGCGGGTTCCTACCGGTTCTGTGTAGATTTATTGGCAGGTTCATAACAAATCCTTGTAGTGTTATTGGCGGGTTCCTAACGGTTCCGTGTAGGTTTATTGGCGGGTTCCTAACGGTTCCGTGCAGTTTTATTGGCATATTCTTACCGGTTACGTGTAGGTTATTGGCGGGTTCCTTCCGGGTCTGTGTAGCGTTATTGGCAGGTTCCGACCAGTTCCGTGTTGCGTTATTGACGGGGACGTAGCGGTTCTGTGTAGGTTTATTGGCGAGTTCCTACCGGTTCTGTGTAGTGTTATTGGCGGGTTCCTACCGGTTCTGTGTAGGTTTATTGGCGGGTTTCCTACCGGTTTCTGTGTAGGTTTATTGGCGGGTTCCTACCGGTTCTGTGTAGTTTTATTGATAGGTTTCTACCGGTTCTGTGTAGGTTTATTGGCGGGTTCCTACCGGTTCTGTGTAGAGTTACTGGCGGGTTCCTACCGGTTCTGTGTAGTGTTATTGGCGGGTTCCTACCGGTTCTGTGTAGGTTTATTGGCGGTTCCTACCGGTTCTGTGTAGAGTTACTGGCGGGTTCCTACCGTGTTCTGTGTAGTGTTATTGGCGGGTTCCTAACGGTTCTGTGTAGGTTAATTGGCGCGTTCATACCAGTTCGTGTAGTGTTGTTGGCAGGTTCCTACCGGTTCTGTGTATTGTTGTTGGCGGGTTCCTACCGGTTCTGTGTATTGTTGTTGGCGGGTTCCTACCGGTTCTGTGTAGTGGTATCTGGCGGGTTCCTACCGGTTCTTTGTAGGTTTATTGATACATTTCTACCGGTTCTGTGTAGGTTTATTCGCGGGTTCCTACCGGTTCTTTGTAGGTTTATTGAACATTTCTACCGGTTTACGTGTAGGTTTATGGCGGTTCCTACTGGTTCTGTGTAGGTTTTATTGGCGGGTTCCTACCGGTTCTGTGTAGTGGTACTGGCGGGTTCCTACCCGGTTCTGTGTAGGTTTATTGGCGGGTTCCTACCGGTTCGGTGTAGTGTTATTGATACGTTCTACCGTTCTGTGTAGGTTTATTGGCGGGTTCCTACCGGTTCTCTGTAGGTTTATTGGCGGGTTCCTACCGGTTCTGTGTAGTGTTACTGGCGGGTTCCTACCGGTTCTGTGTAGGTTTATTGGCGGGTTCCTACTGGTTTCTGTGTAGTGTTATTGATACGTTTTCTTACCGGTTCTGTGTAGGTTTATTGGCGGGTTCCTACCGGTTCTGTGTAAGTTTTTGGGCGGGTTCCTACCGGTTCTGTGTAGTGTTATTGATACGTTTCTACCGGTTCTGTGTAGGTTTATTGGCGGGTTCCTACCGGTTCTGTGTAGGTTTATACGCGGGTGTCCTACCGGTTCTGTGTAGTGTTATTGGCGGGGGTTCCTACCGGTTCTGTGTAGGTTATTGGCGGGTTCCTACCGGTTCTGTGTAGGTTATTGGCGGGTTCCTACCGGTTCTGTGTAGTTGTATCTGAGGTTTCCAGGTGATGTCCAGCAGTTTCCTCTGACGGTCGATCTTTTCTTCGTACTGGACGATGTTTTTTCAAACTCTGTGAAGATTTCTTCAGCAGCAGCAGTTAGTCGCTCGCTGATAAACTCTCTCAGAGACCGAGCTGCAGACATTATTACATCAGACACTCAGATTTTCCGATCAACAACGGAAAACACAATAAAAGTGTAAAATTATTAAAAACAAAACGTGACGCTCAGGCGCTCCTTGTTGACTTTCCGCCGGATGGTTACATCGAGCGTCTCCGGTAAAAAGAAAACCAAACAGTTAATTATATATAGTTCCGCGGAAATAAGAGCTTTTTCTTTTCCTAGTCTCAGGTTCAAAATATAAGCATTTTGTTGGATCAGCTATTTAAAAGTTTTTAATTTGTTTATTTTTTTTAATCATGAGCTGGACCTTTTTAGCTTTTTTAGGGATCAGCATTTTCAAATTTCCGGTTAAAGGAGCAATTCAAACCCTTTTAGGGATAAATTGTGATCAACCTGCACAAGTAAGCATGTAAAAAATTGACCAACACGGTATAATTAGGGATCTTGCTGGTAAAACCTCCTGATCTAGAAAAGTCCTTGTCCTTATTGCTGGTCTGTCACTTGGCCTGGCCCCTCTTTTCCTCTTCTGTACAAGTTTTCAGACCAGAACCTCAGAGCTGGATCCTGACCTGCAGTCCCACCTCTGACCATCCCAGTGTTCACCTCCACCTGTTTGTACGGATTTCTGTTGGATATTTGCAGGGGAGTTTTTCCTGCCAATGTTTGGTTTAAGGTTTTTCTTCCACTAGGGGATTTTTCCTGCCGTTGTTTATGTAATAATTGATCGCGGGTCATGTTCTGGGTCTCTGGAAAGATCCTGGAGACAACTTGTGTTGTAATAGACGCTATATAAATAAAATTGAATTGAACTCTCTTATTGACGGACCAACTTCAATAATCAGACTTGGATTATCCTGGTGCTGGTTGGCTGGTGGAACCAGCATATGAAACGATTCCACCAACCAAACCTGCATCACCAACCTGTACCAGCATAGAGATCAGGTTTGTTAATGATGGTTTTTCCACATGGCAACTTCAATCTAGCACAGATGAAAGGATCCCAGCATCCTCAGCAGATGGAGGTGATTAAGGCTCTTCTTTAATAGGACTGTAATTAACAGGCCATTTTAGTCTTTTACAAGGTCTTCTGTTATCAGGAACCATCACTGACCTGAAGTCCCACCTCTGACCATCCCAGTGTCTGCTGTCTGCACCTGTTTATATCGTCTTTCTGTAGATCACCAACTAACCAGGTATCAGTCATGTAAACATGGAAGTCGGATTTCTCCAGTTAACATATAATTAATACTAATATATCTTGTCTTATGTAATATTGACTATATATCTGTGTCAAACAATCACTAACATCAATTAAGTCTTCTTATATAAACAGGTATTAACACCAATAGACCAGAAATCTGACCATGAAGCAATGTTTAATGCATTTTTTTTCCATTTTCCATTCTTGTCAGTATGGACATCGTGGCAGTCGTGCAGTATGTACGATAGACACCGAAATTGGACCCTCTGCTTTTAACCATCAACTAGTTTCACTAGTGAGCAGTGGGCTTGCCAGCATCAGCACCCGGGGAGCCTATCTAAGGGGCCCCCCAGTGATGAACCTGGGTTTCTCCAAGCCCACCACTGTAACCACTAGGCCACCACTCCCAATGTTTCCCCCATTTGTCCCTGTTAAATAAGCATAAATGAAGGGAAGTGAAACAGCAGAAGGCTAAGATGGTGAGACAATGTGATCTATTCACTCACGCTGCTGTAACCCACATATGAACTTCAGTGACCTCCATTCCTGATCCAGAGGGTTCAATATGAGGTCCGTCCATCCTTTGCAGCTATAAGAGCTTCAGCTCTTCTGGGAAGTCTGTCCACCAACGTTAGGAGTGTGTTTATGCGGAATTTTTGACCATTCTTTCAGAAGCACATTTGTGAGGTCTCCACTGCTCCAGAGTCCAGTGGCGATGTGTTTTACACCACTGCATCCAACACTTTGCATTGCACTTGGTTGATGTTTGTTTGGATGCAGCTGGAAAACCCATCCATGAAGCTCTCTGCAACTGTTCTTGACCTCTGCATGCCGAGGTGCTTGATTTTATACACCTGTGGCCATGGAGGTGACTGGAACACCTGATTCTGATATTTGGATGGTTGAGCAAATACTTTCGGCAATATACTATATTTGTTTTGTGGACTTGAGGGTCTGTCGGTGCAGCCTTTTGAACCCTGGTCCTCGGGACTCAAGGTCCAAAATGTTTTTAGATGCTTCCTTACATCAACACATGTGACTCGAATCAGTAGATCATCATCAGCTCGACATCAAGGACGAGTCTGTTAATGACACAGTCGTTTGAGTCAGGGTTCGATGAAATGGGAAAACGTCGAGTGGGCAGGAGGGTGTGTCCGAGGACCAGGTCGGGGCACACTGCTTTAACATGCACAGAATTCAGGCAAACTCTCTGGTTTCTCTCTCTGTATTCATTACAAACAACCACAAAATGAATATGGCAACGATTCGTTACAAGAAAACCATCTTTTATTTGAACTTACACATACAATGTCGACAAACCACAGCTTGTTGTTCTTTAACATCTCCTGATAACCCGAAACTGTTTATCAAATTTCTACATCGTCTTTTCCAGCCGTTTGACAAGAGTGATTGACAGCTCTATGGAAGCTTAACAGCCAATAGAATCAAATAGAATTTCATGAAAATTTATACCATCATTATCCAACAAATAAAAATGCCATCAATATTTCTGCTTTCAAGTACTCCTAGATTTCCACAAAACCTAAATATCGCAAAGAAAAACCTGCAATGGAAACGCCTCTAATTCAACAAAACTGTTTTTACGCTTTTATGAGGTGGTTTTTTCAGACATTTATTGGAAAAGTTAACGGAAATTCCTGTGCATCGTACATACAGCGTGTGCACGATGTCCACACTGACAAGAATGATAATGAAAAGAAAAAAAAAAAATCAGAGTCGGGGGTGCGGACAGAGAAAAGAGCAGCGGAGATGAGGCTGGAGTTCTCTGTCCGTCCTCCGTGATGATGTATGAAAACCTTACTGACTTTGTCTTTCTTCCTTATTGTGTGTTAAATAATGTTAGGTCGTTTAAAACCTGACATTTAATTGGTCCTTCGAGCCAGATCCCTACATACCAAGGAGTCCAGCAGGTGTGGTGGACTTCAAGAAAACTAGGACGTTTATAAATTTCAAGGCTGATCGTCCGCCTCACCGGCTGGAGTCCAAGGTTGACGGAGAACCGAAGGAAGACAGAGTCGGTAAGTGAAATCTTGTTGTGTTACCCTGAAAGAACAGGGCCGTGGAATTCTAGACACTGACGGTAAAGAGGGGGACGGAGAGTCCGTGAGAAAATACGTGAAAATTCTAGATTCTGACAGTAAAAAGAGAAAAATAGACGGCGGAACGATAAAGTCCGTGGGTAAAGTGACGTCATTTCTGTGTTGAGTGATTGTGAGTGTGACTCGAGATACAAAACCAGCAGGTATTTTGTCTCATGTAAAACCAGTAGGAATGTAAACAGCAACCTGTTGTGGAAGCAGAGGCCAGAATCCTTCGCTTGTGAGTCAAGGTGAAGTGAGGATTACCACTTCAGGAGATTTAACTGCTGTCCTACTGACAATATAAATCCAGGTGTTAGAATACCTAGGTATTGAGACCGACCTGGACTAAAACATCTAATAATAATAAAAAATAAAAAAATTTTTTTAAAAAATGGGGAAATGGATCAGTAAAATCGACCATAAAAGAGGATTGGTTTGTGAGGACTGGAAATACATGCAGAAAAAAGATCCGAAGTCAATAAAATACCTGAACCTGTGGATCAGTAAATATGGTTTTAAGGGAACTCTAAACTCACAGAAAATAGTTGAACTGAAGGATAAGATAACAATTGACACGAAACAGAACACCAAGAGGATGCGAAAGCGTGGTTTTTGGAGAGAGCCAGATATGGTTGAACGAGGCGTGAACAAGGAGAAGGGAGGGGGGACTGTAGACAGGAAAAACCCCGAGGTCATGTTTTACACAGCAGATGAGACGCGGCCTGTACAGAGAAGACAGAAAGATGAAAGAAATGACGACGAGGACAGAATTCTTTCGGACAGTATCCTAATCTATCCACTGTTACCTCCTCCTAACACTCCGCCACCCGAGTATACCTCTTCATGTGGACTTTCAAACTGCTTCGTTGTCCAAAACATTTACCACAGTGTTGACAAGAAAACGGCTTCACGCCGGCATGCGCCCTCATGTGCGCCATCAGGTTGCTGGCTTCCGTGAATCTTTTACTGCAGATTTTTACAAGGATAGGGTCTCTCTCCTGTGTGAGTCCGCATGTGGAGGTCAAACAGGACGCTTGGGTGAAGGATTTACCACACTTTCACAGGAAAACGGCCTCTCGCCTGTGTGGATTCTCATGTGGGTGGTCAAACTCCCACTGCGGGTGAATCTACTACTGCCACAGTTTACACGAAACGGCCTTCTCGCCAGTGTGGGCACGAGTGTGCTCCAACAGCTTAAGCTCTCTGTAAAAACCTCGACCACACACTTTACAGGTAAAGGGCCTCTTCCCTGAGTGGCGTTTCTTGGGTGTTTTCATAAGATATTGTTTTGAAAGGACTTTCCGAACATTTTAGAGCTTACAGCTTCTTCACCTGAACCAGAGTTACTACGAGCCTCTGGCATGGGAGCATTGTCCATGTTCTTAACGGCACTTCTCTTCTTTGGGTTAGGTCCTTCATCTCTGGTTGATTCTGAGGCTTTGTAGTTTGTTCTTGCTGATCCGGGTTCCCAGCGATTGGAGAGTTCTGAAGTTTGGACCTGGTCATGTTTGGTGTAGGTTCTGGTTCACTGTGGCCACTTTCATCAGAAGTTGGAGTCACCATGATGACATCAGTCTCCTGCTTCAGCTCAACCGGATCATCCTTCATTTCCTCTTTAATCCGTGGAGGATCTGGTTCCTTCTGGTCCAATCTGAAGTTCCTGTCCCGGTTACAGAGTTGCTGGCCAGGAAGAACCTCATTAGCGTTCCAGATGTTATGATGTGGGAGTTCTGAAGAGACAAATGGACATGAAATGTCAAAATGGTATTAATCCCTCTTAACAAGCTGCAGATTTTAGATTCCTGCTCAAAAGTACAAACCCAAAGTTAAAAGGGACAAGTCAGGAACCACTGAGCTGTGGGTCTTTGTTTGAGGTCATATCTCAGTAACGGCTTGACTGACATCTCTGTGAAAAAAATAATTTAAAAATCTAGGAACGTTTCACAAATTCACCAAACTTCAGGGATGATCCAATCATACAATCATGTTGATTATGATTCTTTATCAAATCAATATCATCATAGGAGGGGAAGTTTTTAGTGGCCAACAAGATGGCATCTGTGTGACAGTACACAAGGTTGTACGTATAAACCCGTCAGATAGAACTGTCTTGGATTTGTTTGGATCAGCTGGCCTCTCGTGTATGCGCGCTCGCACCCCCAATGTGGACCGCACTATTTTTAACCATCTGGGCTCAAGAAGCCTCTTGTTGGTTCACTCTCATGGAGAAACAAATACAAGAAAACCAGCAATACACCTCTACCGACTCTGAAAATGTCTCTGAATATGAAATTATGGACTGTATTTCATAATTTCATATTCATAGACATTTCCAGAACCTTCATCTGACAGCCCAAACACTATGTTATTGCTCAAAACTCAAAAAAGATTCAATTCACAAACACAATCTAAAGGGAAACTCAAGAAAGCTGATTTTTTTTTAATTTGTGGTGAAAGAAAAGTAGGAAATAAAGTCAGTGCAAAAAGTGGGAAAATGTATGTTCGGTCCATTATTTCTTTGTTGGGTCGATGCATCTTGGCAATAAACCTCATACTGTTTGCAACGTCTGTATCACAAGGAAACGGCTTCTCGCCAGTGTGGCTACGAATGTGTTCCAGAAGTGGAGATGTCAGAGGAAAGCTCTACCACAAACCCTGCAGGGAAACAACCTCTTCCCTGACTGGATTTTCTTATTTTTTCTCATTAGACATTTTCATCCATCCATCCCTTTTCTGTTCCTGCTTAGTCCTGCACAGGTCACAGGGGTCTGCTGGAGCCTATCCCAGCTCATTACAGGCAAAAGGCAGATGTTCACTCTGGACAGGTCGCCGGTCCATCGCAGGGCCTCTGTGATAGATATTTTCAATTTAAATTCAATTCAAAAATACTCCATTAACCCAGGAGAAAAGTTAATTATTGCAGTTTCAGTCTCTTCAGAGATTCATTGTAGACGTTTATTGCTGTGGTCTGAAGGACTGATGAAACGTGAAACTGCACTGATGAAACTCTGACTGGGTCCTCGTCAGCGCTTCAAGCTCGCCCGTCTTGTTTGCGAGAACTGGGCGTGACCAGTGATTGGTTGGAAGTTGGAAGCGCTGGTTTCAACTTCCTCCTCTGTCTATCTCCATCACCTGCTCCTCCTTGTAAACAACTCTTTCATTGCTACAGTTACTCATCATAATAGCTGGTTAAAATGCAAAGTAATGAAGGAAATCCCTCAAGCAGCACAGCATCCAAATTGGGACGGAAAATTCAAAATCAAGAATATTAATGAAGAAGACTAAGTTAAAATAAAAAAAAACAAAGAAACAAACTCAGAAATATGTAAAACATTAGTAACAGTCGTTGGAGGTGCAGCCGGGAGCTGCCACTATGAGCGGCGCCACTCTAGAACCTAACTCAGTGATATCCTGTAACGTAAATGTTCAACTGAACCCAGTTAAATGCAAACTACAACGGAAACCTTTGTCCTGAAAGCTTTTCCTCCGTGTTCAGCTCACAGACTCTGACTTACCACGACTCTCTGACGTGGGAGACTTGTCCGCAGCAGGTCTGGGCTGTGGATTGTCACGCCTGTTTCCATCATGTCTCTGGTTTGGGTTTGGATCTTCATTTCTGGTTGATTTGGAGTCTTCACAGTTTGTTTCTACCCGATCCTGGTTCTCGGGTACAGGAGAGTTCTGAAAGAGGACCGAGCCCATGTTTGGCTCTACTTCACTGTGTCCACTTTCATCAGAGGTTGGAGTCACCACAACTGGAGTCTCTTGCTTCAGTTCAATCTGATCGTCCCTCTTTTCCTCTTTAATCTGTGGAGGTTCTGGTTCCTTCTGGTCCAAACTGGAGTTCCTGTCCGAGTTAAAGAGCTGTTGGTTAGGAAAAACCTCATTATAATTCCAGATGTTATGATTTGGGAGTTCTGGAAAGACAAACGGACATAATTAAAAGTTAGTAACATCTCTTAAGTAGCTCTTTATTTCAGATTCCTGCTTGAAGGATACAAACTAAAACAGGAACAACAGCCACAATTAGGACCAATGACGTGGGAGTGTAGTCCTTCTACAATAGCGTTCCAGAGGAGCGCCGCTCATGGTGGCAGCTTGCTGATGTAGCTCTTGATTGTTACTAGGTTTTTACAATGTTTTTGACTTTGTCTCCAAAATCTTTTCATTAATTGTTTTTTGAACATTTTTTTCATCCCGGTTTCGTATGCTGCGCTGCTTGAGGGATTCCCTTTCTTACTTGTTCATCTTTTAACACCTTTATGATGAGTAACCATGGAAACAGACAAGTGGTTTAAGAGAGAGCAGCAGAACGAGATATTAAGAAGCCAAATTAAACCCTATATCCCCCACGAGTTTAGGAGAGGTCTTGGATGTAGACCAGGAGCTCTACAGCAAACAAATCTGGAGTTTTATCAATGCAGTATCATACATTTCACAGAGCCGTGGCTGACCCACAGCTTCCCTGACGCAGCTCATCTGTTACCTTAGTCGACACCGACAACCCCGAACATCCACTTCACAACACAATGATTCAGCACCACTGTCTTCAGTCAGAGGTTCTTCAGATCCACTGCAACACAACCTCTATGGAAGATCCTTCACACCGCTACGGGAGATCCTACACACCGCTAGATGAGATCCTACACACCGCTACGGGAGATCCTTCACACCGCTACGGGAGATCCTACACACCGCTACGGGAGATCCTTCACACCGCTACGGGAGATCCTTCACACCGCTACGGGAGATCCTACACACCGCTACGGGAGATCCTACACACGCTACGGGAGATCCTTCACACCGCTACGGGAGATCCTACACACCGCTACGGGAGATCTTTCACACCGCTACTGGAGATCCTTAACACCGCTACTGCAGATCCTTCACACCGCTACGGGAGATCCTTCACACCTCTACGGGAGATCCTTCAGACCGCTACTGGGGATCATTCAGACCGCTACGGGAGACCCCACCTGCCCACAGTTATAACCTATTATAATGGATCTGTGAAGAGGCTGAAATTACTACTGCAACAATTATATTTTTCTTCTGGGATAAATCAAAATTTTTAAATTTGAAGTGAATTCATACAGTTGTTATAATTAGAATAACACTGAGGAGGAATAAAGTCCATTTCCATACCCTGCAGGACTTTATAAAAACTAACGTCAGCAATAACAGAATATAAAATAAACATTATAAAGTAAACATTTAATAAACAGTTATTAAATGTTCTGAATATGATAGACATTTTCCTCCAATAAATGAGACACTATATTTAAGGGCTGGACAGATAATAGAAAAACTGCTTTATCCAAAGTCATGAAGGACAGCACACAACTTAGTTTTGAAATGATCAAAGAGGACTATTCACTGAAATCACAGGACTTTTATCTGTACTTATGATTAGACATTTTGTCAAATACAACGTTAAGTGTGTAGCAGAATCAGAATGTAGCTACACCAGTTTAATAAAGAATCAGAATCTGAATATTTGATTGGTCCATTGAAAAGCAATTTCTTTGGAGCCACTTGGTCGGCTACAAACGTAAACAAACACCAAAACCAACAGATATAGGGAGGTATAACACCCACGTTCACGCACATCCACAGTGCAAACGCCAGTGTCATGTCAGGTGAGTGCAAAAGGAGCAGGAAAGAAGATTGTATCAGGAACTCTCAGGAATAACAGTTTACAAGTAGGGTATGAAGGTAGGTTTACAAAAAAGATACTGGCAGTATCTTTAGCATTAATGAATGAATATAAAACTTGGAAACACACTCATCTCAGTAAATTAAAACAAAATGGTAAAAGGAGTGTGAGAATATATACAGAAAGAGGCATTTACAACAATATGGAAATTTAAATATTGTATTTCGTGCATCTTTTTATCAATGGCTTCCAAATCCCGTGACGTAGTATCTTCAAATACACACTGAATTGTAGTGCTACAGGACGCAAATAGGAAATAAAATTTTTTTCTCCTTGAGACCTGCTTCTTTCCAAAACTCAGGCCCTTGTGCCAAATCACTCTCTTGATGTGCCCCAGTCCTGCATCCTGAGAGACCCTACGGTTGAAACAGCAGGTGTGTTTATTTGTCTCCTGTAGTACAAGATCTCGGCTTTGTGGTCAAAACTGGTTCACGTGGTCTGGAGTCTCCTGAAACCGCAATAAAACAATCTGGTACAAGTCTGACAAGAAACTTCCTAGCGTCCTCGAAGAGACGTGTTGAGCCAAAAGGATCCACCGACCATGAAGCTTTAACCGGGTTCCTACGGGTTCTGTGTTGTTTTTCTAGGTTCCTACCAGTTCTGTGTAGATTTATTAGCGGGTTCCTAATGGTTCCTGGTAGTGTTATTGGTGGGTTCCTACCGGTTCTGTGTAGGTTTATTGGCGGGTTCCTACCGGTTCTGTGTAGATTTATTGGCAGGTTCATAACAAATCCTTGTAGTGTTATTGGCGGGTTCCTAACGGTTCCGTGTAGGTTTATTGGCGGGTTCCTAACGGTTCCGTGCAGTTTTATTGGCATATTCTTACCGGTTACGTGTAGGTTTATTGGCGGGTTCCTTCCGGGTCTGTGTAGCGTTATTGGCAGGTTCCGACCAGTTCCGTGTTGCGTTATTGACGGGGACGTAGCGGTTCTGTGTAGGTTTATTGGCGAGTTCCTACCGGTTCTGTGTAGTGTTATTGGCGGGTTCCTACCGGTTCTGTGTAGGTTTATTGGCGGGTTCCTACCGGTTCTGTGTAGGTTTATTGGCGGGTTCCTACCGGTTCTGTGTAGTTTTATTGATAGGTTTCTACCGGTTCTGTGTAGGTTTATTGGCGGGTTCCTACCGGTTCTGTGTAGAGTTACTGGCGGGTTCCTACCGGTTCTGTGTAGTGTTATTGGCGGGTTCCTACCGGTTCTGTGTAGGTTTATTGGCGGGTTCCTACCGGTTCTGTGTAGAGTTACTGGCGGGTTCCTACCGGTTCTGTGTAGTGTTATTGGCGGGTTCCTAACGGTTCTGTGTAGGTTAATTGGCGCGTTCATACCAGTTCTGTGTAGTGTTGTTGGCAGGTTCCTACCGGTTCTGTGTATTGTTGTTGGCGGGTTCCTACCGGTTCTGTGTATTGTTGTTGGCGGGTTCCTACCGGTTCTGTGTAGTGGTACTGGCGGGTTCCTACCGGTTCTTTGTAGGTTTATTGATACATTTCTACCGGTTCTGTGTAGGTTTATTCGCGGGTTCCTACCGGTTCTTTGTAGGTTTATTGATACATTTCTACCGGTTACGTGTAGGTTTATTGGCGGGTTCCTACTGGTTCTGTGTAGGTTTATTGGCGGGTTCCTACCGGTTCTGTGTAGTGGTACTGGCGGGTTCCTACCGGTTCTGTGTAGGTTTATTGGCGGGTTCCTACCGGTTCTGTGTAGTGTTATTGATACGTTTCTACCGGTTCTGTGTAGGTTTATTGGCGGGTTCCTACCGGTTCTCTGTAGGTTTATTGGCGGGTTCCTACCGGTTCTGTGTAGTGTTACTGGCGGGTTCCTACCGGTTCTGTGTAGGTTTATTGGCGGGTTCCTACTGGTTCTGTGTAGTGTTATTGATACGTTTCTACCGGTTCTGTGTAGGTTTATTGGCGGGTTCCTACCGGTTCTGTGTAAGTTTTTTGGCGGGTTCCTACCGGTTCTGTGTAGTGTTATTGATACGTTTCTACCGGTTCTGTGTAGGTTTATTGGCGGGTTCCTACCGGTTCTGTGTAGGTTTATACGCGGGTTCCTACCGGTTCTGTGTAGTGTTATTGGCGGGTTCCTACCGGTTCTGTGTAGGTTTATTGGCGGGTTCCTACCGGTTCTGTGTAGGTTTATTGGCGGGTTCCTACCGGTTCTGTGTAGTTGTATCTGAGGTTTCCAGGTGATGTCCAGCAGTTTCCTCTGACGGTCGATCTTTTCTTCGTACTGGACGATGGTTTTTTTCAAACTCTGTGAAGATTTCTTCAGCAGCAGCAGTTAGTCGCTCGCTGATAAACTCTCTCAGAGACCGAGCTGCAGACATTATTACATCAGACACTCAGATTTTCCGATCAGACAACGGAAAACACAATAAAAGTGTAAAATTATTAAAAACAAACGTGACGCTCAGGCGCTCCTTGTTGACTTCCGCCGGATGTTACATCGAGCGTCTCCGGTAAAAAGAAAACCAAACAGTTAATTAATATATAGTTCCGCGGAAATAAGAGCTTTTTCTTTTCCTAGTCTCAGGTTCAAAATATAAGCATTTTGTTGGATCAGCTATTTAAAAGTTTTTAATTTGTTTATTTTTTTTAATCATGAGCTGGACCTTTTTTAGCTTTTTTAGGGATCAGCATTTTCAAATTTCCGGTTAAAGGAGCAATTCAAACCCTTTTAGGGATAAAATTGTGATCAACCTGCACAAGTAAGCATGTAAAAAATTGACCAACACGGTATAATTAGGGATCTTGCTGGTAAAACCTCCTGATCTAGAAAAGTCTTGTCCTTATTGCTGGTCTGTCACTTGGCCTGGCCCCTCTTTTCCTCTTCTGTACAAGTTTTCAGACCAGAACCTCAGGAGCTGGATCCTGACCTGCAGTCCCACCTCTGACCATCCCAGTGTTCACCTCCACCTGTTTGTACGGATTTCTGTTGGATATTTGCAGGGGAGTTTTTCCTGCCAATGTTTGGTTTAAGGTTTTTCTTCCACTAGGGGATTTTTCCTGCCGTTGTTTATGTAATAATTGATCGCGGGTCATGTTCTGGGTCTCTGGAAAGATCCTGGAGACAACTTGTGTTGTAATAGACGCTATATAAATAAAATTGAATTGAACTCTCTTATTGACGGACCAACTTCAATAATCAGACTTGGATTATCCTGGTGCTGGTTTGGCTGGTGGACCAGCATATGAAACGATTCCACCAACCAAACCTGCATCACCAACCTGTACCAGCATAGAGATCAGGTTTGTTAATGATGGTTTTTCCAACATGGCAACTTCAATCTAGCACAGATGAAAGGATCCCAGCATCCTCAGCAGATGGAGGTGATTAAGGCTCTTCTTTAATAGGACTGTAATTAACAGGCCATTTTAGTCTTTTACAAGGTCTTCTGTTATCAGGAACCATCACTGACCTGAAGTCCCACCTCTGACCATCCCAGTGTCTGCTGTCTGCACCTGTTTATATCGTCTTTCTGTAGATCACCAACTAACCAGGTATCAGTCATGTAAACATGGAAGTCGGATTTCTCCAGTTAACATATAATTAATACTAATATATCTTGTCTTATGTAATATTGACTATATATCTGTGTCAACAATCACTAACATCAATTAAGTTTCTTATATAAACAGGTATTAACACCAATAGACCAGAAATCTGACCATGAAGCAATGTTTAATGCATTTTTTTTTCCATTTCCATTCTTGTCAGTATGGACATCGTGCAGTCGTGCAGTATGTACGATAGACACCGAAATTGGACCTCTGCTTTTAACCATCAACTAGTTTCACTAGTGAGCAGTGGGCTGCCAGCATCAGCACCCGGGGAGCCTATCTAAGGGGCCCCCAGTGATGAACCTGGGTTCTCCAAGCCCACCACTGTAACCACTAGGCCACCACTCCCAATGTTTCCCATTTGTCCCTGTTAAATAAGCATAAATGAAGGGAAGTGAAACAGCAGAAGGCTAAGATGGTGAGACAATGTGATCTATTCACTCACCTGCTGTAACCCACATATGAACTTCAGTGACCTCCCATTCCTGATCCAGAGGGTTCAATATGAGGTCCGTCCATCCTTTGCAGCTATAAGAGCTTCAGCTCTTCTGGGAAGTCTGTCCACAACGTTTAGGAGTGTGTTTATGGGAATTTTTGACCATTCTTTCAGAAGCACATTTGTGAGGTCTCCACTGCTCCAGAGTCCAGTGGCGATGTGTTTTACACCACTGCATCCAACACTTTGCATTGCACTTGGTGATGTTTGTTTTGGATGCAGCTGGAAAACCCATCCATGAAGCTCTCTGCAACTGTTCTTGACCTCTGCATGCCGAGGTGCTTGATTTTATACACCTGTGGCCATGGAGGTGACTGGAACACCTGATTCTGATTATTTGGATGGTTGAGCAAATACTTTCGGCAATATACTATATTTGTTTTGTGGACTTGAGGGTCTGTCGGTGCAGCCTTTTGAACCCTGGTCCTCGGGACTCAAGGTCCAAAATGTTTTAGATGCTTCCTTACATCAACACATGTGACTCGAATCAGTAGATCATCATCAGCTCGACATCAAGGACGAGTCTGTTAATGACACAGTCGTTTGAGTCAGGGTTCGATGAAATGGGAAAACGTCGAGTGGGCAGGAGGGTGTGTCCGAGGACCAGGTCGGGGCACACTGCTTTAACATGCACAGAATTCAGGCAACTCTCTGGTTTCTCTCTCTGTATTCATTACAAACAACCACAAATGAAATATGGCAACGATTCGTTACAAGAAACCCATCTTTTATTTGAACTTACACATACAATGTCGACAAACCACAGCTTGTTGTTCTTTAACATCTCCTGATAACCCGAAACTGTTTATCAAATTTCTACATCGTCTTTCCAGCCGTTTGACAAGAGTGATTGACAGCTCTATGGAAGCTTAACAGCCAATAGAATCAATAGAATTTCATGAAAATTTATACCATCATTATCCAACAATAAAAATGCCATCAATATTTCTGTTTCAAGTACTCCTAGATTTCCACAAAACCTAAATATCGCAAAGAAAAACCTGCAATGGAAACGCCTCTAATTCAACAAAACTGTTTTTACGCTTTTATGAGGTGGTTTTTCAGACATTTATTGGAAAAGTTTAACGGAAATTCCTGTGCATCGTACATACAGCGTGTGCACGATTGTCCACACTGACAAGAATGATAATGAAAAGAAAAAAAAAAAATCAGAGTCGGGGGTGCGGACAGAGAAAGAGCAGCGGAGATGAGGCTGAGTTCTCTGTCCGTCCTCCGTGATGATGTATGAAAACCTTACTGACTTTGTCTTTCTTCCTTATTGTGTGTTAAATAAATGTTAGGTCGTTTAAACCTGACATTTAATTGGTCCTTCGAGCCAGATCCCTACATACCAAGGAGTCCAGCAGGTGTGGTGGACTTCAAGAAAACTGAGGACGTTTATAAATTTCAAGGCTGATCGTCCGCCTCACCGGCTGGAGTCCAAGGTTGACGGGAGAACCGAAGGAAGACAGAGTCGGTAAGTGAAATCTTGTTGTGTTACCCTGAAAGAACAGGGCCGTGGAATTCTAGACACTGACGGTAAAAGAGGGGGACGGAGTCCGAGAAAATACGTGAAAATTCTAGATTCTGACAGTAAAAAGAGAAAAATAGACGGCGGAACCGATAAAGTCCGTGGGTAAAGTGACGTCATTTCTGTGTTGAGTGATTGTGAGTGTGACTCGAGATACAAAACCAGCAGGTATTTTGTCTCATGTAAAACCAGTAGGAATGTAAACAGCAACCTGTTGTGGAAGCAGAGGCCAGAATCCTTCGCTTGTGAGTCAAGGTGAAGTGAGGATTACCACTTCAGGAGATTTAACTGCTGTCCTACTGACAATATAAAATCCAGGTGTTAGAATACCCTAGGTATTGAGACCGACCTGGACTAAAACATCTAATAATAATAAAAAATAAAAAAATTTTTTTAAAAAATGGGGAAATGGATCAGTAAAATCGACCATAAAAGAGGATTGGTTTGTGAGGACTGGAAATACATGCAGAAAAAAGATCCGAAGTCAATAAAATACCTGAACCTGTGGATCAGTAAATATGGTTTTAAGGGAACTCTAAACTCACAGAAAATAGTTGAACTGCAGAATAAGATAACAATTGACACGAAACAGAACACCAAGAGGATGCGAAAGCGCAGTTTGGAGAGAGCCAGATATGGTTGAACGAGGCGTGAACAAGGAGAAGGGAGGGGGGACTGTAGACAGGAAAAACCCGAGGTCATGTTTTACAGAGCAGATGAGACGCGGCCTGTACAGAGAAGACAGAAAGATGAAAGAAATGACGACGAGGACAGAATTCTTTCGGACAGTATCCTAATCTATCCACTGTTACCTCCTCCTAACACTCCGCCACCCGAGTATACCTCTTCATGTGGACTTTCAAACTGCTTCGTTGTCCAAAACATTACCACAGTGTTGACAAGAAAACGGCTTCACGCCGGCATGCGCCCTCATGTGCGCCATCAGGTTGCTGGCTTCCGTGAATCTTTTACTGCAGATTTTACAAGGATAGGGTCTCTCTCCTGTGTGAGTCCGCATGTGGGAGGTCAAACAGGACGCTTGGGTGAAGGATTTACCACACTTTTCACAGGAAAACGGCCCTCTCGCCTGTGTGGATTCTCATGTGGGTGGTCAAACTCCCACTGCGGGTGAATCTACTACTGCACAGTTTACACGAAAACGGCTTCTCGCCAGTGTGGGCACGAGTGTGCTCCAACAGCTTAAGCTCTCTGTAAAAACCTCGACCACACACTTTACAGGTAAAGGGCCTCTTCCCTGAGTGGCGTTTCTTGGGTGTTTTCATAAGATATTTGTTTTGAAAGGACTTTCCGAACATTTTAGAGCTTACAGCTTCTTTACCTGAACCAGAGTTACTACGAGCCTCTGGCATGGGAGCATTGTCCATGTTCTTAACGGCACTTCTCTTCTTTGGGTTAGGTCCTTCATCTCTGGTTGATTCTGAGGCTTTGTAGTTTGTTTCTTGCTGATCCGGGTTCCCAGCGATTGGAGAGTTCTGAAGTTGGACCTGGTCCATGTTTGGTGTAGGTTCTGGTTCACTGTGGCCACTTTCATCAGAAGTTGGAGTCACCATGATGACATCAGTCTCCTGCTTCAGCTCAACCGGATCATCCTTCATTTCCTCTTTAATCCGTGGAGGATCTGGTTCCTTCTGGTCCAATCTGAAGTTCCTGTCCCGGTTACAGAGTTGCTGGCCAGGAAGAACCTCATTAGCGTTCCAGATGTTATGATGTGGGAGTTCTGAAGAGACAAATGGACATGAAATGTCAAAATGGTATTAATCCCTCTTAACAAGCTGCAGATTTTAGATTCCTGCTCAAAAGTACAAACCCAAAGTTAAAAGGGACAAGTCAGGAACCACTGAGCTGTGGGTCTTTGTTTGAGGTCATATCTCAGTAACGGCTTGACTGACATCTCTGTGAAAAAATAATTTAAAAATCTAGGAACGTTTCACAAATTCACCAAACTTCAGGGATGATCCAATCATACAATCATGTTGATTATGATTCTTTATCAAATCAATATCATCATAGGAGGGGAAGTTTTTAGTGGCCAACAAGATGGCATCTGTGTGACAGTACACAAGGTTGTACGTATAAACCCGTCAGATAGAACTGTCTTGGATTTGTTTGGATCAGCTGGCCTCTCGTGTATGCGCGCTCGCACCCCCAATGTGGACCGCACTATTTTTAACCATCTGGGCTCAAGAAGCCTCTTGTTGGTTCACTCTCATGGAGAAACAAATACAAGAAAACCAGCAATACACCTCTACCGACTCTGAAAATGTCTCTGAATATGAAATTATGGACTGTATTTCATAATTTCATATTCATAGACATTTCCAGAACCTTCATCTGACAGCCCAAACACTATGTTATTGCTCAAACTCAAAAAAGATTCAATTCACAAACACAATCTAAAGGGAAACTCAAGAAAGCTGATTTTTTTTTAATTTGTGGTGAAAGAAAAGTAGGAAATAAAGTCAGTGCAAAAAGTGGGAAAATGTATGTTCGGTCCATTATTTCTTTGTTGGGTCGATGCATCTTGGCAATAAACCTCATACTGTTGCAACGTCTGTATCACAAGGAAACGGCTTCTCGCCAGTGTGGCTACGAATGTGTTCCAGAAGTGGAGATGTCAGAGGAAAGCTCTACCACAAACCCTGCAGGGAAACAACCTCTTCCCTGACTGGATTTCTTATTTTTTCTCATTAGACATTTTCCTCCATCCATCCCTTTTCTGTTCCTGCTTAGTCCTGCACAGGTCACAGGGGTCTGCTGGAGCCTATCCCAGCTCATTACAGGCAAAAGGCAGATGTTCACTCTGGACAGGTCGCCGGTCCATCGCAGGGCCTCTGTGATAGATATTTTCAATTTAAATTCAATTCAAAAATACTCCATTAACCCAGGAGAAAAGTTAATTATTGCAGTTTCAGTCTCTTCAGAGATTCATTGTAGACGTTTATTGCTGTGGTCTGAAGGACTGATGAAACGTGAAACTGCACTGATGAAACTCTGACTGGGTCCTCGTCAGCGCTTCAAGCTCGCCCGTCTTGTTTGCGAGAACTGGGCGTGACCAGTGATTGGTTGGAAGTTGGAAGCGCTGGTTTCAACTTCCTCCTCTGTCTATCTCCATCACCTGCTCCTCCTTGTAAACAACTCTTTCATTGCTACAGTTACTCATCATAATAGCTGGTTAAAAATGCAAAAGTAATGAAGGAAATCCCTCAAGCAGCACAGCATCCAAATTGGGACGGAAAATTCAAAATCAAGAATATTAATGAAGAAGACTAAGTTAAAATAAAAAAAAACAAAGAAACAAACTCAGAAATATGTAAAACATTAGTAACAGTCGTTGGAGGTGCAGCCGGGAGCTGCCACTATGAGCGGCGCCACTCTAGAACCTAACTCAGTGATATCCTGTAACGTAAATGTTCAACTGAACCCAGTTAAATGCAAACTACAACGGAAACCTTTGTCCTGAAAGCTTTTCCTCCGTGTTCAGCTCACAGACTCTGACTTACCACGACTCTCTGACGTGGGAGACTTGTCCGCAGCAGGTCTGGGCTGTGGATTGTCACGCCTGTTTCCATCATGTCTCTGGTTTGGGTTTGGATCTTCATTTCTGGTTGATTTGGAGTCTTCACAGTTTGTTTCTACCCGATCCTGGTTCTCGGGTACAGGAGAGTCCTGAAAGAGGACCGAGCCCATGTTTGGCTCTACTTCACTGTGTCCACTTTCATCAGAGGTTGGAGTCACCACAACTGGAGTCTCCTGCTTCAGTTCAATCTGATCGTCCCTCTTTTCCTCTTTAATCTGTGGAGGTTCTGGTTCCTTCTGGTCCAAACTGGAGTTCCTGTCCGAGTTAAAGAGCTGTTGGTTAGGAAAAACCTCATTATAATTCCAGATGTTATGATTTGGGAGTTCTGGAAAGACAAACGGACATAATTAAAAGTTAGTAACATCTCTTAAGTAGCTCTTTATTTCAGATTCCTGCTTGAAGGATACAAACTAAAACAGGAACAACAGCCACAATTAGGACCAATGACGTGGGAGTGTAGTCCTTCTACAATAGCGTTCCAGAGGAGCGCCGCTCATGGTGGCAGCTTGCTGATGTAGCTCTTGATTGTTACTAGGTTTTTACAATGTTTTTGACTTTGTCTCCAAAATCTTTTCATTAATTGTTTTTTGAACATTTTTTTTCATCCCGGTTTCGTATGCTGCGCTGCTTGAGGGATTCCCTTTCTTACTTGTTCATCTTTTAACACCTTTATGATGAGTAACCATGGAAACAGACAAGTGGTTTAAGAGAGAGCAGCAGAACGAGATATTAAGAAGCCAAATTAAACCCTATATCCCCCACGAGTTTAGGAGAGGTCTTGGATGTAGACCAGGAGCTCTACAGCAAACAAATCTGGAGTTTTATCAATGCAGTATCATACATTTCACAGAGCCGTGGCTGACCCACAGCTTCCCTGACGCAGCTCATCTGTTACCTTAGTCGACACCGACAACCCCGAACATCCACTTCACAACACAATGATTCAGCACCACTGTCTTCAGTCAGAGGTTCTTCAGATCCACTGCAACACAAACCTCTATGGAAGATCCTTCACACCGCTACGGGAGATCCTACACACCGCTAGATGAGATCCTACACACCGCTACGGGAGATCCTTCACACCGCTACGGGAGATCCTACACACCGCTACGGGAGATCCTTCACACCGCTACGGGAGATCCTTCACACCGCTACGGGAGATCCTACACACCGCTACGGGAGATCCTACACACCGCTACGGGAGATCCTTCACACCGCTACGGGAGATCCTACACACCGCTACGGGAGATCTTTCACACCGCTACTGGAGATCCTTAACACCGCTACTGCAGATCCTTCACACCGCTACGGGAGATCCTTCACACCTCTACGGGAGATCCTTCAGACCGCTACTGGGGATCATTCAGACCGCTACGGGAGACCCCACCTGCCCACAGTTATAACCTATTATAATGGATCTGTGAAGAGGCTGAAATTACTACTGCAACAATTATATTTTTCTTCGGGGATAAATCAAAATTTTTAAATTTGAAGTGAATTCATACAGTTGTTATAATTAGAATAACACTGAGGAGGAATAAAGTCCATTTCCATACCCTGCAGGACTTTATAAAAACTAACGTCAGCAATAACAGAATATAAAATAAACATTATAAAGTAAACATTTAATAAACAGTTATTAAATGTTCTGAATATGATAGACATTTTCCTCCAATAAATGAGACACTATATTTAAGGGCTGGACAGATAATAGAAAAACTGCTTTATCCAAAGTCATGAAGGACAGCACACAACTTAGTTTTGAAATGATCAAAGAGGACTATTCACTGAAATCACAGGACTTTTATCTGTACTTATGATTAGACATTTTGTCAAATACAACGTTAAGTGTGTAGCAGAATCAGAATGTAGCTACACCAGTTTAATAAAGAATCAGAATCTGAATATTTGATTGGTCCATTGAAAAGCAATTTCTTTGGAGCCACTTGGTCGGCTACAAACGTAAACAAACACCAAAACCAACAGATATAGGGAGGTATAACACCCACGTTCACGCACATCCACAGTGCAAACGCCAGTGTCATGTCAGGTGAGTGCAAAAGGAGCAGGAAAGAAGATTGTATCAGGAACTCTCAGGAATAACAGTTTACAAGTAGGGTATGAAGGTAGGTTTACAAAAAAAGATACTGGCAGTATCTTTAGCATTAATGAATGAATATAAAACTTGGAAACACACTCATCTCAGTAAATTAAAACAAAATGGTAAAAGGAGTGTGAGAATATATACAGAAAGAGGCATTTACAACAATATGGAAATTTAAATATTGTATTTCGTGCATCTTTTTATCAATGGCTTCCAAATCCCGTGACGTAGTATCTTCAAATACACACTGAATTGTAGTGCTACAGGACGCAAATAGGAAATAAAATTTTTTTCTCCTTGAGACCTGCTTCTTTCCAAAACTCAGGCCCTTGTGCCAAATCACTCTCTTGATGTGCCCCAGTCCTGCATCCTGAGAGACCCTACGGTTGAAACAGCAGGTGTGTTTATTTGTCTCCTGTAGTACAAGATCTCGGCTTTGTGGTCAAACTGGTTCACGTGGTCTGGAGTCTCCTGAAACCGCAATAAAACAATCTGGTACAAGTCTGACAAGAAACTTCCTAGCGTCCTCGAAGAGACGTGTTGAGCCAAAAGGATCCACCGACCATGAAGCTTTAACCGGGTTCCTACGGGTTCTGTGTTGTTTTTCTAGGTTCCTACCAGTTCTGTGTAGATTTATTAGCGGGTTCCTAATGGTTCCTGGTAGTGTTATTGGTGGGTTCCTACCGGTTCTGTGTAGGTTTATTGGCGGGTTCCTACCGGTTCTGTGTAGATTTATTGGCAGGTTCATAACAAATCCTTGTAGTGTATTGGCGGGTTCCTAACGGTTCCGTGTAGGTTTATTGGCGGGTTCCTAACGGTTCCGTGCAGTTTTATTGGCATATTCTTACCGGTTACGTGTAGGTTTATTGGCGGGTTCCTTCCGGGTCTGTGTAGCGTTATTGGCAGGTTCCGACCAGTTCCGTGTTGCGTTATTGACGGGGACGTAGCGGTTCTGTGTAGGTTTATTGGCGAGTTCCTACCGGTTCTGTGTAGTGTTATTGGCGGGTTCCTACCGGTTCTGTGTAGGTTTATTGGCGGGTTCCTACCGGTTCTGTGTAGGTTTATTGGCGGGTTCCTACCGGTTCTGTGTAGTTTTATTGATAGGTTTCTACCGGTTCTGTGTAGGTTTATTGGCGGGTTCCTACCGGTTCTGTGTAGAGTTACTGGCGGGTTCCTACGGTTCTGTGTAGTGTTATTGGCGGGTTCCTACCGGTTCTGTGTAGGTTTATTGGCGGGTTCCTACCGGTTCTGTGTAGAGTTACTGGCGGGTTCCTACCGGTTCTGTGTAGTGTTATTGGCGGGTTCCTAACGGTTCTGTGTAGGTTAATTGGCGCGTTCATACCAGTTCTGTGTAGTGTTGTTGGCAGGTTCCTACCGGTTCTGTGTATTGTTGTTGGCGGGTTCCTACCGGTTCTGTGTATTGTTGTTGGCGGGTTCCTACCGGTTCTGTGTAGTGGTACTGGCGGGTTCCTACCGGTTCTTTGTAGGTTTATTGATACATTTCTACCGGTTCTGTGTAGGTTTATTCGCGGGTTCCTACCGGTTCTTTGTAGGTTTATTGATACATTTCTACCGGTTACGTGTAGGTTTATTGGCGGGTTCCTACTGGTTCTGTGTAGGTTTATTGGCGGGTTCCTACCGGTTCTGTGTAGTGGTACTGGCGGGTTCCTACCGGTTCTGTGTAGGTTTATTGGCGGGTTCCTACCGGTTCTGTGTAGTGTTATTGATACTTTTCTACCGGTTCTGTGTAGGTTTATTGGCGGGTTCCTACCGGTTCTCTGTAGGTTTATTGGCGGGTTCCTACCGGTTCTGTGTAGTGTTACTGGCGGGTTCCTACCGGTTCTGTGTAGGTTTATTGGCGGGTTCCTACTGGTTCTGTGTAGTGTTATTGATACGTTTCTACCGGTTCTGTGTAGGTTTATTGGCGGGTTCCTACCGGTTCTGTGTAAGTTTTTTGGCGGGTTCCTACCGGTTCTGTGTAGTGTTATTGATACGTTTCTACCGGTTCTGTGTAGGTTTATTGGCGGGTTCCTACCGGTTCTGTGTAGGTTTATACGCGGGTTCCTACCGGTTCTGTGTAGTGTTATTGGCGGGTTCCTACCGGTTCTGTGTAGGTTTATTGGCGGGTTCCTACCGGTTCTGTGTAGGTTTATTGGCGGGTTCCTACCGGTTCTGTGTAGTTGTATCTGAGGTTTCCAGGTGATGTCCAGCAGTTTCCTCTGACGGTCGATCTTTTCTTCGTACTGGACGATGGTTTTTTTCAAACTCTGTGAAGATTTCTTCAGCAGCAGCAGTTAGTCGCTCGCTGATAAACTCTCTCAGAGACCGAGCTGCAGACATTATTACATCAGACACTCAGATTTTCCGATCAGACAACGGAAAACACAATAAAAGTGTAAAATTATTAAAAACAAACGTGACGCTCAGGCGCTCCTTGTTGACTTCCGCCGGATGTTACATCGAGCGTCTCCGGTAAAAAGAAAACCAAACAGTTAATTAATATATAGTTCCGCGGAAATAAGAGCTTTTTCTTTTCCTAGTCTCAGGTTCAAAATATAAGCATTTTGTTGGATCAGCTATTTAAAAGTTTTTAATTTGTTTATTTTTTTTAATCATGAGCTGGACCTTTTTTAGCTTTTTTTAGGGATCAGCATTTTCAAATTTCCGGTTTAAAGGAGCAATTCAAACCCTTTTAGGGATAAAATTGTGATCAACCTGCACAAGTAAGCATGTAAAAATTGACCAACACGGTATAATTAGGGATCTTGCTGGTAAAACCTCCTGATCTAGAAAAGTCCTGTCCTTATTGCTGGTCTGTCACTTGGCCTGGCCCCTCTTTTTTTCTTCTGTACATGTTTTCAGACCAGAACCTCAGGAGCTGGATCCTGACCTGCAGTCCCACCTCTGACCATCCCAGTGTTCACCTCCACCTGTTTGTACGGATTTCTGTTGGATATTTGCAGGGGAGTTTTTCCTGCCAATGTTTGGTTTAAGGTTTTTCTTCCACTAGGGGATTTTTCCTGCCGTTGTTTATGTAATAATTGATCGCGGGTCATGTTCTGGGACTCTGGAAAGATCCTGGAGACAACTTGTGTTGTAATAGACGCTATATAAATAAAATTGAATTGAACTCTCTTATTGACGGACCAACTTCAATAATCAGACTTGGATTATCCTGGTGCTGGTTTGGCTGGTGGACCAGCATATGAAACGATTCCACCAACCAAACCTGCATCACCAACCTGTACCAGCATAGAGATCAGGTTTGTTAATGATGGTTTTTCCAACATGGCAACTTCAATCTAGCACAGATGAAAGGATCCCAGCATCCTCAGCAGATGGAGGTGATTAAGGCTCTTCTTTAATAGGACTGTAATTAACAGGCCATTTTAGTCTTTTACAAGGTCTTCTGTTATCAGGAACCATCACTGACCTGAAGTCCCACCTCTGACCATCCCAGTGTCTGCTGTCTGCACCTGTTTATATCGTCTTTCTGTAGATCACCAACTAACCAGGTATCAGTCATGTAAACATGGAAGTCGGATTTCTCCAGTTAACATATAATTAATACTAATATATCTTGTCTTATGTAATATGACTATATATCTGTGTCAACAATCACTAACATCAATTAAGTTTCTTATATAAACAGGTATTAACACCAATAGACCAGAAATCTGACCATGAAGCAATGTTTAATGCATTTTTTTTCCATTTCCATTCTTGTCAGTATGGACATCGTGCAGTCGTGCAGTATGTACGATAGACACCGAAATTGGACCTCTGCTTTTAACCATCAACTAGTTTCACTAGTGAGCAGTGGGCTGCCAGCATCAGCACCCGGGGAGCCTATCTAAGGGGCCCCCAGTGATGAACCTGGGTTCTCCAAGCCCACCACTGTAACCACTAGGCCACCACTCCCAATGTTTCCCATTTGTCCCTGTTAAATAAGCATAAATGAAGGGAAGTGAAACAGCAGAAGGCTAAGATGGTGAGACAATGTGATCTATTCACTCACCTGCTGTAACCCACATATGAACTTCAGTGACCTCCCATTCCTGATCCAGAGGGTTCAATATGAGGTCCGTCCATCCTTTGCAGCTATAAGAGCTTCAGCTCTTCTGGGAAGTCTGTCCACAACGTTTAGGAGTGTGTTTATGGGAATTTTTGACCATTCTTTCAGAAGCACATTTGTGAGGTCTCCACTGCTCCAGAGTCCAGTGGCGATGTGTTTTACACCACTGCATCCAACACTTTGCATTGCACTTGGTGATGTTTGTTTTGGATGCAGCTGGAAAACCCATCCATGAAGCTCTCTGCAACTGTTCTTGACCTCTGCATGCCGAGGTGCTTGATTTTATACACCTGTGGCCATGGAGGTGACTGGAACACCTGATTCTGATTATTTGGATGGTTGAGCAAATACTTTCGGCAATATACTATATTTGTTTTGTGGACTTGAGGGTCTGTCGGTGCAGCCTTTTGAACCCTGGTCCTCGGGACTCAAGGTCCAAAATGTTTTAGATGCTTCCTTACATCAACACATGTGACTCGAATCAGTAGATCATCATCAGCTCGACATCAAGGACGAGTCTGTTAATGACACAGTCGTTTGAGTCAGGGTTCGATGAAATGGGAAAACGTCGAGTGGGCAGGAGGGTGTGTCCGAGGACCAGGTCGGGGCACACTGCTTTAACATGCACAGAATTCAGGCAACTCTCTGGTTTCTCTCTCTGTATTCATTACAAACAACCACAAATGAAATATGGCAACGATTCGTTACAAGAAACCCATCTTTTATTTGAACTTACACATACAATGTCGACAAACCACAGCTTGTTGTTCTTTAACATCTCCTGATAACCCGAAACTGTTTATCAAATTTCTACATCGTCTTTCCAGCCGTTTGACAAGAGTGATTGACAGCTCTATGGAAGCTTAACAGCCAATAGAATCAATAGAATTTCATGAAAATTTATACCATCATTATCCAACAATAAAAATGCCATCAATATTTCTGTTTCAAGTACTCCTAGATTTCCACAAAACCTAAATATCGCAAAGAAAAACCTGCAATGGAAACGCCTCTAATTCAACAAAACTGTTTTTACGCTTTTATGAGGTGGTTTTTCAGACATTTATTGGAAAAGTTTAACGGAAATTCCTGTGCATCGTACATACAGCGTGTGCACGATGTCCACACTGACAAGAATGATAATGAAAAGAAAAAAAAAAATCAGAGTCGGGGGTGCGGACAGAGAAAAGAGCAGCGGAGATGAGGCTGAGTTCTCTGTCCGTCCTCCGTGATGATGTATGAAAACCTTACTGACTTTGTCTTTCTTCCTTATTGTGTGTTAAATAAATGTTAGGTCGTTTAAACCTGACATTTAATTGGTCCTTCGAGCCAGATCCCTACATACCAAGGAGTCCAGCAGGTGTGGTGGACTTCAAGAAAACTGAGGACGTTTATAAATTTCAAGGCTGATCGTCCGCCTCACCGGCTGGAGTCCAAGGTTGACGGGAGAACCGAAGGAAGACAGAGTCGGTAAGTGAAATCTTGTTGTGTTACCCTGAAAGAACAGGGCCGTGGAATTCTAGACACTGACGGTAAAAGAGGGGGACGGAGTCCGAGAAAATACGTGAAAATTCTAGATTCTGACAGTAAAAAGAGAAAAATAGACGGCGGAACCGATAAAGTCCGTGGGTAAAGTGACGTCATTTCTGTGTTGAGTGATTGTGAGTGTGACTGGAGATACAAAACCAGCAGGTATTTTGTCTCATGTAAAACCAGTAGGAATGTAAACAGCAACCTGTTGTGGAAGCAGAGGCCAGAATCCTCCACTTGTGAGTCAAGGTGAAGTGAGGATTACCACTTCAGGAGATTTAACTGCTGTCCTACTGACAATATAAAATCCAGGTGTTAGAATACCCTAGGTATTGAGACCGACCTGGACTAAAACATCTAATAATAATAAAAAATAAAAAATTTTTTTAAAAAATGGGGAAATGGATCAGTAAAATCGACCATAAAAGAGGATTGGTTTGTGAGGACTGGAAATACATGCAGAAAAAAGATCCGAAGTCAATAAAATACCTGAACCTGTGGATCAGTAAATATGGTTTTAAGGGAACTCTAAACTCACAGAAAATAGTTGAACTGCAGAATAAGATAACAATTGACACGAAACAGAACACCAAGAGGATGCGAAAGCGCAGTTTGGAGAGAGCCAGATATGGTTGAACGAGGCGTGAACAAGGAGAAGGGAGGGGGGACTGTAGACAGGAAAAACCCGAGGTCATGTTTTACACAGCAGATGAGACGGGGCCTGTACAGAGAAGACAGAAAGATGAAAGAAATGACGACGAGGACAGAATTCTTTCGGACAGTATCCTAATCTATCCACTGTTACCTCCTCCTAACACTCCGCCACCCGAGTATACCTCTTCATGTGGACTTTCAAACTGCTTCGTTGTCCAAAACATTTACCACAGTGTTGACAAGAAAACGGCTTCACGCCGGCATGCGCCCTCATGTGCGCCATCAGGTTGCTGGCTTCCGTGAATCTTTTACTGCAGATTTTACAAGGATAGGGTCTCTCTCCTGTGTGAGTCCGCATGTGGGAGGTCAAACAGGACGCTTGGGTGAAGGATTTACCACACTTTTCACAGGAAAACGGCCTCTCGCCTGTGTGGATTCTCATGTGGGTGGTCAAACTCCCACTGCGGGTGAATCTACTACTGCACAGTTTACACGAAAACGGCTTCTCGCCAGTGTGGGCACGAGTGTGCTCCAACAGCTTAAGCTCTCTGTAAAAACCTCGACCACACACTTTACAGGTAAAGGGCCTCTTCCCTGAGTGGCGTTTCTTGGGTGTTTTCATAAGATATTTGTTTTGAAAGGACTTTCCGAACATTTTAGAGCTTACAGCTTCTTTACCTGAACCAGAGTTACTACGAGCCTCTGGCATGGGAGCATTGTCCATGTTCTTAACGGCACTTCTCTTCTTTGGGTTAGGTTCTTCATCTCTGGTTGATTCTGAGGCTTTGTAGTTTGTTTCTTGCTGATCCGGGTTCCCAGCGACTGGAGAGTTCTGAAGTTGGACCTGGTCCATGTTTGGTGTAGGTTCTGGTTCACTGTGGCCACTTTCATCAGAAGTTGGAGTCACCATGATGACATCAGTCTCCTGCTTCAGCTCAACCGGATCATCCTTCATTTCCTCTTTAATCCGTGGAGGATCTGGTTCCTTCTGGTCCAATCTGAAGTTCCTGTCCCGGTTACAGAGTTGCTGGCCAGGAAGAACCTCATTAGCGTTCCAGATGTTATGATGTGGGAGTTCTGAAGAGACAAATGGACATGAAATGTCAAAATGGTATTAATCCCTCTTAACAAGCTGCAGATTTTAGATTCCTGCTCAAAAGTACAAACCCAAAGTTAAAAGGGACAAGTCAGGAACCACTGAGCTGTGGGTCTTTGTTTGAGGTCATATCTCAGTAACGGCTTGACTGACATCTCTGTGAAAAAAATAATTTAAAAATCTAGGAACGTTTCACAAATTCACCAAACTTCAGGGATGATCCAATCATACAATCATGTTGATTATGATTCTTTATCAAATCAATATCATCATAGGAGGGGAAGTTTTTAGTGGCCAACAAGATGGCATCTGTGTGACAGTACACAAGGTTGTACGTATAAACCCGTCAGATAGAACTGTCTTGGGTTTGTTTGGATCAGCTGGCCTCTCGTGTATGCGCGCTCGCACCCCCAATGTGGACCGCACTATTTTTAACCATCTGGGCTCAAGAAGCCTCTTGTTGGTTCACTCTCATGGAGAAACAAATACAAGAAAACCAGCAATACACCTCTACTGACTCTGAAAATGTCTCTGAATATGAAATTATGGACTGTATTTCATAATTTCATATTCATAGACATTTCCAGAACCTTCATCTGACAGCCCAAACACTATGTTATTGCTCAAACTCAAAAAAGATTTAATTCACAAACACAATCTAAAGGGAAACTCAAGATAGCTGATTTTTTTTTAATTTGTGGTGAAAGAAAAGTAGGAAATAAAGTCAGTGCAAAAAGTGGGAAAATGTATGTTCGGTCCATTATTTCTTTGTTGGGTCGATGCATCTTGGCAATAAACCTCATACTGTTGCAACGTCTGTATCACAAGGAAACGGCTTCTCGCCAGTGTGGCTACGAATGTGTTCCAGAAGTGGAGATGTCAGAGGAAAGCTCTACCACAAACCCTGCAGGGAAACAACCTCTTCCCTGACTGGATTTTCTTATTTTTTCTCATTAGACATTTTCATCCATCCATCCCTTTTCTGTTCCTGCTTAGTCCTGCACAGGTCACAGGGGTCTGCTGGAGCCTATCCCAGCTCATTACAGGCAAAAGGCAGATGTTCACTCTGGACAGGTCGCCGGTCCATCGCAGGGCCTCTGTGATAGATATTTTCAATTTAAATTCAATTCAAAAATACTCCATTAACCCAGGAGAAAAGTTAATTATTGCAGTTTCAGTCTCTTCAGAGATTCATTGTAGACGTTTATTGCTGTGGTCTGAAGGACTGATGAAACGTGAAACTGCACTGATGAAACTCTGACTGGGTCCTCGTCAGCGCTTCAAGCTCGCCCGTCTTGTTTGCGAGAACTGGGCGTGACCAGTGATTGGTTGGAAGTTGGAAGCGCTGGTTTCAACTTCCTCCTCTGTCTATCTCCATCACCTGCTCCTCCTTGTAAACAACTCTTTCATTGCTACAGTTACTCATCATAATAGCTGGTTAAAAATGCAAAAGTAATGAAGGAAATCCCTCAAGCAGCACAGCATCCAAATTGGGACGGAAAATTCAAAATCAAGAATATTAATGAAGAAGACTAAGTTAAAATAAAAAAAAACAAAGAAACAAACTCAGAAATATGTAAAACATTAGTAACAGTCGTTGGAGGTGCAGCCGGGAGCTGCCACTATGAGCGGCGCCACTCTAGAACCTAACTCAGTGATATCCTGTAACGTAAATGTTCAACTGAACCCAGTTAAATGCAAACTACAACGGAAACCTTTGTCCTGAAAGCTTTTCCTCCGTGTTCAGCTCACAGACTCTGACTTACCACGACTCTCTGACGTGGGAGACTTGTCCACAGCAGGTCTGGGCTGTGGATTGTCACGCCTGTTTCCATCATGTCTCTGGTTTGGGTTTGGATCTTCATTTCTGGTTGATTTGGAGTCTTCACAGTTTGTTTCTACCCGATCCTGGTTCTCGGGTACAGGAGAGTTCTGAAAGAGGACCGAGCCCATGTTTGGCTCTACTTCACTGTGTCCACTTTCATCAGAGGTTGGAGTCACCACAACTGGAGTCTCCTGCTTCAGTTCAATCTGATCGTCCCTCTTTTCCTCTTTAATCTGTGGAGGTTCTGGTTCCTTCTGGTCCAAACTGGAGTTCCTGTCCGAGTTAAAGCGCTGTTGGTTAGGAAAAACCTCATTATAATTCCAGATGTTATGATGTGGGAGTTCTGAAAAGACAAACGGACATAATTAAAAGTTAGTAACATCTCTTAAGTAGCTCTTTATTTCAGATTCCTGCTTGAAGGATACAAACTAAAACAGGAACAACAGCCACAATTAGGACCAATGACGTGGGAGTGTAGTCCTTCTACAATAGCGTTCCAGAGGAGCGCCGCTCATGGTGGCAGCTTGCTGATGTAGCTCTTGATTGTTACTAGGTTTTTACAATGTTTTTGACTTTGTCTCCAAAATCTTTTCATTAATTGTTTTTTGAACATTTTTTTCATCCCGGTTTCGTATGCTGCGCTGCTTGAGGGATTCCCTTTCTTACTTGTTCATCTTTTAACACCTTTATGATGAGTAACCATGGAAACAGACAAGTGGTTTAAGAGAGAGCAGCAGAACGAGATATTAAGAAGCCAAATTAAACCCTATATCCCCCACGAGTTTAAGAGAGGTCTTGGATGTAGACCAGGAGCTCTACAGCAAACAAATCTGGAGTTTTATCAATGCAGTATCATACATTTCACAGAGACGTGGCTGACCCACAGCTTCCCTGACGCAGCTCATCTGTTACCTTAGTCGACACCGACAACCCCGAACATCCACTTCACAACACAATGATTCAGCACCACTGTCTTCAGTCAGAGGTTCTTCAGATCCACTGCAACACAAACCTCTATGGAAGATCCTTCACACCGCTACGGGAGATCCTACACACCGCTACGGGAGATCCTTCACACCGCTACGGGAGATCCTACACACCGCTAGATGAGATCCTTCACACCGCTACGGGAGATCCTTCACAGCGCTACGGGAGATCCTTCACACCGCTACGGGAGATCCTACACACCGCTACGGGAGATCCTACACACCGCTACGGGAGATCCTTCACACCGCTAGATGAGATCCTTCACACCGCTACGGGAGATCCTACACACCGCTACGGGAGATCCTACACACCGCTACGGGAGATCCTTCACACCGCTACGGGAGATCCTACACACCGCTACGGGAGATCCTACACACCGCTACGGGAGATCCTTCACACCGCTAGATGAGATCCTTCACACCGCTACGGGAGATCCTACACACCGCTACGGGAGATCCTACACACCGCTGCGGGAGATCCTACACACCGCTGCGGGAGATCCTACACACCGCTGCGGGAGATCCTACACACCGCTACGGGAGATCCTTCACACCGCTACGGGAGATCCTTCACACCGCTACGGGAGATCCTACACACCGCTACGGGAGATCCTACACACCGCTACGGGAGATCCTACACACCGCTACGGGAGATCCTACACACCGCTACGGGAGATCCTACACACCGCTACGGAAGATCCTTAACACCGCTACGGGAGATCTTTCACACCGCTACGGGAGATCTTTCACACCGCTACGGGAGATCCTTCACACCGCTACGGGAGATCTTTCACACCGCTACGGGAGATCTTTCACACCGCTACGGGAGATCTTTCACACCGCTACGGGAGATCTTTCACACCGCTACGGGAGATCTTTCACACCGCTACGGGAGATCTTTCACACCGCTACCTCAGATCCTTCACACCGCTACGGGAGATCCTTCACACCTCTACGGGAGATCATTGAGACCGCTACGGGAGATCCTTCACACCGCTACGGGAGATCCTTCACACCGCTACCGGAGATCCTTCACACCGCTACGGGAGATCCTTCACACCGCTACGGGAGATCCTTCACACCGCTACGGGAGATCCTTCACACAGCTACGGGAGATCCTTCACACCGCTACGGGAGATCCTTCACACCGCTACGGGAGATCCTTCACACCTCTACGGGAGATCATTCAGACCGCTACGGGAGATCCTTCACACCGCTACGGGAGATCATTCAGACCGCTACGGGAGATCATTCAGACCGCTACAGGAGATCATTCAGACCGCTACGGGAGATCCTTCACATCGCTACGGGAGATCCCACCTGCCCACAGTTATAACCTATTATAATGGATCTGTGAAGAGGCTGAAATTACTACTGCAACAATTATATTTTTCTTCTGGGATAAATCAAAATTTTTAAATTTGAAGTGAATTCATACAGTTGTTATAATTAGAATAACACTGAGGAGGAATAAAGTCCATTTCCATACCCTGCAGGACTTTATAAAAACTAACGTCAGCAATAACAGAATATAAAATAAACATTATAAAATAAACATTTAATAAACAGTTATTAAATGTTCTGCATATGATAGACATTTTCCTCCAATAAATGAGACACTATGTTTAAGGGCTGGACAGATAATAGAAAAACTGCTTTATCCAAAGTCATGAAGGACAGCACACAACTTAGTTTTGAAATGATCAAAGAGGACTATTCACTGAAATCACAGGACTTTTATCTGTACTTATGATTAGACATTTTGTCAAATACAACGTTAAGTGTGTAGCAGAATCAGAATGTAGCTACACCAGTTTAATAAAGAATCAGAATCTGAATATTTGATTGGTCCATTGAAAAGCAATTTCTTTGGAGCCACTTGGTCGGCTACAAACGTAAACAAACACCAAAACCAACAGATATAGGGAGGTATAACACCCACGTTCACGCACATCCACAGTGCAAACGCCAGTGTCATGTCATGTGAGTGCAAAAGGAGCAGGAAAGAAGATTGTATCAGGAACTCTCAGGAATAACAGTATACAAGTAGGGTATGTAGGTAGGTATAGAAAAAAAGATACAGGCAGTATCTTTAGCATTAATGAATGAATATAAAACTTGGAAACACACTCATCTCAGTAAATTAAAACAAAATGGTAAAAGGAGTGTGGAAACATATACAGAAAGAGGCATTTACAACAATATGGAAATTTAAATATTGTATTTCGTGCATCTTTTTATCAATGGCTTCCAAATCCCGTGACGTAGTATCTTCAAATACACACTGAATTGTAGTGCTACAGGACGCAAATAGGAAATAAAATTTTTTTCTCCTTGAGACCTGCTTCTTTCCAAAACTCAGGCCCTTGTGCCAAATCACTCTCTTGATGTGCCCCAGTCCTGCATCCTGAGAGACCCTACGGTTGAAACAGCAGGTGTGTTTATTTGTCTCCTGTAGTACAAGATCTCGGCTTTGTGGTCAAAACTGGTTCACGTGGTCTGGAGTCTCCTGAAACCGCAATAAAACAATCTGGTACAAGTCTGACAAGAAACTTCCTAGCGTCCTCGAAGTGACGTGTTGAGCCAAAAGGATCCACCGACCATGAAGCTTTAACCGGGTTCCTACAGGTTCTGTGTAGTTTTTCTAGGTTCCTACCAGTTCTGTGTAGATTTATTAGCGGGTTCCTAATGGTTCCTGGTAGTGTTATTGGTGGGTTCCCACCAGTTCTGTGTAGGTTTATTGGCGGGTTCCTACCGGTTCTGTGTAGGTTTATTGGCGGGTTCCTAACGGTTTTGTGTAGTGTTACTGGCGGGTTCCTACCGGTTTGTGTAGGTTTATTGGCGGGTTCCTACCGGTTCCGTGTACTTTTAACGGCGGGTTCCTACCGGTTCCGTGTAGTGTTATTGGCGGGTTCCTACTGTTATGTGTAGTGTTATTGGCGCGTTCCTACTGGTTCTGTGTAGGTTTATTGGTGGGTTCCTAACAGATCCTTGTAGTGTTATTGGTGGGTTCCTACCAGTTCCGTGTACTTTTAACGGCGGGTTCCTACCGGTTCTGTGTAGGTTTATAGGTGGGTTCCTACCGGTTCCGTGTAGCGTTGTTGGCGGTTTCCTACCGGTTCCGTGTAGCGTTATTGGCAGGTTCCGACCGGATCCGTGTAGCGTTATTGGCGGGTTCCCACCGGTTCTGTGTAGTTTTTTTTGGCGGATTCATACCGGTTCTGTGCAGTGTTGTTGGCGGGTTGCTACCGGTTCCGTGTGGTTTAATCAGCAGGTTCCTACCAGCACCTCTGTCTATCTCCATCACCTGCTCCTCCTTGTAAACAACTCTTTCATTGCTACAGTTACTCATCATAATAGCTGGTTAAAAATGCAAAAGTAATGAAGGAAATCCCTCAAGCAGCACAGCATCCAAATTGGGACAGAAAATTAAAAATCAAGAATATTAATGAAGAAGACCAAGTTAAAATAAAAAAAAACAAAGAAACAAACTCAGAAATATGTAAAACATTAGTAACAGTCGTTGGAGGTGCAGCCGGGAGCTGCCACTATGAGCGGCGCCACTCTAGAACCTAACTCAGTGATATCCTGTAACGTAAATGTTCAACTGAACCCAGTTAAATGCAAACTACAACGGAAACCTTTGTCCTGAAAGCTTTTCCTCCGTGTTCAGCTCACAGACTCTGACTTACCACGACTCTCTGACGTGGGAGACTTGTCCACAGCAGGTCTGGGCTGTGGATTGTCACGCCTGTTTCCATCATGTCTCTGGTTTGGGTTTGGATCTTCATTTCTGGTTGATTTGGAGTCTTCACAGTTTGTTTCTACCCGATCCTGGTTCTCGGGTACAGGAGAGTTCTGAAAGAGGACCGAGCCCATGTTTGGCTCTACTTCACTGTGTCCACTTTCATCAGAGGTTGGAGTCACCACAACTGGAGTCTCCTGCTTCAGTTCAATCTGATCGTCCCTCTTTTCCTCTTTAATCTGTGGAGGTTCTGGTTCCTTCTGGTCCAAACTGGAGTTCCTGTCCGAGTTAAAGCGCTGTTGGTTAGGAAAAACCTCATTATAATTCCAGATGTTATGATGTGGGAGTTCTGAAAAGACAAACGGACATAATTAAAAGTTAGTAACATCTCTTAAGTAGCTCTTTATTTCAGATTCCTGCTTGAAGGATACAAACTAAAACAGGAACAACAGCCACAATTAGGACCAATGACGTGGGAGTGTAGTCCTTCTACAATAGCGTTCCAGAGGAGCGCCGCTCATGGTGGCAGCTTGCTGATGTAGCTCTTGATTGTTACTAGGTTTTTACAATGTTTTTGACTTTGTCTCCAAAATCTTTTCATTAATTGTTTTTTGAACATTTTTTTCATCCCGGTTTCGTATGCTGCGCTGCTTGAGGGATTCCCTTTCTTACTTGTTCATCTTTTAACACCTTTATGATGAGTAACCATAGCAACAGACAAGTGGTTTAAGAGAGAGCAGCAGAACGAGATATTAAGAAGCCAAATTAAACCCTATATCCCCCACGAGTTTAGGAGAGGTCTTGGATGTAGACCAGGAGCTCTACAGCAAACAAATCTGGAGTTTTATCAATGCAGTATCATACATTTCACAGAGCCGTGGCTGACCCACAGCTTCCCTGACGCAGCTCATCTGTTACCTTAGTCGACACCGACAACCCCGAACATCCACTTCACAACACAATGATTCAGCACCACTGTCTTCAGTCAGAGGTTCTTCAGATCCACTGCAACACAAACCTCTATGGAAGATCCTTCACACCGCTACGGGAGATCCTACACACCGCTACGGGAGATCCTACACACCGCTACGGGAGATCCTACACACCGCTACGGGAGATCCTTCACACCTCTACGGGAGATCCTTCACACCTCTACGGGAGATCCTTCACACCGCTACGGGAGATCCTTCACACCGCTACGGGAGATCCTTCACACCGCTACGGGAGATCCTACACACCGCTACGGGAGATCCTTCACACCGCTACGGGAGATCCTTCACACCGCTACGGGAGATCCTTAACACAGCTAGATGAGATCCTTCACACCGCTACGGAAGATCCTTCACACCTCTACGGGCGATCCTACACACCGCTACGGGCGATCCTACACACCGCTACGGGAGATCATTCAGAGCGCTACAGGAGATCCTTAACACCGCTACGGGTGATCCTTAACACCGCTACAGAAGATCCTTCACACCGCTACGGGAGATCATTCAGACCGCTACGGGAGATCATTCAGACCGCTACGGGAGATCATTAACACCGCTACGGGAGATCATTAACACCGCTACGGGAGATCCTTAACACCGCTACGGGAGATCCTACACACCGCTACGGGAGATCCTTCACACCGCTACGGGAGATCCCACCTGCCCACAGTTATAACCTATTATAATGGATCTGTGAAGAGGCTGAAATTACTACTGCAACAATTATATTTTTCTTCTGGGATAAATCAAAATTTTTAAATTTGAAGTGAATTCATACAGTTGTTATAATTAGAATAACACTGAGGAGGAATAAAGTCCATTTCCATACCCTGCAGGACTTTATAAAAACTAATGAAAATCAGCAATAACAGAATATAAAATAAACATTATAAAATAAACATTTAATAAACAGTTATTAAATGTTCTGCATATGATAGACATTTTCCTCCAATAAATGAGACACTATGTTTAAGGGCTGGACAGATAATAGAAAAACTGGTTTATCTAAAGTCATGAAGGACAGCACACAACTTAGTTTTGAAATGATCAAAGAGGACTATTCACTGAAATCACAGGACTTTTATCTGTACTTATGATTAGACATTTTGTCAAATACAAAGTTAAGTGTGTAGCAGAATCAGAATCAAATCCCGTGACGTAGTATCTTCAAATACACACCAAATTGTAGTGCTACAGGACACAAGTAGGAAATAAAATTTTTTTCTCCTTGAGACCTGCTTCTTTCCAAAACTCAGGCCCTTGTGCCAAATCACTCTCTTGATGTGCCCCAGTCCTGCATCCTGAGAGACCCTACGGTTGAAACAGCAGGTGTGTTTATTTGTCTCCTGTAGTACAAGATCTCGGCTTTGTGGTCAAAACTGGTTCACGTGGTCTGGAGTCTCCTGAAACCGCAATAAAACAATCTGGTACAAGTCTGACAAGAAACTTCCTAGCGTCCTCGAAGTGACGTGTTGAGCCAAAAGGATCCACCGACCATGAAGCTTTAACCGGGTTCCTACGGGTTGTGTGTAGTTTTTCTAGGTTCCTACCAGTTCTATGTAGATTTATTGGCGGGTTCCTAATGGTTCCTGGTAGTGTTATTGGTGGGTTCCCACCAGTTCTGTGTAGGTTTATTGGCGGGTTCCTACCGGTTCTGTGTAGATTTATTAGTGGGTTACTACCGGTTCTGTGTAGATTTATTGGCGGGTTCCTACCGGTTCCGTGTAGTGTTGTTGGCAGGTTCCTACCGGTTCTGTGTAGGTTTATTGGCGGGTTCCTAACGGTTCTGTGTAGTGTTACTGGCGGGTTCCTACCGGTTCTGTGTAGTGTTATTGGCGGGTTCCTAACGGTTCTGTGTAGGTTAATTGGCGCGTTCATACCAGTTCTGTGTAGTGTTGTTGGCAGGTTCTTACCGGTTCTGTGTATTGTTGTTGGCGGGTTCTTACCGGTTCTGTGTAGTGTTATTGGCAGGTTCCTACCGGTTCCGTGTAGTATTGTTGATACATTCCTACCGGTTCTGTGTAGCGTTAGTGGCGGGTTCCTACCGGTTCTGTGTAGCGTTAGTGGCGGGGTCCTACCGATTTCGTGCCGTTTTATCGGCGGGTTCATACCGGTTCCATGCGGTTTTATCGGCGGGTTCCTATCGGTTCTGTGAACTTTTATCGGCGGGTTCCTACCGGTTCTGTGTAGTGTTGTCGGCGGGTTCCTACCGGTTATGTGTAGGTTTATTGGCGGGTTCCTCTGGATCTGTGTAGTGTTATCAGGGGGTTCCTACCATTTCTGTGTAGTGTTATTGGCGGGTTCCTACCGGTTCTGTGTAGTGTTATTAGCGGGTTCCTACCGGTTCTGTGTAGTGTTATTGGCGGTTTCCTACCGGTTCTGTGTAGTGTTACTGGCGGGTTCCTACCGGTTCTGTGTAGAGTTACTGGCAGGTTCCAACCGGTTCTGTGTAGAGTTACTGGCGGGTTCCTATCAGTTCTGTGTAGGTTTATTCGCGGGTTCCTATCGGTTCTGTGTAGAGTTACTGGCGGGTTCCTACCGGTTCTGTGTAGCTTTATTGGCGGGTTCCTACTGGTTCTGTGTAGTGTTACTGGCAGGTTCCTACCGGTTCTGTGTAGAGTTACTGGCGGGTTCCTATCAGTTCTGTGTAGGTTTATTGGCGGGTTCCTACCGGTTCTGTGTAGAGTTACTGGCGGGTTCCTACCGGTTCTGTGTAGCTTTATTGGCGGGTTCCTACCGGTCCTTTGTAGGTTTATTCGCAGGTTCCTACCGGTTCTGTGTAGGTTTATTCGCGGGTTCCTATCGGTTCTGTGTAGGTTTATTGGCGGGTTCCTACCGGTTCTGTGTAGTGGTACTAGCGGGTTCCTACCGGTTCTGTGTAGGTTTATTGGCGGGTTCCTACCGGTTCTGTGTAGAGTTACTGGCGGGTTCCTACCGGTTCTGTGTAGCTTTATTGGCGGGTTCCTACCGGTTCTTTGTAGGTTTATTCGCAGGTTCCTACCGGTTCTGTGTAGGTTTATTCGCGGGTTCCTACCGGTTCTGTGTAGGTTTATTCGCGGGTTCCTACCGGTTCTGTGTAGGTTTATTGGCGGGTTCCTACCGGTTCTGTGTAGTGATATTAGCGGGTTCCTACCGGTTCTGTGTAGGTTTATTGGCGGGTTCCTACCGGTTCTGTGTAGAGTTACTGGCGGGTTCCTACCGGTTCTGTGTAGCTTTATTGGCGGGTTCCTACCGGTTCTGTGTAGCTTTATTGGCGGGTTCCTACCGGTTCTTTGTAGGTTTATTCGCAGGTTCCTACCGGTTCTGTTTAGGTTTATTCGCGGGTTCCTACCGGTTCTGTGTAGGTTTATTGGCGGGTTCCTACCGGTTCTGTGTAGTGGTACTAGCGGGTTCCTACCGGTTCTGTGTAGGTTTATTGGCGGGTTCCTACCGGTTCTGTGTAGTTGTATCTGAGGTTTCCAGGTGATGTCCAGCAGTTTCCTCTGACGGTCGATCTTTTCTTCGTACTGGACGATGGTTTTTTCAAACTCTGTGAAGATTTCTTCAGCAGCAGCAGTTAGTCGCTCGCTGATAAACTCTCTCAGAGACCGAGCTGCAGACATTATTACATCAGACACTCAGATTTTCCGATCAGACAACGGAAAACACAATAAAAGTGTAAAATTATTCAAAACAAACGTGACGCTCAGGCGCTCCTTGTTGACTTCCGCCGGATGTTACGTCGAGCGTCTCCGGTAAAAAGAAAACCAAACAGTTAATTAATATATAGTTCCGCGGAAATAAGAGCTTTTTCTTTTCCTAGTCTCAGTTTCAAAATATAAGCATTTTGTTGGATCAGCTATTTAAAATAGTTTTTAATTTGTTTATTTTTTTTAATCATGAGCTGGACCTTTTTTTTTTAGCTTTTTTAGGGATCAGCATTTTCAAACTTCCGGTTAAAGGAGCAATTCAAACCCTTTTAGGGATAAAATTGTGATCAACCTGCACAAGTAAGCATGTAAAAAATTGACCAACACGGTATAATTAGGGATCTTGCTGGTAAAACCTCCTGATCTAGAAAAGTCTTGTCCTTATTGCTGGTCTGTCACTTGGCCTGACCCCTCTTTTTCTCTTCTGTACAAGTTTTCAGACCAGAACCTCAGGAGCTGGATCCTGACCTGCAGTCCCACCTCTGACCATCCCAGTGTTTACCTCCACCTGTTTGTACGGATTTCTGTTGGATATTTGCAGGGGAATTTTTCCTGCCAATGTTTGGTTTGAGGTTTTTCTTCCACTAGGAGATTTTTCCTGCCGTTGTTTATGTAATAATTGATCGCGGGTCATGTTCTGGGTCTCTGGAAAGATCCTGGAGACAACTTGTGTTGTAATAGACGCTATATAAATAAAATTGAATTGAACCCTCTTATTGACGGACCAACATCAATAATCAGACTTGGATTATCCTGGTGCTGGTTTGGCTGGTGGACCAGCATATGAAACGATTCCACCAACCAAACCTGCATCACCAACCTGTACCAGCATAGAGATCAGGTTTGTTAATGATGGTTTTTCCAACATGGCAACTTCAATCTAGCACAGATGAAAGGATCCCAGCATCCTCAGCAGATGGAGGTGATTAAGGCTCTTCTTTAATAGGACTGTAATTAACAGGCCATTTTAGTCTTTTACAAGGTCTTCTGTTATCAGGAACCATCACTGACCTGAAGTCCCACCTCTGACCATCCCAGTGTCTGCTGTCTGCACCTGTTTATATCGTCTTTCTGTAGATCACCAACTAACCAGGTATCAGTCATGTAAACATGGAAGTCGGATTTCTCCAGTTAACATATAATTAATACTAATATATCTTGTCTTATGTAATATTGACTATATATCTGTGTCAACAATCACTAACATCAATTAAGTTTCTTATATAAACAGGTATTAACAACAATAGACCAGAAATCTGACCATGAAGCAATGTTTAATGCATTTTTTTTTCCATTTCCATTCTTGTCAGTATGGACATCGTGCAGTCGTGCAGTATGTACGATACACACAAATTGGACCTCTGCTTTTAACCATCAACTAGTTTCACTAGTGAGCAGTGGGCTGCCAGCATCAGCACCCGGGGAGCCTATCTCAGGGGCCCCCAGTGATGAACCTGGGTCCTCCACGCCCAAGCCCACCACTGTAACCACTAGGCCACCACTCCCAATGTTTCCCATTTGTCCCTGTTAAATAAGCATAAATGAAGGGAAGTGAAACAGCAGAAGGCTAAGATGGTGAGACAATGTGATCTATTCACTCACCTGCTGTAACCCACATATGAACTTCAGTGACCTCCCATTCCTGATCCAGAGGGTTCAATATGAGGTCCGTCCATCCTTTGCAGCTATAAGAGCTTCAGCTCTTCTGGGAAGTCTGTCCACAACGTTTAGGAGTGTGTTTATGGGAATTTTTGACCATTCTTTCAGAAGCACATTTGTGAGGTCTCCACTGCTCCAGAGTCCAGTGGCGGTGTGTTTTACACCACTGCATCCAACACTTTGCATTGCACTTGGTGATGTTTGTCTTGGATGCAGCTGGAAAACCCATCCATGAAGCTCTCTGCAACTGTTCTTGACCTCTGCATGCCGAGGTGCTTGATTTTATACACCTGTGGCCATGGAGGTGACTGGAACACCTGATTCTGATTATTTGGATGGTTGAGCAAATCCTTTCGGCAATATACTATATTTGTTTTGTGGACTTGAGGGTCTGTCGGTGCAGCCTTCTGAACCCTGGTCCTCGGGACTCAAGGTCCAAAATGTTTTAGATGCTTCCTTACATCAACACATGTGACTAATCAGTAGATCATCATCAGCTCGACATCAAGGACGAGTCTGTTAATGACACAGTCATTTGAGTCAGGGTTCGATGAAATGGGAAAACGTCGAGTGGGCAGGAGGGTGTGTCCGAGGACCAGGTCGGGACACACTGCTTTAACATGCACAGAATCCAGGCAACTCTCTGGTTTCTCTCTCTGTATTCATTACAAACAACCACAAATGAAATATGGCAACGATTCGTTACAAGAAACACATCTTTTATTTGAACTTACACATACAATGTCGATAAACCACAGCTTGTTGTTCTTTAACATCTCCTGATAACCCGAAACTGTTTATCAAATTTCTACATCGTCTTTCCAGCCGTTTGACAAGAGTGATTGACAGCTCTATGGAAGCTTAACAGCCAATAGAATCAATAGAATTTCATGAAAATTTATACCATCATTATCCAACAATAACAATGCCATCAATAGTTGGGTTTCAAGTACTCCTAGATTTCCACAAAACCTAAATATCGCAAAGAAAAACCTGCAATGGAAACGCCTCTAATTCAACAAAACTGCCGAATGTCAAAAATCCTTTTTACGCTTTAATGAGGTGGTTTTTCCAGACATTTATTGGAAAAGTTTAACGGAAATTCCTTCCTAGCATTTGCATGTCTCTGGCAGCGCTGGATGTGACACTAAAATGTCTATGAATATGAAATTATGGACTGTAGTTCATAATTTCATATTCATAGACATTTCCTGAACCTTCATCTGACAGCCCAAACACTATGTTATTGAACTCAATTCACAAACACAATCTAAAGGGAAACTCAAGATAGCTGATTTTTTTTTAATTTGTGGTGAAAGAAAAGTAGGAAATAAAGTCAGTGCAAAAAGTGGGAAAATGTATGTTCGGTCCATTATTTCTTTGTTGGGTCGATGCATCTTGGCAATAAACCTCATACTGTTGCAACATCTGTATCACAAGGAAACGGCTTCTCGCCAGTGTGGCTACGAATGTGTTCCAGAAGTGGAGATGTCAGAGGAAAGCTCTACCACAAACCCTGCAGGGAAACAACCTCTTCCCTGACTGGATTTTCTTATTTTTTCTCATTAGACATTTTCATCCATCCATCCCTTTTCTGTTCCTGCTTAGTCCTGCACAGGTCACAGGGGTCTGCTGGAGCCTATCCCAGCTCATTACAGGCAAAAGGCAGATGTTCACTCTGGACAGGTCGCCGGTCCATCGCAGGGCCTCTGTGATAGATATTTTCAATTTAAATTCAATTCAAAAATACTCCATTAACCCAGGAGAAAAGTTAATTATTGCAGTTTCAGTCTCTTCAGAGATTCATTGTAGACGTTTATTGCTGTGGTCTGAAGGATATCCTGTTGCATCTTTGTTGCAGCAGATCCAAAGAACCTCTCACTGAAGAAAAGTGTTGTGAAGAGGATGTTCAGGGTTGTCCACGATCTTTTTCAGTTTATGACGTATCCTCCTTTGCAAACAGAACCAGCCTTCTTTACCAGTTTGTTCAGTTTCTTTAAGTCACTGGTTCTGATGCTGCTCCCCAACAGATGGTTGCAGATGTGACTGAACAGACTGACAGAAGAAATTCAACATCTTCCTGCAAATGCTGAAGGACCTAAGCTTCCTTAAGTAGTAACGTCTTCTCTGTCCTTTCTCATAAACAGCATCAGTGTTGCATCTCCAGTACCGTCTCCAGTCTGTTGTCCAGGTGAACAATGAAGTATTTATACTCCGCCACCGCCTCCACTTCTTCTCACATGATGGAAAACTATTCGATGAATACGTGGTTCTCCTAAAATCCACAGTCATCTTCTTTTGTCTTGGTAATATTCAAAAGGAGATGATAAAAAGAGAAGCACTGGAACCTTCTCCTGGCTCAGGCTGAGGTTGAAAAAGGTCCTGCAGAATCCCACATAGCTGGTCTGAACAGTCTTTCTGGACTTTGAACTGTAACAAGGCTGCAGGTCCAGACGCATCAGACCCAGTCTCTCCCGTTGTCACCTGACTGCTAGGGACAGACAGGCAGGCGGGAGGGGAGGAAGGCGGCATCTCCAGATGTGGTAGGAGACAATGATGGAGCAGCAGCAAGATCCCTTTATTTTTAAGTCTGTGAAAGGTTTTGTTTTCTCTGGTAAAACACTCGACAAACTGTTAAAACGTTGGAAATGTGGCAGAGAGACGTGGTTGAAATCACCAGCGGCGGCTCGAAACGTGTTGGGTTGTTGTGTCTGTAGCTTAGCAACGGCAGAGCTGATGACGTCACACATCAGCCGAATGTCTGTGCCAGCTGTCGGCGGGATGTAAACTGCTGCTACAATGACGCTGGTGAACCTTTGGTGGAAACTCGCAGCTAACTGTTCACTATCCAGCTGCAGAACAGATGTTTCACAGTTCGGTCCTGGATTACACCACCAGTTGTTGACAACAACTGCAGCTCCACCAGCTGTGACTTGTCCTCTTCAATTCTGTCTCCCGTATCATCTGAAGCCGGGCCGAGACGCTGCCGTCGGGATGTGCTCCTGCAGCCACGTCTCAGTGAAACACGTGAAACTGCACTGATGAAACTCTGACTGGTTTCCGTCACAACAGCATGATTCAGCACCACTGTCTTCAGTCAGAGGTTCTTCAGATCCACTGCAACACAAACCTCTATGGAAGATCCTTCACACCGCTACGGGAGATCCTACACACCGCTACGGGAGATCCTACACACCGCTACGGGAGATCCTACACACCGCTACGGGAGATCCTACACACCGCTACGGGAGATCCTTAACACAGCTACGGGAGATCCTACACACCGCTAGATGAGATCCTTCACACCGCTACGGGAGATCCTTCACACCGCTACGGGAGATCCTTCACACCGCTACTGCAGATCATTCACACCTCTGCGGGAGATCCTTCACACCGCTACGGGAGATCCTACACACCGCTACGGGAGATCCTTCACACCGCTACGGGAGATCCTACACACCGCTACGGGAGATCCTTCACACCGCTACGGGAGATCCTACACACCGCTACGGGAGATCCTTCACACCGCTACTGGAGATCCTACACACCGCTACGGGAGATCCTTCACACCGCTACGGGAGATCCTTCACACCGCTACGGGAGATCCTTAACACAGCTACGGGAGATCCTACACACCGCTAAATGAAATCCTTCACACCGCTACAGGAGATCCTTCACACCCCTACGGGAGATCCTTCACACCGCTACGGGAGATCCTTCACACCGCTACGGGAGATCCTACACACCGCTACGGGAGATCCTTCACACCGCTACGGGAGATCCTACACACCGCTACGGGAGATCCTTCACACCGCTAGATGAGATCCTTCACACCGCTAGATGAGATCCTTCACACCGCTACGGGAGATCCCTCACACCGCTACAGGAGATCCTTCACACCGCTACGGGAGATCCTACACACCGCTAGATGAGATCCTTCACACCGCTACGGGAGATCCTTAACACAGCTAGATGAAATCCTTAACACCACTACGGGAGATCATTCAGACCGCTACGGGAGATCCTTAACACCGCTACTGGAGAGCATTATTGGCAGGTTCCGACCGGTTCCGTGTAGCGTTATTGGCGGGTTCCTACCGGTTCTGTGTAGTGTTATTGGCAGGTTCCTACCGGTTCCATGTAGATTTATTGGGGGGGTTCCTACTGGTTCTGTGTAGGTTTATTGGTGGGTTCCTACCGGTTCCGTGTAGTGTTGTTGGCGGGTTTACTACCAGTTCCGTGTAGTGTTATTGGCGGGTTCCGACCGGTTCCATGTAGCGTTATTGGCGGGTTCCTACCGGTTCTGTGTAGTGTTATTACTGGGTTCCTACCGGTTCTGTGTAGTGTTATTGGCCGGTTTCTACCGGTTCCGTGTAGTTTTATTGACGGGTTCCTACCGGTTCCGTGTAGCGTTTTTGGCGGGTTCCTACTGGTTCCGTGTAGCCTTATTGGCGGGTTCCTACCGGTTCCATGTAGTGTTATTGGCGGGTTCCTACCGGTTCCGTGTAGGTTTATCTGCGGGTTCCTATCGGTTCTGTGTAGTGTCATTGGCGGGTTCCTACCGGTTCTGTGTAGTGTTATTGGCGGGTTCCTACCGGTTCCGTGTAGGTTTATTGGTGGGTTCCTATTGGTTCTGTGTAGTGTCATTGGCGGGTTCCTATCGGTTCTGTGTAGGTTTCTTGGCGGGTTCCTACCGGTTCTGTGTAGTTGTATCTCAGGTTTCCAGGTGATGTCCAGCAGTTTTCTTCTGACAGTCGATCTTTTCTTCGTACTGGACGATGGTTTTTTTAAACTCAACAGTTAGTCGCTCGTTGATAAACTCTCTCAGAGACCGAGCTGAAGACATTATTACATCAGACATTCAGATTTTTATATCAGTTTAGAAAAAACCCCACAACAAATATACCAAATTTCCCCACCCGAATGTGAAGAAGACGTTTCCACTCTTTACTTCCACTGGTTCTCACAGTAAAACATTCTGACAGAAACAGTTAACTTTTTGTTCCGGCCTCAAACTGAAACAGCATTCTGAAGCAGCAGTTAGAGGGATGTAATTTATTTATTTATTTTATTTATCATTGGCTGCATGAAGTTTTTAAAACAGTAACAAACAAGTAAAAACAACCATATTGTCTCCACTGGTAGATTTCACACCTTAAAGTATAAATTCAACAAAACATCTTCAGTTGTTTAAAGTGAAAAATAATCCTGAAGTCCTTGTGTAATGTTGCGTTTCAGAAGTGTTTGTTCAGTTATGGTGTTGCAGGTGAAACGTCCTCAGAGAGCTGCAGGTCAAAAACAGCCTCAAGGTAAAACCAGAGAACAAACACCTTCACATCACACACAACAGAAACCAGTGCAAACACCAAATATTAATGAATCATTAACTCATGCCAGACAAGATTATTAATCAGTTTTACTTTCAGGACATGTGCTGCTGTTTAACCACCCGAAACAGCTCATTTGCAGATCTTAAAAGTGGAAAAAATGATCAGTGTTTTCTTGTGGTAATGAAAGTAATTACAGGTTTTTTTTTGTTCAGGCCTCCTTTTTCTCTGCTGCCAAAGGAAGCTGTGAGACAGAAATGACTTTTTAGCACTCAATCAGATGTGCTAAGACAAAGCTTCCTAATACCCATCCATCATCTATACCAGCTAATACAAGTTCAGAGTCAGAATCTATCCCAGCTGTCTTCAGGTGAAATGCAGGAGTACACCTGGACACAGAAAGACTCCTGCTGGGAGCTGAACCAGGAACCTTCCAGATGTGAAGCAACAGTTTGGCCACCAGGCCACTGTGGCACCCTGCTTTTGGGCTAGTGCAGACTACATATTGATAACAACAGTTATGAATATGTTGTTTATCACCCACCCATGTTGTTTATCACCCATCTGTTTTTCGAGTGAGGACCTTTTTGTTTTAGGATTCTTGCCTATGCAATGCTTTTTGTTTAATACAATACTTTTATTAGATGCTCCTGCTGCCTCAGTCTCCTGGATTTGGGTCCTACTCCACTCAACACACAACACTTATAGGTGTACAAGTCCCAGACCATCATCCCTCCACCACCGTGCTTGGCAGTGGGTATGAGGTGTTTCTTCTGAAATGTAGTCAAATGTAGTTTTTTTTCCAAACATGGTTGTGGACATTAAGACCAAAAATATCCACTTTGGTCTCATCTTGGACATTCCAGAAATCTGCTGGTTTGTCCAGATACAGGTCTATGAACCTCATCTGTTCTTTCATGTTCTATTTAGAGAGAAGATGTTTACTCCTGGAAACTCTTCCAAACCAACATGCCAGTTCCGAAAACATCTGCATGAAGTGACGGGAATGCGTAAACACATGCTGAAATAAATAGTTATTGTTTAATCCTCCATCTTACTGATTCACTTCAGGATAAATTAATAGATTAGTGCTAAATTAGTCAATCTTGTTACAACTTGGGGATGTGCAGGTCCCAAATGCAGGAGACAGAGGTGGCAGGAGTTCCAATCAAAAAGTATTTCATAAAAAAAAGCTCTGCATAACCATGAATCCAAAAGAAGCAAAGACAAGAGCCCAAAGCTGGCAAAACTGAAAACAAACTAGGCAGAATCAGGAGGAGACTGTAGTCGTGGTGCAAACAGTAAAAACAAAACGGTAACCATGGTAAGGAACAGTACGGGAGAAATCAGTATGGACCAGCAGGGCCCAAGGCAAAGACAAGAGAAGATGTACACACAAGGGCTGAGGAGACACAGATGCAAACGCTCATGGCAGTTGAACAACAGGACGAACTAAAACACAAGGACATAGACTTTCAAAATAAAACAGGAACAAACAAACCCAAAAACCGTGACACTTCTGAAATGTGTTTTTAACAGCAGCAGCTTTACTTTAGAGGATTATTGTTCACTCTGCATATTTGTTTTCCTCCTATTCTTTGTGTAACCTGTGAGCACCTCCCCCTCCCCCACCTGGGGCCCAGGCTACCCGCAGCCCTCCTCAGGTGAGGTGGCATTAACACCTGTTCATTTCATGTAGTAATTTTTTTAAATTAATTGATTGTTCTAATTGATGATCCTGTTGGGATTGGGCCCAGAGAACCCCCGTCACCCTAAACAAGATCCAAGCATATGAATTTTATAGATGGAAGCATAAAACATGTTTCTTTACTGTGCCATTTTTTATTTAACAAAGTTGAAGTCATTGGACTTAGTCAGTGCCGAACAATAGGCATAACTTGTTTCTATGGAAATGCTGTTTGGTTTATTTGAGACAAGAACCATCTGTTTAAAAAATATCCTGTTTAAAAAGTTGCACCAACTTGTTGACAACAGTGTACAGTAACAGTGGAAGATGATACAACCACAGCTCCACTGGGAGAACTGGATGTTGTGGAGGAAAATCCCTGAAGGAAGCAGGTAGAAACAGCTGAGAGAGGAAAGACCTGGCAGAAAAACAAGGAGACAGTGGTTCCAGGCCGAGGACGATGGCGGAGGGTCCAGCAGCAGCAGCACCGACAGACGGAGCTCAGAGGACAAACATGATCCGAGTGTTCGTCAGCTCCACGTCCACAGGTCAGAGCAGATTCACTTCATGTCTCAGGGTCAGGGATGTGTTTGGAGACCCGGACTAAGACTGGGGAGTTCAAACCCTCTGAGATGATTCGTGGCGATGTGTTTATCTGATACAGCTGAAGAAGGAAACACGCTGCGTTTAGCTATATCTAAATTTTAAATTCAAGGTTTATTAAATTCCAGCTTGCTTAGATAGGATTTTTTAGCAGAACTCGCTCAACGGCATATTTGAGCCATTTATAGTCAAAAGAAGTTTTATTGGGGTGAGGTGTAAAACTCTGAGAAATGAGATAACTGGATATCTTCAGAGACACACACCAAACTATTTCAATAGAAATAGTAATATTTCTGCTTCTTTCATTCTTCATGCTCCCACTTAGTACGACCTGGTGTTGATTAATGTGAATGATGGCGCTCTGTATTATGTTCCCAATGAGTATTCCCGATGTTTTTTGGAACAGGCACCAAACCCACTTTGCTATCTAAACTTTTATTAGAATCTGAGCAGGTACTGTATATTAAAAATTCAATTAAGCTGACAAGAAAAAAAACAAACTTTGGCATTTGCCATGTGTTAGGTTCATACTGTCTGCAAACAAATAAAAGTAAAAACAAAGAAACAACAACAACAAATTCACAAAATATATCTAATGCCAGGAAAAATGTCAGTAATATCTCTAAATTGCCTCTGACCTGAACAGTCTTATGACTGGATTTCTTCTCTGTGTTCAGATATGAGCAGCGAGAGGAAAGCCCTGTTGGAGAGAGCTTATCCAGAAGTCCTGACCTTCTGTCGCTGTCTGGGACTGGTCTTTGAGGTCAGTTCGCCGCCAATCCGACCAGTAATGAAACATCATATTTTTACACTCGGGCAAAGTCAAACATCATGAGCATTTGGAGCTGAACATCTAAGACCTGAGGATGGTTGCACAAAATTATGTTAAGTCTGCCACATAAATAAATATTTGAGATTTCACTTAGTTTAGCGACTCAACTTTTTGTCGACACCTTTAAAGCAACACAAAGGAGTTTGTTTTTCATGTTAAAATATTATTTCAAGTTTATTTGAAGGAATATTTGACTCTTCAATCCCTAGTATTGGAAAATCCAGCCTTTGGGCTTCTTTTACGGTGTTATGTAACACATCATCATTTATGAAATTAGCTGACAGAGTTACAGCAGATGTCATGGTGGGGCAGACAAGAAAAGCCTTCAGTAAGTAATGATGGCAGAGAAAACCAAAACTTGACTGCACAAGAGGAGATCTATGTCGTAAAAGAGACTTTTGCTTCTGATCTCAACAGTTGAAAGGATATAAAACCACAAGTTTATGTATATTTAGGGGCTTTTATTCTCTTTTTTTGAGTGACAGCTGTATTGCAATTGATGGTGTCAAATGGCTAGCTGTCTATTTAATTCACTTTTGAATGAAATTTTGACCTAGAGCAGAATTATTTATATTTTAGATGAGCTTTGACTCTTCAGGTTGACAATGGTGACCTACATGTTAACATGTCCAACTTTGCAGCAGAAATAAACATATTTACAGTCAGGTACAATAAACACTTTTGGTCTCCATAGTTAGATAAAACCATGACACCAGGGTTGTTTCTCAGTTCCAAGTACTCCAAGTCTGGACTAGTGTACTTATTAGTCCTTAACTTGTAATTTAATAAGTATGACCTAGAAGAACGTACTTTAGAAGACTTGAGGACGGATGTCTGTCATTCTGTTGTCGTAACAGCAGTTAAAATTGTGCACTTAATCACGTCACAGCTTAGCTGACTGGCAGAAGCTCACTGGATAACATCTGCAGTTTAATTGGGTATTTTAAAAAAACACCGCAAACATTTATACAACTCAGAAGAACCGTGGACTCCTCAAGATAAAGTGTTTAAATTGTTACTTTAAAGGAAGAGTTTTTAATAGATTAAATCTTTTTGCATTTCAACTTTATTATAAAATATGCTTGTTGAAAGCAAAAATAAAAAAAACTACAACTATGAAGTTATAATGACTTTATTTTCTTGCATTAAAACATCTTAAAACTACATTTGATTACACAACAACAAATTTGTTTGTCCTTTCTCTGCTTCGCTTCCTTCTGATTGTTGTGAAATGCATTGTGTGATATTTTGCCATCTCATGTCTACACAAGTTTCTCCTGAAAGAGTCTTGATAAAATGGGCGGAGCTACACAGGGATGTGGGGATTTCAACCATAGTCTATGAGATGTGGACTTTGAACTAGAAGAGAACTTCAACTGCAGCTGATGATATGTCACAAGTAACGTTGAGAAACGGTCCTCTGAAGAGTCTATAAAAGACAGATTAGAAGAGCGATTAGTGAGGTCATTTCCTGTCCAGGTGGTGGATCTGCGTTGGGGTATTCGAAATGACACCTTCGGAGACCACGAAGCCTGTGAGGTCTCCCTGCAGGAGATCCAGACCAGTCAGAGGATTTCAGCAGGCCCATCTTTCATCGTGAGTGTCTTAGATTTGTCTCATAACTACCCATCAATTCCATTCATCTTTCTTTTTAAAATGTTCCTTTCTCTGGGCTCCAAAGGCCCTGCTGGGGAACAGGTATGGCCACCGAGCTCTTCCTCATCTCATCCCAGAAAAACAGTTTGAGATCCTCTTGTCCAAACTTTCCAAAAACCCAGAAGGGGTCATGCTGATGCAGCAGTGGTTCCTGAAGGACAACAATGCCATCCCGACTATCTATGTGCTGCAGCCAGTCACGGCTCACTTCCCCTACTACTGCGACCTTCGGCCTGAGTCTGAGCAGCAGCACGATAAAGATGTTCTTTCTTGGCGTTTAACGGAGAACCGGCTGCTGCAGCTTTTGCGCACTGCAGCAACGGCTGCCGAGGCTGCCGGTGACATCACAGCTGCACAAAAGCACCAGCTGTATGCTTCAGGTCAGAAAGGTGGATACCTCCCACCAAAGTCATACTCTATTGCAGGGTTTGCCAATTCTGGTCTTTAAGGGCCGCTGTATTCCATGTTTTAGATGATTTCATACTTCAACCAGATTCAAACGAATGGATCGCCATCAATTTGTCATCAAGGTCTGCACAAGTCAGTCAATGACCCATCTGAGCCAGGTGTGTTAGAGCGAAGCTCTAAATCTTCTAAAACATGCTGGGCAGCGGCTCTTGAGGACAGGAAAATGTACAAATATATTTATATATATATATATACATATATGATATGCGGTATAATTTAACAGCCTTGTAGCTATTGTCTCCATAGCTAGATTTCACATAGATGACAAATGTAAGAGTGTGAATTGTCACTTTGGCTATTAGCTAAGCTATCATTATTAGTAGCTATTAATTGCTTTTTAGTGAACTTTACTTCTGAATTGTGAATAAAGGAACTGCTCTGTTAACCAAAGCTCAACAATATGGATTAAAAACCACATTGCAGAAAGTTGTGGCTGGGATGTTCTTATAAAAGTGGTCACATTTTGGTGTTGTGTGCTTTTGTCCAAAGTCACAGAGCAGGAGTTTCAGAAGGGTTTTTTGAGGGATGACCACAAGCAGTCATCTCTGCTCTTCCTTCGAGAGATTCCACGCCAGAAAGCCAAGAATGCAGCCAAACGCTTCGCCAAGTTTGTGGATGTAACTGCTGATGGACTGCTGGATAGCGAGGCTCAGGAGCTTCTTGCAGGGCTAAAGTCCAGACTGTACTCCACACAAAAGAAGATCCTGAACCTGCACTGTGTAGAGCTTAGCAAGGGAGGTGTTGACCCAAAACGCAAAGAGCATGCTCAGTACCTGGACAGCATCTGCAAGCAGTTTGTCTCACAGATGAAGGTCCAGATTGAAGCTTCTGTTGACTCACGGAGGAAGAACATGTCAGACTCAGCTCTAGAGGAGGCAAGGCAGCATGCCAACATGAGTGTCAGGCTTTGTAAGGGTCTCTACGGAAGAGATGGGATTCTGGGGAAAATCTGCCTTGCCATGTGGGAGTCCACCAACTCCCGTCATGGCCCACTGGTGGTCCATGGCACCACCGGAATGGGGAAGACTGCTCTGTTGTGCAAAGTAGCACAAGAGATGCAGAGTGTCCTGGAGGCTCAGGCGTTGGTGGTGATCAGATTGCTGGAAACTAGTCACCCACACAGACTGGATATTGACCAAGTTATCCGCGGCATCTGTTGGCAGCTGTGCCTCACCTGTGGACTGGCTTTGCCCTTACCACTGACTTCTGGGACTCACCAGGATTTGCTTCAGTTTTTCAGGAACCTTCTTGAGGAGATTTCACAACAGGGGAAGAGTCTCCTTGTCATTCTGGACTCACTGGAACAGCTTGCAGACCAACACCAGGCTCCAAAACTGCACTGGCTGCCTGCTGACATCCCCCCCAATGTCCACCTGCTGGTCTCCATAGATACAGGCAGTGAGGCATTCACTAACATGCAGCTGAAGCTGGACAATCCAGGAAGCTTCTTTGAAGTGGAGCGTTTGTCTCCTGTTGAAGGTGAATGTATAATGGAATCGTACTTGCAGCAGTCTGAGCGAACGTTAACCCGGGAGCAGAAAGATGCCGTGCTGCAGAGCTTCAGGCCGACTGGATGTCCTCTACACCTCAAACTCATCCTGTCTGTAGCCAAACGCTGGAGGTCTTTCACCCCGAGGACTGAGCTGCACCTGGGAAATAGTGCGCAGGAAGTGATGTCACAGCTCTTGCTTAGGCTTGAGGAGAAACATGGGAGGGAAATTGTGGGCGGGGCCTTGGGATACATCACTCTGGCGAGGTGAGGTGACACTCAAGTAACTACAAACAACAGCCATCTGCAAAAGTTAGTACACCCTCTTTATATATAATATATGTAATAAAACCCTAGAAACTTATGTGTATTGTGTATAAAAACACAAGTCAAATTATGGGAGAGTTAGAGTTTACATTCATAATTCAAAATTCTTCGCCGTTCTATTACCCAAGCATCATTTAGCAATAACATTTCACTTATTTATTGTGCTCCAGATGCAGGCAATTATTACTACTCTCACTTTTCCCCTGACTAATAATCTTCCAGCTGGTCCTGAAAGGCCTCAACATGACATACGCGAGGAAGAAACCCTTGGCCAATTTTTAAGGAAATAATTTACTTTGTGACTTTTTAACCTCAAAATTTTTAAAGTGAAAACACAAAAGTCACTTTTTTTCAACAAAAAAACTTGCAAATTAATTAAAAAATAATTAATTTTCATATAAAATATGTGGGGCAGCACTGTTGCCTCACAGCAAGAAGGTTCCTGGTTTGATTCCCGGCCCGGTGGGTCTTTCTGTGTGGAGTTTGCATGTTCTCCCCATGCTTGTGTGAGTTGGATGGATGGATGGATAGAAAATGTAAAAATTGCATGTAAAAATTCACAACATTTTTTAAAATCTCACAGATAGAAAACTTTGTAATCACAACTTTATAAACTTTCAAATTTCAAGCAAAAATTTGTTAATTCTCATAAAGTCTCATAAAATAGCAAATTTCCAAGCAAAACTGCAAACATTGCAAAAAAAAAAAGGATTAATGCAAAAACATGAAAATAGTAAACTTGCAAATGTCTAATCTTATACTTTGTAACTGTAACGCTCTAATTTACAAGACAAAATGCATTATTTGACTTACTGAATTTACAACAAGAAGGAATTTATCACAAATCACTACATTTATTTTTAAGCAATAACACCAGAAACATTAAATTTGTATAGCTTAAAATATTAATGCAAAAACATGACAACTTTCCAACAGAATACGTTTCATTTGAGAAATCACAATAAAAATTTCCAACTTTTTTAACCCTATGAACTAAGACATTTAATAAAGTAAATTCACATTTCTGACCTCATTAACTCAAATTTGCAAGTGAAAACTTGTATTTCATGACTTAAAACTTTTGAAATTTTTATTAAAATCAATAACTGTAAAATCACAAGTTTACAGGGAAAAACTTTTATTTTGGTTTTTTTGCTTTTGCTTTACAAAAATGTATGAATTTTCCAAATCAAAACTCAAGAATAGCATATTTATAAACTTGGAACTTTTCAAATTCAGAAGATGTGATTTATTATAACCTTAAAACAAACAGAAGTGTGCACATTTTACAGCAAAAAAAAAAAAAAAAAGAAAATTACAGCTCTATGAACTTGCAAAATGTTTGGCTAAAATTAGTAAATCATGACAAAAACAAAACAAAACATAAATCTTAAGAAAACTGCTAATTTAAACTCTTAAACTCAGATGTTCATACTTTATACTTTCTCCGATATTTTAAGAACGCCTTGGATAACATGTCACAGGTATTAAGATCTCAGGAAAATGTATAATTATCCTTTACTCACAATGGGGAGTACTTCTTCACAGTCTCAACACTGGGCGTTATGAAGGGGACTATGAACTGAGATGAGCTTTCAAACACTGCAGGTTTTGGGCACTTTTAATAGCCTCATTGCTGTTGAAAATGATAACATAATGGACTCAAAACCCAATGGATTTATTTATCTGCATAGAATACATATAAATAAATCCATTATGAATCAATAATGAGTTAATTAACTTTCCCTTAAGGGAAAGGGAAATTAACTTTCCCTTTTGTATTATTAAAAAAAAAAAAAAAATACAAAAAAAAAAAAAAAAAACTTTCCCTTTTGTAGTGTAGTGACCTTCAGTTGTAAGGTAAGGCAAGGCAAGTTTATTTGTATAGTACATTTTATGTATAAGATCATTCAAGTGCTTTAAAAAATATTTAAAAATCCATTAATAAGTAAAAGAGTTTAAAAGCAGAAATTTAAGACAGACAGACACAAGTTAAAAATAATTAAACAAATGAGATGCAAGAAATAAAGATTGTAGTTCAGATTACTACTATGTAGTAAAAGCATTTTCAACTTTCACTTAAAGCAAATGAGTTTCAGCAGCTCTGATGCATTCTGGGAGTTTGTTCCACAGGTGAGGAGCATAAAAGCAGAACGTTGCCTCACCATTTTTGGTACAGAAAGTAGGCGTGACCCTGACGACCTGAGGGTTGTGGTCGGTTCATAACGGACCAGGAGATCAGAGATGCATTTTGGTCTGAAACCATTCAGGCATTTATAAACCAACAGCAGGATTTTAACATATGTTCTGTGACAGACAGGAAACCAGTGTAAAGATCAAAGACCTGGAATTATATGGTCCAGTCTTTTGGTTTTAGTGAGGACTCTTGGCAGCAGAGTTCTGTGCTAACTGAACTGTTTGATGGTTGTTTTTTTCGAGAGACGTGTGAGAACAACATTTCAGTAGTCCAGTCTACTGAAGATAAAAGCATGGACAAGTTTTTCTTAGTCCTGCTGAGACATATGTCTTTTAATCTTCTATGTTCTTTAGTTGATAATAGGCTGACTTCGCTACTGTCTTAATGTGGCTGTTAAAATTTAGTTCAGAACCACTCCCTGATTTCCGGCTTGACTATTGTTTTTTAGCTTTACTGCTTCAAGCTGATTACTGACATTTAATCTTTCTTCCTTGGCTCCAAACACTATTATTTCTGTTTTGTCTTTGTTTAACTGAAGAAGTATCTGGCACATCCACTCTTTAATTTGATCAATGCATTTGATCAATGTTTGAATTGAACTCTAGTCTCCTGGATAGATAGTTATATAGATTTGTGTGCCATCTGCATAGTTATAGTAACACATTTTCTTTCATGATTTGAGCAAGTGAAAGCATATAGATGTTAAACAACAGAGGCCCCAGAATTGAACCTTGAGGAACTCCACATGTTGTTTTTGTTAGCTCAGATTTTATAGTTACCTAATGTCTCAGTGCTGTGGTGTGGCCAGAAACCTGACTGGAAGACATCAAAACAGTCACTGAATGTCTTAAGCAAGTGTTTTTAAAACTAATGAAGTTTAAAACCACCCTGATATTGTCATCATCTGACCAGTGGTACACCGTCACTCCACAGGGGAGGTTTGCTGGAGGTGGAGCTGCGTGATATCATGTCCCTGGACAATGACATAATCAGTGAGGTGTACAGATACTCCCTGCCACCAACCCCCTCACTCATCCGGCTACCCCCTCTCCTATGGGCCCGGCTCAGGTGGGACCTCAAGGATCAGCTGGAGGAGCGGTGGTCCAGTGGAGTTGCTGCCATTACGTTCAACAACAGGCAAGAGATCTGACCAGTGATAAGTACAACAGTTTTACATCTTGTGAAGAGCTAAAAAAGTCACACAATGAGACTTTGGTGTTACAAGAACATAATATTCAAGTTTCCAGATTATTTCACTGTGTAACTCCAAATGATACAGGTAGGTAACCAAATACATGAAAACAACTTCTAAAGCCACCTGGCTCTTAGAAAGTGCTTTAATTAAAGGTAGACTGATGTTAGACCAAAAAAGTTCTCTTTTGTTTTTAATCTCGTGACAAGATGAAAGACCTCTGCCTGAGGAGCGCAAGGTGTGCACAGGGGTGTAAGAGTTTAAAATTGGTTAAATAAGAGGGACAGAGACCACTCATTGTTAATAAAGTCAATAAAGTCTTAAAATGAATCCTAAAATCATAAAAAGCAGCAGCCTATGTAATGATGCTAAAATGGGTGCAATATGATCAAATGTCCTTAAAATAGCAGAGTTTGGAACTGTCTGTAGTCTGTCCAGGGATTTTGGTTAAGACAAGTAGAAAAGCTGATGCAGTAATCCAGCCTGGATGAAATAAAAGAATTGTAAAATCACCCCAGTTTGAATCTTCTAAAGACCATTTCTCACTAAGCAGGATTCCTGAGTATTCCTACATTAAGCAGCTTAGTGATCTCATTGGACAACAGTGTGCCAGAAAAAAATGAAACTAGCTACCGGCTGCTACATGCTACCAACACTAGCCTTTTATGGGTTTGATGCTAAGACTGCACAGATTGTAACGATGGAAAGATGACCAGTCTGAGACAAAAAAAACTTCCTGAGCTAGAAGTTGAAAAGAAAAAGTCAGTCTGATTTTTGGTGTTTAACCACTGCAAATCAGATTCCAGTGAAAAATTCTGATTTGAATCAAAAACAGCATTTTTCTGTAATAATTTGTTCTGACATTTCTGTTCAGACATTTTGCTGAGGCAGTTAAAGCCCGCTATTTGACATTGGAGCGATGCCGGCGGTGTCACAGGATCCTGGCGGAGTACTTTCTTGGATGCTGGTCGGGGAAGCTGAAGCCTGGGAATCTTCCGGGTCTGTCGCTGCTGCTTTCTGACAGAAAGGTACCAATGATTCAGCCGACAGATGAGACACCTGAGGGTTGTCTATAAAACCTATCTGCTCTAAGGTTACAGCACTGGGAAAAACAGAACAAAAAACAGAACAAAATAGGGAAAAAAAGGAAAAAAGTCATGATTAGTGGCAGTTTTTGGCTTTATTTTTCATTTGTTTTGGGGTTTTCACCTGAACAAGCTTTTCCTTGTCGCATGGATTCTTAGTTTCCTGGTTTTCCATCCTCTTGCTTGTGCGGCAGGTGAAGTCTTGAAACTGCTTCAGCAGTGAATCCAGGTGAATCCAAATCACTGGGAGCCGTCCTTTTGCCACATCTCTGGTTGCTTTTCCCATTGATCCACACTGCACTGTGTCCTCCTCCTAAAATAATCTCAGTCATGGCAGAAAAGGGGTTTGTAAGCAACATTGCTTTTGCTTGGAGTACTCATTTTGTTTCTTTAGAACGTTAGGCGCATAATCATGGTCAAGATCTGTCATTCTTCCAAAAAGTGAGAAATCCTGCATTTGCTAAGCAAGTCTCAGTACACCCTCTTTTATCCTATAGCTAGGACCTCGGAGCTGCATCCGATGACAGCTTTGGTTTCTGGGCAAAGTCTATCCTTTCCTGTCATATGTCTGCAGTGTTCAGTACCTCCAAATTCTTATTACCACAAAATGTTGTGAGCATGTTATCCTCTTCTGCTATCTCCTCACAAACCAACCCTGAAGTCAGTTTGAAGAAAAAAGATTATGGGTGTGAATGGGTCAGAATATCTGACTTTTTTAAATTTCACAAACATTTAACAGAAACAAAAAAGATGTTACCTGTAAAACATGAAAACTTTGCATATGATACAAGGTTATATGTACAAATAAAAACAATCAGAAAAGTCACAGTTTTTAATTTTATAAACTTGAAATTTTATAACTGAAAAATTGCAGTATCATGAATTTTCAGTGTAAACACAGAATTAGTGCCGGTCTGCAAGTATTGAAAAAACAACTCGCAATTTTTACTTTATTGTTCTACTTTTTTGAGTTTTCCATTGAAAAAAGTTGCATTTTATATCAAATGAAAAAAATAACATGAAGAAAATATCAAAGCAAAAACTGAGAAAATAAAACAATAAATGTGTGAACTTTCAATAGAAAACTTGCAAGTCATGGTTTTTGTACATTTTATTAAGCATTTTATACAACTTATAAATCATAAACTTTAAATACAAAAAAACATTTTGTCACAAACAGCTCTGTCAGCAGTATTTACTTTTTCAGATCAAGAAGAAAAAAAAATGGAGAAAACATCTGGTAATTTATATTTTTAAAACAAAAACCTGCACAATTCCAAATCTGAAATCAAGTCTGCTGTTAAAGACAATATTTGACCACCGGAACTCTGAATTCTGGTTTTTTCTGTGCTACCGAAGGTCCCGCCCCAGCCGCTGTGGTTTGCCCCAGGGTTGGCTAATGTCAGGAAGCTCCAGGAGCTGCCCCATCACCTACTGCACGCTGACCTGTGGGAGGAGCTACGACAGGAAGTCATAGGTATGAAAAATAGGAAAAAAGCTAAAGCTCCACTCACTGCCACAACACACCTGGAGCTTTTTAAAAGCAGTATGAAGTCAGTTTAAGCTTTCTGTCCAGCATCCCAGTTCCCAGTGTTTTCGGGGAATCCAGTGTATCCAGTGTTTCTGGCTGTGTTTCTGACAAATTTCAGAAAATCAGACAGTCAGTCAAATCTACTGTGCTAAGAGCAGATGCACTATATTGCCAAAAGTATTTGCTCACCCATCCAAATAATCAGAATCAGGTGTTCCAGTTACTTCCATGGCCACAGGTGTATAAAATCAAGCACCTCAGCATGCAGACTGTTTTTACAACTATTTATAAAAGAATGTGTCGCTCTCAGGAGCTCAGTGAATTCCAGCGTGGAACTGTGACAGGATGTCACCTGGTCAGCAAATCCAGTCGTGAAATTTCCTGGCTCCTAAATATTCCACAGTCAACTGTAAGCTGTATTATAAGAACATGGAAGTGTTTGGGAACAACAGCAACTCAGCCACAAAGTGGTCGGCGTAAACTGACGGAGCAGGTCAGCGGATGCTGAGGTGGATAGGGTGAAGAGGTCTCCAACTTTCTGCAGTCAGTCACTACAGACCTCCAAACTTCATGTGGCCTTCAGATTAGCTCAAGAATGGTGTGCAGAGAGTTTCATGGAATGGGTTTCCATGTCCGAGCAGCTACATCCAAGACATCCACCACCAAGTACAATGTAAAGGGTTGGATGCAGCGGTGTAAAGCACGCCACCACTAGACTCTAGAGCAGTGGAGACGTGTTTGGAGTGACGAATGGCGCTTCTCCATTTGGCAATCTGATGGACCAGTCTGGGTTTGGAGGTTGCCAGGACAACGGTACTTGTCTGACTGCATTGTTCCAAGTGTAAAGTTTGGTGGAGGGGGGATTATGGTGTGGGGTTGTTTTTCAGGAGCTGGGCTTGGTCCCTTAGTTCCAGTTAAAGGAACTCTGAATGATTCAGCAACTCCCAACTTTGTGGGAACAGTTTGGAGCTGGACCCTTCCTCTTCCAACATGATTGCACCAGTGCACAAAGCAGGTCTATGAAGACCGGGATGACAGAGTCTGGTGTGGATGAACTTGACTGGACTGACCTCAACCCAATAGACCACCTTTGGGATGAATGAGAGTGGAGACTGAGATCCAGACCTTCTGGTCCAACATCAGTGTGACTCACAAAGGGGCTTCTGGAAGAATGATCAAGAAATTCCCATAAACACTCCTAAACCTTGTGGACAGCCTTCCCAGAAGAGTTGAAACTGTTATAGCTGCAAAGGATGGACAAAGGTCATATTGAACCCTATGGATCAGGAATGGGAGGTCACTGAAGTTCATATGTGAGTCCAGGCACATGAGCCAATACTTTTGATCATATAGTGTATGTGCCACCTCTTTGTCATCTGTCCAATTCAAGCACTGATCAAATGCATCAATCAAATTAAAGAGTGGATGTGCCAGATATTTCTTAATTTAATTGCAGACAAAACAGAAATAATACTGTTTGGAAGAAAGATTAAAGGTCATCACTCATCTTGAAGCAGTAAAGCTAAAAACCAATAGCCAAGCCAGAAATTGGAAATCTTACTAAACTTGCATTGCCTTGTTTCTAGTGTGTCCAGGGTGTCCAGTGTGTCCAGTGCCCAGTATCTCCATTGTTTCTAGTTTTCAGTATGTCCAGCATTTTCAGTTTGTCCAGTGTTTCCAGTGTGTTGTGTTTCCAGTCTTTCAAATTTCTCCAGTGTCTCCAGAGTTGTTGTGTGTCTTCAGGCAGAGCTGAGTGGTTGTACTGTCAGAGCAGAGTTTGTGGCGTTTCCAGTGTGATCAGTGATCTGGACCAGTGCTCCCAGCTCATGGACTGTACTGAAACTGGATTGATCCGGGATGCTCTAATCCTGATGAGGCCCAGCCTTTACCTCCTGGACAGTCACATAGGTGGGGGAAATACAAGTACCAATTGAACCCATGCAGTTCCTCTGCTGACCACTAGGGGTGTGCTCCAAAACTGTGTCAGTCTCCGTGACAGTTGTACAGGGGTTCATTTCTATATACGTCAGTGGGTAACATTTTGTAAAACCTCTTATTTATGAACAATGATGAAGTATGTCTTTTTTTTCCCCTTTTTGAGCATTAACTACATTGTAGCCTGAGGTGTCACATGGTTAGCTGTTATCAATGTGGGTACTTAGCACTTTTAGTAAAACTGGAGTGTGAGATGTTAATACAACCTAACAGAGTATCATCCATCCATTATCTACACCCGCTTACTCCATCTCCGGGTCACGGGGGTCTGCCGGAGCCTATCCCGACGCATAGTAAGCGAAAGGCAGGGGTACACCTGGACAGGTCACCAGTCCATCGCAGGGCCACATACAGTGACAGAAACCAAGCACAATCAAATTCAGTGTTTGGGGATTTCCTCCCACATCACCAAACTCTGGTTAATCCAAACCTGGACAGTTATGAAGAACGAACAGCCTGACAGCTGGCTGTATCACACCCACCATACCTCAGTTAATACAACCTGGCTGTTTTACTTTAACTAAGGTTAAATTCAAACACAACACGGCCACAGTAGAGCAGTGATTTGGCAAGGTTTTTGATGCCTGATGCAACCCCACCATCACAGGGAGAGCAGACAAATATCACACCCAGAAAAACAAAAAGAAAATAAAAACAAGAAAAGCCAGAACTGCTGGCGGGACAGCTGCAGTCCAACTAAACAGCTTCGATATCCAGGCCAACTGAACGGTTGTCCTAAGACCCTTCCAGACTAACTGATCTAACTGTGGTAGCTCCACCTAAGACACCTTCACCTGAAAGATCCCTCCTGGCCATCCCAGAAGCGTTCCCACCAGCCTGTAAGTACAGTCAAAAGGACAACGAGCCACACTATATTTCAAATTAAATACTCTGTTCGGTCTTTATTTACTTGACAGTTGATGACAGCCAGCTGGTTGAGACCACAGAAAAACATATAAATCAAATCAATAAATAAAAAAAACAGTCCCATAATTATGCATGGATTTGTGGTTTGAAATAGTGTTAACCTGATAAGGTTAATAAAAATGTACCCCACAGTTGTCATGGATGGAGACCAAAACAGATTTGTGTGTCCTGTAAACTATAAATATGTTTATTTCTGCTGTCAAATTGGACATTTGTAGGTCAACAGAGTTTGATTCACTGTTGGATCCCTAGTGGTCAATAGAGGAACTGCAGGTTTGAAATTGACTTTAATTCAATTATAAACATACCTTATTAAGCCCCAAAATATAATGAATTCAGTATCTGCTTAACTGATTAGATTAATGGCCTACTGCCGTTTCTGCTTCCAGACCAGTCTCTGTTTTACTCTGAACTGTTGGCCCGTCTCTCCGCCCTGACCACCGCCTTCCCCACTCTGATTGGCCAGCTGTGCAGCCAGTGCGATGACTGGTTCCTGACGTGTCCGGAGCCGGTCCTCATCCCAAAGTGCAGCTTCCTGCAGCAGCCAGGGGGGGCGCTGCAGCACACACTGACTGCTCTCCATGGACGTAAGCTCGAACGTTGGCATGCACACGAGTTTTTTCTTTTATTTAAAAATCATTTTCACAGGAAAACGGAAGAAAATAAAGGGAAAGCATATGAGGTTGTAAAGTAAAAGATTTGTATGTAAAATATAAAAGGATTTCACAAACTTACATACATTAGTCGATCAACTAATAGCACTCTTTTCGCAATGTTTTTTCTCCTCTTGCTCTTTTTACAGTTTTGTGAAACAAGTCATCAGCTCAAAAAGATGCAAATATTTGACAACACCAATAAAGACACCCAGAGTATGAGTGTCTTTTTGAAGCCAGTGAAGCTCTTCGTCCCTCAGTCGATAGTCTTTAGGAGATACTCGTCATCATTATCTAGTCCTTCAGGGAGGTTCCCCAGGTATAGAGTCTCCCAAAGTCAAGAATTAGTGGTGCATGACTGTCATCATCCACATGTCATCTGTTATTTCAATGTTCAGATCTTTTTCCCGGCATTCCCTCATGTAGATGCTCGTCAATAATGAAGCGCTGTTGTAAAACTTGCCTGTATTGGGACTGGTGTGATAAAACAAGAGAGAACATTTAGAAAGTTCAAAAGGACATTTTAATCCTTCCCAAATAAATGTGCAGTACCAATTGTATCTCTTGGATCAGTGTTGACATCTTTTCTTTGGCTTTGTGTTGACAATCACCTGAAAACTGAGAACTAGTGACGCATCAAAGCTTCTGGTTTTAGAAAAGTGCTCACATTTGCTAATGATCAGTTAACGAAATGTATTTGTTTAGCAGCCTGGTGGTTTCTTACCCTGTTAATTCCCTTGACAGCAGAAATGATACCAGAAAGGATATTAAAAGAGGATTATTTTTGCACATTTCTTTGCATTTTATCTGTGGCTTAATCTGTTTACGTCCATGTCAGAGCCGGTGTCGTGTTTTCAGGTGTGGTCTGCATGGACATCAGCGTGGGGGCCCGGCTGCTGGTTGCAGGGTCAGATGACGGCATTGTGGCGGTCTGGGGCCTTGAGGACAACCAGCTTCAACACACCCTCCAGGGACACACAGGTCAGTCTGATCGTTGTAGTGAAAATTCTGGCGGTGATTTATTATGTAGTATCTACAAAAACTACAAAAGCGGCTTGGCTAGAGCATTGGATGAACCACGTCCTCTTTGGACCACTGTACCTCTGGCGTACTCTCCAGAAGAAGCAGGTTTAAAACTTTATACAGGTCAGGAGACGTTGAACTGCAACATATGAGATTGATGTTTCCATCATAGTATCACAGCGCCACTATCAGAACTGGCATGTATGTTACAGCGTTTCCAGGCTCATCGAGAACATTCATGTGAACGCACACATTTACTGACCCATCTCTGTCTTTACGAAGAACGCTTTTGAAATTATAAGCGTTTCGTCTTTGTGTGGATATAGCCTTAAAAACATCATCTCAAAACGTGGAGAAAAAGGCTCACTCCAACCTGCTAATAATCCTAAATAATACAAGTATGCTGATAAGACGGTGATGTTGAGCCGAGGCTTCTGCTGCCGACAGTGCAACTAGTTTTTCAATATAATATATCATTTTCAAAACCCAAAGATTTGTTGAAAAATCTTTTTTTTTCTTAGCAGATAACAGACATATAGGTGCTGTGTACATTATTACTGGAACGAACCAGGTCACTATAGCACCCAGCCTGTCCTTCCATATGGTTTTATCATATCATATTTATATAATTTCTGACACAAACACGCACCCACTTCAAAAATTTCTAAAGGAATGTTCTAGTTCTTTGACTGTTTTTTTCTAGATATGCTTCCTTTGTTGACAAATTTGATGCAAAGGTGAACTATTTACAGTATAACTACTCTTTAAAGACTCCGATACATAATTTTGTTTTTCTTCTGTGATGTTGAGTTGTGTCAAAGTATAAAAGACTTATTAATAAACACAGTTCTGAGGTCATGTAGAAAACATGCAGGAAACTAACTAACAGCTGAAGCAAAAATAATGTCCTGTCTGATTTGTGTCATTCAGCTGCGGTTTTGGCTGTAAAGGTGGTTGAAAGTCCCGCCCACTGCCTCTCATTGGCTGCTGACAGCTCACTGAGGAGGTGGAGTCTGGTAAACGGTGAACAGCTGGTCTGCATCCAGGGGGCGGTACCTGTTGACTCTGCTGCCTCATCAATACACCTTCATGTGTCGAAGCAACTTCTGTTCGTCTACACCAGGACACAGGTGTGTCATTCTGGGCGGAGCCTGGTTAACAGTCATATTTAGGGACCAAACAGCTGCAGGAGCTCTGATGTGTTTGTAAAGATTATTCATCTTCTTCTACATGAGACACCACCAAACCTGGTGAAAACATGCACTCCAATGTCAGGTACACCATACGTACCTGATAAAGTGGGTATATACAGCTGCTGCGGTCCTCGAGAGCCACTGTCCTGCATCTCCTAGATGTGTCCCTGCGACGACACACCTGATTCTAATTACTGGTCATTATCAGCATGTCATCGAGGTTGGAGAAGTCTGTTAATGACACATCCATGTCTACCAGGGTTGTGTCAAAGCAGGGAAACATCTAAAACATGCAGGAAAGCGGCCCTCGAGGAGTTGAGTTCGCAACCCATGCTGTAGAATCAGAAGCAAGTGTAAACAGTCTAACTTCCAGGTTAAAGCAAATGCTAAAGTAAGACAAGTTGCAGCTCCTCTACTGACCACTAGAGTCTGGATAAAACAGTGAGTCGGTCTCCACTGAGCACCATGTTAGAACGTTACAGCAGAAATAAACACATTTACAGTCTGGTGCAAAAAACTGATCTTCATACGTTCACTTTCTATGACGAATGTATGGACATTTGTTGTACCTAATGAGTAAAAATAATAAACGTGAATATATACATATACTGTGTATATATACTTAGCACCGATAGCTAGGAAATTTGTGTTTGGTACATTATTCCGTTGTTGTAACACAGTTTCTCAGCAATAAATCTTATACCGTTGAAAAAACCTGTTTATTTCCTATTTAAATGGTGCCACATTTGTCAGTGACATGCATCTGTGGGAGGAGCAGCAGAGCTGAGTTCGTGGGTTGTGCCCATGAAAAATTTGCCAAATCTTCTCTGCCAACACCAAACAACTTTGACTCGTGTTTGGAGGATTGGATGATTGAAGTTTGAAGAAGCAACACGTGTTGGCAATTTAACAATAGTATGTAGAATAACCATACACAGACACAACAGCCTGGCTCCTCCTCCTCATGCTGGTCACCAGCCTGGTCTCACTGCTGTGGGACGACCTCCCGTTCTTCAACCAACATTGCTGTAAGTCAGCCAACGTGGTTGTGGTACAGAACATGATCGTCCATATTTTAAAGATTATGTGTTATGTGGTGTTCGTTTCACCAACAGACCATCGTGACGGGTTCGGGGTTGGTCTAGAAGCATCTGAGACGAAGCTTAGTTAAGAGCAGGTAGATTGTGCTAACCCAGCTTCAGATCAATATGTATTTCTGCTGTAGTCAGGACCCATCCAAGTAGTAGTTAGTACCAGCCATCAATTTGGCCACAAAAGCAGACTGCAATGTGTCTCAGATGTGCTAGCCGCAGGCCAGGTGACCTAGGGAACCAGCAAAGCTCTACTAGTCCTTCGTTCAGATATGTTTTTCCTAGATTCAGCTCTGCTAGTCCTCATTTCACTTCTGTTTGTCCCGGTTTCAGTTTAGCTATTCTTCATTTCAGATGGTGTTTTATACACTTTAAATCAGGTTGGGTGGACAAATTCGGTCAGACTGAATGTAAAATAATATTATATTTTGCACCAATGCATCATTTAGTTCAATTCAATTCAATTCAATTCAATTCAATTCAATTCAATTCAATTCAATTCAATTCAATTCAATTCAGAATATGAATCCACAAAGGGAAACGAATTCATCATCAGTCTCTTTTAAAGTTATGCACCAATAAATGTAGCAGGTGTGGCCCAAAGTTTTACTTTGGCCTGTATCTTTACATGTGATGCTACAAAACTGACAAACCATGGTACTGACAACTGATACTACATTCTTTGAAAACATCCCAAATTTTGTAAAATTTTGTCACTAAGGCACTATCTGATGAAACAAAATATCTAATAAACCAATAACTATCTGATAAACCAAGTGAGATAAAAATGTGTAATTCTTTCACACAAGGCATCAAGGTGGTACCTGATCAATATTCACCAATGTGAATGAGCAACATTCCTAACACTTTTTAGGCTTGTTCATACTGGCACATGGAAGGAAATTTAGCAGGTTTGAAAAGATTTTTCAATCACTGACATCTGTTTGGTGTTGCAGGTGAAGGTGTGGAGGTCAGACGGAGTCGAGCTCCACCTCGGCAGCAGTGAGGAGGGCTCGCTGGTTCTGGGGGTTCTGGGAGAATCTGTCCTGTCTCTGTGCAACTCTGGCCAGGTCAGAATTTCTCATCTGGTTAACGGGACTCGAATGGTGGAGGCTCCAGTGGAGGATTCCTTGAGGACTCTGACTCTGGTGAATTCTGTGATGTCACCAAAATGTAGGAAAGTGTTTGTGGTGTCCGAGGAAGGATTCCTCTACCAGGTTTGTTTCACACACAAACACACCTGTCTTCAGGCAGAATCACTGCCAGTGACTTCATACTCAGAAACTTCCAACAATAATTTCGGAACTAACTCTCACAGTCAAAAATCATTTCTTAGTACAGAACCCTGAAGAACACCTCATCTAAGGGGGAGAAGACTCCTTGTTCACATAAACAAAATAGCATCTAAAAGATAATTGTGAATCAGACCAAGTAATTGTGGTTCATTTCATTCAAATAGATCTAATAATAAAGTAATAAAGTATACACTCACTGGCCACTTTATTAGGTCCACTTTGTTAGAACCATGTTGGACATGCTTTTGTTTTCAGAGACGCTTCCCATGCCTCAGAATTCTTGCTCCATCTCAAAGCTGCTCTTTTGTCAACTGTAGTCTGTAAAGGTATCAAATTAGTACTGAGCCATCATTCATCGTAAAAGTAAGCACCAGTAGATGGTCCACTGTGGTGATGAAGGGATGGACATGGGTCACAACTATATAGGTAGACTGTGGTGTTTGAATAAACATCAGTTGGTACAAAAGGGCCTAACGTTTCACAGAAAACCTTCCCCATACCTTGATGCCAGCACCAGCAGCTTGGACTGTTGATAAAAGGCATCATCCTGCTTTCATGATGTTCTGAACCTACCGGCTAAATGTAGCAGCAGAAATCAAGATCACGTTTCTCTATCTTCTGCTGTCTGTTCGTATTTTGATTGTGAGCTTTGAGCAATTTCACACGTAGATGCCTCACATCTCCAATGCCAAGCCAGCAGGGTCATATAATGCCACTTTAACATGTTCTGTAAGAAAGAAATTGGCTTTACAATGCCAAAAATGTAAAAATAGAAATAAAACACAAATATTCTTCCCACTCTGTGGTTTGTATTCAGTGAACCCACAAATGCTGCTTTCCTATTAACAAACAGGTGAACCTTTGAGGATTTTAACAATCAGGGAAAAAGTGTTTGTTTGTGCATAAAACACTGATAGAAACATTTGTGAATTCTAAATAATGAAAACATGCTGCTTTTTCATTTATCATGTGCAGGTCTCTGAGGCGGGTAAACAAACTGCTGCTGAGTTTCCTCTGCGTCCCTCATTACTTTTGGTTACTGAAGATGAAAAAATCCTCTTGGCAGGTACAACTTTTTATATGTAGATTCCTTTTAGCACCAAAACTACCACTCTCCTCTGCTTTTACATGTAAACCAAGGAGCAACCTTGTGTTTTCAAATCTTACGTAAACCCCATAGTACTGAAAAACTTCAGTTCCTCTACTGACTACTAGGGTCTTGACCCAGACCTGTAGTTCCTTTATTGACCTCTGGAGTCTGGATCCAGACCTGCAGTTCCTTTATTGACCACTGGGGTCTGGATCCAGACCTGCAGTTCCTTTATTGACCACTGGGGTCGAGATCCAGACCTGTAGTTCCTTTATTGACCACTGGAGTCTGGATCCAGACCTGCAGTTCCTTTATTGACCACTGGGGTCTGGATCTAGACCTGCAGTTCCTTTATTGACCACTGGAGTCTGGATCCAGACCTGCAGTTCGTTTATTGACCACTGGGGTCGGGATCCAGACCTGCAGTTCGTTTGCTGATCACCGGGGTCTGGATCCAGACCTGTAGTTCGTTTATTGACCACCGGGGTCTGGATCCAGACCTGCAATTCCTTTATTGACCACTGGGGGTCTGGATCCAGACCTGCAGTTCGTTTATTGACCACCGGGGTCTGGATCCAGACCTGCAGTTCGTTTACTGATCACCGGGGTCTGGATCCAGACCTGTAGTTCCTTTATTGACCACTGGAGTCTGGATCCAGACCTGCAGTTCCTTTATTGACCACTGGGGTCGAGATCCAGACCTGTAGTTCCTTTATTGACCACTGGAGTCTGGATCCAGACCTGCAGTTCCTTTATTGACCACTGGGGTCTGGATCTAGACCTGCAGTTCCTTTATTGACCACTAGAGTCTGGATCCAGACCTGCAGTTCGTTTACTGATCACCGGGGTCTGGATCCAGACCTGTAGTTCGTTTATTGACCACCGGGGTCTGGATCCAGACCTGCAATTCCTTTATTGACCACTGGGGGTCTGGATCCAGACCTGCAGTTCGTTTATTGACCACCGGGGTCTGGATCCAGACCTGCAGTTTGTTTACTGATCACCGGGGTCTGGATCCAGACCTGCAGTTCGTTTATTGACCACCGGGGTCTGGATCCAGACCTGCAAATCCTTTATTGACCACTGGGGTCGGGATCCAGACCTGCAGTTTGTTTACTGATCACCGGGGTCGGGATCCAGACCTGCAGTTTGTTTACTGATCACCGGGGTCTGGATCCAGACCTGTAGTTCCTTTATTGACCACTGGAGTCTGGATCTAGACCTGCAGTTCCTTTATTGACCACTGGGGTCGGGATCCAGACCTGCAAATCCTTTATTGACCACTGGGGTCTGGATCCAGACCTGCAAATCCTTTATTGACCACTGGGGTCGGGATCCAGACCTGCAGTTTGTTTACTGATCACCGGGGTCGGGATCCAGACCTGCAGTTCGTTTACTGATCACCGGGGTCTGGATCCACACCTGTAGTTCCTTTATTGACCACTGGAGTCTGGATCCAGACCTGCAGTTCCTTTATTGACCACTGGGGTCGAGATCCAGACCTGTAGTTCCTTTATTGACCACTGGGGTCTGGATCTAGACCTGCAGTTCCTTTATTGACCACTGGAGTCTGGATCCAGACCTGCAGTTCGTTTACTGATCACCGGGGTCTGGATCCAGACCTGTAGTTCGTTTATTGACCACCGGGGTCTGGATCTAGACCTGCAGTTCGTTTATTGACCACTGGGGGTCTGGATCCAGACCTGCAGTTCGTTTATTGACCACCGGGGTCTGGATCCAGACCTGCAGTTTGTTTACTGATCACCGGGGTCTGGATCCAGACCTGCAGTTCGTTTATTGACCACCGGGGTCTGGATCCAGACCTGCAAATCCTTTATTGACCACTGGGGTCGGGATCCAGACCTGCAGTTCGTTTACTGATCACTGGGGTCTGGAAAACTTAACAGTAGAAATAAACATTTACAGTCATAAAAATTTGCAGAAAACTGTTTTGGTCTTCTCAGTTAGACTTCACATCTAGGAAAACTGTTTGAAGGTGACCTTTTATGAACCTCGTCAAATACAAAAAAGCCACAAATTAATGCATTGCAGTAGTTTTAGGGGTTCAGTTTTTGTAGTTTATGTTCCACTTCTGTACATTCCTACACTTGTTTCCTCCAAATATTATTTCACTGCCCTACATCCCTGCATCATTTCTGTTAATACTGCTGATAAGCAACACAGGGTCTGTAGGGGGTCGTGATGAGTCAAATACTGATATCAACAAACATGGTGACTGTGGAGGAGACTTTTATTTGGACTAAATTGGGGTTGGAGGAAACATTCAGTGGTGCGAACAGATCCCTGAATCACACAGATCGCCAATGCTACCAATACAAGCATCGTTTTGCATCCATTCTGGTCTAATCTGTGTTTTTAATTTTAGATTTTGTTTTGGTTGCAACACCTGAAACAGGGGCTGTTGTTGGTCACTTGTGGAAACAGACAAACAGCTCCCCAACAGATGACTGTAGATGTCCACAACAGATTTATAGAAGATAGACAACATCTTCCTGCAGATGCTGAAGGACCTAATCTTCCTTGAGAAATAAAGTCTGTGCTGTCTTTTCCTTTAAACAGCATCAGTGTTGCATCTCCAGTCCAGTCTGCTGTCTATGTGAACAGTGAGGTATACATACTCCTCCACCACCTCCACTTCCTCTTCCATGGTGGAAAAAAATTTCAACTTAACCCCAGTTCTCCTTAATATCCACAAATCATCTAGTTTGTCTTGTTCACATTCAAGATTAGTTGATTGTCCCCACACCAAACCACAAAAACAGTCCACCAGTTCTCCATCCAGAGTCTCTTGTCCATCACCGATAAACCTCACAACTGCAGAGTCATCTGAGTTTTCCTGCAGGTAACAAGTCTCCAACTTGGACTGGAAGTCTGAGGTGTACAACCTGAAGAGGAGTGGTGAGAGTACAGTCCCCTGTGGTGCTCCTCTGCTGCTGACCATCTGATCAGACACACAACCGTTCAGTCTAACAAACCGTGGTCTCTTTATCAGGTAGTCAGTAATCCAGGTGATGGTGGAGGCATCCACCTGTATCTGCTGGAGTTTCTTACATAGTAATGCAGGCTGGACGACTTAAAGAACTCAACATGACCCTCACAGGGATGTTGCTTTGTCCAGATGACTGTGGGTTTGTTGATGGCATCTTCAACTCCAACCCAATGATGATAAGAAAATGCAGTGGGTCCACCAGGTAAATTTTGTCAATTGACAGCGCACAACTATAAATTTGTAAAATACATCAAAATATGTCCTTAAACTTCCTAAAGTCAAGGGGGAATTAAAAACAACATTTCTTTATGCGCTTAAGGCACTTGATGTACAAGTATAAAGTTTGTTTATGTTGTGAGAAGATGTGAACACACATCCATGAGTGATCGGTTGTAAGGCCATTCACCACATGAATGAAATGAACTCTCACATGCCAGTAACAGTACAAGTCCTCACCACGCTGGTTCCTATAACAACATGAGTCTTTTTAGCCGGAGCTGCTGACAAGTCAGACATCTCTTTGTTCTGACTATGATGGCCGAATGAGACAGCAACTCCAGATGACACCAGATATGGAAAACTGACTAGTTTTGTAGAAATGATGTCGGTTTTTGCCGTCGTCTGTGATGTAACCGTCTTTGGTGCTAACCCATTTCTGTGCTCTGCAGGCTGTGAGCAGACTCTGAGTCTCTTCAACATTAACATCGATTCTGTGGATCAATTCCTCGACCTTCATCATGACGACAGCGTTCTGTCTGCCTGCGTATCCTCGGACGGCAGACGACTGGCCTCTGGAGCTGCAGACCAGCTCATCAGAGTAAGAAAGTCTTCAACATTTCTGAGAATCTGTGAGATGTTTCTTTCCTGGCGGCATCGGTCAGACCCCTGGAAGTCTTTAAGGCAGATGTTGTTCTGGTTCTCTCGTCTTTTCTGTCCTCTTAACCTCCAACTGGTCCAGTTGGATGGATGCCCTTCCTCAGTCTGGTTCTGCCATAGTCTTCTTTCTGTTGAAGGGGAGTTTTTTCTTTCTTCAGTCGTCTGGTGCTTGTTCAGGATGGGGGATTGTGTTGATCTCTTGGTTTCCTTAGCAAAGCAGTAATTACTATTATTATTTTATTGGCTTTGTATTAATAGGACTAATTTGTAACGCATTAAAGGATAGCCTCCAGCAGACCCCCGTGACCCTGCAAAGGATAAAGCAGGGATATATATATATAGAAGACGGTTGTTGAACATTGGTGACAAAGTTGATATAAATGTCTCTTTTACATCTTTCTTTGTCCCTACATCTGTGTAAATTGATTTATTTATTTTTTGTCAGATCTGGTCGGTGACCACCGGAGCGCTGCTGGATACTCTGTGCGGTTCGGATGCTCCTGTCACCTCTATGTTATTCTACAATAGCCTCCTGGTTTCTGCCTCGACAGCTGCAGGCTCCATCCATCTGTGGAATCTGGACTATGACGACCGCCACAAACCTACCGCCCGCATCCCTGCTGGCTCCGCCCATGCGGTCATGACCAAAGATGGTGATCGGGTTTTCTACATCCGCCATCAGAGCCAGAGGGAGGTCGTTAGCTGGGACAGTCTCACAGGTCAGAGGTTGTTCAGATACACTAATAACAGCATTGCTGTCTAACTTAGTGGGTGTGTTTTGTTCTGCACCAAAGCAGATAATGACACGTTCCGTTTGGTTCCTCTGGTATTCACATTGATCTTTCATGTTCACACAAATCAAAAGACATGACAGATGAGAATTGGATCAGATCACAACCAAGCAGCAACATCTGATCTTCTTGGGCTGATTCAGTCAAAAGTAGGAAAACTGCAGTTCTTCATCTGACCAATAGAGTTGCCTCCTTTCTTTTTGAGGGATGTTGCTCATCATCAGTTAAAGCTATATGAAGCCACAAATGTATGTGTAATCAGGGGTGTAGTTTTTTGATTGATTGCAGGTGTACTGATTGATTTGATTGATGGCACATAACATAAACGTAATGTTTAATTAGCTAAAATGTCTGGGTCAAGAGAGGGTTTTTTAAGTAATGGTTTGATTACTGCGACTTTAAAAGCCTGTGGCACATATCCCAAGAGTAGGGACAAGTTGATCTGTTTCAGTATTGTCGCACCAATAAGAGAGAAAACATTTTTAAGTAGTCGAGTTGGGATTGGGTCTAACAGACACGTGGATGATTTAGATCCATTGACGACTGAGGTCAGCTCAGGGAGGTCTACAGGAACAAAACAGTCTAGAGTCAGGTCAGAGCATAAGGGAGTCGCCGAAGCGGAAGAAATGCCCACAGCCACTGCCGGGAGGGCCTGGCCGATTTCCTCTCTAATTCTGACAATTTTATTGCTAAAGAAGCTCATAAAGTCTTCACTACTGAGAGCTGCAGGGATGCACGGCTCAACAGAGTTGTGGCTCTTTGTCAGCCTGGCTACAGTGCTGAACAGATAACGTGGGTTATTTTTATTATCCTCTATTAACACTGAATAATAGGCTGTTCTAGCTTTGCAAAGCGCTTTTTTATATACTATTAGACTCTATTAGATCTTTCCATGCATAATAAATATCTACAGACCTACTAGAGTACCACTTTCTCTCCATTTTACGTACTTTCTGTTTTAACATACGAATATGTGAGTTAAACCAGGGAGTTAAGCTCCTACGGTTAGAGACCCTCTTTCTCAAAGGAGCAACTACATCTAAAGCTGAGTGCAACACATCTGCAGTGCTACTGACTAGGAAATCAACGTCTGCAGAGGTAGAACCGAGGTCACAGCCCTCAACTACTTCACTATGTTCCACTGTAAGAAGATGAAGAGCAATATGTCTTGTTGTGATATTAATTTTACTAAGAGACCACTGTGATCATTTATGAGTAGGTCTGGAAGGGTTTATGAGCCACCTCATCTGACTCCCCGCCAATGTGGAGGAGCAGCCGCTCTACTCTGAGCCCCTCCCGGATGACCAAGCTTCTCTTATCTCTAAGGGAGAGCTTGGTCATTTCAAATTGTGACCATAGGTAGGAACTTAGGCCGACTACTAAAGAGAGTAAGAGATTCGCCTTTCAGCTCAGCTCCTTCTTCACCATGACAGACTGATGCAGAGTTCGCATCACTGTGGATGCCTATCGATATCCTGTTCCATTCTTCCCACACTGGTGAACAAGACCCAGAGATACTTGAACTCCTCTACTTGAGGCAGGATCTGATCCCTAACCTGGAGAGAGCACTCCACCTTTTCGCAGAGGACCATGGTCTCGGATTTGGAGGTCCTAATTCTCATCCCACATTCAGCTGTAAATCACTCCAGTGAGAGTTGCAGGTCATGACCTTTTGAAGCCATTAGAACCACATAATTTGCAAAAGGCAGAGACCCAAATCTGAGGTCACCAAATGGACCTCTAACACCCCTCGGGTCCATCTAGAAATTCTGTTCATAAAGGTAATGAGCAAGATATATTACCCTTAATATCAGAACAATTCTTCTCTGAAAAATTCACAGCTCAGATGTTGAGTTTACCAGTCGTGATCTGGTACAATCTGGTACAAAAACAGTACCAGATTGTCAATATGTTTATTTCTGCCGTAGACTTGGACATTTTAACATGGTTGTCAATGAAGATTAACTCACTGTTGGATCTAGACCCTACTGGTCAGGAGAGGAACTGCAGGTCTGGATCTAAACTAGTGGTCAGGAGAGGAACTTCAGGTCTGGATCCAGACTCTACTGGTCAGGAGAGGAACTGCAGGTCTGGATCCAGACTAGTGGTCAGGAGAGGAACTGCAGGTCTGGATCCAGACTCTACTGGTCAGGAGAGGAACTGCAGGTCTGGATCCAGACTAGTGGTCAGGAGAGGAACTGCAGGTCTGGATCCAGACTAGTGGTCAGGAGAGAAACTGCATTTTGTCTTGTAAGCAGATGTTTTCAAATTTGTTCTGTGGTAATTTTATTAGAAATTGAAGTGCTTCCTGTACACCTGGATTCTTATCTTCCTAGCAGGTTCTGTGTCGGAGCGTTTACCCGTCTCTGCTGAGGTTTCCTGTCTGGAGTTAGCTCAGCAAAAATGTTTACTCCTCTGTGGTCTGACCAGTGGCACGGTCCTCATCTACCCGTTAACGCTGCCCCAGGAGACCCTCTGCATCCCCCCTCCGGAGAGCCTGTGCAGGGTGCTCTGCCTGGCTGTCAGCTCTCAGGAGAAGCACCTGGCGGTGGCTTACGAGGACTCTGTGTGCCTGTTTGAGATCACCACGAGGGACAGCTTCCCCACAGTGGAGGGTCCCCAGCAGAGGTTCCCCCTGTCACTCCTGCACGCCCCACTGTCCTCCATGTCCCTGCTTCCTGAGCAGCGGCTGCTGTATGGGACGGGCTGCGGGGAGGTGAAGCTCTACGAATTTCGCAGCGGCAGGGGCACCGACCTGGAGCCTCATGGCAGCAGAATCACCTGTGTGACGGTCAGTAACTGGGGGACTCATGCCCTAGTGGGGTCTGAGAATGCTGTGCAGACGCTATGGGCCTTGAACCCGCTGGTCCTGGATCACACCATGGAGTACAAGGTCAGATTTAGTCACTGGATTACTGAGCCTCTCAGATTATTGCTCTAAATCAAAAAAAGTCAGGATAAATGAAAAATACAAAATCCCAGTCAGTGATTCTGACTTATTTCTCTGCAGACAGTACAAACCCAGGATGTCTCTTTTTGTTGTCAGCTTCACTTCATTTGTTCATATACATCCATTTTTGCATTTTAGATATAAAAATGCATATTTCTTTGAGAATATTAACTTTATTAGTTTAAGATTTTAAGAGGTGCATATTACAGAGTAAATAAAGACATAACTTTCAGTGCTTCTATCTGTTTGGATTCATGTAGTAAAACCTGAAAACTTCTAGAACATGTCACCATTTATGAGACCAAGAAAAATCAATGAATAAATCTTCAGTGTGTGCCTCAGCGTCACTGCATGTTTTGGGCTTTTACTCACAACATACCCTCTGCTGAGGCAGGCCCACCACACTCTGATCAGATCTGGGTGTGCTTCTCCAACTATGTGGAGCCCTGCTAGGGTTTTTTCCTCCTGATCCACAGCCAGTCGATAGTTGCGGTCAGGGATTTTAACACATTTATTTTTGTTTTTGCTAATGATATCCAGATTTATAGGGCCATCAGGTTGGACAGCAAAACTTCACTACAGCCTTGTTAGACTGCGTCAATGATCTTTAAACCTGGATGAAGCAGAAGTTTCAGAACCTTAATGAAATTAGGACAGAGGTCATTTGGTTTGGAAAAGCAGATGTGTTTTGCAGCTCTGCTGACATTCTTGGCCCTTTGGCCTCATGTAGTCGCTCTGCTTTCAACAATCTGGGTGTGATTTTCTCTTTAATTGGACAAACAGGTTAGTGCCACAGGAAAATCAAATATTTTCAACTCATGGGTTATTGCTAAGGTTAAGCTGTATCTCCCTGAATGTGCCGTATGTTGGTTTCGATCAATCTTCTCTGCAATTTGATTCAGAACGCATCTGCTTAACTTTTGTCTGGCACCATGTGCCAGGTAAATGTGACTGGTTGCTGGCACCGTGCCGGCACCATGTGCCAGGTAAATGTGACTGGCACCATGTGCCAGGTAAATGTGACTGGCACCATGTGCCAGGTAAATGTGACTGGTTGCTGGCACCGTGCCGGCACCATGCTGGCACCATGATCACACAACTCCAGTCTTGGCGCCCCTTCATTGGCTTCCCATCTGATTCCAAACTGATTTTAAGAGTTTATTATTGCCTTTCAAAGTTTTAAATGGATTGGCACCTTACTATCTGTCAGATCTTCTGCACATCCATCACCAATAAGAGCACTGCGATCAACCCAGCAGTTGCTTCCAGATGTTCAACGATCAGGATTAAAGCATAAAGGAGTTTGAGCTTTTGTGGTGGCAGCCTCAAAGCTGTAGAATAACTTGCCTTTTCATGTTCGCAGGTCATGTTAAAATCATTTTTCTTCTCTTTTGCATTCAATTATGAGTAAAGTAACGCGTAAATTTGACCTTGACCAGAACAGTGTAGTACACCGAGAACACAGAACGTCCAAACCTCCTATGACGTCCTCTGCAGGTTTTCTGACGAGTACTTATTAAGACTCTTCTTTTCCTCATACTCTCACATGTTGAACATAACGAAGGAGCCCTGGAGCCGGCGGCAACAAGCCCACCTCATTTCAGTCACAGTTTGGCTGCTTCAGCTTATGCTAATCTATGAATCTAAATAATCGTTGTTTACATTCATTCTGATGAAGTCTGTCCAAAGACTCTCATTTCAAGCTTTTCTAAAACCAGTCTTGCCAGAACTGACATGAGGACTAGCGGCGCTCTGCTGGGACCCGCTCTGTCCCAGATCTGCTGGTAGCCATGTTTGACTCTACAGGCGTTGAATGCTGTCTGTCGAACCCGGCAGGCTTCTACATGGAAGAACCCTATACGTGACAAACTGAAGCTTTGGGCTCCTTTGGCTGAACTATGACGATGGAACTACCAACCTCCTGCTGTATGTCAGCTGTTGTTTTGGTGGTGTCCATGTTTAGTTAGTACAAGTAGCTGCTGAGCTGAGCTTCATCCTAGGACCGTTTAATTTCAGTCTTGAAGATATGGGAATGGTAGCCTGTTAACCACAGAATGAATTTTGGATGTAAGAAATTGAGGTGTATGGGGACATGCAAGGCCTTCAGTGTGACTCCTCTCTGCTGTCTCATTCAGGGTTTCTGCTTCGAGGGCGTTCTCTCTGCTGCCTTCTCTGAAAGTGACAAGTTTATTTTCACAGGATCTCAGGACAGAACCATTAAAGTCTGGGATGTGGCATCAGGTAAGAGGGATGTTCAGCTGTGTTATTACCAGCGCTGACAGTCAAACCTCAACCGCAGTCAGAAATGGGTGAATCTGGACTGTAGAGTGCAGACAGACCATGGTTAACCCTTCGTGAACTGTCTAACTGCACTCCCCTTCAAGTTTAAGTCTTCTCATCTCTTTCACTGCCGTGTAAAGAAACAGGTCCATTACAACCATCTAGGCTAAATTGATTATGACTGGACTGAGTGGAGCTGAAAACGCGCTCTGACTTTAAGATGAGACATATGTATACGCAATTCTTTATCTATGTCAGTGGTTCCCAAACCTTTTCTGGTGAGAACCCCCTTTGGTTCATAGGAACATTTTTTTGTGCCCCTCTGTGCAAAATGTGTTTAAAAACCTGACCAACTCCTCGTCAAACAAGTCTCGTCAAAAACCTGTCTATTATGCTCCGAGGCGGTTCTAGAGTCTCTTGGGTCAAAAATGCACAGGGGGCCCCTCAACTAATTAAGTAACTTTGTTTAGTGAATAATCTCACACTAATGAAAAATGTCAAAAGAAAAATCCATCCATCCATTTTCTGCACCCGCTTCATCCTTTGCAGGGTCACGGGGGGTCTGCTGGAGCCTACCAGGGTACACCCTGGACAGGTCGCCAGTCCATCAGTATATTAAATAAATAAATAAATAAATAAATATTGCACATTTGTATTGTTTCAAAATAGACACACAGAACAATTGTTTCCATCCGTGCACCTTAGTAGACACACTTTTGAGTTGATAGCTGAAGAACGAGTTTTGTCCAAGATAGATGTTTTACTTTCAGCCTGCTGGCTGAGTAGACACGTGGGTTCAGGCGTCTTTACTGTGACCCTCAACATTAGCAGGACAGACTCAGCTGCCATGAGCCACATTAGCTTATGTTTTATCTGCACCACTTTCTTGATGCCATTTTTTTTTTGTTGCTCCTCTTGTTTTTTTGTTTTGTTTTTTTACTGCCGGATGGATAGCTTCTCTTTATTTTGATAGATTCTGCTTTTGTTCCTGTCAGGAAATCTGCTGTACGTCCAGAGCGTGTGCTCTCCCGTAGTCCGGATGGTGACTTTCAGGAACGGCTTCGTGGCCTTGTCTCAGCAGGGTTCCATCATCAGGGAGGTCTTCCACTGTCCAGACCACATCGGTTCAAATTACAACCCTCTGAAGAACATCAAAGCCCAGTACCGGGTCACCTCCAGGTCAAAGGACCCGGACAGCCAGCACACATCCATGTCCGACCTCCACGATTTCAACCCAGCCCAGCTTGACCTGAAGCTCATGAGCATGCTCAGAGACAAACCCTCCCCCACTTGTGTCATGCTGTAGGACACTAGGACCCAAACTCGAGCAACCGTAAGAAGGGTTGATGGGAATTAACAGGATACATGGGGATTTAGAGAAATTTAGTGGACATTTGCAAAACTGTAGGTTAGCTTATGACAAGGAACTTAAATGTAGTTAAAGAAAAAAAAAATCTGACTTTTTAACATGAGCGTCGGTGGAAAATGACCCGCAATTGGATCCGTTCTTCAAACGCCAATTAGGAAGCTGCAACAAATGTTAGGTTTGCATCGTCCTCAGCATGTTGATGGCTACCTGCTGGGACACGCCCACTTTAGCTCACGACCACAGGTTAGCTCTTTTACCTTGGCTGTGTACCTCATGCTAACCTACGATGATAACTAATATTATCTTTTTCCATTATGATCTCACGTCACCACCTCCTGCAGGTGATGAGGCCACGGAGGGAGATCCATGCTGCTTGTTAGGACTGAGGGAGATCTGAATGAGCACCAGCATGAGCACCAGAGCCGAACCCCAGTGGAGGTTCGGACAAGGTTAGGTAGTCCGAAAAGGACACCTGGAGAATGTCAGCTCACTGGTTCACTGGTTAGCCCACATAGCAGCCTTTGACTCACTTTTAGAGCCAACCCCTGGTGGTCAGTAGAGGAACTGAAATTAGCAGCAGGGGTGAGAATCAGCACCTCCACATTGGAGACCATGGTTCTCAGTTGGAAAAGCTGAATCCTCCAGGGCAGGAGTAAGGTTCTGCCTCAAGTATCCTAGGGTTTTGGTCATGAGTGAGGGAACTACAGAGCAGGAGATTGACAGGTGGATCAGTAATGTGGGCTCTGTTCCTGTGTATTGTGGTGGAGAGAGAGATGAGAGTCTGTTTACTGGTGGATCCATGTTCCTACCCTCACCTATGGAACCGTGGGTAGTGACTGAAAGAACCAGATAGAGGATACACGCAGCTGAATTAGGAAATAGAAGAGGAGATTAATTCTCTCACCTGGTCTGGTAACATCTCAGTGTCCTCCTGGAGGAGGTCATTGGAAGGGAAAGGTCTGGGCATATCTTCTTAATCTGTTGCCATCAGGACACAAACCTAGAAGATGAAAGGATGGATAGAAGGATTAAGGTTAATCAGCGGCAAGAAAAAGTATGCAAGCTTCTTGGAATGACTGGTTTTCTGCATTAATTTGCCATAAAATGTGATCTGATTTTCATCTCAATCACAATAAAACACAGTGATGTAATTTCTTGTGTATGAACACGCCCTGTGGTTAGCCAGTAATCGGACATGGTAGATTTAAGCTGGTTAACGCTGCCTCGTTGCAGGTGAGGAGTTCAGATACACCGTTAACGTACTGTTTCGTGCTGAAGCATAACCACACTGTTGATGCTACTAGAAAGCCAGCCAGCACAAAGCAGAAGAAGCAGCATCACAGACGTGCACACTCATGGCGGGTGGTGCTCCTGACACACCTTCATCATACCACAACCATCCAATCAGACAGCTGCCTTTTTGGTCCACATGAGGTCCGAATTCCAAAAATGTTAACTTGTTAACTCATGAGGTTCACATACTTTTTGTTGCAACTTTTCTTTGATTTGGCACTCGATTTCAGGAGTTCCCATGTATTCATCCAGAACCACTAGATAGGATCAGAATCAGCTTTCCTCACCAAGTTCATAGATACATACAAGGAATTCTCTGTCAGTAGCTGTTGTGTCTCTAGTTAAAAAAAAGGAATAAATATTCATTAAAGGACAGAGTAGAATATTGTAAAAAAAAAAAAAAAAATCTTAATTCAAAAAGAAAATGCAAATATACATATATAGTTTCATGCTTCCAGAATATTCCATTTGTTTAGTTAAAAATATATCTGAGCATTAGTGTTTTTAGACATTTTTACCCTCATTTTTATTATATATTTTATATTTAACATTATTATTTCAAGTATATTATTTGATTACTAACTAAATAACGTTCCGTGTCCAACCTCCCATGGAAAGTTTCCACACATTTTTTTTTATTATTATTTTTAGTCCTTTAGCTTCTGCAAATGTTAGTTTCCAATATATTAAAAACAAAATATACATTATATTGCCAAAATTATTCGCTCACCCATCCAAACAATGGGAATTGGGTGTTCCAATCACTTCCAAGGCCACAGGTGTATAAAATCAAGCACATCGGCATGCAGACTGTTTTTACAACTATTTGTGAAAGAATGAGTCGCTCTCAGGACCTCAGTCAAGTCCAAAAGACTTTGTGAAAACAGTTTGGAGCTGGTCCCTTCCTCTTCCAACATGACTGTGCACCAGAGCACAAAGCAGGTCCATAAAGACCTGGATGACAGAGTCTGGTGTGGATGAACTTGACTGGCCTGCACAGAGTCCTGACCTCAACCCAACAGAACACCTTTGGGATGAATTAGAGCAGAGACTGAGAGCCAGACCTTCTGGTCCAACATCAGTCTGACCTCACTAATGCACTTCTGGAAGGATGGTCAAAATATTCCATAAACACAGTCCTAAACCTTGTGCAGCCTTCCCAGAAGAGTTGAAGCTGTTACAGCTGCAAAGGTGGACAGACGTCATATTGAACCCTCTGGATCAGGAATGGGAGGTCACTTAAGTTCATATGCGAGTCCAGGCAGGTGAGCAAATACTTTTGGCCATATAGTGTACATATTTCTTGAAATATCAGCACAGTCTATGAATTTTTACTGCAAATGTCTGGTTGTCTGTAAAATGACATCTGCAGTTCTGTTTAACTGTATAAATATGTAATCAAAACAGAAGTTTTTTGGATGATCAAATAATTTAAGTTATTTTAGATGGATTTTTATGAAGCTTTTTTACTGTTTGCTCTTAAATGAATTTTGTTAAAAACTGGCTTTATAAGTTGGCGTAAACTGAAATGAAATAAACTTCTTTTCCAAAGTCAAGAGGTTCTGGGGTAAACGTCTGTGATTCTGGGGAAATTGTTCAGACTTCTACATGAGTGGGCGGAGTCTGCACAGCATTTAAACAACGGAGGAGGGTTCTGTACATGCTGTAGACACGTGAAAAGGTTCACATGGTTCTTTTCACAAATGTGAGTATATACACATTTTTTATTATGCTGATTGTATAACTGTGCATGATTCTTTTTCTCAACTTTGCTTTGGACTCACAAATTTACAACGTTTTGGTCACAATTGCGAAACGGGTCTAGAAAGTGGATGGATGGATATTTTATCACAAATTTGAAATGTTATAAAGTCAGAATTTTATTCCAGGAAAAATGCAAGTTTTAAAAAAATCAATGAGACAGTCAGAAATTTAACTATATAAACTTACATTTTTGTACATTTGTACGGTTAAACAAATTTGTTACTAAATAAAGTCCATTTAATAAGTCTTTTTTTTATTAAAAGGTTGTTTTTTTTCTCTTACATTTACATTCAGTGAAGTTGTCATACATGTTGGCGTTAACGACACCCGTCTACGCCCGTCAGAAGTCACTAACATTAATACTGTGTGGTGTTAGACCCCCCTGGATTGCACTTATGAGGAAGTTCGGACTCCGCCGCGCCTCTCAGACACCACTCTGAACCTTGGTTGACTGTCACCACACTCTCTTAGATGTGACTTCTGTTGTTATTGATCCCTCGGTTTCCTCTTTGTGTCCAGATGTTCTTGTAGTTTGTTGTGCTGGTCTTTCTCTTCTTTTTTCTCTTTTGTACATGTTTGCAGACCAGAACCTCAGGAGCTGCATGCTGCCCCAATGTAAATAAAACTGAATTGAATTGACCCTAAAGCAACTGAGCGTTTCAGCAGCCCTGATGCATCCTGGGAGTTTGTTCCACAGGTGAGGAGCATAAAAGGTTTAAAGGGTTTTGGTTGGATTTATAAACCAACAGCAGGATTTTAACTTCTATTCCGTGACAGACAGGAAGCCCGTGTAAAGATGTAAGAACTGGAGTTACGCGGTCCAGTCACAAACAATAATGACTCATCACAGGCCAGTTGTTTCTCCAGCTTTATACAAATAAGATGGAATATAAACCTTTTAATCTTCATTCTGATGATCGTTCAAATCATTTTGATTAAAGTATGACAAAATATGAGTCAGAGACATCAGATAAGTGCTGCTGCTCATCATCTTGAAAGTTAAATCTTTATGGTATCAGTATGTTCACAACAGAGATAACTGGACTTATTTCTTTTAAATTCAGAATGAACTTTGAAACTTTGTAATTACACAGGTTTGCACATAGACTATATATAAAATGGACGAAGCATTGCGCCACGTGACCCACTAGTTTCTGAAGACGGTTTTGAAGCCCATTCCTTCGTACGAGGCACGGCCGTGTTCCACAGCAAGGAACTCTCTGCATGTCAGTCAAAAAGTTAGGTTTGCTTCAGCTGAACTCCGCCAAAATATCTGCAGAGGTGCCGGCAGACATTTACAGCGGGACAAACCCTTTTAAATATTGATTGACGGCGATATCAAAACTGACCTTAGCATTTAGCCGACGTTGGTTTCCTACGAACTGATGGTTGGCGGTAGCATGAAGATAACAAATAAGGAAGTAATAATAGCCAGCGATTGGCTGAGCCAACTGCCAATCAATCATATTAGAAAAAAATGATTGAGTGCATTATAATGGTATTAGTAATTAGACTGTAGGGACACCACCACAAAACGGAGACTTGAACTGCAGTTGACTACATAGCCTTTAGGGGGTGGTATCGGACCGGCTTATGTATTACGTCGCAGATGATTTTGTCCCGTTCATTTTCTACACTGTTTGGATCGTCTAAAGGAAAAAGTCCAACTAGGATGACGACCTCCTCAAACGTCCACCTTCACCGTTGAGCACATCTATACGAGGAGATAAATAACATTTTAGGGAGAAAACCAGCTTCTGTGGCATCTCTAAAATCCTTTAGTGTTTATGAGCCATTTCCATCTGGAAGACCCACACCAGTTTACTTTTCATTTCTATTTTTGCTCATTTGAGTTTTTTGAAGCCCTGCTTGTGTGGGACTGATGCTTTAGGTCATCCTCACATTTTCACAGAAATGTCAAATAAAACAACACCCAACACGTCTCCGTTCAGAGATGAAACCACATTTTCCAAGCAGATGTTTTATTCATATTAACAAAGGAAAAAAACAACTGGACTCAGAGACATCGATAAATTACACCATCACGTGATGAAGCTCATTTATTCACACATGTTTAACTTAGTTTCTGCAAAAAAATACAGATATTTTAAATATTATATATTTTATATATGTATATATATATATGTTTACAGATAAAGCCGAACAACAAGCTCATGTATTTCATTTCTAAGCTGCGAGTGCAGCTGCGAAGAAGTTGTACTCGTTCTGCATCTGCTGGCGGAAGATCTCTTTGGCTCGTTTGATCTCCTCCGCGGTCTTCAGATTGTCATCCAGAAGCTTCCTGTAGTGTTTCTGTGGGTTCCCGTACATGTTGTTCTTTTTCCAGCTGAAGTAGGCGTTGCCGTAGCCGATGTCGAGGTCATTGGCGAGCCAAATCCAGAGTCTGGAGCAGGGAAGGAGGCTGACGGCAAAGAAGATGGGCTTCTCCTTCTCCATGATGCTTTTGTAGTCCTTTAGGTACTTCTCCATGGCAGGGATGGGTTTGATCCCTGACACATCCTGTATGGACCAGTCATATATCAGATACTCATATATCACAGAGTCAGACATCCATCCATCCATTTATTTGTGTGTAAATGTGCAAGTTTATAAAGTCAGAAATTCTAACTTAGCAAATTCACAAATTAATTGATTCTTTTTTTTATCACAAAAGAGTGCAGAGTTTAAAAGTCAGACTTTCTGACATAAGTTCAGAGATTCTGAATTCAGAAATGTACACAAACATTTCCCCTCTAAAACAACATGTTCAGCTTGAGCTGAGGCTTGTGTGTGATGGTTTCTTACGTTGAGGTTGAACTGCTTCAACACCTGCTCTGAGAATTTCTTGTAGCTCTCATATCGACCTTTAAAGAAGTCCCGGAGGTCTTCGGGGCTCTTCACTTTCTCAGACATCTGCTTCAGCATTTCTGTGACCTTCACCAGATAGTTGATGTCCTGGATCATGAAGTTGACGTACTCGTCTGACTGCAGGTCCCCAAGCTTCATGTGCTCTACAAACGGTGTCCTATACGTCTCCATGGCGATGTCCGCATTGTCTATCCATAGAGAGTCGTACACATCCGGAGGATCCACTGAGGATGAAAATGTTCCATATTATAATCCTTCAGTCTGAATCAAATTGATCCAAATCAAAATACAATGATATAAACTGAATTCAATCAGTTTGAATTAAATTACAGCAAATAAACTGAACACACCTTGAGTGTCTTTGGACATTGTGGGGACTCCCGAGCAGATGGAGAAATGACACAGCGCCACCCAGAGGGCTTGAAAGCACAATCGTTTTCCTATTGATCAGAGAAATATTGATGACTAGAGTGGTCAGACAGAGCAGGCTTTCAGAATATGATGACAATGGATAGAAATGCAAGAAAAAAGTTATTCTTACATTTTTTCACATTTATACTATAAGTTCAAGATATTTCTTCTTCTTGTTTTTCTACATTATATTTGTGAATATATATAGATTTATAGGCCTGAAACAGAGTAAAAAAAACTGAACAAGACAATCAGACCTGGGGTGGGTCAAGTTAGTAAAGAGGTGAAGGAGTGTTGACTGGGACGGTGGTTTCGGCTGTGAGAAGCCCATGAAGACCCGAGTCTTTGAGGTCCAAAGATGGACAGAGGATCTCTCAACAAATGTATGAGAAAATCATCAAAATCTTTAAAAACAAGTTTTTTAAAGACTGGACGGGATTTCTTTATTTCTCTTTCTACAGGGCAGAATATCCTGTTTGGTCAAGTACTAGAATATGGAGGTACGTTTATAAATGACAAGTAAAATGCTGCTTAAAATCTTAGCCAAATGTTAACCTTGTCCAGAAGCAGCATCTCTGGATTCAGAGGTATCTCTAAATTAAAAAAAACAGGCCAAGTTAGGACAAAGTAAAGATGTGAGAAGGAATGACAACATTCCAAAGTGGTAAAAGCTTTGCATTCCCATCTGTTTTTGCAGTGTGTTTCAATTATGAAATGTAAAAATGAATGCATATTTAAAAAATTTTAAAAAGAGGTATCTATAAATTTGACATGCTTCCACTAACGTCATCTCATATTAATGATACAATCGTCAATTTATGCAGATGAAACTCTGATTTATAACCCCAACCAGATGAAGGTTTATTCCCTCTTAAAGGGCAGTTGCTTTTTTGCTTTTTTTTTTTTTTACTGGTTTGAAGATTTTTTTCCCACTGTTTCTTTAATGTTTGCTCGGGGGTCATGTTCTTGGTCTCTGAACTACTTGTATTTGAATAGACACTATATAAATAAAATTTTATTTCATTAAAATAAAAAAATTGATAACAAATAAAAACCAATTAAACAGTTAAGTATCTGAAAAACTTCAGTGACAGGTATGATTAAATGTACAAAAATATATGAAATATACAGTATTACCGTACCTAAAATTGATATAGTTGCTGAGATGTACTCAGATGATTTTAAATTAGAAATGTCATTTTAGAGCCAGAAGTTCCAAAATCACTTTAGTTATTCAGGACCCAAAGTCAGACTAAAGGCCACATTCAGTTACTTCAGTACCGACATGAATATGAAATTCTCCCACTATGACTACTTGTTTTGAAATGAAAACTACGTAAGATTGTTTATAAAAATTGAATACGTAGAGAAATTCAGTGAGAACCAGGTGGCGATACACCACAACAAAGAGAAGTGGTTCCTGTGATTCTCAAACTGGGAAAAATATATTCAAACAGACCTCGTAGTTGATCAGATATACTCAGTTTAAATTAGACATGATTATAGAGGAGGAATCTTAAAAAACAGGCCAAGTTAGGACAAAGTAAAGATGTGAGAAGGAATGACAACATTCCAAAGTGGTAAAAGCTTTGCATTCCCATCTGTTTTTGCAGTGTGTTTCACTTATGAAATGTAAAAATGAATGCATATTTAAAAATTTTTGAAAAGATGACAATAAATATCTTGGGTTTAAACTGTCCAGAAAGAAATGAAAATAAAATGCAATCAATCAATACATTACTAGTTTGAAATGTGTAAATGTCCATATAAACACCAGTTTGTAGGGATTCTAAACAAAACGTTGCATCTGAGTTAGTTGAAGGTTTAAAAGTTATATAAAATAATCAACTATCTAGTTAAAGAATATAAAATGAAATAAACGGAAAAGAGAAAGTTACCAGACTCCATCTTTGGTATGTTCTGAGTCGCTCTGATGGTGATGATGGTGGATTCAGTGATGTGAGAGTCAAACAGGCTACTTTTATAGGAACAACCTCAGGGTGGAGCTGGCCAGATTTGATCATCTCATCCTGTATTTTATAATAAAAAAAACCCCAAAAAACATGATTAATTAACTGATTGTGTCGAGATGCCTTCACCTCCTGCCCACATCCTCCTGAACAGAACATGATTTTTCATCTGATTAGCAAAATTAGGCAATGACAACAGGATATGACACCCATTTCTACCCTGTAGCGTCAAGACGAAAGTGCTAGATTCTGAAAAACAGGAATCATTTTTCAGGGTCAAACTCCATGAGCTGTGTGGCTGATGTCTGTCGTGAGGTCATCACAGTACAGTCATTAGGAACCTCACCAAGGTCTTCCAGTGTGAGGCAAAACGTATTTGAGGAATGGTTTAAACTGATGAAACGGTTGTCATAAAATGTCTTGGATTACCTTATTAAATCAGATAGCATAAACTCAGAAGTTAAGAACTGTTGAATTCCTGTCAGTCATGTGCAAAATTTATTCTGGGTTGTTCTGGGGTGGGTGAACCTCCTAAAGAAGCTGTTCAGGAGATACCCTAACCATATGAACCACCTCAACTGTCTCCTCTGGATGTGGAGGAGCAGTCATTCTACTCCGAGCCTCTCCTGGAACAATGAACGTCTCCTCCTATCTCGAAGTGAGAGTCGGAAACACCCTGGAGAGGAAAGTCATTTCAGCCGGTTGTATCCTCCATTTGGTTCTTTCAGTCACTACTCACAGGTGTGGGTGGGAACATCGTAAACACAGAACAGGGATTATAACTATTATTTGCTATAGGGTCAGACAAGGCTTTCGTCTGACCCTAAGATTTGTCTTCTTCATAACTCTGATAATATAATACAGAATGTGCTTAAAAAAGACGTGACGTTCTTGCTTCTTTCACTCTCTCTCAGCTTGTCTGCAGTCACATCTAAGAGAGTGTGTGGTGACATTCAGCCAAGGTTCAGAGTGGTGTCTGAGAGGCGCGGCAGAGTCCGAACTTCCTCATAAGTGCAATCGAAGATAATGGTTAGTTACTCAACATTTCTTCAGAATCTTATATTTCTTCACACTTCAACTAATGTATAAAAAAATGCTGACGCATCAAGATATTAGTATCAAATGTTTTTTCTGTTTTTTTATAGAAACATTTTTGTTGTCTTTGAAAGTGTATTTATTTCAGAATTACTTAGTTTACTGTATAATTGTGGTTACTGAGCTGATATTTGTCAGTTTCTTAGAATCTGAAATTCATCATCACATGATTTTATTCTTTCAGCTTATGTCTTTGATGACTTTCACAGGAATAGAAAAAGAATACGATCAAATACTGTCTTTACACAAACCTTACACCATAGGGATGGTTGATCTGATCCAATATTGTTGAACCAATACGAGAGAAAACATTGATGAGTAGTCAAGTTGGGATGGGGCCTGCATGTTGCAGAGGTTGGTCTAAAATTGTTTCAAAGGTCTGGTGACAAAAGCTCTATTCCGATGAAAATGTATTATAACTAGTGTATGAAGTATAGACACCTTGTTCCAATAAAAAAAATCTTTGACTTCTTCCACCCTCACTTTCTTCCCCCTTTCATCCTGCACCCCATGCAACAGCCATACGGCAAGATAGTAAAATTGGAGTTACAACCCATAAAATCAGCTTATATGCTGATGATATCCACCTGTACTTACAAACTCCATTATCTTCTCCAAACTATCAACCTCATTAATTTCTTTTCCAACATCACAAATTACACTTTTAATTGGTCTAAGTCCACCATACTACTACTGAACTCTAACAGCTGGGATGTGGCAACTGACACTGCATCCTTCTCAATCACCACCGGCAACATCAAATTCCTGGGAATTAACATCTCCCCTAAGCTGTCCGAGTTAACTGGCCTTAACTACAACCCACTTTTCAAAACAATAGAAGAAAACCTAAAATGGATGAATTTTCCAATAAACCTCATTGGCAGAATTGCCACAGTAAAAATGACCATACTTCCTATGGTAAACTATCTTTTCTCAATGTTTCCCATCAAGCCTCCAACCTCCTGGTTCAAATCTCTAGACTCGATGAATAAACTCCAGTATGTTTATAAATGGATCAAACCAAATCAGTGTGATTGCTCTTGGATAGAGCTAGAGCAATTATTTTGTAAAGAAATCAATATCTCTAATTTGCCATTTATAAGCCGTTCTATTACTCGTCACCCTGCTTCAAAAACCCAATTGTTGCCTCAGCTCTGACAGCCTGCTGGGACTTTTACCAAATGGCCAACGCCGCAGTATCACCAAGTAAATACACTCCCATTTGGAACAACCCAGATTTTCTGATAAACAAGATGTCATCACAGAACACTAAGGGCATAACGCACCTTAAAGATATCTATGAAAACAACACTCTGGTTCCTCTCTCTCACCTCGTACAGAAGTATATCATTGGAGGAAATCAATTTGTAGAATATCTTCAGATCAAATCTGCTGTTCAGACAAAAATAAATATAAAATTTAGTAAAGATTTAGAAATTACCTTCAATGCTGACTCATTGTTGGTTAAATCAGCAACTGATTTGCATTTTTCTTGGCTCAGAAATGTTCCTCAAGTGATTAAAAACAATTTTTGATAGAAGTTTTGACTGTTTTGAGCGACCGTCAAGAGACATTGACTGCTGGTTTTTTTTGGTTGCAGTTGTAGAGAACACTGTGTTATTTCTAGACAGAAGAAGTTTTTTCCAAACAAACTGTCAAACACTTTAATCCACAATTTTATCAAAACTAATTAAAGAAATCCCTCACATTAGGTTTATGAGGGATTTTTGTGTAAAAGTAAAAATTTTAAAGTAGTCAAACATAAGAAATCATCTATTCTTCATCTGCTGATGCCTTCAGGGTCAAGGGGTCTAATGGAGTCAATCTCAGCTGTCTTTGGTCAAAGGCAAATCATTTCCCAAAAAAAGAGTTCTGTTACTGTAAAATAAAGAGAAAAACTATATTTAATAAACGGAAGTTGGAAATGAGTCACCAGTGAAATTCTGAGTTTGGCAGCAGTTAGCAACAGTGATATTTCCACACTGCAGTTTGTGAGGGACTCAGGTTTGCTTTTAACTCTCAGATTCAGGCTTCAAGGCAGCTGCAACAGGAAGTGCATATTTTAATCTCTGTGTTCATGTTTTAAAGCAAGTTTTAACATAATATATTTTACGGGGGTCTGCCGGAGCAAATCCTGGGCTAACTCCTGTATGATATTGTACGTAACATACTATATATAATATGTAAACATTAGTGTATGTACAAGCAGTTAAAGATACTTGATGCTAGATGCTTGATGTTAAAGATGCATATATATATATATATATATGATGTTAATGATGCATATATATATATATATATATGATGTTAATGATGCATATATATATATATTCACACCCACAGTGCACCCCGAGAGCACCCAGACCTCCACCCAATCTCACCATGCTGCACTCCAATACCAAATTCATTCGAGTCGAGATGCCTTCACCTCCTGCCCACATCCTCCTGAACAGAACATGATTTTTCATCTGATTAGCAAAATTAGGCAATGACAACAGGATATGACACCCATTTCTACCCTGTAGCGTCAAGACGAAAGTGCTAGATTCTGAAAAACAGGAATCATTTTTCAGGGTCAAACTCCATGAGCTGTGTGGCTGATGTCTGTCGTGAGGTCATCACAGTACAGTCATTAGGAACCTCACCAAGGTCTTCCAGTGTGAGGCAAAACGTATTTGAGGAATGGTTTAAACTGATGAAACGGTTGTCATAAAATGTCTTGGATTACCTTATTAAATCAGATAGCATAAACTCAGAAGTTAAGAACTGTTGAATTCCTGTCAGTCATGTGCAAAATTTATTCTGGGTTGTTCTGGGGTGGGTGAACCTCCTAAAGAAGCTGTTCAGGAGATACCCTAACCATATGAACCACCTCAACTGTCTCCTCTGGATGTGGAGGAGCAGTGATTCTACTCCGAGCCTCTCCTGGAACAATGAACGTCTCCTCCTATCTCGAAGTGAGAGTCGGAAACACCCTGGAGAGGAAAGTCATTTCAGCCGGTTGTATCCTCCATTTGGTTCTTTCAGTCACTACTCACAGGTGTGGGTGGGAACATCGTAAACACAGAACAGGGATTATAACTATTATTTGCTATAGGGTCAGACAAGGCTTTCGTCTGATCCTAAGATTTGTCTTCTTCATAACTCTGATAATATAATACAGAATGTGCTTAAAAAAGACGTGACGTTCTTGCTTCTTTCACTCTCTCTCAGCTTGTCTGCAGTCACATCTAAGAGAGTGTGTGGTGAAATTCAGCCAAGGTTCAGAGTGGTGTCTGAGAGGCGCGGCAGAGTCAGAACTTCCTCATAAGTGCAATCGAAGATAATGGTTAGTTACTCAACATTTCTTCAGAATCTTATATTTCTTCACACTTCAACTAATGTATAAAAAAATGCTGACGCATCAAGATATTAGTATCAAATGTTTTTTCTGTTTTTTTATAGAAACATTTTTGTTGTCTTTGAAAGTGTATTTATTTCAGAATTACTTAGTTTACTGTATAATTGTGGTTACTGAGCTGATATTTGTCAGTTTCTTAGAATCTGAAATTCATCATCACATGATTTTATTCTTTCAGCTTATGTCTTTGATGACTTTCACAGGAATAGAAAAAGAATACGATCAAATACTGTCTTTACACAAACCTTACACCATAGGGATGGTTGATCTGATCCAATATTGTTGAACCAATACGAGAGAAAACATTGATGAGTAGTCAAGTTGGGATGGGGCCTGCATGTTGCAGAGGTTGGTCTAAAATTGTTTCAAAGGTCTGGTGACAAAAGCTCTATTCCGATGAAAATGTATTATAACTAGTGTATGAAGTATAGACACCTTGTTCCAATAAAAAAAAATCTTTGACTTCTTCCACCCTCACTTTCTTCCCCCTTTCATCCTGCACCCCATGCAACAGCCATACGGCAAGATAGTAAAATTGGAGTTACAACCCATAAAATCAGCTTATATGCTGATGATATCCACCTGTACTTACAAACTCCATTATCTTCTCCAAACTATCAACCTCATTAATTTCTTTTCCAACATCACAAATTACACTTTTAATTGGTCTAAGTCCACCATACTACTACTGAACTCTAACAGCTGGGATGTGGCAACTGACACTGCATCCTTCTCAATCACCACCGGCAACATCAAATTCCTGGGAATTAACATCTCCCCTAAGCTGTCCGAGTTAACTGGCCTTAACTACAACCCACTTTTCAAAACAATAGAAGAAAACCTAAAATGGATGAATTTTCCAATAAACCTCATTGGCAGAATTGCCACAGTAAAAATGACCATACTTCCTATGGTAAACTATCTTTTCTCAATGTTTCCCATCAAGCCTCCAACCTCCTGGTTCAAATCTCTAGACTCGATGAATAAACTCCAGTATGTTTATAAATGGATCAAACCAAATCAGTGTGATTGCTCTTGGATAGAGCTAGAGCAATTATTTTGTAAAGAAATCAATATCTCTAATTTGCCATTTATAAGCCGTTCTATTACTCGTCACCCTGCTTCAAAAACCCAATTGTTGCCTCAGCTCTGACAGCCTGCTGGGACTTTTACCAAATGGCCAACGCCGCAGTATCACCAAGTAAATACACTCCCATTTGGAACAACCTAGATTTTCTGATAAACAAGATGTCATCACAGAACACTAAGGGCATAACGCACCTTAAAGATATCTATGAAAACAACACTCTGGTTCCTCTCTCTCACCTCGTACAGAAGTATATCATTGGAGGAAATCAATTTGTAGAATATCTTCAGATCAAATCTGCTGTTCAGACAAAAATAAATATAAAATTTAGTAAAGATTTAGAAATTACCTTCAATGCTGACTCATTGTTGGTTAAATCAGCAACTGATTTGCATTTTTCTTGGCTCAGAAATGTTCCTCAAGTGATTAAAAACAATTTTTGATAGAAGTTTTGACTGTTTTGAGCGACCGTCAAGAGACATTGACTGCTGGTTTTTTTTGGTTGCAGTTGTAGAGAACACTGTGTTATTTCTAGACAGAAGAAGTTTTTTCCAAACAAACTGTCAAACACTTTAATCCACAATTTTATCAAAACTAATTAAAGAAATCCCTCACATTAGGTTTATGAGGGATTTTTGTGTAAAAGTAAAAATTTTAAAGTAGTCAAACATAAGAAATCATCTATTCTTCATCTGCTGATGCCTTCAGGGTCAAGGGGTCTAATGGAGTCAATCTCAGCTGTCTTTGGTCAAAGGCAAATCATTTCCCAAAAAAAGAGTTCTGTTACTGTAAAATAAAGAGAAAAACTATATTTAATAAACGGAAGTTGGAAATGAGTCACCAGTGAAATTCTGAGTTTGGCAGCAGTTAGCAACAGTGATATTTCCACACTGCAGTTTGTGAGGGACTCAGGTTTGCTTTTAACTCTCAGATTCAGGCTTCAAGGCAGCTGCAACAGGAAGTGCATATTTTAATCTCTGTGTTCATGTTTTAAAGCAAGTTTTAACATAATATATTTTACGGGGGTCTGCCGGAGCAAATCCTGGGCTAACTCCTGTATGATATTGTACGTAACATACTATATATAATATGTAAACATTAGTGTATGTACAAGCAGTTAAAGATACTTGATGCTAGATGCTTGATGTTAAAGATGCATATATATATATATATATATGATGTTAATGATGCATATATATATATATATATATGATGTTAATGATGCATATATATATATTCACACCCACAGTGCACCCCGAGAGCACCCAGACCTCCACCCAATCTCACCATGCTGCACTCCAATACCAAATTCATTCAGATTAAACCAGTTTTGGCTGATTTCATGGTGGTGGATACAGGTATTTATCACAACTGAGATCATGTGTGTTTTTTTCTTCTCCCTCCCTCATACATAATTCAATTCAATTTTATTTATATAGCGTCTATTACAACACAAGTTGTCTCCAGGATCTTTCCAGAGACCAGAACATGACCCCCGAGCAATTATTACATAAACAGCGGCAGGTAAAAACTCCCCTAGTGGGAGAAAAACCTTAAGCCAAACAGTGGCAAGGAAAAACTCCCCTTTAAGAGCGAAGAAACCTTGAGCAGGACCTGGCTCATGAGGGGGGACCCTCCTGCCGAAGGCCAGCCGGGTAGAGCAAGAAATAAGAAAGAATAGAGACATAGAGACACCGTCAAAGGTACAAGATAGGATACATTAGTAACTGTCCTTGGTAGTCCAATTAGACTTAGACTGAATATGGGTGATATATGGATAGACGGTGATACAAGGGGATGAGGACTGCATGTCGGGGTGTCAGCAAGCATCCAACAGACATCCACACAGACAGGTGAAGACAGACACTGGGATGGTCAGAGGCGGAACTGCAGGTCAGCAAGCAGCTCCTGAGGTTCTGGTCCGCAGGACATGCAAAGAAGAGGAAAAGAAGGGCCAGACAAGCACAAAAAACTACCAGAACAATGGACCACAATTAAATTTATGGAATATTGTTAATAAATGAGGGTTGAGGTGAAGAAGAGACAGAGAAGGCAAAGAGAAACAGAGAAGGTGAAAGGCACCACTCAGTGGATCATGTTGGTGCCCCCCTGCAGCAGAGGCCTATAGCAGCATATCTACACCGAAGCTGTTTAAGATGAGCTGCTCTAATCTGGTCCTGTAGCTGCAGCTTTGACTACTGGGCCTGACACATTAAGGTACTAAATATACACCAACTATATGCTTTATTAAACAGAAATGTTTTAAGTTTAGTTTTAAAGGTGGAGGTGGTATCAGCCTCCTTCACCCAAACTGGAAGTTGGTTCCAGAGTGATGGTGCCTGATAACAGAAAGCCCGTCCTCCAAATCTACATTTCGATACTCTAGGAACTACGAGTAAACCTGCACCCTGAGAACGGAGAGCTCTATTAGGAACGTACGGTACTATCAGGTCTTGCAAATATCGCGGCGCTAGGCCATTTTGGACTTTATATGCCAGTAATAAAATTTTGAATTGGATTCTAAATTTTACAGGGAGCCAATGGAGGGAAGCTAAAACTGGAGAGACGTGTTCTCTCTTGTTGGTTCCTGTCAGCACTCGCGCTGCTGCATTTTGGATCAGCTGGAGGCTGTTCAGAGAATTACTTGGACATCCAGCCAACAACACGTTACAGTAATCTAGTCTAGAAGATACGAACGCATGAATTAGTTTTTCGGCATCACTCTGCGAGAGGATGCTCCTAATCTTTGCGATATTACGGAGGTGGAAAAACGCAGTTTTACAAACCTGATTAATATGCTGTTTAAATGACAAATCCTGATCGAATATAACGCCAAGGTTTCGCACAGTTTTACTGGAGGCCATCGCAAGACCATCTAATCCCTTCCTAAGCTGTTTGGGACCACAAACAACAACTTCTGTTTTATCAGAATTTAATAGCAAAAAATTTCTGGACATCCAGTCCTTGATGTCCTTAATACACATCTGAAGTTTGTCTAATGGTTCTGTTTCATCTGGCTTCATAGACAGATACAGCTGCGTATCATCAGCATAACAATGAAAATGAATGCCGTGGTTCTGGATAATACTTCCCAAGGGCTGCATGTATAAACTGAACAGGATTGGCCCTAGCACTGAACCCTGCGGGACACCATAGCAGACCCTCGTCTGTACGGAAGAAACCTCATGAACATGAACAAACTGGAATCTATCAGACAGATATGATTTAAACCAATCTAGAGCTGTCCCTTTAATCCCAACAACATACTCTAGCCTCTGCAGTAAAATGCTGTGATCTATAGTATCAAAAGCAGCGCTGAGGTCCAGCAGAACCAGTAGGGACACTAACCCATTATCTGAGGCCATAAGAAGGTCATTCGAGACTCGAACCAGTGCTGTTTCTGTGCTATGATGCATTCTAAACCCTGACTGAAAAATTTCAAATAGATCATTTCTATACAAATGCTCACACAGCTGGCTTGCAACTACCCTTTCCAGAATTTTAGAGATAAATGGAAGGTTGGAAATTGGTCTATAGTTAGCTAAAATGTCTGGGTCAAGAGAGGGTTTTTTAAGTAATGGTTTGATTACTGCGACTTTAAAAGCCTGTGGCACATATCCTAAGACTAGGGACAAGTTGATCTGTTTCAGTATTGTCGGTCCAATAAGAGAGAAAACATTTTTGAGTAGTCGAGTTGGGATTGGGTCTAACAGACACGTGGATGATTTAGATCCATTGACGACTGAGGTCAGCTCAGAGAGGTCTACAGGAACAAAACAGTCTAGAGTCAGGTCGGAGCATAAGGGAGTCGCTGAGGTTGAGGTTGAAGAAATTCCCACAGCCACTGCCGGGAGGGCCTGGCCGATTTCCTCTCTAATTCTGACAATTTTATTGCTAAAGAAGCTCATAAAGTCTTCACTACTGAGAGCTGCAGGGATGCACGGCTCAACAGAGTTGTGGCTCTTTGTCAGCCTGGCTACAGTGCTGAACAGAAAACGTGGGTTATTTTTATTATCCTCTATTAACACTGAATAATAGGCTGTTCTAGCTTTGCGAAGCGCTTTTTTATACACTATTAGACTATCTTTCCATGCATAATAAATATCTACAGACCTACTAGAGTACCACTTTCTTTCCATTTTACGCACTTTCTGTTTTAACATACGAATATGTGAGTTAAACCAGGGAGTTAAGCTCCTATGGTTAGAGACCCTCTTTCTCAAAGGAGCAACTACATCTAAAGCTGTATGCAACACATCTGCAGTGCTACCAACAAGGAAATCAACGTCTGCAGAGGTAGAACCGAGGTCACAGCCCTCAACTGCTTCACTATGTTCCTCTGTAAGAAGATGAAGAGCAACGGCCTCCCTAAATTTAGTGATAGCTTTATCGGATAGACACCTGCTAAAGTAATTCCTCCTATTATGCGTAACGTTGACAATGTTGAATTCAAACGTTATTAAATAGTGGTCGGATAGGAGGGAGTTTACATGTGACACTAACAGATTATCAAGTTCTACACCGTAGACGAGGACCAGATCAAGAGTATGATTAAGACAATGCGTTGGTTCGTTAACTTTTTGTAAAATCCCCATCGATTCTAGAAGAGAATCAAAAGCCAACTTAAGACTGTCGTTGTCAACATCCATATGAATGTTAAAGTCGCCCACTATGATGACTTTATCTGTACTGATCAATAAACTAGATAAGAAATCTGAGAACTCAGACAGAAACTCCAGATAAGCTCCAGCAGGAGGCCGGTAAACTACCACCAACAAGACTGGCTTCTCTGATTTCCAGCTCGGCAGTTTTAAGCTAAGCGTGAGGCTTTCAAATGTATTATAATCGCATTTAGGTTTGGATTTTATTGTAAGACTGGAGTCGTAGATCGCCGCTACTCCTCCACCTCGACCTGTGATTCGAGGAATATGATAATTAACGTAACTGGACGGCGTCGATTCATTTAAACTAACAAACTCTTCCTCTTGGAGCCACGTTTCTGTTAGGCAGAAAATGAGACATAAGATTAACATAAGATTACAGCTGACACGTTTCTACTTTTGATTGGACGATATTAATCACCTGATCAGTCATTAAACATCCGTTCTCTCTCTCTATCTCGCAGAAATGTCTCCTGTTGTTATTTCAAGGATATGTTAAAAGTTCAGCTGCATCATTTTTGACTGGCTAAATACGACTTTGTCTAGAGACAATAACTGTTTCTCACAGTTACACTTTGTCGATTCCTTCTCCATTAAACACAGAAGAACACACCGGAGGAGGAATTCTCCTTTAAGAGTCATTACTTTAGTGGATGGTAAATTTATAAATGACACTTTATGGTCGTATCAAATGTGTCCACTCTCACTGATCCCCACAAATTAATTGCATGGCATTAGTGGTTTTAAGGAGTAAATTAGTGGAAAATGAGTTTTGAAGCCAAAAAGAGACGCGTCTCTGCTACTTTTATGTTGTCTCAGGACTATGGTGATGTGATTAGATAACACGTAAATAATCTTCTGTTTCACAGTTTGCTTCATTAAACTAATGAACTTAAGTGAAATAATGAAATATTGACTTCAGTGTTGCCACCAGAGAACAGCTGCTAACATGTGGTTCAGTGGTTCAAACTACAGCTTAACATAGTTCTGTTATACATTCCTCAACTACCTTTTCTTATTGTAAGTGAGAACATTTTTTAAAAGTCCCTCCAGGGTTCACAGGCCTTCCTTTGTCTTTGTGAGTTTATAATTTATTCAGCGTATTGTAGGAAAACAGTGATAATCTGATCAATCGTGTGTTTTTTTTTCTTCTCCCTCCCTCATACATAAGATGACAGCTGACACGTTTCTACTTTTGATTGGACGATATTAATCACCTGATCAGTCATTAAACATCCTTTCTCTCTCTCTATCTCGCAGAAATGTCTTCTGTCGTTTTTTCAAGGATTTGTTAAAAGTTCAGCTGCATCATTTTTGACTGGCTAAATACGACTTTGTATGGAGACAATAACTGTTTCTCACAGTTACACTTGGTCGTTTCTTCCTCCATTAAAACCAGAAGAACAAATAGGACATAAAATCTCTTTAAAGAAACTTTATTTTGGTGAATGGTAAATTTAGATTTTTCATAAAAAATGACACTTTATGGTCGTATCAAATGTGTCCACTCTCACTGATCCCCGCAAATTAATTGCATGGCATTAGTGGTTTTAAGGAGTAAATTAGTGGAAAATGAGTTTTGAAGCCAAAAAGAGACGCGTCTCTGCTACTTTTATGTTGTCTCAGGACTATGGTGATGTGATTCATATGCATGTCACAATGTCTGGATCCAATCTACCAGGAACTTTTGACATTCAATTATCCCAAAGCTTTTACTCACAACTGTATTTTGTACGCTGGGGTCAGATGATCTGCTTTGTCCGTCCTTAGACTGGACACTGGCATATACTTATTTACAAAGCTATTTATAGTATACTTCCAAACTACCTGCAGATTTACATTCTTGGAAAAAGCTGTGGAAGTTCTAGTCTTTGCTCCAAAGGCTTGTTTTTTTATCTGCATCTAAAGTCCAAACTGAGATGAGGAAAAAGCCATTTAAGTATGCTGCTCCCTACATTTCAAATCAGCTCCCGTCTCACTTGAACTTCAAGGATCTGCTCTCATTACATGATTTGAAACATCCACACTATCACCCACGAGTACGATGTTATTTGAAACCTTTAGAGATTATGATGAATGGTCATTTTAGACCTTTGTATAGGCAGTCTTTGACGACGTTGTTTTAGTGGTGATCATGGACATGGATCATGTTTATATGGTTGTTTTATGCGTTTGTAACTCTTGATCTCTTAACTGCTCCTCGTCTTATCCAGGACACTCTTGAAAAGGATATTTTGAATCTCAAGTTTCTTTCTCTGGTTAAATCAAGTTGAATCAGAATAAATGATTTAAAGTAAGAGTTAGTTTTGCCTGATGGTGTTAAATTGTATGTTCTTATGAGTTCAAATATAATCAACAGGGAGTTTCAGGATTTCCAAGCACAAGTACATTGTTTGAAACAAGTGTTAAAACTCAGCTCTTAAGATTGAATTTCACTGTATTATGGTGATGAATAAAAACACTCGGCTGTGGTACTTTGGATTTCAGAAGGTGCAGATAAGACACTCTGAGTTGATTTCTGTTCCTTGAGTGTACAGTCCTTTAATATTTGAAGTTTAATGGTTCATTTGGACAGGATCAAATAAAACCTGCAAAACACTATTTGAACTGTGAAAGTTTTGGGAATTTGACAGTTTTCTGGTGTTTCTTAATTAAGTCTGGTGTCAAGTGTTGTAGAACCTAAATGATTCACTGAATCGGTGAAAACTTTAATCCTCCAGAGAACAATATACACTCCCTAATTTGCTGTGCATGTACAAAGCTAGAAATAAATGACATCCAGTCACAAAACAAAATGTGTTTATGGACGAAGAGGGGAAAAAGTAGAATATGACCAAATACAATTCAGGAAGGAACTTCCACTTAAAACAACAGTTTCTGCATCACACGTAAAAGCATGTTCACATTGGTTTGTGGAGGTTGTGGAGTGAGTTTGTGGAGTGAGTTTGTGGAGTGAACTGGGTGAGGGAGTCAATCAAAGTCACAATGTGACATGGTTGAAGGGAATGAACAAAACACTATTTCCATAAGGTCCAGGGATGAGGAGAGGAAATACAAAGTACAATAACGGTCAATCGTCTGCGTCTGTGACTCAGAAATCGACTCAGAAGCACTCACAAACATTTGTTTGACTTCTCACCGTGTTTATTGCTGAAATGGATAATGAACAACATCCAACAACAAGACTGGAGTTTGAGAGCACTCCTATCGAAGATGCTCGATCCTGTACCTCACATGACCTCAACGAATTCCGACGAGAGGATGAAGATTGCAAATAAGGAAATGATTTCCTGCATTACTGCAACAGTCTGAAACTTCAAGTTGTAGAGTTTGAAGAGGACATGAAGAGGCTTCAAACCTCATATATGTCAGAACTGATGGAGAAACTGAAACAGTTGGAGGAGGAGAATGAAATTCTTTAAGTGAAAAGTAAGAAACTGCAAGAGTCCAAAACAAAGATGGATCATGAGGAAAAGATGCTGGAAGAAAGCAAGAAGCAACAAGAAGGGATGACAATGAGACTACAACTGAGGAAAAGACAATTGTGGAGGACAAGAAAAAACTTGAGATGGAAATGAAAATGTTTCAAGCTGCAAAGCTTGATTTTGAGGACAGAAAAGGACAGAAAAAAAGAAAAGACCTGCAATGGTTGTGGCACTTTATGGACCAAGAGAGAGCTGAGATGTGGTGAATGAAGGCAGAAGGAAAAGAAAAAGCTATATTAGTGGAGAGAGCCAAAAAGAGGCTGCAGAGGGAGAGAAAAGTTTTAATGAACTACAGGAAAGAACTGGTTGATCGCGCTGCTCGGGTTTTCTCTGTCCGTCTAATCTCCCGCTTCACCCCACTTTATATATATATACAACTCCACCTCCTCTCCACCTTCTTCCCACCACACTCTTCATTTTTGTCTCATTTGTAATAAATACCTGTATCCACCACCATGAAATCAGCCAAAACTGGTTTAATCTGAATGAATTTGGTATTGGAGTGCAGCATGGTGAGATTGGGTGGAGGTCTGGGTGCTCTCGGGGTGCACTGTGGGTGTGAATATATATATATATATATATATATATATATATATATATATATATATATATATATATATATATATATATATATATATATATATATATATATATATATATATATATATATATATATATATATATATCTATATATATATCTATCTCTTATGTATCATGTATATATATCTATCTCTGTCTCTGTCTCTCTCTCTCTCTCTGTCTCTGTCTCTCTCTCTCTCTGTCTCTGTCTCTCTCTCTCTCTCTCTCTCTGTCTCTGTCTCTCTCTCTCTCTCTCTGTCTCTGTCTCTCTCTCTCTCTCTCTCTCTCTCTCTCTCTCTCTCTCTCTCTCTCTCTCTCTCTCTCTCTCTCTCTCTCTCTCTCTCTCTCTCTCTCTCTCTCTCTCTCTCTCTCTCTCTCTCTCTCTCTCTATATCTCTGTGTGTGTGTGTCTACAGATTTGAACCAGGAGGTTGGAGGCTTGATGGGAAACATTGAGAAAAGATAGTTTACCATAGGAAGTATGGTCATTTTTACTGTGGCAATTCTGCCAATGAGGTTTATTGGAAAATTCATCCATTTTAGGTTTTCTTCTATTGTTTTGAAAAGTGGGTTGTAGTTAAGGCCAGTTAACTCGGACAGCTTAGGGGAGATGTTAATTCCCAGGAATTTGATGTTGCCGGTGGTGATTGAGAAGGATGCAGTGTCAGTTGCCACATCCCAGCTGTTAGAGTTCAGTAGTAGTATGGTGGACTTAGACCAATTAAAAGTGTAATTTGTGATGTTGGAAAAGAAATTAATGAGGTTGATAGTTTGGAGAAGATAATGGAGTTTGTAAGTACAGGTGGATATCATCAGCATATAAGCTGATTTTATGGGTTGTAACTCCAATTTTACTATCTTGCCGTATGGCTGTTGCATGGGGTGCAGGATGAAAGGGGGAAGAAAGTGAGGGTGGAAGAAGTCAAAGATTTTTTTTATTGGAACAAGGTGTCTATACTTCATACACTAGTTATAATACATTTTCATCGGAATAGAGCTTTTGTCACCAGACCTTTGAAACAATTTTAGACCAACCTCTGCAACATGCAGGCCCCATCCCAACTTGACTACTCATCAATGTTTTCTCTCGTATTGGTTCAACAATATTGGATCAGATCAACCATCCCTATGGTGTAAGGTTTGTGTAAAGACAGTATTTGATCGTATTCTGTTTCTATTCCTGTGAAAGTCATCAAAGACATAAGCTGAAAGAATAAAATCATGTGATGATGAATTTCAGATTCTAAGAAACTGACAAATATCAGCTCAGTAACCACAATTATACAGTAAACTGAGTAATTCTGAAATAAATACACTTTCAAAGACAACAAAAATGTTTCTATAAAAAAACAGAAAAAACATTTGATGCTAATATCTTGATGCGTCAGCATTTTTTTATACATTAGTTGAAGTGTGAAGAAATATAAGATTCTGAAGAAATGTTGAGTAACTAACCATTATCTTCGATTGCACTTATGAGGAAGTTCTGACTCTGCCGCGCCTCTCAGACACCACTCTGAACCTTGGTTGAATGTCACCACACACTCTCTTAGATGTGACTGCAGACAAGCTGAGAGAGAGTGAAAGAAGCAAGAACGTCACGTCTTTTTTAAGCACATTCTGTATTTTATTATCAGAGTTATGAAGAAGACAAATCTTAGGGTCAGACGAAAGCTTTGTCTGACCCTATAGCAAATAATAGTTATAATCCTTGTTCTGTGTTTACGATGTTCCCACCCACACCTGTGAGTAGTGACTGAAAGAACCAAATGGAGGATACAACCGGCTGAAATGACTTTCCTCTCCAGGGTGTTTCCGACTCTCACTTCGAGATAGGAGGAGACGTTCATTGTTCCAGGAGAGGCTCGGAGTAGAATGACTGCTCCTCCACATCCAGAGGAGACAGTTGAGGTGGTTCATATGGTTAGGGTATCTCCTGAACAGCTTCTTTAGGAGGTTCACCCACCCCAGAACAACCCAGAATAAATTTTGCACATGACTGACAGGAATTCAACAGTTCTTAACTTCTGAGTTTATGCTATCTGATTTAATAAGGTAATCCAAGACATTTTATGACAACCGTTTCATCAGTTTAAACCATTCCTCAAATACGTTTTGCCTCACACTGGAAGACCTTGGTGAGGTTCCTAATGACTGTACTGTGATGACCTCACGACAGACATCAGCCACACAGCTCATGGAGTTTGACCCTGAAAAATGATTCCTGTTTTTCAGAATCTAGCACTTTCGTCTTGACGCTACAGGGTAGAAATCGGTGTCATATCCTGTTGTCATTGCCTAATTTTGCTAATCAGATGAAAAATCATGTTCTGTTCAGGAGGATGTGGGCAGGAGGTGAAGGCATCTCGACACAATCAGTTAATTAATCATGTTTTTTGGGGGTTTTTTTTATTATAAAATACAGGATGAGATGATCAAATCTGGCCAGCTCCACCCTGAGGTTGTTCCTATAAGTAGCCTGTTTGACTCTCACATCACTGAATCCACCATCATCACCATCAGAGCGACTCAGAACAGACCAAAGATGAAGTCTGGTAACTTTCTTTTTTCCGTTTATTTCATTTTATATTCTTTAACTAGATAGTTGATTATTTTATATAACTTTTAAACCTTCAACTAACTCAGATGCAACGTTTTGTTTAGAATCCCTACAAACTGGTGTTTATATGGACATTTACACATTTCAAACTAGTAATGTATTGATTGATTGCATTTTATTTTCATTTCTTTCTGGACAGTTTAAACCCAAGATATTTATTGTCAGCTTTTTAAAATTTTTTAAATATGCATTCATTTTTACATTTCATAAGTGAAACACACTGCAAAAACAGATGGGAATGCAAAGCTTTTACCACTTTGGAATGTTGTCATTCCTTCTCACATCTTTACTTTGTCCTAACTTGGCCTGTTTTTTTTAATTTAGAGATACCTCTGAATCCAGAGATGCTGCTTCTGGACAAGGTTAACATTTGGCTAAGATTTTAAGCAGCATTTTACTTGTCATTTATAAACGTACCTCCATATTCTAGTACTTGACCAAACAGGATATTCTGCCCTGTAGAAAGAGAAATAAAGAAATCCCGTCCAGTCTTTAAAAAACTTGTTTTTAAAGATTTTGATGATTTTCTCATACATTTGTTGAGAGATCCTCTGTCCATCTTTGGACCTCAAAGACTCGGGGCTTCATGGGCTTCTCACAGCCGAAACCACCGTCCCAGTCAACACTCCTTCACCTCTTTACTAACTTGACCCACCCCAGGTCTGATTGTCTTGTTCAGTTTTTTTTACTCTGTTTCAGGCCTATAAATCTATATATATTCACAAATATAATGTAGAAAAACAAGAAGAAGAAATATCTTGAACTTATAGTATAAATGTGAAAAAATGTAAGAATAACTTTTTTCTTGCATTTCTATCCATTGTCATCATATTCTGAAAGCCTGCTCTGTCTGACCACTCTAGTCATCAATATTTCTCTGATCAATAGGAAAACGATTGTGCTTTCAAGCCCTCTGGGTGGCGCTGTGGCATTTCTCCATCTGCTCGGGAGTCCCCACAATGTCCAAAGACACTCAAGGTGTGTTCAGTTTATTTGCTGTAATTTAATTCAAACTGATTGAATTCAGTTTATATCATTGTATTTTGATTTGGATCAATTTGATTCAGACTGAAGGATTATAATATGGAACATTTTCATCCTCAGTGGATCCTCCGGATGTGTACGACTCTCTATGGATAGACAATGCGGACATCGCCATGGAGACGTATAGGACACCGTTTGTAGAGCACATGAAGCTTGGGGACCTGCAGTCAGACGAGTACGTCAACTTCATGATCCAGGACATCAACTATCTGGTGAAGGTCACAGAAATGCTGAAGCAGATGTCTGAGAAAGTGAAGAGCCCCGAAGACCTCCGGGACTTCTTTAAAGGTCGATATGAGAGCTACAAGAAATTCTCAGAGCAGGTGTTGAAGCAGTTCAACCTCAACGTAAGAAACCATCACACACAAGCCTCAGCTCAAGCTGAACATGTTGTTTTAGAGGGGAAATGTTTGTGTACATTTCTGAATTCAGAATCTCTGAACTTATGTCAGAAAGTCTGACTTTTAAACTCTGCACTCTTTTGTGATAAAAAAAAGAATCAATTAATTTGTGAATTTGCTAATTTAGAATTTCTGACTTTATAAACTTGCACATTTACACACAAATAAATGGATGGATGGATGTCTGACTCTGTGATATATGAGTATCTGATATATGACTGGTCCATACAGGATGTGTCAGGGATCAAACCCATCCCTGCCATGGAGAAGTACCTAAAGGACTACAAAAGCATCATGGAGAAGGAGAAGCCCATCTTCTTTGCCGTCAGCCTCCTTCCCTGCTCCAGACTCTGGATTTGGCTCGCCAATGACCTCGACATCGGCTACGGCAACGCCTACTTCAGCTGGAAAAAGAACAACATGTACGGGAACCCACAGAAACACTACAGGAAGCTTCTGGATGACAATCTGAAGACCGCGGAGGAGATCAAACGAGCCAAAGAGATCTTCCGCCAGCAGATGCAGAACGAGTACAACTTCTTCGCAGCTGCACTCGCAGCTTAGAAATGAAATACATGAGCTTGTTGTTCGGCTTTATCTGTAAACATATATATATACATATATAAAATATATAATATTTAAAATATCTGTATTTTTTTGCAGAAACTAAGTTAAACATGTGTGAATAAATGAGCTTCATCACGTGATGGTGTAATTTATCGATGTCTCTGAGTCCAGTTGTTTTTTTCCTTTGTTAATATGAATAAAACCTCTGCTTGGAAAATCTGGTTTCATCTCTGAACGGAGACGTGTTGGGTGTTGTTTTATTTGACATTTCTGTGAAAATGTGAGGATGACCTAAAGCATCAGTCCCACACAAGCAGAGCTTCAAAAACATCAAATGAGCAAAAATAGAAATGAAAAGTAAACTGGTGTGGGTCTTCCAGATGGAAATGGCTCATAAACACTAAAGGATTTTAGAGATGCCACAGAAGCTTGTTTTCTCCCTAAAATGTTATTTATCTCCTCGTATAGATGTGCTCAACGGTGAAGGTGGACGTTTGAGGAGGTCGTCATCCTAGTAATCTTCATGCTACCGCCAACCATCAGTTCGTAGGAAACCAACGTCGGCTAAATGCTAAGGTCAGTTTTGATATCGCCGTCAATCAATATTTAAAAGGGTTTGTCCCGCTGTAAATGTCTGCCGGCACCTCTGCAGATATTTTGGCGGAGTTCAGCTGAAGCAAACCTAACTTTTTGACTGACATGCAGAGAGTTCAATTCAATTCAATTCAATTCAATTCAATTTTATTTATATAGCGTCTATTACAACACAAGTTGTCTCTAGGCGCTTTCCAGAGACCCAGAACATGACCCCCGAGCAATTATTACATAAACAGCGGCAGGTAAAAACTCCCCTAGTGGAAGAAAAACCTTAAGCCAAACAGTGGCAAGGAAAAACTCCCCTTTAAGAGGGAAGAAACCTTGAGCAGGACCTGGCTCATGAGGGGGGACCCTCCTGCCGAAGGCCAGCCGGGTAGAGCAAGAAATAAGAAAGAATAGAGACATAGAGACACCGTCAAAGGTACAAGATAGGATACATTAGTAACTGTCCTTGGTAGTCCAATTAGACTTCTGTGAATATGGGTGATATATAGATAGACGGTGATAGAAGGGGATGAGGACTGCAGGTCGGGGTGTCAGCAAGTATCCAACAGACATCCACACAGACAGGTGAAGGCAGACACTGGGATGGTCAGAGGTGGAACTGCAGGTCAGCAAGCAGCTCCCGAGGCTCTGGTCCGCAGGACATGCAAAGAAGAGGAAAAGAAGGGCCAGACAAGCACAAAGAAAAAAAAAAAAAAAAAAAAAAAAAAAAAAAAAAAAAAAAAAAAAAAAAAAAAAAACTTGCTGTGGAACACGGCCGTGCCTCGTACGAAGGAATGGGCTTCAAAACCGTCTTCAGAAACTAGTGGGTCACGTGGCGCAATGCTTCGTCCATTTTATATATAGTCTATGTGCAAACCTGTGTAATTACAAAGTTTCAAAGTTCATTCTGAATTTAAAGGAAATAAGTCCAGTTATCTCTGTTGTGAACATACTGATACCATAAAGATTTAACTTTCAAGATGATGAGCAGCAGCACGTATCTGATGTCTCTGACTCATATTTTGTCATACTTTAATCAAAATGATTTGAACAATCATCAGAATGAAGATTAAAAGGTTTATATTCCATCTTATTTGTATAAAGCTGGAGAAACAACTGGCCTGTGATGAGTCATTATTGTTTGTGACTGGACCGCGTAACTCCAGTTCTTACATCTTTACACGGGCTTCCTGTCTGTCACGGAATAGAAGTTAAAATCCTGCTGTTGGTTTATAAATCCAACCAAAACCCTTTAAACCTTTTATGCTCCTCACTTGTGGAACAAACTCCCAGGATGCATCAGGGCTGCTGAAACGCTCAGTTGCTTTAGGGTCAATTCAATTCAGTTTTATTTACATTGGGGCAGCATGCAGCTCCTGAGGTTCTGGTCTGCAAACATGTACAAAAGAGAAAAAAGAAGAGAAAGACCAGCACAACAAACTACAAGAACATCTGGACACAAAGAGGAAACCGAGGGATCAATAACAACAGAAGTCACATCTAAGAGAGTGTGGTGACAGTCAACCAAGGTTCAGAGTGGTGTCTGAGAGGCGCGGCGGAGTCCGAACTTCCTCATAAGTGCAATCCAGGGGGGTCTAACACCACACAGTATTAATGTTAGTGACTTCTGACGGGCGTAGACGGGTGTCGTTAACGCCAACATGTATGACAACTTCACTGAATGTAAATGTAAGAGAAAAAAAAACCTTTTAATAAAAAAAAGACTTATTAAATGGACTTTATTTAGTAACAAATTTGACATTGTGTAATCGTACAAATGTACAAAAATGTAAGTTTATATAGTTAAATTTTCTGACTGTCTCATTGATTTTTTTAAAACTTGCATTTTTCCTGGAATAAAATTCTGACTTTATAACATTTTAAATTTGTGATAAAATATTCCAGAATCACTTACAAAAATTTCTGACTTTTAAAATTCTAAAAGTTTTAACTTTCTAACTGTACAACTTTGCTAATTTACATGTTAATAAGGTTGGAATTACTGTATCCATCCATCCATCCATCCATCCATCCATCCATCCATCCATCCATCCATCCATCCATCCATCCATCCATCCATCCATCCATCCATCCATCCATCCATCCATCCATCCACTTTCTAGACCTGTTTCGCAATTGTGACCAAAACTTTGTAAATTTGTGAGGATTAAAGTTTTCACCGATTCAGTGAATCATTTAGGTTCTACAACACTTGACACCAGACTTAATTAAGAAACACCAGAAAACTGTCAAATTCCCAAAACTTTCACAGTTCAAATAGTGTTTTGCAGGTTTTATTTGATCCTGTCCAAATGAACCATTAAACTTCAAATATTAAAGGACTGTACACTCAAGGAACAGAAATCAACTCAGAGTGTCTTATCTGCACCTTCTGAAAACCAAAGTACCACAGCCGAGTGTTTTTATTCATCACCATAATACAGTGAAATTCAATCTTAAGAGCTGAGTTTTAACACTTGTTTCAAACAATGTACTTGTGCTTGGAAATCCTGAAACTCCCTGTTGATTATATTTGAACTCATAAGAACATACAATTTAACACCATCAGGCAAAACTAACTCTTACTTTAAATCATTTATTCTGATTCAACTTGATTTAACCAGAGAAAGAAACTTGAGATTCAAAATATCCTTTTAAAGAGTGTCCTGGATAAGACGAGGAGCAGTTAAGAGATCAAGAGTTACAAACGCATAAAACAACCACGCGTCTCTTTTTGGCTTCAAAACTCATTTTCCACTAATTTACTCCTTAAAACCACTAATGCCATGCAATTAATTTGCGGGGATCAGTGAGAGTGGACACATTTGATACGACCATAAAGTGTCATTTTTTATGAAAAATCTAAATTTACCATCCACCAAAATAAAGTTTCTTTAAAGAGATTTTATGTCCTATTTGTTCTTCTGGTTTTAATGGAGGAAGAAACGACCAAGTGTAACTGTGAGAAACAGTTATTGTCTCCAGACAAAGTCGTATTTAGCCAGTCAAAAATGATGCAGCTGAACTTTTAACAAATCCTTGAAAAAACGACAGAAGACATTTCTGCGAGATAGAGAGAGAGAAAGGATGTTTAATGACTGATCAGGTGATTAATATCGTCCAATCAAAAGTAGAAACGTGTCAGCTGTAATCTTATGTATGAGGGAGGGAGAAGAAAAAAAAACACACGATTGATCAGATTATCACTGTTTTCCTACAATACGCTGAATAAATTATAAACTCACAAAGACAAAGGAAGGCCTGTGAACCCTGGAGGGACTTTTAAAAAATGTTCTCACTTACAATAAGAAAACGTAGTTGAGGAATGTATAACAGAACTATGTTAAGCTGTAGTTTGAACCACTGAACCACATGTTAGCAGCTGTTCTCTGGTGGCAACACTGAAGTCAATATTTCATTATTTCACTTGAGTTCATTAGTTTAATGAAGCAAACTGTCAAACAGAAGATTATTTACGTGTCTTATCTAATCACCAAAACTTTATCACCAACTGCTTGTACAGTTGAAAGTACTGGGTTTGACGCGTTCCTTTACTCAGTGGTGTTGAGCAGTGCAGTTTACCACAGGTTCTACGTTCTCCTCTGATTCAGAGCTGCCGCCCCCGCCACCATCATCATCATCAGCCAACGGAGCGGATGAAGGGCCTGCTGTGGCAAACATGTCAGTTGGGCCGCAAATATGCAAATTCTATTTGCCGTAAAACATAAATAAATTATAAACATATAAAATTTGCATATCAGAGAAAAAAGGGTAGGAAAAAGTAGGAAAAGCGGAGGGAAAAAGTGGTTGAAGTCAGCCGTGATGGAGGGGGATTGGCATGGTGGGTTGATACCTGGTTGTCCTACGTTTAAATGTCCTTTTATTCCAACACAACACGTTACACACTCATTCACACCCTACAACACACCACACAGTCACCAAACTGCACCCATCACTGTATGAGCCGAACCAGCTTCATCTGAAGGGCATAAAGACGAAGGAGATGATGATCGACTTCTGGAGGAAAACACTACACTCGAGTCCAGTGAACATCCAGGGTTTGGACATGGAGGTAGTGGACAGCTGCAAACTCCTGCGTGTTCACCTCAGTAACAAACTGACAGGACTGGACTGATAACACCCAGGCCCTGTACAAGAAGGGCCAGAGTCACCTCCACCGATTACCAAGGGTGTCAGAAGGAGTGTTGCTGTAGGTTGTTCATCCCAACTCTCATCAGACTGTACAACAGAAGCACAACCTCAATATGTTTTTTTTTCTGTCCTTCCACTTGCACTATTCAGTCATTTTTTTACATACAAAAACTGTTCTTATCATCTGCAATGTTATTTATTAATTTTTCCTGTATTCCTGTATAATATTAAATACATCCAGTGATCGTTTGAAGCAGCATAAGCAAATAGTGTCCACTATGCATCGCCCTCTGGAATTATATCTCCAAATATTAGTGGGACATTCCCCATTTAGACTGACAGCATTGCCCTCCAGGTTTAATCTGTTGGGGCCATTCTTCCCATAGTCATATGAGTATATTCTTTCTGCTTCTTGATATTTGGATAGGATTTTGTGCTCTGATAGACACTTGAATAACATTTTCTCCAACTGCCCTACACCGTCCAGTATCTCGTGCATCCTCCAGTACTGCACAGTGGTGACAGGTGTCATGTGCTCATTATTATTCCCATTCATCGTGAATGGTGGGTTCAGACTGCTCTTACTCCGACCTCTCGGTGTCGCTGTGGGGAAACAACCGCGACACCTTTCCGCGCTGTTTCTCTATTGTACTTCCGGCGTGCTGCGGCGTCAAAGCAAGTGTTTCTTTTATTTTATTTTAATAACATTTTGGCAACAGACAGGCGTGTTAAACCTAACCGGTACCTGCGTGTTGACGCTCGGCGTTTCGCTGACACTGAGATCCAGCATGGATATCCCCAACCCGCCCGAAGGTGAGCAGAGTTTGTGTTTTTATTCCGTGCTAACGTTAGCGAGCCTTAGCTCCAGGGTCCATTGCCGTGTGTGTGAGAGACGGTCATGTGGATCAAACTTTAAATTAGATCAGAGACGGTGAACAATGTTTGTGTTATTAGAGGCTAGACGGAAGTTGGAAGCCTCGAGACGTCGATAGTTGGAAGAGATGCGAACTTAAACGAACCTAAACGCCCTCAAACTGCTGCAAAGATAGACGCCGACGTTAAATCTGAAACGACTCCAAAAGTGACCTGCAGACCCACGAAAACGTAGATGAAAGGACTCAACAAAGTGATCAGGAGAGTGAGCTCTGTCCTGGACTGCCCACTGGACTCTACAGAGGAGGTGGGTGAGAGGAGGATGTTGGAACGCTGACATCCATCATGGACACCACCTCTCACCCCCTGCATGACACTGTCTGGTCTCTGAGCAGCTCCTTCAGCAGCAGACCGATTACCCAGGGTGTCAGAAGGAGTGTTGCTGTAGGTTGTTCATCCCAACTCTCATCAGACTGTACAACAGAAGCACAACCTCAATATGTTTTTTTTTCTGTCCTTCCACTTGCACTGTTCAGTCATTTTTTTTACATACAACAGACCTCCGCGGAGCCCGTCCCGACTCATTACAGGCAAACGCGGGGTTCACCCTGGACAGGTCGCAGGTCTGTCACGGGGCCTAAACAAAAATAAGACTGATGAAATGCAAAAGAAAGAAAGGTTGCCGTGTCAATCATTATTACTGAATTGCAGCAGTAAATTTAAAGTTTTTTTCAACGTTGACATAACAACTGCCTCACAGTGTTTGGGACAGAAAGTGGGCGTGGCCCTGACGACCTGAGGGTTCTTGTTGGGTCATCGTGGACCAGGAGGTTGGAGATGCATTTTGGCCAAAGACCATTCAGACATTTATAAACCAACAGCAGGATTTTAAATCCATTCTGTGACAGACAGGAAGCCAGTGTGAAGACCTAAGAACTGGAATTATGTGGTCCAGTCTCAGCAGCGTTCTGGACTAACTGCAGCTGCTTGATCGATTTTATTTTTAGGGACCTGTGAGAACAGCGTTACAGTAGTCCAGTCTACTGAAGATAAAAGCCTGGACAAGTTTTTCTAAGTCCTGCTGAGACAGCAGTCCTTTTATACTCAATATGTTCTTTAGGTGCTGACTTCACTACTGTCTTAATGTGGGTGTTAAATTCAGGTCTGAGTCCAGAACCAGTCCCAGATTTCTGTCTTGGCTGTTGGTTTTTAGCTTTTACTGCTTCAAGCTGAGTGCTCACGTTTAATCTTTCTTCCTTGGCTCCAAATGCTATTATTTCTGTTTTGTCTTTTTTTTAACTGAAGACAATTCGGGAAGTTCCTTTCTTTAATTTAATCGGTGCATTTGGTCAATGTTTTAATTTGATTATAGCCTCCTGGTGAGATGGTTATATAGATTTGTGTCTCATCTGCATAGTTATGGTAACACATTCTGTTTTGTTTTTATATAATTTGAGCAAGTAGGAGCATATATATGTTGAACAACAAAGGCACCAGAATTGAACCTTGAGGAACTCCACATGTTTTTTGTTAGCTCTGATTTGTAGCTACCTAAAGACACAAAATAGTCCCAGTCTTTTAGATAGGAGCCCAACCAGGTAAGTGGTATGCCAGAAAGTCCTGCCCAGTTCTTCAACTGGTCTATCAAAATGTTCTTGTAGACTGTCTTGAAAACAGCACTGAGATCCAGTAAGACCAAGACTGAAATGTTGCCACTATCCTTATTGGAGCGGATGTCATTAAGGACCGTTGCTGGAGCTGTCTTAGTGCTGTGATGTGGCTGGAAACCTAACTGGAAGACATCAAAACAGTCATCTAGTGTCAGGAGGTTATAGAGCTGTAGAAAAACACCTTTTTCTATTATTTTACTAAAAGGAGGAGGTTTGATACAGGCCTATAGCTGTTCAAACCTGTCTAGACTGTTATCTTTTAAAAGGGGTTAATGGTGGCTGTTTTTAGGCTCTGAAGAAAGATACCTGAACGCAAAGACGTATTTACATTGTGTAGCAGATCTGAGGTAATCTGGGCTCATCAAACCTTCTGACTGCTTTCCTCATTTAAGTCTTGGTGAGGACTTTGTTTTGGGATGTGTAGTGTAATTTTGTGGCAAAAATGAACCTAAAAAGCAGTAAATTAAAAAATGAGTAATAACTCAGTGCAACACTGTGTAAGGTAATGCTCTGCATGAAGCGATTGTGGGAAAAGTGTACGGAAGACTGTACCTCAGTTATAAGTTGTTTTTTTGTTTTTTTTTCTTCAGTGGAATAAGACCTACCTCGACTTATCCTGGCTGACAAAAACGTTAGTAGACCCAATTCTGTTGTTTGATCATGTTGCAGATCAGGAGCTGAGGAATGTCATCGACAAGTTGGCCCAGTTTGTTGCTCGAAACGGACCAGAGTTTGAAAAGATGACAATGGAGAAACAGAAGGACAACCCAAAGTTCTCCTTCCTCTTTGGCGGAGAGTTCTTCAGCTACTACAAGTGCAAGCTTGCAATGGAGCAACAACAGCGTATGTAGTAACACAGACACGTTTACACAGATTGAATTCAGCTGTGTTACAGGAACAGCTTTCAGACACCTTGTGTTTGGCAGTCTTATAACTCTGAGCATGCTCAGCCAACTGCTGCTGGATTATATTCGTTATTAGAAACCTAATGGTACTGAAACCCTGCTGTAGGCACTGGTTGGTGGTGGTATCATCAAGAGCTTGCAGGTTTGCATGGAGTTCTTCTGTCCACCTTGTAATACCACTGAAATGCATTAAAGTTTGCTTTTCTCCACTTAGATCCCTCTACCCACGAAGGGGAAGAGTATAAATCTGAAGGTATTTATTTGTACAAGATTTGCCAGATGAATTCAAAATTCCAGTTGGACGGTCACATTTTTTTTTTTTGCACATTTTGCTGAACTTACCTTCATGTATGCTTGGAAGCTTCCTGGTTTGTTTTCAGTTGCATTGTCATATTCATATGGTTTTCTCCTTAAGTTTCTACTGCACTGTTGTTTTTGAAGCTTGACCTCACGTTTCCAGGTCACATACATGATGAAGCTGATTTAAAAAAAAAAAAAAAAGAGAGGAAATCATGATTCTTATCAGCTCCGTGGTGAAACCTAACTGCTCTTTTTCAGTCAAACAGAACTCCTGGCCTACTAATAAAGTTCAATCAACAAGTTACAAAAAGTCTTGAGTTGATAAATGATCAAAAAATCAATTATAACATGGACCTTTGAGAACTGTGGAGAGCAGGAGGGTCTGCGGTATAAAAAACACAGAGATGGAGTAGAACCTGATCTTCTCCACCTTTAAGCCTCCATCAGATCCAGATGTGGGAAGCTTCTGCTCTGGACTGAGACCAGGGAGCTTCATCTGCTTTTTAAATCTCACACACACATTAAAGTGGCAAAATGTGCAGTTTCTTATACGACCACTAGGGGCCGTCCCTGAAAGGAAGTTGACCGGGATTGACCTCCGTGTTAGAACGTAGAACTTTACAGCTGAAACGAAGCCAGTTTCAACAAAGACTCTAATTAATTAGAGTTAATAGTTAAACATCTAGTTAGTCTAGTTAATTAACATTAATTGAACTACTTAACACCTTTGCTTAATTTGACTTCTGAGCTGGTTTTTAAATCTCCAACCAAGCATAATCATAACATGAGGTTATTTTAATTTTATGGCTCGTTGTTGTAATTGACCCATCAGTAAGCCCCACCCCCTCACTGAGTTATTGTTGCCAACTCTGACAGTCATTTAGACTGTGTGAGAACCTGGTCTCTGGGTGTTTTAGACAAATGTTGGACACAAAAGGACCACCTTTCATAGAGGAACATTTCAAATGGACTTAAATATGTCATGGAGGGATATGTTTAAAATCTAAACATGGAGGTGGTTGGTAATAAGGTTAAATTGGAGGTGATTGTCTATAGAAGCTTGATCTTACTGTTGTTATGGTTACATTCAGAATCAACACTGTTCATGCACTGAAGGGGAAGATTAAATTATTTACTTGAAATTTAATTGGTTTAATTTGTTAAGACATACCTTCAGATCTGCTGTCAGTTACCTGACACTAGTTATAAAGTTATAACTTTGCCCCTGGTGCTCAGATGCTCCATGATCCGATGTAAACTCACAACACTGGTGGAGATTAATAACTAACCTTTGTTTTAGAAAATGTTTGCAAATATTCCATAACACTGGCAAACGCTCAGGATCTTCCAGTGGATTTCTGTCTGCGTTGTAGTCCCTGTGGGTCCCCGATACTATTGGCTCATCTGCTTATGAGGGGCAGGGCTTACTGACAGGTCAGTTGTATTAACAGACCGCCGTGACCAGATCCGATTTAGCCTGGAAGGGTCTTTGGTGTGATGGTGGCTCGACCAGAGCAGCCAGCCAGAAGGTCAAAGGCTGCTAGTGCTAGACAGAGGCTGGGTGGAGGGTAGTAGGCCGCTGTCTCTGGCAGTGGCTGCCAGGTCCAGCCAAGCCAACTTTAACCACCAAACCTTCCAGGTTGGAAAGGTCGGCACTTGTGAAGCCAGCCAGTGACTGTGACCTACAGAAGCTCCAGCTGCTCGGATTGGCCAGGTTGACTGGGAACGTTTAATCTCATCTCATCAACACTGAAGCCAGAAGTTTACATAAAGTTTAGAAAAACCCAAATGAACTTCTTTTTCTGTCTCAACGTAACAGTTTAGGAAAGTGTCGTGAGTTTTTTTTTTTTTTTTTTGCTGCTTTTGCACAAGTTTTTATGCACTTGTTAGTATTAGGTTTGGATGGCTCTCAAAGAACTTCTTACAACATCTTGCTGGATTTTTTTAGTCCATTCCTCCTGACAGCTCTGAGGAATGGACCAGTTCATTTGTGAGATGACTTCAGATATAACTTCTACAGATTCACTTCCTCTGCTTTCCTCATGGCACCTGTTTTTTTAAGAGCACCAGTTACTCCTGAAGCGAAGCTTGCAAGTTTTCATCTTTTGCCTCCAAAAATAACTGATTATTTTGATTAGAACAGTTCAATTTGTAGTCTTATCAGCTGTAAACTGTAATGTGTTTTTTTTTTTATGGTGATCTTGGAGACCTGGTGTTTCGCTTCACGTCGTTACAGAACTGGCTTTTCTGTGGGTTATGATTCTCTTCTCCTGGTTTCAGCAGCATCGTCACAATAGGTGCTGTGGATAACACAACTCATTACCTATTTTATCCTCAGAGATGGTGTGGAGTTAAACAAGCTTAAACATGAACACTAAGAAATTGTTGGCTTTGCATCATAACCAGCATTCTTTTGGTTGGGAAAGTTGACAGGGAAGAAAGAACAGAGTAAACACATGGAGAAAAATTCAAGAGCAGAAGTTTGAGGACATTAGATTAAGGGGGCTGAAACGGGAGGGCAGGACATCTGGAAGTGAATCTGAGTGCTGGACACACTGGTGTAGGAAAGTGCAGAAACTCAGCGGTCCTGAAAACAGAGAAAAATAACCTTCTCTGGTGTCGACCATAAACGAACAAATGTGAACATGCCGTGTTTGTCTTGGACACCAAAGGAGGAAAGTAACAGTGTCCTCCAAGTCTATGTCTGATCCAAAATGTGGTATAAAACAGAAATGTTCACTGCCGGGTGTCTCCTACTGAACCTAAACCGGCTAATTCGTTTCCACAAGTGAAGGACGGTACATCTGTATTTCCTCAACGGTTCTGTAACATCCGGAAGTCTTTTTCCTGCATCTTCTCCCTGTCCTGGCGATGGAGGACAAGCTGGTCTTGGGTGGTTAGTTAGGGTTGGCTGAGCTGGTCTTGGGTGGTTAATCGGGGTTTGTCAGTGTTGCTTCAGTTGAAGCTGCAGCTACAGTCTGCTGGTGGACCGATACCTGACGCAGACGTACGCCAGACGGGGGCCTCGCTACGTCATCGTTTAAGAGTGGTAACAATGAAGCAACACCTCTCAGTTAGATCCTGTTAAAACACTGAAGATACTCAGGACAGTCCGGTTTTTCTTATCACTTAAATCGTACTGACCCGATTATGTACCGGTACCTGTCCAGGGTCATCGATCAGTGAAGAGGTTTTTGCTGTTAATGTGCTCAACTGTTAGATATTTTCAACAGGGGAAGGGAAACATGCACGCGGACTACTTAAGATCATTTATTGAATATTATCATCAAGACATTAAAAATAAACACTTGAAATCAGAACATGAAAAAACATTTCAGTTTTAATGTAGAATAAAAGTTGAAGAGCTAAGAAAGAAGAAATAAGTTGCAAAAGTTCTCCTCGGATGGTGGAGCAGCTCTACGATGTGGGGCGGACGATGGTCGGTTTTTTGCAGCTTACGTGTCACTTCTTCTCGGTGGTCAGTGGTGTCTTCAGATGTGTCCAAATGACAGGCGTTGGGTTTTTTTCCTTCTATGGTACAGACTGCTGGACTTCAGCCTCCCTGTCATGGACTGCATGAGGCGAGGTCATGTGACTGTCAGCCACTAGTATGTTTTTAAGACAACGATGCATAAACAAGCACAGCGGGAAAAGTGATAACAGAATAAAGAGGAAACAGTGAAGTGGTTGAAATGGGCAGGCTTGTATTGGGTATTGTTCAGATTTGACTATAAATGTGTGTGAACCAAACCTGCAGCTATAATGTTGATTATGGTGAAACTGGGTTTGAAGAGTGTCGTTTTGGTCCACAGAACACGTGAGATCCTCCAGGTGTCTGTGGGTTCTCGCCTGCTACGCCTTATTACTTTTGTCAGTCCTACTGCTCTCTGTGGTTATCAGTGGCCCATACCATTGAGTTCTTCAGCATGCATGTTTCTGGGCAGTCCTTCCTTGCAGGTTGATCTTTATTGGCCGGCCGAGTGTTTAGTCTAGCGTAGAGCAGTTTGTCTGGTTGCCACTGGTTACATTGATCGTTATTGACGAATCCTCTCAGCAGCAGAAGCGGGAGGTTTTGATTTGTTGCATGTCTTAAATTTAGTTCCTGCAACTTTTCATCTGCCTGCCTTTTGTCAGTCATCTTCTTTTATTTTTGGGGATCAGTGTTGGAGGAATGTGTCCATGTCTGAGGTCCCGGGCTTCGGCCGTCTCACAGGTCCAAGATTCCACGAGTACCACAGCTCCAGGCTTCAGGTCGACGTGTTTCTCCTGTTGTTGTTTTTTGTAGATGCATTCAACCCCGGTGCCAAAGACGTGGTGGACATCCCTCCTCCACCAATGCCGATGATGGCTCCGCCTCCGATCCCCCCGCCGGCTGCACCCCCTATTGACGAGCTCATCCAGCAGAGCCAGTGGAACCTGCAGCAGCAGGAGCAGCACCTGCACACGCTCAGACAGGTACAGAGGAAACGCATGACGAGCATTAGTGCAGGCAGCTGTCGGAGAAGAAGCCACAAGAGCAGGTGGGCTAATGCCTCCTGATGCGTCTCTATGCAGGAACAGGTGACGGCAGCCATTGCTCTGGCTATGGAGCAGCAGACACAGAAGCTTCTGCTGGAAACTCAGCTGGACATCACAGAGTTTGACAACCTGCTGCAGCCCATCATAGACACCTGCACCAAAGACGCCATCTCTGTGAGCACGTCACGCGTGAAGAGCCCTTCCTGGATGCGTCTGGATAGTCAGAAGAAAGCTTCACCTCAGTCATGTGTCTTGTCTTCCTCCCAGGCTGGTAAAAACTGGATGTTCAACAACGCCAAGAGCCCCCAACACTGTGAACTGATGGCGTCACACCTACGCAACCGCATCACTGTTGACAGCGCACACTTTGAGCTCCGCCTGCACCTCATCTACTTAACCAACGACGTTCTCCATCACTGGTAAACGGAACAAAAATAATTAAAAACGTTTGGATCATTTGCACAGAACGATGAGCATCTCTGCTGGTATTTTTTTTTCTCTTGTTTTGTGAACAAAATAGTTTTTAATTTGGACTAATACTTTGATTAAACAGTGAATTAACAAAAATACATAATGTTACTGTAATGAATCTGAGCACTATTTTTGTTGCAAAGGAGCTCATTCAAGCATGAAAGGAATGATGTTTTCGTGTTTTCCTCCAGCCAGCGGAAGCAGCAGAAGGATTTGTTGGCGGCGCTGCAGAAGGTGGTCGTTCCCATCTACTGCACCAGCTTCCTGGCTGTGGAGGAGGAGAAGCAGCAGAAGATCACCAGGGTGAATACCACTTCTTGACTTTATTAGAAAGTTTGAGATGAATCTGAATGGCATGGGGTCTTTCTTTTTTTAGTTGAGTCAGTTGTGGGGCTTCCTGTAATTCAAATACACTGGAAAGAAAAAGTACCCAAACCCTTGTGATTAACGGGTCTTTAAATTCCTATGAAATGTGAGCCAACCGTCGTCACAATAAGACAAAGATGCATTTAAACTGATAAACTATTATTATTTCTTTTTTTTTTTTTTTTATGAGCACACCAATTAAACATTCACATTACTGGTGGAACAAACTAAGTGAACCTCGGCGTTCCTGCTGGTTGAAGCTCCTTGAGCAGCAGTGACTTCAACAAGATCTTCCAGGATCTCTGGATCAGAGCTGCTCAGCGTTTAGGAGTGCTTCTGGGACGTCTCCTTTTTTCCTCCCCACATACATGCTACTAAGAAGTTTTCCGAAACAATTCACCTTGTTGTTTCATCAGTCCACAAAACATTTTTGCAGTGTTGTAGATTCCCAAGCTGCTCTTTGGAAAACAGTGTTGTTTTGGAGATCATCAGTTTCCTCGGGGGAGTTCCTGATGTTCAGCATGCCTGTTCGATGACTTCAGTGTGGTAGATGCATAGAGATGTTTCAGTTCCAGTAATGTCTTCAGTGGTTCCTCGTGGGTTCTTCTTGACCTCACTGATGATTTGTGTCTTTGGAGTCAGTTTCACTGGAAGTCCACTTCTAGGAAGAGAAGATGCAGAGCCAAACTGTCTCCATTTCTAAACTGTAACTGTGGTCTGATGGATGATCAACTCTCTCAGATTACTTTGTATCTCTTTCCAGATCATCTATTTGAACTTTTGACTTTATTGCTCTATTTTTATCGAGGCTCGAATCACATGAGTAGAGGATTCTTACGAACAGCAAAGTTAAAATGATTGAGTTGTTGTTGTTTGCTTTTTTTAAGTCAAAGTAGCTTTAAACTACACCTCCAGACTCATTCATTAATTTGGACTCCATGAATAGCTTTCAAAGAAGTACACCTCCCCCCTTTCACCCCTGCTGTGGTCCAGCTTCCCTTCATTCATCACTCCTCCGCGTCGTCTAACTAGTCCTGCAGTCTTGCTGTCAAGAAATTCAGCTTTTCTGCACTTTTAAGGCATGGCTGTTGGTTCTGCAGATCTTCATAGTTTAATAAAATATTGTTGTTTGTGATATAAATATTGAATATTTAAAAATCTGTACGTTTGTGGCCATCGTGTGATGCTAATCCTTATTTTTAGCTGTGCAACATGTGCAATTTATATGTTCAAACATTTATGCAGTTTGCACAATTTATACTTTTACACAATAATAACATGTATACAGTTTATGTTAGTAGTTTATGGTTTATTATTGCTTTTTTCCTCTGCAAACGGCGTTAATGCCTAGTTCTGCTTTTCCGTTTGGTTCCTTGCATCCCGTTCACCGTTCGCCCCATCAGCTGCTGCTCATGTGCTCCTATTGCGTACGTACAGCGCCGTGCTGCATCCTTTTGCTTTTTGGAAAGGCGTCTCCAGCCTGGCGGAGGAGTCGGATGGCTCGGTTGGTTCAGGTCCATGAGCGTTCCTTGTAGTTGTGCACAGGTTCAGCACAGTTCAGTTGGAGTTCAGCATCTCAGCATTCACGCCTGCATTCTCAAAGAGAATGCATTTTTTTGGTTAGTTTATGGGTTCACTTACTTTTCCCACCACCCCTGATCCTATTTAATGGGTGCGTTCAATAAAGACAAGAAAATAAAATTGTTTGTTATGTCAATAAAAGACCCAGATGTTGTTACGCTTCATTTTGTTCAAAACGTACTTCTTCTCCGATTGTTGCATCTCCATGCTGTTTCCCAGCTGTTGCAGCTCTGGGAGAAGAACGGATACTTTGATGAAGAGACCATTCAGCAGCTCCAGAATCCGGCTCTGGGCCTCGGCCAGTACCAGGTCAGTGGAGGCACTCTGACGTCAGCTGCGGGACAAATATGTTTGATTTCACTCATTTCACCCGATGTTCGTTTGCATTGAACTTTCTTTCCTCAAGCGGTATGAACCCAAGATATTTGAGGTTTATTTTCATCAACTTCATTTCATCCGGTTTTACTCTTGAGGCCTTCAACACTTTCCAACCAAAGTTGTTACAGGTCTATTAAGTGCTGCTAGAGGTGAATAAAATGTTGTTTCATACAGGTGATGATCTGGTGCAACGCAGCATCCGTGAAAAGCTGGATGTGTGAGAGCAGATCTGGGCCAGTTTTAAGTTCTTGCTCTTCTAAGTGTTCCTGCATTTGAGGATTCGGAATCATCTCATGGACGATGATGAAATTGTTGTGGTCTGATGCATACACTTTGTCCACATGCCAGGCGTCCCTGATAACGGAGTACGCTGCGGTGGTGCAGCCCATCCAGCTGGCCTTCCAGCAGCAGATCCAGGCTCTGAAGACGCAGCATGACGAGTTTGTCTCCAGCCTGAAGCAGCAGCCTCAGCCGGCTCCTGTGGCGCCGCTGGCTACCCCCTCTGAACCCGAGAAAGCCCCACCTATGACCACACAAGCGGGTAAGAGGGTAGATGCAGCACACGCGCAGCAGCGCATCAGTTTCTTTTTTCTGTTGTGACAATGTATTTGAAATGAAACAATCAAGACCTGACTAAGATATGCATTTTAAGCATTGGACAAAGTAGCCTAACTATTATTTTTACCTCTTGCATGAAGAATATTTGCAGTTAATGACTGAAGTCTGGAGTAGATGGTTGTAAACTCTGTATTTACATCCATGAAGGTCTCTCTTTGTTGTCGACGTTGACTGATCGTCTACCTTCTCTGGAACATTCTTCACTTCTGTTGTTGTGAAGGAGGTTTTCTTCACCAAAGACATGATTCTGGGATTATCAACATTAGTTGTCTTCTGGGACTTCTGGTGTAGAGTTGAGATCAACAAAGCTTTTTTTTTTTTTTTTTTTTTTTTTTTTTTTTTTTTTTAACGAAAGGACCAAATTGTTGATTTGACCACATACAAGATTTATGCCGGTTTTTCAGTCTCCTGATGAGCTCCTTCGTCTACATTGAGATCTTCCTGGACTTCATATTAGTAACTCCAGTCAAATGGCTGACAAATACCAAATCAATACCTGATATTATCTCCAGACCTTTGATCTGGTTTATTTTTTTAAGGAATTGTGGTCAATTCACCCTTTCATGGACAATAAACTTCCTTTCAGTCAATAATACTCTGACATTTACAGGTCCTTTTGCTTAAATTAGCTGTTATTCCTAAATAGAAAATGCCTCATTTTTGTGAAACTTCATTAAAAAAAGACTTTGCTTTGATTACAGTGAGTGAGTGAGTGAGTGAGTGAGTGAGTGGGTGAGTGGGTGAGTGGGTGAGTGAGTGAGTGGGTGAGTGGGTGAGTGAGTGAGTGAGTGAGTGAGTGAGTGAGTGAGTGAGTGAGTGAGTGAGTGAGTCAATGGGTAACACATTGAAACTACTTTGTAAACCCTAAAAGGAAAAAAAAAAAATAAAGGTGCTGTATGAGCATTTTTTATTGGTGTTACATTGATTCAAGTCCAGGACCTCAGTAGAACCTCGGCGGAGCCTCAGTAGAACCTCGGCGGAGCCTCAGTAGAACCTCGGCGGAGCCTCAGATGCCTTGCTACCGTAAGTGGTCTCCAACAGCACCGTCCCCTCATGTTTCTCTTTTTATTCTTACCTGTGTAGGGGACACGAAGCCTCCGATGGTAGGTCCTCCTCCGGGGGACTTTGAAGGAGCTCCACCAAGACCTCAGGACTCCAACAACTCCAGTGGACCCTCGGACATCCCACCTAACAAGCCTGGATGGTTTGACCCCCAACACGTCGGACCCTGGAACCCCAACCAGCCGGTAACAAACCTGTCTGCTTGCGTGGATCCAAAATCTAACTCATCACACCAGCGTGACACCTGAGGCAGCTGTTCAGATCACAATTGGCCTTTGTTTGGTTTATAGACCCGTGATTGAGTGTGTGCTGTTAATGTCTTCCTGCTTTGCAGCTAAAGTTGTCCCTGCTAGTAAATGGCCTTTGCAAAGGAAAAAAAAGTATTATTTCTGTTAAAGCACCAGAGTTTTATTGAAGAAAACAAAAGAAAAAACTGCCTGTGCCACAAGATTGAGTGTTCTCGCTCACCAACGGCCGTGATCGCCACCTGCAGTAACGCTTTGGTTCGGTTAGGCTGTTTGTGTGTGGCAACAACTGAATGATGACAAATTGGGAAATTATAAATATAATATATTATAAACTCCTTTATTACATTCATACTTAGGAGGGACTCCTTTTCACTGGGATATAATTAAGCTCCATCTAGCTTTCTTTGCAAACAAATCGAGGGCATCACTTTTTTTAATCCCACAGAAGTGCAGTAAATGTTCATGAGAGCAGATTAGTCATTTGTCCATGTGAGTCCTCACCAACATCTCTGTTGTTGCTGCTTTTCCAGCCTCCATTTGATCCGAACCAGCCTCCGCCTCCCTGCCCACCGTGGAACAGCCACGAGGGAATGTGGAATGAGCAGAGGGACCCTGGCAGCTGGAGTGGGGGTCCTCCCAGAGAAGGAGGGCCCTGGAGCGGCCCGGGCAGCTCTGAACCAGGCCCTCCGTCCTGGAACTCGTTTGACCAGCAGCCTCCATGGGGGAACCAACCTGACCAGCCCCCCTGGGGTCAGAGGGAGCCCCCGTTTCCTCCTCGTATGCAGGCACGTGTCTCTAAAACTATGACATCACAACTTGTCGACCTTGTTTTAGAACACGCTTAACATTTCTGTTGTGCTGTTTCTACAGAGACCCCCCCATTTCAGAGGGCCTTTCCCTCCCCACCAACAGCCTCCTCCTTTTAACCAGCCCCCCCCTCCACCACACGGTTTTGGACGCTTCCCCCCACGCTTCATGCAGGACGACTTTCCTCCCAGACACCACTATGAGAGACCATACACCCCTCATCGATTCGACTACGCTCAGGGAGATTTTCCTGGAGGTCAGCAAACACACACACACACACACACACACACACACACACACACACACACACACACACACACACACACAAGGACCAGAAAAAAAACATCTGCTGTGGCTCCTGTGGGATTTAAATAAAGCTGATTGTGTCTGCAGAAATGCCAGGTCCTCCTCCCCCTCACCACCCCAACCAGAGGCTCCCTCCTCCAGGTATGGCAGGGGATCATCCTCCCTGGGGGGGAGCCCAGCACCCGGAATTTGGCCCCCCTCCACACGGCTTCAATGGTCACTCGCCTCACATGCGTCATCGGCAGCATCCTGTTCAGGATGACCCCAGTCTGGTGCCCAATGTCCCCTACTTCGACCTGCCTGCTGGGCTCATGGCTCCGTTGGTCAAAGTAAGTCTCCAGCTCCTGACAGGAGGAAGGAGGGTGAAAATAAGCTAAAATCGGCATCAGCAGATTAAACTGTTTACAAGGTGACAAAGAGATCATTCATCATGTTTTTAATCCTATGACAACGTATACTCACCAAGCACACAAAACAGTCAAAGGTTTTACTGCTGTAAAGACCATTTTTACCTTAAAGGAACTGTCTGGTGATTTTCTTTTTTTTTTCTTTTTTCTCCACATAGCTGGAGGACTGTGATTACAAACCTCTGGACCCCAAGGACATCCGTCTGCCTCCTCCGATGCCGCCCAGCGACCGACTGCTTGCTGCCGTGGAGGCCTTCTACAGCCCCCCTTCCCACGATCGACCCAGAAACAGGTAAACGCTTCCTTTCAAAAGGCAGGTGTAAGTTCTGAGTCACCCTGGTCATGGCGATTCTTCCTCCGTTCAGCAGCCTTGGTCAGTGCAGACTTACTGCAGGAAGTTTCCCCTCCTGAACGCTGAGGAGGTTTTGAGCTTTTTTTTTTTTTTTAATTTTTAATTTTTTTTTTTAATGAGTTCTAAGCTCTCAAAACTGCGTTCACCTTGAATCTTCCTGGACTGTCTGAAAAACATTATGGTAAAAATTAAAGGATTATAAGAGCAGTCAGTGAAGCTGGTTGCACGTGCAGCAGGTCTGAGCAGAGTTTACAGCTGCAGTTGTTCCTCCTCTAGTGAAGGCTGGGAGCAGAACGGCCTCTACGAGTTTTTCAGAGCCAAGATGAGAGCCAGGAGGAAAAAGGAGCAGGAGAAACGCAACAGGTGAGCCTCCAAAGCATTGAATTTTGTTTGATGTTGTAGTTGAAGGAGTTATTTATGCATTTATTTATTCTGTGGGGACTAAAATCTATACATGGTACATCTACCAAACTGGTTATAGGTTTCAGCTGCAACATGACCTCTAACATTTGAAAGTTTGATTTACATTTGACTTCAGATCTGAAGAACTGTTGAGACTAGAACAGAAATTCTTTTTGCCTCAAGTTTCTTTCTAGTTTAGTTTCTTGCAAGTAAACTGAGTTGGATTTTCATTATTCAGATTTACTACCATTTTCAGAAATCTGTGAGTGAAATGAACTAGTCTAACCTTCTAACTTTAAAAAAAAAAAAAACTGTTATCCACAGAATATCAAGCTGGGATGTCACTTTGAATCAACCTCTCCAGAATTTGATTCAAAGTGACATGCCAGTTAGGTTTGTAAGTGTGGCCCAAAGTGACCGTTTACCTAAATCTAGTTATGTAATGATCCAAACTTGGTACTGACAATCAGTATTGTACTATTTGTACTGGACCTAAATGACTCTGAAACACCTGTTTTCCAGTTCGGTCCATTGACAAGTGACAAAATAGGAGAATGGCGTTTCAGCCTATGTGTTGAAGTTGCCATGGTAAAAGTAAATGTAACTGGAGTTCTTGTTGGCGCCTGAAGGTATTTGTCATCACACAGGCTTTGAGCTTGATGTAACATAAACCTTTGTGACTGCATGATGCAGCCACGTGTCTTAATCTCAGTGTTGCTCTTCTGCTGATCCGGACTGTTTCATAATGTGTTTTATCAGGTAAAACCATTAGATCATTATGTCATATGTGGTGGATGTAGGCTGAAGTTGTAATATATAATTACACTATGTACTGCATCTGCTGTTATGACTTTTTTTATGACGTTTTTAGCTTTTATCTTCTGAGTTAAAGATTTTTTTTTTTTTTTTTTTTTTTTTTTTTTTTTTAAAAAGCTTTTTCTTCTGACTGCATTATGTCAATAATGGGCAGCATGCTGGCTAAGTGGTTAGCACTGGTGCTTCACAGTAACAAGGTTCTTGGTTTAACTCCTAGGCTTGGCAGAAGTCTTTGCATGTTCTCCCTGCGCTTGCATGGGTTCTCTTCCGGTACTCTGGCTTCCTCCCACAGTCCAAAAATATGCATGTTCAGGTTGATGGACAGTCAAATAAACTAAAGTGTGTGTGTGTGTGTGTGTGTGTGTGTGTGTGTGTGTGTGTGTGTGTGTGTGTGTGTGTGTGTGTGTGTGTGTGTGTGTGTGTAAAAAAAAAAAAATAGTTGTTTGTCGTACGTAGGTAGGTAGGTGCGATGGTACACCTGTACATATTCATTTGATGCTTGCATCACCAAGTTTTTACTGTAAAACCAACAATCATTCACCATTGTCTCCCCAACTGCAACACTGGATGTTGCAGTTGGTGATCTGGATTTTGTTGATACTAGTCTGGTTGAAGCTCTGTCGACATCAAGTATGCCTATCCAGTGACATTCGGAGGTAGATTCTTCTGTATCTGTAGGTACCACCTGCTGAGAATCAAAGAACAGACTCATTCTCTGCATCAAAGAGGAAAAGAGTAGAAGAGCTGGCCAGCCTCATGTTTTGTGTCCACACGCAGACACTCACAGTTTAACGGATCCATTTGTGTTTCCCTTTCAGAGGTTCTTGTCACTGGAGGCCTCATCAATTTTCAGTGTGGGAGGGTCTCAGCTTGTACTTGTGTCATGACCTGTCCTTGTTTCCTTCTCCAACTCCACACTTGGTCTTTAGTGGTCGTGTAACCAGTCGCTCCAGGAGTCGCTCTCGGAGCAGAGGAAGATCTTCATCTCGCTCCAGCTCTCGCTCCTCCAAGTCGTCCAGGTCACGGTCCCGGTCCTCCCACTCCCGCAGCCGCTCCCGCTCGTATTCACGATCCAGGTCTGTAATGTGTGTGTGTGTGTGTGTGTGTGTGTGTGGCTGCACAGGGGATGGGTTGTATGTACGGTGGATGTCCTGGTTTTTTCAGGTGTTCAGAGGAAGGTGATGAGTTATGGTGCTCTTAGTCATCCAGGCCTCCCACAAGCAGAGGACTGGTTTTTACATGAGCACATATAAAGTCCAGTTAGGGGTTCAGACACATCTGCTTATTCTGAATAGTTACAAACGTCAAAACTTCTGACTTCAACTGATGCCACAACTGAGAAGTTATTTTCCTTGGATGTTGTAAAGACTAAACTCAGTTATTGCTTTAGGTAAATTATTTCTTTGTTGTAACAAAGCGTCTTGGTAATAAATCTTACACCGGTGGAAAACCTGTTTATTTCCTTTTTAAATGGTGCCATTTTTGTAAGGAGCATGTATTTGTGGGATGAGCAGCAGAGCTGAGTACGTGGGTCGGACCCATGATAAATTTGTCAAACCTTTTATCCTAAAATGCTTTTTATGACCTTACATGTGCTTCAGACCTTCTGCTTGTTTTGTGATCCAGAATTATGAAGCAACACCTCAACCAAAAATTTGTTAAAACATAATATTTGTATTATGGTCATATTTTCTGAAGAATCGTCCTCTCCCACTGCTTCAGGCACCCTGAATTTTTTCAAATTGCAATTTTTAAAAGTACTTTCCTTCAGAAATCAGAACCAGTTCGTGGAACAAGCCCAGATCACCATCACTCCACCACCGTGGTTTTTTCTCCATATGTGAGAAGTAAACTGAGGATAAATTCATAGATTAAGAGAAAACACAATAAACATGAGACAGTAGGACGGAGACGGATGAGGTTGGAATGCATTGGAGTGTTAATGCGTTTTCTGGCTGATGACATCATGAATGAAACATTCCTGATACGACGTCTGCAGTTGAACTCTGGCTGACACAAACTCAGCCAACAGTTCGACATCTGGCTGCAGAGATGCCTCTTCACAGTAATGTCTGTTAACAATACTAATATTCAGTACTTGGCCAGAACAAACAAACTTGTAAAGTAACATCTAACTATGGAGACGCGTTTGTACCAGGCTGTAAATATATTCATTTGTGCTGCCAAGTTGGGCATTTTTAACGTGGTCGTCGGTGAAGATGGACTTGCGTTTGTCGTCAGCTCCTAGTGGTCAGTGAAGGACATGCAGCTTTTGTAACGTCCACGTTGGTTCCACCCAGAAGTTCCCGCTTGGTTGTAACAGAGGTTGTATGTTGTAGCATCATCTTTAGGCTCCTTTAGTTTCAGAAGCCTGTTTTAATCTGTGCATCCTAACCCGGTTCTCTTTAGGTCCCGAAGTCGATCCAGGTCCTCTCGGAGTCGCTCTGGGTCCAGATCCAGATCCCGCTCACGTTCACCCACCAAGCGACGCCGTGCTCCTAAATCCCGGAGCACCTCTCCTCCGTAAGTCAACCACCTGCACTTTGATAAACTTTTCCAGAAGCAAGACGTGTCATGCATGACCTCCTGTCTGGCTCGCCACAGCTCCACTGCAGGGCTGGGCGCTGCCCCTTCCAAACAGTCTACCGATGCCAGGTTAGGAGAGGAGAACAAGGGCCATCAGCTGCTCATGAAGATGGGTATGGCATGTTCCATATCACATTGAGGAAGACCTGCGTTTCCTGTCCGTAACAGATTGTCATCTGGTCGGTTGTGTAGGTTGGAGTGGTTCTGGAGGTTTGGGGGCCAAAGAGCAGGGCATCCAGGACCCCATCAAAGGAGGAGACATCAGGGATAAATGGGACCAGTACAAAGGTGTGGGAGTCTCGCTGGATGACCCTTATGACAACTACCGCAGGGCCAAGAGCTACAACTTTGTTGCTCGCATGAAGGCAAGAGAGGAAGGTAACAAGCTTTTATCCACAGATATATCACTTCTCTGTCTCTCTTTACGTCTGCTGTGGAATAAAAACGGATTTGGAAAATTCTCTAAGAAAGATCAAACTCTTCTCCTCTGTGTGGTTTAGTGAACCGAGAACCCCAGGAAACCCCTCCCACTGACTGACTTCATCAGGCTCCATCCACCTCACCTCTGCTGCCACGCCCGTGTTCCAGTCAGGATTCTGGTCACAATTCCCAAGTCTTTCCTGTCTCCCAGTTCAGAGAGCTGCAGTACCAACAACACGCTCGTTTTTCGTGTATTTGTAGGGGAGGTGCACGCTGGAACCGCAGGAACCAAGGCCTTCACTGCGCTGAACTCGAGGTCTGACTCGGCAGTTGCTACACAGGATTCCTCCGAGTCATAATCCACCTTCTCCGACCTTTTTTCATCTCATCGTTGTCACCTAAAAAATTGGGACTAGAAATGTGCTCTGAGGATCAAACGGCTCATTAGTTAACATCATTAATGTGACACTTATTCTGTTCACTTCATTCTTTTAAATTGAATAACTTTGTTGAAGTTTATTGAAATAAAAAAAGAAGTCGTGTTGGCGAGATGAGAGATAACCTAGAGATAACAGGGCCTTCAAGCGAGACACAACTAGTACCAGTTATGGTTTGTTTTTAACTGAAAACTGTTTCATGGGAAGATTTCCGAGATTAAATGTTAGTCTGTTGTTTTGTTCGTAGTAAAACAGGAACTGTAAAAACAAAATGTGAATATTTTTCTCCACCAGCGCATTGTAGAGAGATCAATAAACACATCCCCGACTCACACGCGCGTTTGTCTTGTAATCTTGTGGGATCTTCGTACAAATTCTCTAAAATCTTTCAGATCATGGACTTTTAATCATTGATTGGGATTAATGGAGTAAGAGATTGATGGGTGGATCAATTCCAAAGGCAGAACAGTTTATCAGTAGATCCATGTTCCTACCTTCACCTGTGCAGATAGCAGCTAAATAAATGAGTTTCACCTTCAGAGACTGAATCTCTGTGATGATTAAACATCCTCCTTTCTCTCCATTCTTCTCCCCCTCCACATCCATGATGTCCCAACAAACCATACTGCTTCGGTCCTCTGGGTTTGCTGTCATGGACTTTAACGTTCGACTCGCTCAGCGAGGTCTGTGGGCTCTAATATCCAGCTCTTATGTGCTTTTTTAAACAGAAAATACAGTGGATATAAAAAGTCTTCACCTCGCTGTTCAAATGCCAGGTTTTCACAATGTAAAAAAAATGACAGCGAGATAAATGATTTCACAACTTCTTCCACCTTTTAATGTGACGTATAGGCTGTACAACGCCACTAAAGAACAAAAGCCATTAAAGGGGGAAAAAATATAAAACTTAAAATAACCTGGTTGCATAAATAAAGTAATACGTCATTGCAGCACCTTTATCTTTTATTACAGCAGTCCTCGGCAAGGAGCCTGTCAGCGTGCCACTTCTTGATGTGGCAATATTTGCATCTCCTGTGGACAGCCCTCTTCAGATCACCCACAGATGTTCGATGGGATTCAGTTCTGGACTCTGGCTGGGTCATTCCAAAGCTTTAATCTTGTTCCGGTGAAGCCATTCTTTGTTGATTTAGACGTGTGCTTTGGCTCATTGTCGTGCTGAAAGATGAAGTTACTCCTCATCTTAAGCTTTCTAGCAGAAGGTCGAAGGTTTTGTACCAACACTGACTGGAACTGTGCGTAATTGCCTCCACCCTGACTAAGACCCCAGTTCCAGCTGAAGAAAAACCACCCCAAAGCATGATGCTGCCACCCCCATGCTTCACTGTCGGAAGGTGTTATTTTGGTGATGTGCAGTGTTGTTCTTGCGCCAAATACACTTTATGGAATGATGTCCAGAAAGTTCAACCTAGGTTTCATCAGACTACAACACATTTTCCCACATGCGTTTGGGAGAGTTCAGATTTCTTTTTGCGAAATTAAGCTGGGTTTGGATGTTCTTCTTTGTAAGATAAGGCTCCCGTCTTGCCACCCCACCCCACAGCCCAGACATGAGAAGAAGACGGGACATTGTTGTCACGTGTACTACACAGCCAGTACTTGACAGAACTTCCTGCAGCTCCTTCAGTGTTGCTGTCGGCCTCTGGGCCTCCCTGACTAGTTTTCTTCTCGTCTTATCAACTTTGGACGAACATCCTGTTCTTGGGAATTTAACTGTTGTGCCATATTTTCTCTACTTTGTGTTCCATGGTATATTTAATTCCTGGGAAATTCTTGTGTAGCCTTCACCTGACTGATATCTTTGAATAATGAGATCCCTCTGATGCTTTGGAAGCTCTCTGCGGACCGTGGCTCGTGCTGGAAGACGGGTACAAAAATGTCACTTTAATTGGTGACAGGTGTGTGCTGACTCCGGTTTCACATGAGTTAAACCTGGAGCCACATCCCCAGACCCCCACATCCCCAGACCCCCACATCCCCCTATAAAAGGGTGTGCACACTTTCAACCACATTATCTCAGTTGTTTATTTTTACTTCACCTCCCTAAAATCTTTGTTTTTCAATTGCGTTGTACAGGTTATACGTCACATATTAAAGGTGGAAAAAGTTGTGAAATTATTTATCTTGCTGTCATTTTTTTTACATCACGAAAACCTGGCATTTGAACAGGGAGGTGTAGACTTTTTATATCCACTGTATTTCTATTTCTCTGAATCTGCATTGACTGGGGTAAATTTGCCAGAACATCTGCTCCTGGGAAAATTGGCAATGCCTTAAATGTTATATTTATGTATATATGTTATATTTATTTTATTACCAGCACTGATGTCTTTCCCTCTTGGCATTATGTTGACACGTGTCTAAATGTCCCAGACCAGCAAACTTCCAAAACGGCTGGATGATCAGTTCATCAATGATAGTAATAATCAGCACCTGGCTGCATCTTATCCCCCAAATCCTATAGAAGCACTAGCCAGTGTGCCACCTAATCTTTTGTTAATAATAATAATAATAATTTTTTTTTAAATTTATTAATACTAATAATTAATAATAATAAACATAGTAAACTAAAAAAGGCTGCATTTCCTTTGAAAATACAGCGTTGAACCGTGATGAGCTGAGCTTTACTGATAAAGAAGCTGAACTGCTGAAAATCAAAGACATTTACGCAAAATAGGAGGAATTACTTTAGCATATGTCTATCCGCTAAAGCCATTACTAAATTTAGGGAGGCCGTTGCTCTTCATCTTCCTACAGAGGAACATAGTAAAGCAGTTGAGCGCTGTGACCTCGGTTCTACCTCTGCAGACGTTGATTTCCTTGTTAAAGTCAAAGTCACATTTATTGTCAATTCTACCACATGTGAGGTACATACAGAGAATCAAAATTACGGTACTCTCAATCCCTCGGTGCTACAAAATAAATAAATTTCTCGAACAGCGCCCCGTTGCGAGAGAGAGAAGCCGCTGCGTGTACACGTGCCGCAATCTTGGATAATTATTGTTATTATTAACCATCTTGTCGGTAGCACTGCAGATGTGTTGCACTCAGCTTTAGATGCAGTTGCTCCTTTGAGAAAGAGGGTCTCTAACCGTAGGAGCTTAACTCCCTGGTATAACTCACATATTCGTATGTTAAATCAGAAAGTATGTAAAATGGAAAGAAAGTGGTACTCTAGTAGGTCTATAGATATTTATTATGCATGGAAAGATAGTCTAATAGTGTATAAAAAAGCGCTTCGCAAAGCTAGAACAGCCTATTATTCAGTGTTAATAGAGGATTATAAAAATAACCCACGTTTTCTGTTCAGCACTGTAGCCAGGCTGACAAAGAGCCACAACTCTGTTGAGCCGTGCATCCCTGCAGCTCTCAGTAGTGAAGACTTTATGAGCTTCTTTAGCAATAAAATTGTCAGAATTAGAGAGGAAATCGGCCAGGCCCACCCGGCAGTGACTGTGGGCATTTCTTCAACTTCGGCGACTCCCTTATGCTCTGACCTGACTCTAGACTGTTTTGTTCCTGTAGACCTCCCTGAGCTGACCTCAGTTGTCAATAGAGCTAAATCATTCACATGTTTCCATGGTTCTGGTTCTTTTCTAGGGTAGTTCTGGTTCTGTTTGGGTTTGTTCTGGTTCTGTCTGGGGTCAATTTACTACAGTCTTAGGTTGTTCTGGTTCTGTTCAGGGGGGTTCTGGTTGTGTTCGGGGTCGTTCTGGTGTCATCCCTCACTGGAGCTTGAAGTGCTTTGAAATCCATTATAAATGCTGAATTTAGAATAAAACTCAAAGTGTTATATTTCAAAAACTATAAAACATTTCAAAAAGCTGAAACAATTTTACCAACTGTTTCAGCTTTGAGGTTTGAGTGAGTAGTTTAAAGTTTGAATGGTGTCTCTAGCTGAAAGTATGCTGAATTAATAAGGTCTGAAAGCAGCTGAAGATTTTCAATGATATGAAGGCTTCCTCATTATATTCCAATAGGAAGGAATTTGAGAAAGAGGATCTCAATAATAATAATAATAATAATAATAATAATAATGGTGGCACTGCGAGAACAGTTCTATGTTGTTGCTGTGTCGTTTGATCCACTGGGACGGTCCCGCTCGGACTCGTTCTTGGTCTCCCGCCTCTCAACGCTGCAGACGTCGCGTCTTGTTCCGCCTGTGTGGATGAAAGTGCAGCTGCAGTCACTGGGGGGCGCTGCTAACCAAGTGCAAACACCGAGAAGCGTCTCTAGCGCTCCTGACTGGCTTCAAACCCTGACAAGGACGAGTTGTTCAGAAAAAAAACTGAAGAGAGGCAAAAAAAAAAAAAAACAATCCTAGAGAAAAGTAATCAAGAAAAAATGCTGACGCTGTCATGACAGTTTACCCCAGTAAAGGTGAAAATTACTTGGATGATAGCTGTCTGTGGTTGTCTGTTCTCAGGAGTTAAATGTGGCTCCACAAGGCAGCTCCAAAAGTCTGGAGTGAAACAGAAACACATGAAAATGATTTGCAGGCTGTTTAAGCTTTGAAAAGGCGCTGCGACTGATTGTCTGCTGGGCCGTAAGTCAGACCTGCCAGGACCGCTGACGGCCTCCCTCACACGTCCTCATCCATCACGTCCATCAAACACTCACAGCGCATGTGGAAAAAGTGAAAACAGTTATAAATACATGTTTTTCGCTCTATTTCATAATTCACATTTCATTATATTTATAACGATATAATAAACGTGTCAAGTCTGGAGCCTGGAGTCTCCTCCTGAAGTTGTTGGTCTGAGGAAAGCAGAAGGTAGATTCATCCTTCCGAAGTTAAGTGAATCCTTCCTGGAAGACGTTTGTGTCGTGGTGGCAGATTCTTGTTACTAGAAAACATTTTTATACACTGCACCACAGTTATGTGCAGAAGTTAGTTCTCCCACTTTAAATCCATGCTTTTTGTAAACAAACAAACAAAAAAAAACATAAATCACCTGCTTGTGAGTGGCTCTAATATAATACAAACAGCAAATGTCTTTATAAATATTTTCCCATCATCCATCCATAATTTATTTGACAAAAGAGAAGCCAAAAGAGCAAAAGGTGAGCAATACTAAGTACCACCTTACCGAGGATGTACAGCCAGGTGATCATCAGCAGGTGATCAGACCTTTATAAAAGCAGATACTTTGGCAATTTGTTGGTCTAGGACATTCAGGTGGTGGTGTTGCAATGCCAAGAAGGTAAGACATCAGCAATGGTATTAGAAAAACAGCTGCTGATATGATTTTTATATGCGTTTATAAAACAATTTCCAAACAATCTACAGCGAAAAAGATTGAGGTTCACAAAACTGAACAAATCAACACTTCTGGAACAATGTCCTCTGGACAGATGAGACCAAAGTGGAGTTGTGTGGTCTTAATGTCTGGGGGAAACCAAACAGCATTATAGCAGAAGCACCTCATACCCACTCTCAAGCACGGTGGTGGAGACCTCTCTGTAGACCAGAGTCTTCTAGACAAAGGTTAGGACATCTGTCTGACACATAAAGATTGGCTGGATCCCGGTCACGTGACAGGAAATGATCTCAAACACAACAGCAAATCAGCAAACAGCAAAATGATGAACAACAAAGGAATCAAGAACAATGACCTGCTCAAAGTCCAGACGTGAACCTGGTTGAGATGCTGTGGAGGGATCTTCAGAGAGCTGTGTAGACATGATTGTCCAGAACTGATGCGGTATAAACTAAAATCTAAGTGACAATGATGACCAATCAGGTAACTTAACAATTATAAGTTCTCTCTAATGAACACACCCATCAGAGATGCGCAGTGTTGCAGAAAAAACTATGCGAACCCTTTGAGTTAACAGCTGGTCAATCCTACTTTGGCAGGAGTAACTTCACATTTGGATATTTCATTTTTTCCTGCATGATAAGTATTCCAAGTGCCAAGGCAACAAAGCTAACCCAGATGATGATGCAACCTCCACCATACGTTTCAATGTCGGTAACTAAACGTAGTGGACTGATAGATGACAAACCATTCCAGTCTTCTGCAGGGTTAGGGTTAGGTAGGCTCATCTAGTCTTGATCTGATGTTGATGATTCACATCAGCAGATCATCACCTGCTTGTCAAGCTTCAAATGTTTGATTGGTTTTCATCAATCAAAGCAGCTAAAACAGTAAGAACTGTACTCTGTTGCTCTGTACTTTACACTTTACACACATTATTGGAACAAAGCTTTTCGTAAGTCCAGAGAGGTAAAACAGACACAAGTGAATACAGGAATGTGACAGAGCAATGCATTGGAAAGTAGTAAAACCTGTCTTTTCTTAATAAAACAAAAGATCAACACTTCAGAGCAAAGTGGGCCAGAGTTTTCTGCAGAACTATTCAAACTTCTCATCTTTCCCTGCAGGCATTTCCGAGCAGCTTCCATCTTGCTGCTCAGTGAACGATGACGTCAGAAAGGCCCTGTGGGAGCACACGTGCACGGCCTGGAACGGCGCGTTTCAAATGTTTATGTCCGATCTGGTTTTTGGGCGGCTGCCAAAGCCCGCAGCCGAGGAGGGGTTCAGGAATGCTCTCACACAGAACAGAGGGGGTTTTCACTGACAAGATTACAAATAACAGCAGTTTTACAAGCTGCTTTCTCTCCCTCTGTAGTTTGATACAAGCCAGTAAAACAAACACTGAAATTACCTTTGTAATATTCTGAACACGGATTCACTGCTATTCTCTGTAGGCAGATGTGTGGACATGTTAGGGGTGATCAGGTCCCAGACCTGGATAAAACCGCACCCTGAGGTGGCTTCTTATCTCAGAACTGAGTGTTGGACAACCAGGTGTGTTGGATCATGAGGATGGGCAGGAAGATGTACGTGGAGAACATTTTAAAGAAAATTAAATGTGTAGAAATAGTCCAATTTTTGTAATTATACAATATTATGAATATACTATTTACATGCAGAATTATATATACGGATGGATAGACCATCTGTGTAACATTTGCACCTTTATACACCTAAGAGCTGTCTGAGCAGCACAATTGTGGTTTCTCCATCGATGTTTTGTTGAACAGATATATGTGGGACCTTCACACATTTGGAAATTGTACTCAAGGATGAACTAGACATGCGAAGATCAATCATTCTCTTTATCCCCATGATGCCATGCAACAAATCACTTGTGTTTGAAGGTGTACTTTAAAACCAAGCACCGACCATCTCACTTCCAGGTTGAGTCTCATGTCAACTTTACAGCAGAAATAAACATATTTAAAACCCGGTTCAAAAAACCACTTTCATCTCAATCGCTTGATTTCACACCCATGACAACTCTGAGGGGGTGAATATTTTTACACCAAACCAGAGTTTATATAAAGCGTAAGAGCTCCCTGGTATAACTTGGATATCTGTTAGCTGAAACGAAAAGTGCATGAAACAGAAAGGAAGTCATACTCTTTTCTGTAGATTCTTATTGCGCATGGAAAGATAGTCTAATAGTATATAAAAAAGCCCTTCAGCCCCAGACATTTTAGCTAACTATAGACCGATTTCCAACCTTCCATTTATCTCTAAATTCTGGAAAGGGTAGTTGCAAGCCAGCTGTGTGAGCATTTGTATAGAAATGATCTATTTGAAATTTTTCAGTCAGGGTTCAGAATGCATCATAGCACAGAAACAGCACTGGTTCGAGTCTCGAATGACCTTCTTATGGCCTCAGATAATGGGTTAGTGTCCATACTGGTTCTGCTGGACCTCAGCGCTGCTTTTGATAACATAGATCACAGCATTTTACTGCAGAGGCTAGAGTATGTTGTTGGGATTAAAGGGACAGCTCTAGATTGGTTTAAATCACATCTGTCTGATAGATTCCAGTTTGTTCATGTTCATGAGGTTTCTTCCGTACAGACTAGGGTCTGCTATGGTGTCCCGCAGGGTTCAGTGCTAGGGCCAATCCTGTTCAGTTTATACATGCAGCCCTTGGGAAGTTTTATCCGGAACCACGGCATTAATTTTCATTGTTATGCTGATGATACGCAGCTGTATCTGTCTATGAAGCCAGATGAAACAGAACCATTAGACAAACTTCAGATGTGTATTAAGGACATCAAGGACTGGATGTCCAGAAATTTTTTGCTACTAAATTCTGATAAAACAGAGGTTGTTGTTTGTGGTCCCAAACAGCTTAGGAAGGGATTAGATGGTCTTGCGATGGCCTCCAGTAAAACTGTGTGAAACCTTGGCGTTATATTCGATCAGGATTTGTCATTTAAACAGCAGATTAATCAGGTTTGTAAAACTGCGTTTTTCCACCTCCGTAATATCGCAAAGATTAGGAGCATCCTCTCGCAGAGTGATGCTGGAAAACTAATTCATGCGTTGGTATCTTCTAGACTAGATTACTGTAACGTGTTGTTGGCTGGATGTTCAAGTAATTCTCTGAACATCCTCCAGCTGATCCAAAATGCAGCAGCGCGAGTGCTGACAGGAATCAACAAGAGAGACCACGTCTCTCCAGTTTTAGCTTCCCTCCATTGGCTCCCTGTAAAATTTAGAATCCAATTCAACATTTTATTACTTGCATATAAAGTCCAAAATGACCTAGCGCCGCGATATTTGCAAGACCTGATTGAACCTTACGTTTCTAATAGAGTCCAGTTTGGGTGAAGGAGGCTGACACCACCTCCACCTTTGTTTCTGTTCTGTCCAGACAGGAGCAGCTGGTCTTCAACACAGCTTCATCCTGGATCTGCTGCTGTAGACCTGCTGCAGGGGGACACCAACATAATCTACTAACTTTGATTGACATGTGGTGGGTGTGTTCCTGTGAGTTTATGCCCTGAATGAACAAAAACAAAAAAAAAAAACACAAAAAAACACTTCTCAGAAACTAACTAACATGACCAAATGCTCCGTCCATTGTTTCACACAGTCTGTGCTTAAAAACCATTCAGTGGTGTACCTTAAAAAAACATTTCTGACTTTCAAGAACATGATAAAAAAAAAAAATCTTATATCCAAAGTGAACTTTTCTGTCAGATGTGGAAAAAAAAAGTTTGGCGTTTTGTAAACAGTTTCCCAACATTTTGGGCAACTGCAAATTAGAAAAAGAGTTATATATTCCTTTTTTTTTAAGTTGGAAAACATGAGGAGGGGGGCTTATTTACTGTAGTTGCTCAAATTAAAGACCTCCCAGGAGGTTTGTCAGCGTAGTGACCTTTCGTTAAACGCAATTACCAGCAGACGGCAGCTCAACCCATCCATTAACCTCTCAGAGCAGAAGTGGAGACATCAGCAGTCCTCCTCTAGTCCCGCTCAAGTTTTCCTGGTCCAAAGGGACCAGGGCCCGTTTAAGTTGGATCAAGTGGATGAGAAGTCAACCTTATACAAGAGAATTCGTTATAATGTTCCACAAGGCGCAGTGCTTAGACCATTTCCTCTGTATGCTTCTGCTGGATGCTATCATTGGACAGCATGGTATGATTTTTAAATTATTCATCAAGCCAGATAAGACTCGTTGGATTACAAGCTTGTCTTAACGATATTAAGACCTTGACGACTGCTAACAACCTGTTTCTTTTTAACTTGCACTTTGTGTTTAAAATGTATTTATTGTGTAGCACCGAGGGTTTGAGAGTAACGTAATTTTGATTCTCTGTATGTGTCTCACATGTGGTAGAATTGACAATAAACTTGACTCTGACTTTGACTTTTGACTAGTGAACTCAGACAAGTCTAAGATTCTTGTCTTTGGACCCGAGTGTCTTAGAGAAAGACCGTCTTGTCATCTAGTGTCACCTGTTGCTATTACTTTGACACGTTGTACTACTAAAAGGAACTCATCTTTGGTATATTCATAAATCATTTCAGATCTCCTTTCTTTCACCTTCAAATATTACTGACATTAGGAAAACCTGATCTTAGAGTGATGCAGAAAAAGTAAACGCTATTAAAACAACCACAGCTGGCCAAAGTGCTGTACAGAAGAATAAATAAAAACATCATAGATAAAAGACAAAAGAGCTCAAAAAGAGTAAAAATAACATTCATATAATCAAAGCAATACAATGGGATAAAAGATAAAAGAATACAAGGATAACAAAATAAAGTCCACTCTCTTGCTGGGTTTTGAAAAGGGAATTAAAAACAGATTAATTGATGACAAGATGGTGCCAGTGTGTGTGTTCTGCCGACTGTCTCTGACAGCACTGTGTGTGTTTTTACTGTTTGTATTATTTGCTGCTTTGAATTCATAATTGATTTATAATATAATTCAGAGAGTGTGAGAGTGTGTCATGCTACCACATGTAGAGAAGCAACCGCCTGTTTGTCAGCAGCATCGGCTAAACGACAGTCATTTCTGCCTTCATTGCTAATGTAAAATGGTTTATTCTGCTGTAAAGTCTGATGGCAGCTCTGCAGATATTTTGGTGGGGATCTGCTGGAGGAGCTGGTAGCCAAAGCTAACTTTGATTGACATACGGTGGGCGTGTTCCCGTCAGCTTCCAGAGAAATTTGGCTGACCTAATGATTTGTCCATTGTTTTATACAGTCGATGGTGTCGTCGTTGTATTTTCAACTCTGCCCCCCCAACCACCAGTGGAGACCTCCAGTGGAGACCTCCAGTATTACAGTATTATTGAACTGATTTAAGAAATATTCACAAGGCAGCTGGTTCTGTACGTGAACAGTTGACTCGGACAAACCTCAAGTACATCCAAGATCTAACAGGCCAAAATGATCTGAAAATGTTAGAGAAAACTTTGAAAAGCAAACAAAAGCCATTTCTTGATAACAAACTGCAAATGTGAAATTAGAACCACAGAAAAGCAATTTAAAACTACATTCTGTTACGCAATAACGCCATTATTTTGCAGTTGTCATTAACTACTGTGAGTTTAATTTTTATAACTCACAATAAAATCCATCCATCCATCCATCCATCCATCCATCCATATCCTGGTGGTTGCTGGATGATGAGGATGATGATGTTGGGAATGAAGGGTCCTCTTTGAAGTTTTGAGTTGTTTGTTTTATCTTACACTAACTTCCACTACGATCAAATCTTGATGTTTCTGATTGTTTGAACAGAAACACAAAGGGTTAAAAGAGGGCGTACTGATGTTTGCACATGACCGTGAGTTCAATTAAATTAAATTCAATTTTATTTATATAGCGTCTATTACAACACAAGTTGTCTCTAGGATCTTTCCAGAGACCCAGAACATGACCCCCGAGCAATTATTACATAAACAGCGGCAGGTAAAAACTCCCCTAGTGGAAGAAAAACCTTAAACCAAACAGTGGCAAGAAAAACTCCCCTTTAAGAGGGAAGAAACCTGGATCAGGACCTGGATCATGAGGGGGGACCCTCCTGCTGAAGACCAGCTGGGTAGAGCAAGAAATAAGAAAGAATAGAGACATAGAGACACCGTCAAAGGTACAAGACAGGATACATTAGTAACTGTCCTTGGTAGTCCAATTAGACTTCTGTGTATATGGGTGATATATGGATAGACGGTGATCCACGGGGATGAGGACTGCAGGTCGGGATGGAACCAAGTTCATGTCGTACTTTTTTATATCCACCTGTTTTTGCTCCTCTTGGCAGGCCGGTCTTTATTTGGAGGCTATCTGAGTTAGTATTTTAACAATTAAGCTCAGTTCAGTGTGCTTGCGGGAGCCTAATTTATGTACGTCAGTGTTGAACTGCAAAAGCAGAACAGGCCGATCCTTTCGCGGCGTGACTTTTGTGGAACCTGCCGAGGATACAATCGCGATTTAAAAGTGAATTTACTGGGCTGAGGTGGGCAGCTGAGTGGAAGCTCCTCGGAGGTGAGGCGTGTAGAAACATGTGGACGCACTCACGGAGCCGCTCACGCCTGAGGGATCCTGGCAGCTGACTTCTGTAAACTCGCTCACGTGTTTGCAGAACCAGAGGTACGCCATCGCCTTTTACAGCACAGCCGGGCTGTTGTTTCCACAGTGTGCCTGGTTGCCCCTAGCAACGCTCAGAAACATGGGGTCGCCGTTGGCTTTGGCTCTAATTGCTCTGAAAACATATCTGAGTTAAAGCAAATGAAATCCAGACACCCTGCGCTGACGAAGTGCCGACCCCCACCTCCCCGTCCGACCTGAACACACAACTGTGTTTCCAAAACAACAGAGTGTGTGTGTGTGTGTGTGTTTGTGTGTGTGTGTTTGTGTGTGTGTGTGTGTGTGTGTGTGTGTGTGTGTGTGTGTGTGTGTGTGTGTGTTAATGTCTTTCGAACATTTATTAAATCATGATCCTTGACAGCAGGTTCGTCACAGCATGAAATCAAACCCTTTTCAGGTTGATTTTAGGTTACAAACATCATCTCAACACTTTTCTAACGATTCCTGCTCCTAAAAATATGTCATGTCCAGTACATTATACGGACAAAAGTAGTTGGACTTGTGACCTTTACAGCAACTGTAATGATATTATGTTAATTCATCTACTTTAATACAGAGTTGTACCCTTTTGCAGCTTCTGCTTTTTTCTGGAAAGCTTTTCACTAGATTTCTAAGTGTCTTTATGATGGTTTCTTTGTGGCCGATAGAGCTGCCCCTTCAGAACGTTGTCTTTTTTCTTTGATACTGTTTAGGATGGATGGATGGATGGATGGATGGATGGATGGATGGATGGATGGATGGATGGATGGATGGATGGATGGATGGATGGATGGATGGATGGATGGATGGATGGACGGACCGATGGATGGATGGACGGACGAACAGATGGATGGATTACAAAAATAAAGTCATATTAAGCATGACTTTTCATATATGAACCATTACTGATACCTCTTCTTGCACAAGAACACATATTCTAGTTTTGATCCAGAACCTCCACCACCACCATACCCCACCCCACCATACCCCACCCCTACCTTTGTGCTCTGTCTTGAAATTTAAAAAAATGAACAAATAAAGTAAAAGCAACAACAACCCCCTAGTTCTTTCTCATGAATTGATTGATGTTTGCCCTGAACGTGTCCTGGACGGTCCACTGTGGGAGAAAGAGATGGGACCAGTCCGTGGATGGGACGAGTTATCGTGCGCAACTCAGGAAGCTGTTACGGTTAAGATGTCAACAATAGTAAGTCATATGTTTGTCATTATGAAAAGAGGACGTTCAAGCCTTCAGATGCAGCCTTTAGAAAGAAAAGTTGTCCATTTATCCATATGTGGAGGCTATGAAAGTCCATTTTTACGATACCAATAAATTCAAAACTTAACATTTAAAGAGAGTCAATTTAAGAATACCAGCAGTGTGCATTATGAGAAGCATTTACTTGCTCCTGTTATTTTGGTAAAAGTAGCACAATACAATATACTGGATGATAAATAGAATTAACAGGGAATACAGGATGCATCCATCAGTATTTGTTAAAGTTGATTACAGGGCACATAAAAGCTGAAATAGCACATAAAAAAGTAATTTCAAACTAGATTCTTAAACTTTTTTCACTCATGTAATTGAACTGTACTCATGACTTCAGATGTGTTTTTTACTTGATGTGTTGTAAACTGTGAATCATTGTGTGTCCTTACATCTGTGTTTAATTTGCTTGCAGGTGAAGGAACCAGCAAAGCTTTACTGTTACTATCCTGAGGGCCTTAATCTCATTTGCATTGCAGGACCTCCTGAATGCAAAACCGTGATCTCGCCTAGGGCGCCGAAATCGCTAGAGCCGGCTCTTTGTCATGTTGTTCGTTGCTCTGATCGGTCGTGGTGCTAGGCAACAGCATACAAAGGCAAAGATAAGCAACTGTTGGTCCCACCCCTTGAATGGGGAAGAACTGTGGATTGTTTTCAGACCCATCATTTTTCCTGATGTGGGTTCATTCTCAACCCCTGTATTTCTATGAGCGCCTGATAAGAGCCTTAAAGTTCTACTTTTCTAACTAAAGGTTGTGTAAGTGAATTCAGTGCTTCAGAGGTTTTTAGCAGATGTAGGACAGGCATTAGTATCCATTTTAAGACCAAACTCCCGGCCCCGGCGGGTCCCTGAACCCTCAGTTTTCTCCTTTCACTCATCATGCTGGTCCCAAAACTGGATAGATGTAGAGGGTTGTGTCAGCAACGCCATCTAAAGTAAAACCAATGCAAAATCAACAAGCAGAAGATGACGATCCTCTGCGGAGAACCTTACAAGAAGTTAAGCTGTGTTGTAGCTTTGCTGAATAGTTTAGTGGTACAGAGTCTCACTCATCCAGGTCATTCTTGAAGACTTGAATCAAACTTAAATGGACGGATTGTTTCGCCTTCCACCCAGAACCTCAAGTCAGTAAGGACCAGAGACTTCTCTAGTTGACAAAGGCATCCGGAGGGATGGAGAACCATCTTCAAGAACTCTCTGGAGTCATGTTCTGGGTCTCTGGAAAGCACCTAGAGACAACTGTTGTTATAGACGTTATATAAATAAAATTGAAAATGGAATTGAAATAGAAGAACTCATACAAGCAAGTCCAGCTGCCAGCAGGATTTAGAGGAGTTATAATCACAAAACGTATTTAGGTCTGTGCAGCTTCAAACTTATGTTTGGCTGCTCAGAAGCTTCAGGCTTTCAGTTTTGAGGGGTCAGACCATCTTTTGAACTTTTAAATTCCTTTCTGATTCCTACATGTGCAGCCTGAAAATTTGAAAATACCCTCAAACTGTTTTTCCTCTACGTTCACATTCATTCTTCTTCTGCCTGCCTTCCTCTCAGCAGCTCATGAAAGTGGTGCACACTTTAAGCCAAGCCACCAACCACAGTGAGGGAAGAAAACACAAAATTAAAAGGCACGTTGAAGGTCAGGCAGATCCTTGAAGCCATGGGAAAGACTGAATCTACGTAAGAGCAGATCTAGGAATACGATAAACAAATGGAAATATTCCCAGTAACAGCAGCACATGCAGCAGAATCACGAGAGAGCGGACGTGACTGACTGCTGGAGTCATTTCACAGTGGACGTTTGCTTTGATTTTTCATTTGTTGATTCATTCCAGACATGTCAAAACCATTGTATGGAATATAACAATGTTAACACTAGTAGGAATCTCTATACATACACTATATTACCAAAAGTATTCAATCACCCATCTAAAAAATAAATATAAAATCAAGCACCTCGACATGCAGACTGTTTTTACAACTATTTATAAAAGCATGAGTCGCTCTCAGGAGCTCAGTGAAGTCCAGCGTGGAACTGTGACAGGATGTCACCTGTGCAACAAATCCAGTCCTGACATTTCCTGGCTCCTAAATATTCCACAGTCAACTGTCAGATGTATTATAACAACATGGAAGTGTTTGGGAACGACAGCAACTCAGTCACAAAGTGGTCGGCCAAGTAAACTGAAGGAGCAGGTCAGCATCTGCTGACCTGTGTGTGAAGAGGACTTCAACTTTCTGCAGTCAGTCACTACAGACCTCCAAACTTCATGTGGCCTTCAGATTAGCTCAAGAACAGTGGTCAGAGAGCTTCATGAATGTGTTTCCATGGTCGAGCAGCTGCATCCAAGACAAACATCACCAAGTGCAATGGACAGCGTCTGATGCAGTGGTGTAAAACACGCCGCCACTGGACTCTAGAACAGTGGAGACGTGTTCTCTGGTGTGACGAATTGCGCTTCTCCATCTGTCAACCTGATGGACCAGTCTGGGTTTGGAGGTTGCCAGGACAACGGTACTTGTCTGACTGCATTTAGCCAAGTGTAAAGTTTGGTGGAGGGGGGATTATGGTGTGGGGTTGTTCTTCAGGAGCTGGACTTGAACCCTTAGTTCCAGTGAAAGGAAGTCTGAATGTTTCAGCAAACCAAGACATTTTTGACAATTCCAGCTCCCAACTTTGTGGGAACAGTTTGGAGCTGGACCCTTCCTCTTCCAACATGACTGTGCACAAAGCAGGTCCATAAAGATATATATATATATATATATATATATATATATATATATATATATATATATATATATATATATATATATATGATGTCATATATGTATATATACAGCTTCGTTCTAAATATTCTGCTGTAGACCTGCTGCAGGGGGACACCAACATGATCCTCTGAGTGGTGCCCTTCACCTCCTCTGTTTCTCTTTCCCTTCTTCAGCTCCTGTTTACATGGTCTCTCTGTAGTCACCAACTAACCAGGTATCAGTCATATAAACATGGAAGTCTGAGTTCTGCTGCTGATGGATAATTATACTAATGTATTTGGTCTTTTGAACCTTTAACGGTGTGTCTGTGTCTCTTCCTCTCCGGTTTTCTGAATCTTATAAATTTACGAAAGTAAAGAACATATATATACATTTTTTGTATTACAAAAAAGTCATCTAGTATTATTAGTATTATCCTGTGTTACAGACACCAACATCTGCAAGCAAGCCCAGGCGTCACTTACCTCCCTCTGCCAGCTCCTGAGACCTCTCCACCCCACAACAGAAGCACCCCTGTGACCCCTGGGGCAGGTTGGGGACACCCACACAACCCGCCCCAGCACAGACAGACCCCTGCCAGGTGGTGGAGACATCCTGGCAGCAACAAAGAGTAATGGGAGGCACCGAACCAAACCCAGAGCATCCCCACCAAGTGCCCGGACACCCCTGCCAGCACAGTGCCCCACATATACCCCCCAAAAGTCCACAAGGACCCCGAGAACCCTGCCCCCACCGGCCACGAAGGGGTCCCAAATGTGGACCACTGAGGGAACCCAAACCCAAACAGCCCCAGAACAAACAAAGAGGAACCCGGAAAAGCAAAGGAGATCCAATTTGGTCCCAATGCACCGTGACTCATCCACATACACACCCGCACAGAAATATACAGTCATACTCACATGTACAATCCTGTTTACAGTGTCAGATACCCCTGTTCAGGTTCACCTCAGATCATCATCCCTGAACTTGTTGGAAATCTTCACTCTGAGCCTTTTCTTAAACAAACTCATGCTTGGACGTTGCTTCAGGTCTTGGCTGAGTTTATTCCAGACCTTCACACCTCTGACTGAAGTGCACGTTCTCTTCATGATTGTTCCAACACTCCTGGTTCTGAAGTTCAGGTTTCCCCTGTAATCATGACACATCTGTCTATCTGTAAGGCAAGTTTATTTATACAGCACAATTCAACATTAAGGTGATTCAAAGTCCTTTACAGAGACATTAAAACGTCACATAAAATAAAAAAGCTTTATTTAAAATGTAAAGAAAGAAAGAAAGAAAGAAAGAAAGAAAGAAAGAAAGAAAGAAAGAAAGAAAGAAAGAAAGAAAGAAAGAAAGAAAGAAAGAAAGAAAAGAAAGAAAGAAAGAAAGAAAGAAAGAAAGAAAGAAGAAAGAAAGAAAGAAAGAAAGAAAGAAAGAAAGAAAGAAAGAAAGAAAGAAGAACAATAGAAAAATCAGTGGTTAGATTGTGATCAAGTTTTGAAACTTAAGCTTAAAAGTGAAACAGTGTGAATTTGTGTCTTTCTTCAACTGCAGCTGAGAACAGGTGAGTCTTCAACCTGGATTCAAATAAACTGAGTGTTTCAGCTGATCTGAGGATTTCTGGGAGTTTGTTCCAGACATGTGGAGCAGAGAAGCTGAAGGAAGCTTCTCCATGTCTGGTTCTGACTCTGGGAACTGATAAAAAACCAGATCCAGATGACCTGAGGGGTCTGGAAGGTTCCTACTGGGTCAGGAGGTCACTGATGTATTTTGGTTCTGGACCATTCAGATCTTTATAGACCAGCATCAGAACTTTAAAGTCTGTCCTCTGACAGACAGGCAGCCAGTGTAAAGACCTCAGAGCTGGACTGATGTGGTCCAGTTTCTGGTCCTAGTGAGGACTGGAGCAGCAGAGTCCTGGATGTGCTGCAGGTGTCTGACTGATGTTTTAGGTGGACCTGTGAAGATGTTGTTACAATAATCAAGTCTGAAGATGAATGATGGACTAGTTTTTTCCAGGTCCTGCTGAGACATCAGATCTTTTGACCTTTATATATTCTGCCCAGTTCTCCAGTGGTTTCAATGATATATTGTGGTCAACTGTATCAGATGCAGCACTGAGATCCAGTAAAACTAAGACTGACATTTGTCCTCCGTCTGTATTCAGACATACGTCATTAAACACTTTGATCAGAACCGTCTCAGTGCTGTGGTTCCGTCTAAAACCTGACTGGAAGGCGTCAAAGCAGTTATTTTGTGTTAAAAAGTATTTGAGCTGTTGAAAAACTGATGTTTCAATTATCTTAGTTCAAAATGGGAGGTTTGAGATCGGTCTGTAGTTGTCCATCTGTGTCTTGTCAAGCTTGTCCTTTTTCAGGTAGAGGTTTAATTACAGCGGTTTTTAGTGGTTCTGGAAACACACCTGACATTAAGGACCAGTCCAGGATCTGTAGCAGGTCTGACTCCAAAATCTGACATCAAGAGGAGTTCAGATGTCAGATGTCCTCCAGGTCTTTGCTGTTGCTGTCGTGGTGTTTAAACCGGTTTTTGGTGGACACGGTTCACATCCTGAACCTGCTGTAAAGACGCTGTAACAATAATCAAGTCTACTTTATACATCAGCTGAGCTGTTTGAAATTGTAGCAGATCTGGGAGTTTTAGCAGGCAGGAGTTCATAAATAATTCATTAGTGAGGTCCTGGAAACCTGCCTTATGAACCAGTCTGACGGCTTTTTTCTGGAGCGCAACGGTCAGAGTGAGGATTTGAAGGTGTTGCCCCAAACGTCCACATAATAATTCAAATATGGCAAAATAAGTGAGCAATATACAATATTTAATGCTTTGTTATCCAATAAATATTTAGCTTTACCGAGAACTGAAATACTTCTGGATACTTTAGCTTGAACATGTTGAATGTGAAGTTTCCAACAGATGTTAAACACATTTTGCACAGAGACTTTTTTTTTTAATTTATTGATATTAATGTTGAATGTTATTAACAGTAATCAATGAAACCTGTTACGCTGAACATAGTGGTGAGTAAAGGAACTGCAGCTTCCCCTGAAGCTGGAGGGCCCTTTAAATGAACATGGTTTTGTCCTGAATGAAGTTTACGTTCCTAAAGCCTGATTCGCTTCCGCTTGAATCGACGGCGCTGTGACAGAGCGTTGTCTAACATTTTCTGACCACATGTCGACGTGATGCAGACTGCAAGGGCCGTGATTGGTCCGCTGTACCATACAATGCACTCTAGCTTTTCCTTCTGCTTTTAATCTGCTTTATTCATTTGTAACATTTGTCTGTCTATCTTTCATTTTTTATTCTGCTTTTTAATGCACTTTTTAATGTTTTTATGTAAAGCACTTTAAATTGTCTTGTACATGAACTGTTCTACGCGTGAACATGCCTTGCCTGATTCTCACCACATCCATGCCTTTCTGCCAGACCCGTTCAAGAGCGCACAGACCGCCTCCTCGCACGACTTCTGCGTTTACAATGCAACATCGCAGTAAACGCTTTTGCTGTTACTAATCAATCAACTGCACCTCCCACAACATCCTCTTTCATAGAAAAACCAAACCAAAAAGCAAATTTAGTTAAGGAAAAAAATTCTAAATATTTTATTAATCCCCACGGGATTAATAAAGGGAAAATAATTAAGTAAACATTCAATCAACAAGTGATTTCACATTTTTCTTCCTCTCATATGTTTGGCGTGTGCTAGTAAAGGAGTGAGGTTTTTATTTTCCACTTTTCCTCCAGTAACATCGCGAGGGTCGTATGAAAACCTTTTATTGTTATGTATGAAGCAGAAGTGGACATCAGGACGATCTGCGAGATCTTTTTATATTATTATTAATTTTTTTTTTTTTTTTTTTTTTGCCGGTGTAATAAATACAGTATTGAGGTTCCCACAACCTCCGTGCGTCAAATCCTCCCGTTGTTAACTCCTCATAACCAAAACGCCTACAAAGACGTTACAAGTACATCTTTACATGTGTCGCTACTGCACATGTGCAAACCAGCGTACGAAGGTCGTGAGTGAGAGAGACAGAGAGGATGTGGATTTGTGATTGTGATGAGTCACGCCACACACCAGACAGACTGAGTGTTTGTGGTAGTTGGCAGTAATGCTGAACGCAGACATACACAAGAGGGCACTTTAAGTCACACATATCCTGTAATTGGAATGTAAACCCCTGCACACCGCAGAGTGACCAGTGTTTAGTCCCTCTGCACCCACTGACATTCTTGAACACTGACACTCTTACAAGTGCTTGTTTAGTAATACTGCCTTGCCTCTAAAATGCTATTTTCATACCAAGGAGAAATATCCCATGACAAACCTTATACACACAAACACACTTTACCTGCATTTTAGCCGATTAGAGGTTTAGACACATCGGCTCATTTATACTGAATAGTTACAAATGTCAAAACTTCTGACTTGTAGTTTTACTGAGAGTTTTGTTATTTTCATTGGATGTTGTGAAAACTAAACTCAGTTATTGCTTTTTAAAAACTTGCAACAAAAAATAAGGACATTTGGTAGATTATTTCTTTGTTGTGACAAAGATTCTTGGTAATAAATCTTATAATGTTAGAAAACCTGTTTATTTCCTATTTAAATTGTGCCATATTTGTCATGAATGCGCTTTTGTGGGATGAGCAGCAGGGCTGAGTATGAGGGTCGGACCCACCAAACATTTACCAAATCTTCTCTGTTACGCTGGCCAAGCCACTTATTTTGCTCCTGCTATCAGGTCTTGTTTTGAGCTGCCGAGACCCCCAGTTGCTGCCGCACCTGACTGGCAGCATTTGCGAGCGTGGTGTCTGCTCCAAGAATCGGCATGCCTGTTTGATCTGGATAGGGCCCACGCCATAGGGCAACTTCAAGTTGGCGCTCCGCAAAACCAAGCTGTGGCATTGTTTGGAGGTAGCCCGGGTACATCTCCAAACTGAAGGCCAGGTTCCATACAATGGGGGATGTCAGAGACAGGCCCACACACACCTAATCAGGTAAAATGATATATGTTTATGATTAGGGGATGAGGTTATTTGAGTGACAGTCTTTGCTATCAAACCATAAGTTGTCATTTTAGCTACTGGGCACCTTTGGTTATCAAATTATTTGGTACCCCTTATTTTAATATTTAGTTTCACAACCTTTTAAAGTCAATCCAGTCATGAGTGTTTTTTTTTTTTGTTCGGTCGTCCTCCTCAGTCATCCTTCTCCGTCGTCGTCGTCGTCGTCGTCGTCGTCGTCGTCGTTGTCGTCGTCGTTGTCGTCGTCGTCGTCCACTTTGGTTCCATCACACCATCCAGTGATGGATGGTGTGATGGAACACTGATGAACCTTGATCTTGGAGTTCACCTTGAACCTCTTTGGAAGTTATTCTGGGATCTTTGGGTTTCATTCGTATTATCATCTCTTCAGTTTGTCATCAGTTGTCCTCTCGTGTCCACGTCCAGGGAGGTTGTCTACAGTCCTGTGGAGCCTGAACTTCTGAATTAAGTTTCCAACTGCAGTCACAGGAACATCCGTCTGCTTGGAGATGCTTGGAGACATGATGGTCTAGAATGGTCTTTCTGATCTGCTCAGTCAACTGTCTCCTTTGAGTTCTCTGGTCCATGTTCAGTGTGGTGAACACCACGATACCAAGCAGCAGAGTGACGACTTTTAACCCTTTAAATAGTCAGACTGACTGAAGATTGAAGAAACCTGAGATGTTAATTACAAGACAAACTTTTATTTTTTACACCTCTACAAGAGGTTACAACTAGTTTGTCCATTACAGTTTCATTTTTCAGTTTTTTTTTAACAATTGTGTTTGAACTACATGTCAAAAAGCAATGTTAAGAGACTATTGTGGGTTCTTCTTTCTTTAATGGAAGGATGTAAAAACATTTGCCCATGTCTGTAGTTTTGTTCACTACACCATTTTCTATTTAACAAAAAATAAAGCCAAGTTTAAAAACAGAAAAGAAAAATTCATAATGTGGACAATAGGTGCCCTCTTACTGTGTCAAAAGAATTTAAGAAGTGAGCCAAGTTGCAGCCTGGTACTTTCTAATCATTAATGTTGACGTACTGATCATCAGCAGGTGTCCAGACCTGTCAGGTCTGTCAGTATGCAGATGTGTGTTAACACAATGCCAAGAGGGAACGACATAAGCAATGGTCTTTGAACACTTTTTGCACATCAATCTAGGAAGGGTTATAAAACAATTTAAAATAATGTGTTAGCAAGAAACATACCAGACAGTTGCCAATCTTTAGAGGAGTGGACGTCCCAGCAAATTAACCTCAAGATAGGATGTGATGTCAGAGAAGTACAAAAAAGTAATCTACACCTCAGAGCCAACGGGTGTTACTGAGCACGAGAAATGTCAAAGTCCACGACAGTGCAGTTGGAGGAAGACTGAAAAAGTCTCCAGGATAAAACATCTTATGTTTAAAGAAAACATGGAACATGCACAAAACTGCAGCTGAACAATTTGCTTAAGGCAAAGAACCATTACGATCGACTGCTTTTTTTTATGCCTTCCACAAGAAAACAGATTAGTAGAGCTGACGTTCATACACGACTGTAACATCTAACATACAGTCTCATTCACACAAACATGGGGCCATAATTTCATCATCTTTATAACTCATTTCTGTCAGCACTCCTGAGGGAAATCTGTCAGAACTGACTCCACATGAGCTCACTGCTGCGACACACAGGACAGACGATTACGCTGTAAATGCTCTCATACGTCCTGCGCAGCATGAAGACATCATAAAATAACAGAGCTAAAGAATCACAGGCATGTTTTCACTGTTGCCAGGGGGAACGAGGCCCAAACACAGCGAGGGGAGTTTCACACACACTTCATTCCTTCTCAGCAGCCACACACACATTCAGAGCATAAATTCAGCTGCACATTTCTACATGCACACCAGCACATAACACGCGGCAGACCGGGCGCCTTGTCGACTTCTCTGATCCCTGGAGAGCTGCAGGCGTGTCCAGGGAGGCGTTTCCAGGAGAAGTCAGGGTATTTTCCAGAGCTCGCCTCCTCTGCATCAGCCCGGCTGCTCTGGCTCCGGCTGGATTTCCATAGATCAGCTTGTTATGGCGCAACAACTCTGACAAGGAAGAAATGTCACACTGCTGCCAAACCACAACTAACGGCTGGATAAAGACACATCTGGGAGCCAAGAGGGGATTCCTGCAGCAAAGAGCGGGACTATGGAGGGGAGGGGGGGGGGGGGGGGGGGGGGGTGTCATTGTGGATCCAAACCAGGCCTAAAACCTTTCCTGAGTGGATACTAGAAAAGGTATATCTTCGTGTGTTCAGGATTATCTCTCAGAGCCTTTTTCTTGTTGTTTACATGTTAAATAAATCATATAAACTCCTAATTGTTTTTTGCCAAAGTGATTAAAGCTCATGTTGCACATGTATACAGGATACATCAGAATATCCGATATAATGATAACAAATCAGTTCATCAATAGCAAATATTACCTCAGAGACAACAGATTTCAGTGGATACCTTCATCAAGCATGACAATACAGAGCTACATTCACACGTTAAATTTTACTGTGAAACAAAGAAGCCTTTTGTTAAATTTGTTCAGAGGTGGCAACATCTCTGGGCTCAGAGGCATTTGGGGTGGACTGTCAGTGGAACATGTACCTCAGGAGGATCCCAAGGCTCTGCATAAGGACGTCTTCAAATAAGAATGAAGGAGCAAAAGACTGGCAGCACTATTATGTACCTGAACCTCATCCACGGAACCTCTACCAAGTATTGGAAACTTAAAACATTGCTTCCAGAGCCAGAGGTCTCTAATGCACCTGAGCACTTGCAGAACTGGTTCACCTGCAGCTCACCACAACCTGAAGAAGACACTTGGACATGGCAGCAACTTATTGAATTACTCTACAGTAAATGGTTGATTCAGCCATCATTGGTGGGATACTGAAACAATGGAAGTTATTTCTTAATAGTAAAACATGTTTTCTTGTTAGATAAAGCAATAAATAAATGAGCTATAGCCAAAATATTTATACAAACCCATTAAATGTGTTTTAAAAGCAGTTCATCACCTTGTATCCATAGTATCCATACATATAAGACATAATAAAAGAAGAATAAGCGTACCCTCTGAGCGTGTTGTTTACTGCTGTAGAGGTATTTGTCTCCCACACAAAGAGCCTGATGAAGTGGCTTCTGCATTTATTTATTTTGATTATTCATCTACCTTCATTTTCACCTCACCTCTTAAATACATTTATTGTACAGAAGACATGAATGGGACCAATTCAATACCAACTGTGTTGCAAAACTAAACCTAAAATCTGAGGACCAAACCCAGAATCTGTCAAAATCAGCGGCACATCAATGTGAGACGCTCTCCACCTTTGGAGATCTCCCAGTAGGACCTAATGTTGCACTGAGAACAGAGTTGTCATGAGTTTTGATTTCGTTTTTTTGTTTTGTTTCTTGAGTTTTTCTTCGTTCTTCTGATTTTAGTTTATTTTCTTGATTTCTTTTGGTCCTGTTTTATCACTGGTTGCTTTACTACTGTGTTAGTTTAAAAGTTTGTTTCTTCCTGTGATTACTTCTGACTTTCCATGGGCGCGTTCCTCCTGATTGGTCACAGCTGTGTCTTCTCAGCCCATGAGAGTAAATATCATCTCCTCTTTCCTGATGTCCTGGCCAGTCTGTCTGTCTCACTAATAAATGTTCTTTTGCAGTTTTTATTATTAAGTCTTGTTTTTTAATTTTTTCTTTGTTTTTTTTGTTTGTTTGTTTCTGCTTTGGATTACCTGCTCATGTAGCACTTTTACTTCCTCCAGCCTCCAGATCTCCAGCATTTGGGTCCTCCTTACTGTGCCAATGCTGTTGTGGGACCTTGACAGAGCTTTCTAGAAGTGAATGAGCAGAAACCTCAGAGAACTGAAGTGACGTTTGATAGAAGAATGGACCAGGATTCCTCCAGAACCATGATGTCCTGCATGACCACTGATGAGGTCATGCAGAAAACATCTACTGAGAGGTCCTGCTGCTCTTGGATGAAAGGAGGTGCTTTGTATTGTACACATGACTTCTTCCTCCTTTTTTAGCTTTATTTCTGTTAAATAAATAATTGACAAATGAAAAAAGTTCTATGCTGTTGGTTGAGGTTGTATGTGATCAATACTTTGTATGATCAGAAGATTTTTATTACACTTTACACAAAAACGTGCTGGATGAAAAGAAGGAATACTGACTTTGGTGCATGACTATATTAATGTTTACGCATGTGGATGAGAGAGAAGACGTTAAAAAAGCATTCCCAGTGTCCAAACAACCACATACTCAGCAGAACAGTAGAACGGAGGGGTGTTAGAGGGACAACCTGGGAAACCAAACAGAGCAGAGTTCAGTGTCTCCTCAGACTCACAGCGAGGATGTTCAGCTTCCTGCTGAATCTAAACGACCATACAGAGGTCCTGAGATGCAGGAGCAGTCCCAGCTGCTGGACACACGGGGGATAGTGAATCCACTGGAATCATCAGCACACATCAGAGGTATTATACTTCAAACACACCAGAGGGAGTTGGGTTTGAGCTGTGAGGAACGTCAGAGACTGTGGAACCACCTGAGAGGGGATGGACTCACAGAGGAAGAGAGGGAAGATGGAAAACATTCACACAAAATGAAAGGTGGGAATTTCAGTAGAGTACAAGTAGAAATGTATTCATAAAATCTATAGCGCGCATTCCCTCCTTCCCAAGAGTCGCAGTCATCACCACGCTATATACACAATCCCACTTCCAATTCCTACCACATCAGGCGCGTGTTGTCTCCTTCCCAGATCTGTTCCTGGTACGAGGTTAGCTGCTCCACCGGGTCACTAATCTTTTTAATCCCGCTGGTAAATCCACTCTTGGTCTCGGAAAAAACTCCTTCCCATGGAGGGAATAATCCAATAATGGTCCTGTTTTTCTGGTTTCCACTCAACCCCCAGAACTTTGTTTGGTCATGCACGCTGTGTTGAAAGTATCACTGTCATAAGGGAACAAAGATAAAAGAGAATATATATACACAACTACTATTTTCTCTAGTCATTGCCACTGAATGCCATGTGTGGCGTTGCTACTACCTTTTGGCAGTCCCTTAATCCCGGGACGTCTTGGGGTGGTGGAGCAGTGACAGGAATGCCCCTGCAGCTGAGCCATGGTTCCCTGTTGTATCTTCTCCCCAGACTTGTCTTCTCTCCTTAGTCACAGCCAAAAGCTTATCTGCTCTGCCTCTTATGCTGTGTCTGTGAGGGCCAGAGACAGGTCGGTACCTCTGATACCCAGGGACTTGAAAAGACACTGGGTGGATATTTCAACCACCAACAGTGCACCCCACCTATACTGGGAATGTGAATGCCCTCCACCCAGCTTGTGATTCATTCAGTTGCCTGGCCTGCAGACTTATCCTTCTCCCCTTCAAATGCACTCTGGAGGTCAGTTCAGGCCTGATGACTGTCATGATGGGAAGATCGGAGTGTGATGTCAGGTCATCAGGAGGTTGAGACTGTGTCCTGGGGGTCAACCTGAAAAAACGGGTGACGTCAGCAGTGAGTTTCTACCACAGACTCGACAAAGAACTTGAACCAACTGCGACGTCACTCATAAGTTGTCTAAAGAGGTGGTTTGAAACCTCTTTCTGATCTCAGATGTCAAAAACAAGAACATCTGGTGTAGCTTTAATCATCACCACTGGGACCCTCAAGTAGCTAATGCTTGGCTAACTGACCTCAGCATCGAGATCCCGGAGTTCTGGGAGCTGCAGAGCTCTCCTCATTACCTCACCAGACATTTCTGAGGACAGATGACGAGTGTGTAACCCCGTCTCCCACCAGCTTTGACCCATTAACAAGTCCTCATCTGTCTTCTCCACATCAGAGACAAACAGGTCCCGTCTTTCTGATCCCCAGCGCAGACGCGTTCTAATCGCCGACCATCCAACCTCTGCGTTGAGTCCCATGCAGAACTAAGATTCATTGCAGTTCTATGTCTGAAAATACAGGCTGAGAATTGATTTAAAACAATAAATGTATTTCATTGTATTTAATATGATTTAATATGAGTGATTGACAGTCCGCTCAGCCAATGGCTAGCCGTTACCACTTCCTCATCCGTAATAATCATGCTCATAATCAGCAGTGGTTATTTCTGATAAACTCGCTGAAACAACATCTGAAATGAGAAATTCTGTTGTTGTTCCACGGGTAGATGATATCCAGAGCTAACGTTGATTGACATAAGGTGGGCATGTTCCCAACATGTTCTGGTCGGTGCAGTATGAGGACAAAAAAAGGCTTGATGCTGATGCGCTCAAACACAACAATACAAACCCTCCATTCTGCAGATGTACCCGTCCTTAACCAGACACCTGGGATGCAATCCACCCTCAGTGATGCTGCACAGGATGAAGGAAGGGAAGCGATGGATGGATGGAGAAATAGTAAAGAAAAACAATGATTCTTCTATTTCATTTGACTTATGCTGCTTTACAGCCAGTGTGAAAACATTTTTTATTATTGTAGTTTTATTTAATATACACCCAGTTTTACATTTATAACCCTCAATGCATTCAAGAAAAATATAGTTGTTATAAGGAAATGTAGTGCTTGTAAGGAAGTAAAAAAAAAAAACCAGATGATCTCCACTTTGTTAACAAATCTGTAATTAAAACGGTTAAAACAATGTTCCTTAAAGACAGACTGGAATTACACATTTATCCTACAGTTCAAAATATCATTAAATCATTCCAGGAATCTGGAGGAACAATTCAACAATTCAAGGCTGGACACCTGTGGCCCTTGATCGCTCAGATGACACAATCAAGAACCGTCATTCATCGACTTACAGAACCACTACAATATAGAGTTTCACTGAAGACGATTAAAACTTTAGTGTGGAAACAGAAGCCCGATGTTAACCGTGTTCAAAGACAACCCCATACTGAGACAAATGTGCTGTCCAGAGTGTGAGAGCTTGGTCTCAGTCGCAGGTCCCGGGACATCCAACTGGATAATGACCCAAAACACACAACTAAAAACAAAAAAAAACAGTTGAACCACAATTCAAAAACAAAGCTGTACTTTCATTAATGTACTTTCATTAATGCAACAAATGTGTCCAGATGCACGTCGCCATGTGCAGATAAATATGATATCAAATCTGAAATGAAATAAAGTGAAGCAAGCTGGTATTTTTTAAAAGCTTTTTCCAGTGAAATGTCCTTTAAAGATAAGAATGAAAAAAAAAACCATTACATGAGAAAGATTTCAGGAGAGCTTTATCATTTGGCTCCACTCCAAACATCTGCAACTCATTGATTGAAACCTCGACCATCCAAGTCCAACCCTCGCTGATAAGGCCAGAGTTTCCTCAGAGTCAGAGCAGATTCATTGTGTCCTCCCAGTTTCACTCCATTTTTGACCATCTGACTCAGCTTTACTGCTGAGTTTTCTCCATTGTAGCACAAAAACACACCGCTGAGATGTTTAGGAGGCTGCACCTGAAAGTGTGAAGACCTAAGTGTTTTAGCTGGACGGTGCTGAGATCAAAGAGTCCATGTGTCCTGTTAGGGTCTCGGCCCAGCTGAACCTCACCAGCGTCAGGTGTTTAGATGTTCTGACACACTGTGGAGGGTTGGCCTTCCTGCCACGCTGCCAGTGGACGTCCACACCTGTCACAACTGCACAGGAATGTGTTTGTTTTCATTTACCATCTCAACAGCAGAACGATGCTGCACTTGGAGCCTTTTACCTGACTGAAAATATGAAGGTATTTTATTCTGGAGATGGTTTCATTTCAAATATTGTGACTCTCAGGACTCCAACCGGTCCAGGGCTGGAACACTCTTCTTCCTCAGTCATGCATTTGAAAGTGGTTTTGATGTATCTAGTTGAAAAATGAATTCATATCCCTGCAAATGATGAAGTGCCTTTTCATCCGTCTGTTTTCTGCCACTTGTCTAAGTCTGGGTCACCACAGCGACAATAGTAAAAGACCTCCCTCTACCAGGTCTCTTCCAGATCTACCAGGGCCACAGAGGTGTTCCCAAGTCTACCATGAGCTATATAAACAGTGAGAACTGAGTCTGCCCTAAAACCTCAAAGCTCAGAGTCAGAAAGCTTGGTCTCAGCTGCGGGTCATGGGTCCTCCAACAGGTTAAAGACCCAAAACTCAACTAAAATCAACCAAGGACGACTCAGAACAAAAAAAACTGGACTATTCTTAAGTGTCTTTCTACAAGTCCTGATCTAAATCCTGTTGAACATCTGTGGAAACATCTGGAACATGCAGTCTGGAGAAGAAACCCATCACACCTGAGACATCTGGAGACGTTTGTCCATGAGGACCAGAACACCTGTCTACAGGTGGACAAGGATCACAGACAGTTACCTTCATCACATGATGGCAAAGATGATGATGATGATGATGATGATGATGATGATGATGATGATGATGATGAGGATGATTATTATTATTATTATTATTATTATTATTATTATTATTATTATTATTATTATTATTATTATTATTATTATTATTATTATTATTATTATTATTATTATTATTATTTATCATTACTTAACTTTCAAGTTATTTCTGTGACCACTGCAGAGACTAGACTATGTTGTTGGGATTAAAGGGACAGCTCTAGATTGGTTTAAATCTGTCTGATAGATTCCAGTTTGTTCATGTTCATGAGGTTTCTTCCGTACAGACGAGGGTCTGCTATGGTGTCCCGCAGGGTTCAGGTCTAGGGCCAATCTTGTTCAGTTTATACATGCAGTCCTTGGGAAGTATTATCCAGAACCACGGCACTAATTTTCATTGTTATGCTGATGATACGCAGCTGTATCTGTCTATGAAGTCAGATGAAACAGAACCATTAGACAAACTTCAGATGTGTCTTAAGGACATCAAGGACTGGATGTCCAGACACTTCAGCTGACTTAAGCTGAAGTCAACTAAACTGAGCTTAAATCAGCCAAATTAAGCTAAAATCAGTCAGCCTACAAGATCATGTCTTTCAATATAAAACAATCTGTTTCTGGTTTAACTCCCCGAAGGGAACCTTCTGTGATGGGTTTCAATCTTCTTCCTGAGCTTGCAGGGTTGTGTGAGGAGGAACATGTTTAGTAAAATCTATATAACATCTATACACAGACTCCAATGTTCAGATATTAGCTGGAATGGAGTTCACCTGACACTTTGATCTAAGGTCAGTTACAGAAGGAGGACAGGCAAGCTTCATTGTAGAGGAACCGTAGAGGAACATTCTGGAGTTAAAACAACTCTACATCTATCAATAGATGATGATAAATGTGATGGCCTCCAGTACAACTGTGAAACCTTGGTGTTATTTTGGTCAGGATTTGTCATTTAAACAGCATATTAATCAGGTTTGTAAGACTGTGTTTTTCCACCTCCGTAATATCACAAAGATTAAAAACTAATTCATGCGTTCGTATCTTCTAGACTAGATTACTGTAACGTGTTGTTGGCTGGATGTCCAAGTAATTCTCTGAACAGCCTCCAGCTGATCCAAAATGCAGCAGCGCGAGTGCTGACAGGAATCAACAAGAGAGACCACGTCTCTCCAGTTTTAGCTTCCCTCCATTGGCTCCCTGTAAAATTTAGAATCCAATTCAAAATTTTATTACTGGCATATAAAGTCCAAAATGGTCTAGCACTGCGACACAAGACCAGTTAGAACCATATGTTTCTAACAGAGTTCTCCGTTTTGAGAGAAGATCCAAATGTAGATCTGGAGGACGGTCTTCTGCTTCAAACATTTCCGTTTACTAAAACATAAAGTTGGTGTAAACTTTAGCGTGTCAGGACCAGCAGTCAGAACTGCAGCTGCAGGACCAGACTGGAGCAGCTGGTCTTCAACACAGCTTCATCCTGGATCTGCTGCTGTAGACCTGCTGCAGGGGGACCCCAACATGATCCACTGACTGGTGCCCCTCACCTCCTCTGTTTCTCTTTCCCTTCTTCACCTCAATCCTCAGTTATTAATCAGAAGTATCTCATCAGTATAATTGTTCTCCATTGTTTTTGTAGTTTGTTGTGCTGGTCTGTCCCCTCTTTTTCTCTTTTGTACATGTTTGCAGACCAGATCCTCAGGAGCTGCATCCTGACCTGCAGTCCCACCTCTGACCATCCCAGTGTTCACCTCCACCTGTCTGTATAGACGTCTCTGTTGGAGACCTGCTGACATCCTGACCTGCAGTCCTCGTCTATGTGGATCTTCAACTATCCATATATACATAGAAGTCTTAGTTCTGCTGCTGATGGATATACTGTCTTGTACCTCTTTACTTCCTGTTCTACCCGGCTGGCTTTCGGCAGGAGGGTCCCCCCTTATGATCCAGGTCCTGCTCAAGGTTTCTTCCCTCTTAAAGGGGAGTTTTTCTTGCCACTGTTTGGTTTAAGGTTTTTCTTCCACTAGGGGAGTTTTTACCTGCTGTTGTTTATGTAATAATTGCTCGGGGTTCATGTTCTAAGTCTCTGGAAAGCACCTAGGGACAACTTGTGCTGTAATAGACGCTATATAAATAAAAATTCAATTGAATTGAATTGAAAATTGAATTGTGTGTTTGTCTTTCTTTAACGGGACAGTACTAACACAGTATTGTTGTTCATCTCTGGTTTTCATTATCAATACTGAAAGCAACAACAATCACAGTGATTTGGTCATCATTGATATAAACGGCTTTCTTCTCTTTGTAGGGAAAGACTCCTATTAGTGCTGTTTATGGTTTGTCTGTCGATGTTCCAATTCTGAAGCAGGAGGGATGTATCAGCAAATCCATCTAATTCAGGCAGATTCAGACAGCGCTAAAGAAAAGAGAGGGGCGCAGAGATAAAAGAGCAGAACCCTGTTTGTATACCCACTCCTCCTGTCTGCGGAAAACGAGTGGATTGAGTGTCTGAGAGGCAGCCCCCACTTAACCACTGCCGGAGTCGTCGTCATTGTGTCAGACAGCGTCTGAGAAGAGTCTCCATGAAATTACACAACCTTCTGCATCAGCACTTTACTGGAACTCACAACAACATTTACACACATTTTCCACAGTTTTGAGTCATCAATGAAACAGCAAGTTAGAAACAGAACTCCTCTGGTGGCGTTTCAGTCCAGTCATGTGTAGGTCACCCATCAATGAACTCATCCTGACATGCAGCCATGTACAGGTGTCCACCTAAGGTCCTTCAAGTCCTGCTCTCCTCCCTTATAAATGTTAATGTACCACACTGTTGCATGATGGGATGAGATTCCTTCAGTAGGATAAACACCCACTCTCTTTTATTTCTATTTCAGGGCCAAAAAATATTTACGCTGGAATATAACGCAAAAATAAATTAGCAAAATAGTAAAAAGCCGGTTTGGGAATGAAGCTTTAAGCAGAAGTTCAGTGAAAATCTGCTCCATCCCATCTACTTTTATTGACTCATCCTGATTTTCATGTTCCCCTCAGCAGCAGGAACTTTAGTAGATGTTTCCCTCAGCAGGAGGAACTTCAGTAGATGTTTCCTTCAGCAGCAGGAACTTTTGTAAATGTTTCCGTCAGCAGCAGGAACTTTAGTCAATGTTTCCCTCAGCAGCAGGAACTTTAGTGGATGTTTCCCTCAGCAGCAGGAACTTTAGTAGATGTTTCCCTCAGCAGCAGGAACTTTAGTCAATGTTTCCCTCAGCAGCAGGAACTTTAGTAGATGTTTCCCTCAGCAGCAGGAACTTTAATAGATGTTTCCCTCAGCAGCAGGAACTTTAGTAGATGTTTCCCTCAGCAGCAGGAACTATAGTCAATGTTTCCCTCAGCAGCAGGAACTTCAGTAGATGTTTCCGTCAGCAGCAGGAACTTTTGTAAATGTTTCCGTCAGCAGCAGGAACTTTAGTAGATGTTTCCCTCAGAGTCATATTTTGTTACAGCTTAGATAAACATATTATGTTTCTGGTGCAAAAAACTGTTTTGGTGTCAACATCCCTGACAGAAATATATTTCTAATATGAAGCATAGTGTTTTGACTGACAGTTGGCTCAGCCAATGGGTAGTCGTTATTACTTCCTCGTTAGCCAACATTACGCTACAAAGCCAAGAGACGTAATCAGCAGTTTATACCGCGCCAGTAGCTATTTCTGATAAACCCACTGAAACAACATCTGAAATGGTTTATTCTGTTGTAAACATCTGCTCACAGCTCTGCAGATATTTCCGCAGGGATCCGTTGAAGGAGATGGCATTTACAGCCAACTTTGACTGACATACAGTGAGTGTGTTCCCGCAGTGTTCTTAATATCGCTTTTTGGCAACAGTGCAGTACAACGAAAAAACAAACGTCTTTATGCTGATGTGCAAAAATACACACTTAATTCATTACTATAAAAACATATATATATATATATATATATATATATATATATATATATATATATATAAATATTCAGCCAACAGTGACTCTGTGTCTTCATCAGCTGTTCTAGATACTCCACTAAAGACCAGGCCGACAGTTATCCTAGAAGGCACCAAACCTTCAAAACATTTATTTAACGTTTATTTAATCACTGGTCTTTGTTTCCAGGCATGTCTTGTCTTTTCAGGGAGTTCTTTGACACTTGAAAGGCAGCATGTGGGGAGAGGTGGAGGGGTGGGGGTAGGGCAGTGGGGGGCGTACAGTAATTATCTGTCTGCACCTGAGATGGCAAGAAAGGACGGCAGGAGAGGCAAAAAAACTGAGAGACAAATGGGGGGGAAGTTAGTTTCCACAGCCCACCTAGGTCGAAGCAGCATTAGAGAGGGATGAAAGAAGGAAAGAGAGGCAGAAACAGGAGGGGAGGGGGGACCACAGGGAGGATCTCTACAGAGCTTCAGCTAACGGTACTTGTTCTCCACAGGTCCTAGTGTTTAGCCTCAGCTGTCAGGTCCAACCATAACAGCTCCCGCTCATACATCACCATAATCACAGCGTTTCACCTCAGCGCAGCCGTCACATTCATTAAGAAAGAACTAGCAGCTTGTATAGCTCCAAAAACATCCTCACAGCCAGTCCTTGGCTTCTGAAGATGTAGGAGCCCTTTTCCTTTATCACAGAAGAGAAGATGTAAGAAGACAATGAGCACTTTATCCCCGTTATAACCTGACCCGCTGTACTTGCTCATGTTAGGTATTTTAACTGGCACAGAACGTACCAAACCAATCACAGTCCGGCAGGGGCGGGGTTGTTGTAATGACTCATACAGGTGTTTTTTATGTCCTGTTCAAACAGGACCAGTTTTATCAGAAAACCTGTGATAATCTGTCATATTATAGAGGACGTCTACATCCATGTCTGTGATTTGTAAAGAAGCCCTGGATTCACATCATGATTCAATGTTTCTGTTAAATAAATAAAAAAATTTGACATGATACACAAATCCTTTTACATGTGGTACGTAGTTTTAAGTTTCAATTCCCTCCTAAATTGTTACTGTAATCACACCAGCGCTCCTCCCTCAGACGTCTCAGGACGTCTCTGGTTGGTTTAATATGTATTCAGAGGTGTCCAGAGGTTTCTTTTGAGTTTGTTGGTACCTCCTCCAGATAATTCAATGTTAATTAATGCAATATCTAATTGCTGGTCCAACGGCAGGTAAAAACTCCCCTAGTGGGAGAAAAACCCTAAACAAAACTGTGGCAAGAAAAACTCCCCTTTAAGAGGGAAGAAACCTGGATCATAAGGGGGGACCCTCCTGCTGAAGACCAGCCGGGTAGAGCAGGAAGTAAAGAGAGAAGAGAGACAAAGACACACCGTCAAAGGTACAAGACAGGATACAATAGTATAATTATCTATCAGCAGTAGAACTAAGACTTCTGTGTATATATGAGTGATATATGGATAGTTGATGTCAGCAGGTCTCCAACAGAGACGTCTACACAGACAGGTGGAGGTAAACACTGGGATGGTCAGAGGTGGAACTTCAGGTCAGTGGATCATGTTGGTGTCCCCCTGCAGCAGGTCTACAGCAGCAGATCCAGGATGAAGCTGTGTTGAAGACCAGCTGCTCCAGTCTGGTCCTGCAGCTGCAGTTCTGACTGCTGGTCCTGACACACTAAAGTTTACACCAACTTTATGTTTTAGTAAACGGAAATGTTTGAAGCAGAAGACCGTCCTCCAGATCTACATTTGGATCTTCTCTCAAAACGGAGAACTCTGTTAGAAACATATGGTTCTAACTGGTCTTGTGTCGCAGCGCTAGGCCATTTTGGACTTTATATGCAAGTAATAAAATTTTGAATTGGATTCTAAATTTTACAGGGAGCCAATGGAGGGAAGCTAAAACTGGAGAGACGTGGTCTCTCTTGCTGATTCCTGTCAGCACTCGCGCTGCTGCATTTTGGATCAGCTGGAGGCTATTAAGAAAATTACTTGGACATCCAGCCAACAACACGTTACAGTAATCTAGTCTAGAAGATACGAACGCATGAATTAGTTTTTAATCTTTGTGATATTACGGAGGTGGAAAAACACAGTCTTACAAACCTGATTAATATGCTGTTTTAATGACAAATCCTGACCAAAATAACACCAAGGTTTCACAGTTGTACTGGAGGCCATCACATTTATCATCATCTATTGATAGATGTAGAGTTGTTTTAACTCCAGAATGTTCCTCTACGGTTCCTCTACAATGAAGCTTGCCTGTCCTCCTTCTGTAACTGACCTTAGATCAAAGTGTCAGGTGAACTCCATTCCAGCTAATATCTGAACATTGGAGTCTGTGTATAGATGTTATATAGATTTTACTAAACATGTTCCTCCTCACACAACCCTGCAAGCTCAGGAAGAAGATTGAAACCCATCACAGAAGGTTCCCTTCGGGGAGTTAAACCAGAAACAGATTGTTTTATATTGAAAGACATGATCTTGTAGGCTGACTGATTTTAGCTTAATTTGGCTGATTTAAGCTCAGTTTAGTTGACTTTAGGTGACTTCAGCTGACTTAAGCTGAATTTAACTGACTTTAACTCACTTTAGCTCATTTCAGCTGTTCTTAGCGGATTTTAGTCAGTTTCAGTTGACTGAAACTGACTTAGCTGGCTTTAACTGATTTTAGCTGACTTTACCGGTCTTTTACTCACTTTAACTGACTTTAACTGTCTGTTACTGACTAACTAAGTTTAGCTGATTTCAGCTGATTTTAGCTGATTTTAAATTATTTTAGCTGACTTTAACTGACTTTAACTGACTTTAACTGATTTTAACTGAATTTGGCTGACTTTAACTGACTTTAACTGACTTTAACTGATTTTAACTGAATTTAACTGATTTTAACTGAATTTAGCTGACTTTAACTGACTTTAACTGACTTTAACTGACTTTAACTGAATTTAGCTGACTTTAACTGACTTTAACTGACTTTAACTGACTTTAACTGATTTTAACTGACTTTAACTGACTTTAACTGATTTTAACTGACTTTAACTGAATTTAGCTGACTTTAACTGACTTTAATTGACTTTAACTGAATTTAACTGACTTTAACTGACTTTAACTGATTTTAACTGAATTTAGCTGACTTTAACTGACTTTAACTGACTTTAACTGACTTTAACTGACTTTAACTGACTTTAACTGATTTTAACTGAATTTAGCTGACTTTAACTGACTTTAACTGACTTTAACTGACTTTAACTGACTTTAACTGACTTTAACTGACTTTAACTGATTTTAACTGACTTTAACTGACTTTAACTGACTTTAACTGACTTTAACTGACTTTAACTGATTTTAACTGAATTTAGCTGACTTTAACTGATTTTAACTGAATTTAGCTGACTTTAACTGACTTTAACTGACTTTAACTGAATTTAGCTGACTTTAACTGACTTTAACTGATTTTAGCTGACTTTAACTTACTTTAGTGACTTTAGTGACTTTAAGTGACTTTAACTGATTTTTGCTGAATTTAAATTATTTTAGCTGACTTTAACTGACTTTAACTGACTAACTGAATTTAAATGAATTACCGGGCACTCTAAATATTCTCACAAATATTGGGTTAAACGATTAAGAAGCTTTATTTTAGATTTGAGAGCACAATTACAACACACATTGACCTGCGTGTTTACAAACTTTACTTTTTTTACACTTAACACCTCTGACACTTTTTTCTCCATCCACCCATCCATCCATCCATCCATCCATCCATCCATTCATCCATCCATCCATCCCTCCATCCATCCATCCATCCATCCATCCATCCATCCATCCGCTTATCTGGTTGCAGGGGCAGTCTATCCAGAAATGCCCAGACCTCCCTCACCCCAAACACTGCCTCCAGCTCTTCTGGGGGGACCCCAAGGCAGTCCCAGGCCAGCTGAGAGACATAGTCTCTTCAGCGTGTCCTGGGTCTTCCCCGGGGTCTCCTCCCTGTGGGACATGTCTGGAACACTTCTCTAGGGAGGGTCCCTCTTCTTCTCCTAAATTGGCGGTAGTCCACTTCTTCTTCAGCTGCCGGCGAGTACAGCATCATTAGGTGTGCCACCTACAGTGGGGGAGTGTGTAGAGTAGGGGAACACCTCTCAGCCTGTTAAGCCATGTGTAACAAGCGTAACTGATGGATTGCAAGTGGTGTTTAGCACAACTCAATGGGTGGCTCAGATAGTTGAACTATAGATTTTTTTCAGCGTGAGAAATTGGAGGTATGGCGTGTGAACGTGTGAAGACAGTCAAATGCACGTGTCTCACGCTCATTGTGTGAGAGTTGGCAGCCCTGGTATTTACTAGATAACACACAATCAGAGAGTTATTGAAGTTAGTGAAGTCTGTCAGCTGGCAAGCATATACGTTACACTCAAAAAAGCTGGGTTTTTTTGGTGAATTCTGTATAAAACTCTGGAGTTGGCATGAAAAAAAGGTATGTCACTGGGTGACATTAAAACTTTAATAAAAATCAAAAAAACTGCCTTAAATGTTTGTACAGTTCTGCATGTTAAAGCCTTTTGTTCCCACACTGAATACCAAAATAAAAGGCATGTTTTCTCACTTTCAATCTGGTGCACAAAGCTTCAGCTGTAATGTACACGACAACAAAGTGTGCAAAAAGTGAGTATTTTCTCTATCAAACATGAGCAAGTATTATACATTATGAGTGTTTCTAAAGCCTAAAATTACCAAAAACACAGTTACATAAAATCCCCATAAACTGTCCTTAAACACAGTCCTTAAGGAGTTAATAATGCCTAAAATTATACTTTAAGTGTAGTTTTCACACTTCCACTTGAATGTGGAAGTGTGACTGAAGCTGCATCAACATTAACCTGCAGTCAGTACAGCTGAAATAAAAGCAACTTATGTCCTATAACCAAAAAAATAAATTTATTCACTCTAATAAGTGAATGACATCTATAGAATAGTGTCATAATTTAAGTATTTCAAAGGAAGCTGACTTTTTATCTTAAGTTTGTAGTTTGTAGTTGTATAAGAGCTAATTGACAGTTTCAGATGTAGCTTCACTGACGCTGATGAATGAAACCATCTTAGACCTGACTGAAGAGCATGAAGGTTGATGCTTGAAGACCAATGAACCCAGTAAACATCTCTGTTCCTGCAGAATCTTCTTCAAACACACATAAGTCCACATTTAGTGGACAGAAATTGTCATCAATATACCAAAGAGTTTATCTGATATAAAGCAAACCCAAAAAAGTTATATTAAAAAGGAAATGCCTGTCCACAAATTAAAAAGGAGTCATACACTCTAACTTTGTTGGACTGTCTTTACCTTTGATTACAGGACACGTTCCCCATGGCATTGTTCCAATAAGCTTCTGCAATGTCACATTTATTCCTGTCTAGAGTTGCATTCATTTAGCAGCAATTATCATGTGACCTCATAACGAGGCTGAAACCAGAACTGAGCAACTGCAGCAATCCCAGATCACATCACTGCCCCCACAGGCTTGTACGGTAGGCACTAGGCATGATGGGACACTTCAGCTTCTTGCCCTGATGCTTCCATCACTCTGGAGCTCTGAGTAAATCTGGATCATCAGACCACATTACTTTTTTCCATTGCACCAGAGTTCAATATTTATGCTCCCTAGGACACGTAAGCTTTTTTTTTCTGATCAAGGTCACACAAGGTGTTTAGTTCTAATCCCTTCAGTTGCCTTGTAATTGTTCATGTGGAAATGTCCAATTGTCAATAAAGGCCACGTCGTTTTCTGAACACCACCGAGACAACCAGCGACGGAGCGACAACATGTCATCGCCAGTCAGATTGGGGAGGGGACCAGAGAAAACTACGGAGTCCGACATGGTTTTGCCGTAGTTACACACCGACACAATATTGATTTTACTGACCTCCGACTGGCGTAGCCGGGTGTCATTAGCGCCGACATGGATGATAACTTTACTGTATTTACGATTACCCTTTGCCAGCAGCTTCAAGTTTGCTTCGACGTCGCCCGCTCTGGCCCCCGGGATGCACCTAACTATGGTCGCTGGAGTCGCCTCACATGCCTCAAAATAGAGTCGCCAATTACCAAGGTCAGTTTCTCAGCGGGTGTGTCGCTGAGTGGGGAAAAACGGTTAGAGACGGGAAGTGAATGGTGGTGTTACTTGTGATTTGTTTAGGACATCCAGCCGTCCTGACTATCTGGCTGCTGGGGGGCTGCAGGGGAAACGGCTCACATCAGATACTCAAGGTCAGGACATCGCCACTTCAGCCTGACGAGCTACAGAGTCTACCGGACTATGGTGTAGTTGGCGGAACCAGACCTCTATCCCACTGAGCCTCGCCTCCAAGGCTGTAAATAAAATGTACTTTACACACTTACCATCTTCACTAAAGGAGGCAGAGGAATAACTAAGCATTTCACACACTGAGCAGTAAGAAGGGGAAACGGTGGGAGAGGAGGCCATGCTGAGAGGATAATGGACCAGTGAAAATGAATCGGTGGTTGGTGACGGTGAAAGTTCCTGAAGGGAAAATGTAAGAATAAAACAAGGGTGCAAGTGCTCAATTGAAAAATACCACATACCTTGTGACACTGAGCAAACAGCAACAAACAACAAACAGGAAGTGGCACAATACATCACCACTCGATACGTTACCACTTATCCAACAGCAGGAGCAGTGGAAGACGTGGCTCGGTTTGTCCACGTACTTGAACTTGACGTCAGTCACGTAGGTACCGCCCTGAAGTTACCATTTTCGGTTAGGTGAACAGAAACAGAAAGGATGGCTGAAGCTCTCGGGAGGAGAGCTTTGCTACCGCCACAACCACCCAGTACAGGGAAAACAGAGGACTGGACTGAAACCAGTTCATGAACAGCAAAGAAATGAAGTTTGATGCGGAACTAGCAGCGTTTCTTTTAGAGTAAAGTAAATCACTGCTGATTTTTGTTTTAATGGTAGAGTTAATCAATTTCATACGGCGTCAGTTCAAAGCCAAATGTATTGATGCAACTATGTCCCGCCTGCTCGCGGTAGATTGACACAAATTTGAATGTGACTGAATTTCAACCGCAACAAAAAAAAGACACACCTGAGAAAGACGGTTCGGAAATTCAGTTTGGACTCTGAGATTTTAGGTTCCCACCATGAAATGGTTGCAGTTCCTAACATCGGGTTTTGATTCTGAATAATTTTGAATTGATAAGGAGGGGAAGGAACTGTGCGTTTTCAAGAGTAGACCAACTCACTTTGCGCATCTATACCACCTTTATTTCAGTATGCAGTATGAATTTAATTTTCTTCTCCACATTGCACATTGCTCCTTTGAGGCACTTACCTATTAAATTAGTTAAATGCAGCCTTGTTTTTTTGGGCAGTAGGAAATAAACAAAGGTTTTATAGTTGGGTATCTGAAGAAAACTCATTTATAGAGATATGACAAAACGTACTAAAATGGCCATTATGCCCATTAACAACAGAACAACAACAAAATGTTCTTGAATGGATTCATTCATATTTTCATTCCAATAATCCAAAAAGACATGAGATTTAAAAGTAGAAGATTTAGCCATATTTATGCTGTTTATTTAGTCCAGTTTGTATAATTTTAGTCTTCTACTGCAATCTAATATGTATTGACTTTATTTTTATGTCAAATTTATTTTACATTTCACATTAAATTCATTAGTAAGTTTAAGTTCACTTTAAATTCTTATTACCTGGAAGCAGAAAAAGCTTTTCAGACTAAAGGTAGCTTTTTCTCCTTTCATTTAAGGTTGTTATTTCCTTATGTTTTGCTTGAAGTGCTGCTGTCCAGTAATCAGCTATAGGAGCAAGTAAGAGAGCGTCGTCTGGTGTTAGACTGACTGATGAATCACCAGGAGGACGGACGAATAAACTCTCCTCAGCGCGCAGCACTGCAGCTTCCTAAAATTGGTGTGTTGGTGGTAGACAGAGCAGCAGTGAAGCTGTAATTTATCTATCTAAAACAGTGTTTAGAGCCATGTCTGACGTTGGCCTGCAGACTCTCTGTTTGCATCTGCAGTCTTTGCGGGCAATTTAGCCTCTCATCTGAGTCATCAGGCCTGTTCTGGGCTTTGTTGTTTATCGCACTTAAATAACTTCATACACCAAAGTCACACAGAGCATGTAAACTGACCTCTGAGTGTGTGTGTGTGTGTGTGTGTGTGTGTGTGTGTGTGTGTGTGTGTGTGTGTGTGTGTGTGTGTGTGTGTGTGTGTGTGTGTGTGTGTGTGTGTAGAAATGATGCCTCATCATGCCTGTGGTCCTGTCATTAAGAAACTGTAAATAATGTTTGCCACACAACAAAATGACTCGCACAGATGAACACATACGCAAAGAGATGTCACAAATCCAGTCTGGCCTCTGCAGTCATTAAAGACCAGATTTTTTAAATTTTATTTAGAACCCGATGTAAGGGAAAGTTGGGATGATATTGAATAAGTAATTAAAAAAAATAAAAGTACACAGTATTTCTTCAATTTGCTTACACTGTCTTTTTGCATGATGGATGGATGGATGGATGGATGGATGGATGGATGGATGGATGGATGGATGGATGGATGGATGGATGGATGGATGGATGGATGGATGGATGGATGGATGGTGCAGACAGAATGATCCCAAGATATTCCTTTTTTTATATATATACTCAGTATATTTTATATAACATCTATAATATTTTTTTATTAATTTAATTGGTTTGGTTAATAAGCATTCATATTTACATTTCAGAAGTGCAACGCAATAATGCTAGTAATAATAATAATAATATTAATAATAATAATAATAATACATAACTGAGCAAACAAAAAAATTATTTCAAACGTGATGTGAACAGGTGACGATGATTTGGAGGAAATAGCAGCATCCATGAAGGTTTCAGAGTTCATGCACAGAAAGACTGATTTACATATTTGTCCTTCTATGACTCAGAATATCTTTCAAACATTGCATGAACCTGGAGTTCAGTGTGTGAAGGACAAGATGAAGATCAAGAGTTTATGATGGAGGGATGTGCAGAGTGCAGAGAATGTCCACAATTATTATTAATGTGCATGAACACCATGCAGCCTGTTTTTTATATGCATTAACAGTCAACAAATATACACTAAATTTGAAACAAAGTAGTAAATGTGTCTTTGCAATAAAGTAACAATGAGAAGAAAATGACAGCAGCCAAAATGATAAAACCTGCACTTTGTAACCTTAACAAAATACTAAGCGTAAATTGGTTGAAGAGTTGAATGAACAACAGGAAAGGAAATATCCTTTGCTTAACATTAATGTCTAAAACATTTCATTTGTTTCAAGTCTTTTCTCCATGGGCTTGCTCCTAACTCTCCTTGCTTGTTGAAAAGGCTGCATAATGCTGTGCTTTCATCTCCGAGTGGTTCCTAAAGCAGTGATCAGTGTGATGCCACCTGGCAGAATCCCGGCCTGCGCCCCCCGCAGGCTGCTGTGCCTGGTCATCACCTGACCCCTGAGCTCTGACCCGACCCCACAGCTTCACTTGTTTTGTTTTAAGAAGCTTTTCCTTTTCCTTATGGATAGGCCACTTATCTCTCTTGTCCCTAAATCAATTGAGAGATAAATTACACAAATTACTAAAATTTTTTCCTTAAAGTCGCAAGTATCCCTAAGTGAAGTTATAAATCCTGCCCTTATTGTTTATTATAAATTCCACACAAGTGTAATACATAAATTGAATTGTCCACATGTGTAATTATGAGGTGCATCCAACTGTCTCAGGTACATTTTAATCCTGTTTGGACCGTTTACACACTGCATTGTAACATCCCAGTTGTAAAACCGTTTTGGGCCTAAAGGTTGAACCAGAATATTGATTACAAATGATTACGTAATCAGGCAGTGGTTTCATCACTACATGTTCAGATTAAAAAAGGACAGCATCTTCATGATAGAGCACCTTGAACTATAGTAGAGACTTTAGGAACTGAGAGGAGATGTGTGGATTTAACAACAGACATGGAAATAATCTGGAAAGAGAGAGAACCGTTATTCATTAGTTCACATAACATCTCACAACTCTTCAGATCTGGAGTTGAAGACATCTCTGGACAGTCCACCAACTTTTCATATTGTCTGTAGCAAGTTTTCACTGTTATTTATTTAGACGTGGGCAGCCCACCGTGTAGCAAACATAAACAGCAGCTTGTTGAGCAGCCCCAGTGTCTGCATGTCTGCCAGTCTCCCAAATTCAATTCAGCTTGATTTATATAACGCCCAATGATGACTAATGTCATCTCAGAGCACTTCAACTCATTCCAGATTAGTTAAATCAATACAAAGCCAATAAAATAACAATAATTATTATTGTTTAGTAAGGATTTAAGGAAACCAACAGATTGCATAAAAACCTTTCTTCAATACAATTCCCGGCCGTGAGCAAACACCAGGTGACTGTAGAAAGTAAAAACTCCCCTCAGACAGGAGAAAACCTGGAATCAGGACGGACGGCCATCTGCCTCGACCAGTCGGAGGTTGAGAGGACAGGAAAGAGGAGAGAACAAGAACGACAACAGACCAACAACATGTGCTGGAAAGAAAGAACACAGGTAAATAACATCAATAGTGTCATTAACAGAGTTGGAAAAGAGAACAGAGTCAGGAGAGGTGCATCATGGGAGGTCCTCAGCAGTCAAGGCCGATAGCAGCAAAACTAGTGGATGTTTCAGGGCACCTGAGCTATAACTAACTATAAGCTTTATCAAAAAGGGAGGTCTCAAGTTTAATTTAAAAGGTATAGAGGGTGCCTGCTTCTCAAACACAAACCTCGAGCTGGTTCCAGAGGAGAAGAACCTGATAACTAAAGGTTCTGCCTCCCATTCTACCTTTAGAAACTCTAGGAACCACAAGTAGACCTGCTGTATGAGCGCAAATATGGAACTATGAGCTCTTTAAGATATGATGGAGCTTGGTCATAACTCACCCCCGTGGTCAGAACCCTGGCTTCAGCATTTTTAATGAGCTGGAGGTTGTTTTTTTAATGAATTTGAGCAGTTAATAATAAAGAATTACAATAGTCCAATCTTGAAGTAACAAATGCGTGGATCAGTTTTTCTGCATCAGTCTGAGACAGGATATCCCTCATTTTAGCAATAATATGAAGGTGAAAGCAGGCAGTCACAGACAGCTGTTTTAACCCTTTACAGGGCAGGTGACCATATTTGGTCACTTCAGTAGAACTACAGTCTATGGATACAAAAAGAAATTAAGTTAATAGATGTCCTTTTATATTCTCCAATAATCCTGTATCCACTATCAAAGTCCAAGAGATCATTGGTGACTTTTATCAGAGCAGCTGCTGCACTTTGGTGCACACTAAATCCTGACTGAAACTCTTCAAGCATATAATTTCTGTGGAAGTAACCACAACGTTGAGCTGCAACAATATTTTCAAGAATTTTGGATATAAAAGGAAGATTAGATATGGGTCTATAATTAGATAACAGTCCTGGATGAAGAGTAGGTTTCTTAAGTAAATGTTTGATTACAGGAACCTTAAGAATCTGAGGCATAGAGCCAGTAGACAATGAATGAGTAATCAAATCCACTATGAAGGTTTTATTTAAAAAAAAAAAAGAAAACCTTGAACAGCCTGGTTGGAATAGAGTCTAAAATGCAAGTTGATGTGTGATTGTGTGTATGTACTGATTTTGGAGTCAGACCTGCTACAGATCCTGGACTGGTCTTCAATGTCAGGTGTGTTTCCAGAACCACTAAAAACAGCTGTAATTAAACCTGCTGAAAAAGGACAAGCTTGACAAGACACAGATGGACAACTACAGACCGATCTCAAACCTCCCATTTGTAAGTGAGATAATTGAAACATCAGTTTTTCAACAGCTCAAATACTTTTTAACACAAAATAACTGCTATGACGCCTTCCAGTCAGGTTTTAGACGGAACCACAGCACTGAGACGGTTCTGACCAAAGTGTTTAATGACATATGTCTGAATACAGACGGAGGACAAATGTCAGTCTTAGTTTTACTGGATCTCAGTGCTGCATCTTATACAGTTGACTTCAATATATCACTGAAACCACTGGAGAACTGGGCAGGTCTTTATAAAACTGTACTAAACTGGTTCAAAACGTACTTAAAGAACAGAAAATACTTTGTGTAAATAGGTAACTTTACATCTGAGCAGACAAGAATCACATGTGGAGTTCCACAAGGTTCCATCCTGGGACCTCTTCTGTTTAACATCTGCATGCTCCCACTGACACAGATTATAAAGAACAACAAAATAATCTACCTCAGCTATGCAGATGACACACAGATATAATTTACAATGTCACCAGGTGACAGAGGCCTGTACAGGCACTTGGTAAATGCACTGAGATTAATGACTGGTGTAGTGATGGACTCGGACCTCAATTTGGAAAAACACATCAAGGGAATAACAAAGTCAGCCTAATATCACCTTAAAAATATATCAAAAGGTCCTGGAAAAACTAGTCCATCATTCATCTTCAGTGGTCTTGATTATTGTAACAGCATCTTCACAGATCCACCTAAAACATCAGTTAGACACCTGCAGCTCATCCAGAACTCTGCTTCTCCAGTCCTCACTAAGACCAGAAAAGTGGACCACATCAGTCCAGCTCTGAGGTCTTTACACTGGCTGCCTGTCCATCAAAGAATAGACTTTAAAGCTCTGATGCTGGTCTATAAAGCTCTGAATGGTCCAGGACCAAAATACATCAGTGACCTGATCCAGTATGAAACTCCCAGACCCCTCAGGTCATCTGTATCCGTTTTTTTTGTCAGTTCCCAGAGTCAGAACCAGACATGGAGAAGCTTCCTTCAGCTTCTCTGCTCCACATGTCTGGAACAAACAAAAAAAAATCATCAGATCAACTGAAACACTAAACACACAAAAAGTTTATTTAAATCCAGGTTGAAGACTCACCTGCTCCCAGCTGCAGTTGAATAAAGACACAAATCTGCACTGTTTTACTTTTAAGCTTAAGATTCAAAACTTGATTACATTTTAACCACTGATTTTATCTATTGTTCTTTCTTTCTTTCTTTCTTTCTTTCTTTCTTTCTTTCTTTCTTTCTTTCTTTCTTTCTTTCTTTCTTTCTTCTTTCTTTCTTTCTTTCTTTTCTTTCTTTCTTTCTTTCTTTCTTTCTTTCTTTTGTTTACATTTTAAATCATGCCTTGCCTTGCTTTGCCTGCCTTGCCTTGCCTTGCCTTGCCTTGCCTTGCTTTGCCTTGCCTTGCCTTGCCTTGCCTTGCCTTGAAAATAGGAAAAGGTATTGACCACTAGAGGCTTCAATAGTGAGTCTATCACCACTGACCTCCTTTAGGACTTTTCTTTTGTTTTACTGATTCCCCTGTGAAACCTCTGCTGCTGATTTCTTTCTGGTAAGTAAACGTTTTCCACCCAGCTTCTGTTTGTGCTGCAGACCGCTCAGTGTACTACTCTTATCTCGTAAGGTGTCTCCATTCCCTCCACATGTGAATTGGTGAGTTCAGCCATGATAACTGTTCTTGTAGAAGTTGATCAGTAACAACCCTGTAAGAAATGTTCAGTGAACTCATTACAGAACTGGAGCTGTCGATCCAAGTCAGCCCCCATGTTCCACCTATATCCAGGTCTCAGAATAGACCACTCCTTTTGGTGATGTTCTGCTTCCCAGCTCCTTACCTTAAGTAATCCACAGTTGAAAAGTAGGTGGACTTATCTTATTTACTTCAAGTCTGCTTGCAAGATCTTAGACAGTTTTTGCAGAACCAGGTTGTGATACCATCAATATGGTCAGAGCTGCTTTGCAGTCTGTTAGAATGTGCTGGAAGCAGGGGTTCTAGGCATTTCAGAGACACCAATGTCTCTCTGAAACGCACCAAAGTTGCAGGTTTCCTGGTCTTGGAAATATGTATTATTGTTGGATTAATCAGAATTCCAGATTTTTAGCTGAAAACATGTGCTCTGTGGATCCAGATCAAAAAGAAAAATCACCATCCAGACCGTAATGAACAAATACTAAATCCAGAATCTGAGATGTCTGAGATTTTATCAGTGTCCTTGTCAAAGCTCATTTCCAGTTCTGTGACGCATTAATGCAAATGTATTGTGAGTTTTTAGGACAGCATCTGCTGCCTTCAAAACCACATCTGTTCCACGAATTTAACAACAAAACAATGTAAAACCACATTCTGAACACATTACAAAGACATGACTGAGTAAGAAGGTACTGGTACTGGACTGGTCTCGTCTGTCTACAGAGTCGGGGCCTTATGTTCAAAAGTTGCATGGATTCCATCCTGAATCCTTGTCCAGAAATCTTGCCGAGGCAAAGAAAAATTCAGAAATTGAATCAACAACCCCATCAACGTGAAATTGAACCCGCATACACAAGCACAACTCTAGCCCTGTCTCCTCCCTCAAGTAGACCATTTTTATTATGATGAGTACAAGTATTCATTCAAACTGCTCATCCAACCAAAAGAAAATAGCAAAAAGCACGCAGGTAATTAAAAAGATTCACCAACTGCAAGCTAGAGACACTCCTGTCAGAAGCTGAGGCCAGGAAAAATATTTAATTTGCAGTATTTTCTCCCATTTTAGTAGTAAAGGAAAATATGTTGATTAAATTGGTTTGCAGATGGCAATTAGTGGTTAATTTCTGGACAACATTCCATGTTTTACAAAGCTCTGACAGAAGGCTACGGGGAGGATTGGGATGGATCTCATGGAGCCCTTCCCCAGAGGCAAGAAAGGTAATACATTCCTACTGGAGGTAGTGGATTACTACTCCAAACTTTCCAACTTCATGCAGTAATGCATTGGAAACACATATAATCATCTAACCTTGTCATCTTATAACTAATCTCAAGTGACTTGTTCTTAATCAATATGATCATCAACACAGTTTTTTTCTCAGTTCATTTTATTTCATGTGATGGACGTCTCACTGATCATTGATGTGTCTTCACATCTTTATGTGACACCATCAGAGGAAACTTATCAGCTAACGTTGGATGTAGGTTGTGGTAATCACTTTGAGGCATGTGGGAAATTTAGATTTTCCTGATGTTTTCTTTCATTCAAATACATGAAGAATTGTGGTTTTTAAATCCCTCTGCACTTCAGGAGATCTAGAGGAATATCTTGTGGCGTATAAAAGCAGTTTCACCATGTCATAGTTGGCCACTTTCAAATGACAGAATTTGCATGGCGGTATGCACAAATCCACGTAAAGCTGGTTTCAGTACATTCGATGTGTCCGTGGAAAATGATGCAATGTCACTTCTGGACAAGGTTTGTACTGTGCCACACTTATTGTACATGAGGTCCTTTATCCATCCACTACAGAGAATGTTGGAGAACTATGAATGAAAACCCAATGGCTCCCTCATAAGACAGGCATTCAGGAAGAATGGGATAAAATAACACCTGAAATGTTTCATCCCCAACTTTTACTTTTACTCTATGTGCTGCAATTATGTAATGTAGAAATGGATGTAGAGCAACAAATAATTCTCCCTGTCCTCCCTTCCCAAGGGAATAATAAAGTTCTACCTAATCTAATCTAATCTAATCTAATCTAATCTAATCTAATCTAATCTAATCTAATCTAATCTAATCTAATCTAATCTAAAATTAAGGTGATGAGAAAAACATGAATTATCTGGGGTTCATATTTGCATTTCTGTCTTCTGTACTGTGTTAAATTTGTATTTTGGTTTTATTTTCTGTTTTCAGCTGTTACCAGCCTGTAGAAATTAAAACTAAAACAAAGCTACGTTACTCTCAAACCCTCGGTGCTACACAATAAATAAATTTTAAACACAAAGTGCAAGTTAAAAAGAGACAAGAAACAAGTTATGTCATGACATTTGTACAACAGTTTTTCGGTTTGATTAAAGTGACCTGGTGCAAAGCAGGTGGTCCAGTTCTGCCAAAAGTGCCTGGTGCAGATACTGAGATCAGAGTGAGTGAGGGGGGGGCAAGGCGGGAAACGGTGGAAGAGCAGGGAGAGTGTTCAGCTTCCTGACGGCCTGGTGGACAAAGCTGTCCTTCAGTCTGCTGGTTCTGGCCCGGAGGGTCCGCAGCCTCCTCCCTGATGGCAGCAGACTGAAGAGGCTGTGTGACGGGTGGGTAGGGTCTCTCACAATGCTGAGGGCTTTGCGAGTCAGACGGCTGCTGTAGATGTCCTGAAGTGAGGGGAGAGAGACACCAACGATCTTCTCAGCTGCTCTCACGACGCGCTGGAGAGACTTGCGGCAGGTTGCGGTGCAGGATCCGTACCACACGGTGATGCAGCTGGTCAGGATGCTCTCGATGGTGCCTCTGTAGAAGGTGTACCTGATGGGGGCCGGGGCTCTGGCTCTTCGCAGTTTGCGGAGGAAGTAAAGACGCTGCTGTGCCTTCTTGGCGAGTGATGCAGTGTTAACAGTCCAGGAGAGGTCCTCTGAGATGTGGACACCCAGGAACTTGGTGCTGCTCACCCTCTCCACAGTGGCACCGTTGATGGTCAGAGGAGCATGCTGGGTGTGTTGTCTCCTGAAGTCAACAACAATCTCCTTGGTCTTCTCCACGTTCAGGGAGAGATTGTTGTCGCTTCACCGCTCAGCCAGGTGGCTCACTTCGCTCCTGTAGTTTGACTCATCGTTGCTGTTGATGAGACCCACCACAGTCGTGTCGTCCGCAAACTTTACGAAGAGGTTGGAGCTGTGAATCGGTGTGCAGTCGTGGGTCAGCAGGGTGAAGAGGAGGGGGCTCAGCACACATCCCTGGGGGGCCCCTGTGCTCAGTGTGATGGTGCTGGATGTGTTGCCGCCGACCCGTACTGCCTGTGGTCTCCCAGTCAGGAAGTCCAACAGCCAGTTGCACAGCGAGGTGTTGATCCCCAGCTGGTCCAGTTTGTGAACAAGCTGCTGGGGGATGATGGTGTTGAATGCTGAACTGAAGTCCATGAAAAGCATTCTCACATAAGCGTTTCTGGTGTCCATATGTGTGAGGGCTGTATGGAGGGCAGTGGAGATGGCGTCGTCAGTGGACCGGTTGGAGCGATATGCGAACTGGTAGGGGTCCAGAGAGGGGGGGGGGGCAGCCTTGATATTTTGCATGACTAGCCGTTCAAAGCACTTCATGATGATGGGAGTCAGTGCAACTGGACGGTAGTCGTTGGAGCAGGAGGGAGATGACCGTTTTGGGACCGGACGGATGTTGGTGGCTTTGAAGCACGTGGGAACCACCGCCTGACTCAGTGACATGTTAAAGATGTCTGTGAAGCATGCCCAGTCTCTCAGTACACGGCCAGGCATGTTGTCAGGACCCGGAGCTTTGCGAGCGTTGATCCTGCTGAGGGATCTCCTCACACTGTCCGGTGACAGCGTCAGCACCTGGTCGCCGGGAGGGGGTGGTGCTTTCTGTGCGGCGATGGTGTTGTGTGCCTCGAAGCGGGCGAAGAAGGTGTTCAGCTCATTCAGCAGGGATGTGCTGCTCTCACAGGTCTGCGGTGGGGGCTTGTAGTCCGTAATGGTCTGAATCCCTCGCCACAGGCTCCGTGTGTCCCTGCTGTTGCTGAAACGGCGGGCTATCCTCCTGGAGTACCGTCTCTTGGCCTCCCTGATGCCATGGGACAGGTTGGTCGTAGCTGTCTTTAGACCCGCTTTGTCTCCAGCTCTGAAGACAATTCTGAAAACAGTTCAGAACACAGTTCTGAAGACAGTTCTGAAGACATTTCAGAAGACAGTTCTGAAGACAGTTCTGAACACAGTTCTGAACACAGTTCTGAAGACAGTTCAGAAGACAGTTCTGAAGACAGTTCTGAAAGCAGTTCTGAACACAGTTCAGAACACAGTTCTGAAGACAGTTCTGCACACAGTTCTGAAGACAGTTCAGAAGACAGTTCTGAACACAGTTCTGAACACAGTTCTGAACACAGTTCTGAAGACAGTTCTGAAGACAGTTCAGAAGACAGTTCTGAAGACAGTTCTGAACACAGTTCTGAACACAGTTCTGAAGACAGTTCTGAAGACAGTTCTTAAGACAGTTCTGAAGACAGTTCTGAAGACAGTTCTGAAAATAGTTCAGAAGACAGTTCTGAAAGCAGTTCAGAAGACAGTTCAGAACACAGTTCTGCAGACAGTTCTGAAGACAGTTCAGAAGACAGTTCTGAAGACAGTTCTGAACACAGTTCTGAACACAGTTCTGAACACAGTTCTGAAGACAGTTCTGCACACAGTTCTGAAGACAGTTCTGAAAACAGTTCAGAAGACAGTTCTGAAGACAGTTCTGAAGACAGTTCAGAACAAAGTTCTGAAGACAGTTCTGAAAACAGTTCAGAAGACAGTTCTGAAGACAGTTCTGCAGACAGTTCTGAAAACAGTTCTGAAAACAGTTCAGAAGACAGTTCTGAAGACAGTTCAGAACACAGTTCTGAAGACAGTTCTTAAGACAGTTCTGAAGACAGTTCTGAAGACAGTTCTGAAAATAGTTCAGAAGACAGTTCTGCAGACAGTTCTGAAAACAGTTCTGAAAACAGTTCAGAAGACAGTTCTGAAGACAGTTCTGAAGACAGTTCAGAACACAGTTCTGAAGACAGTTCTGAAAACAGTTCAGAAGACAGTTCTGAAGACAGTTCTGCAGACAGTTCTGAAAACAGTTCTGAAAACAGTTCAGAAGACAGTTCTGAAGACAGTTCTGAAGACAGTTCAGAACACAGTTCTGAAGACAGTTCTGAAAACAGTTCAGAAGACAGTTCAGAACACAGTTCTGAAGACAGTTCTGAACACAGTTCTGAAAACAGTTCTGAAGACAGTTCTTCAGACAGTTCTGAAAACAGTTCTGAAGACAGTTCTGAAAGCAGTTCAGAAGACAGTTCTGAAGACAGTTCAGAAGACAGTTCTGAAGACAGTTCTGAAGACAGTTCTGAAAACAGTTCAGAAGACAGTTCTGAAAGCAGTTCTGAACACAGTTCTGAAGACAGTTCTGAAGACAGTTCAGAAGACAGTTCTGAAGACAGTTCTGAAGACAGTTCTTAACACAGTTCAGAAGACAGTTCTGAAGACAGTTCTGAAGACAGTTCTGAAAACAGTTCAGAAGACAGTTCTGAAAGCAGTTCTGAAGACAGTTCTGAAGACAGTTCAGAAGACAGTTCTGAAGACAGTTCTGAAGACAGTTCTGAAAACAGTTCAGAAGACAGTTCTGAAAGCAGTTCTGAACACAGTTCTGAAGACAGTTCTGAAGACAGTTCAGAAGACAGTTCTGAAGACAGTTCTGAAGACAGTTCTTAACACAGTTCTGAAGACAGTTCTGAAGACAGTTCAGAACAGTTCTGAAGACAGTTCAGAACACAGTTCTGAAGACAGTTCTGAACACAGTTCTGAAGACAGTTCTTAACACAGTTCTGAAAGCAGTTCTGAACACAGTTCTGAAGACAGTCCTGAAGACAGTTCTGAAGACAGTTCTTAACACAGTTCTGAAGACAGTTCTGAAGACAGTTCAGAACACAGTTCTGAAGACAGTTCTTAACACAGTTCTGAAGACAGTTCTGAAGACAGTTCAGAACACAGTTCTGAAGACAGTTCTGAAGACAGTTCAGAACACAGTTCTGAAGACAGTTCTGAAGACAGTTCTGAACACAGTTCTGAAGACAGTTCTTAACACAGTTCTGAACACAGTTCTGAAAGCAGTTCTGAACACAGTTCTGAAGACAGTCCTGAAGACAGTTCTGAAGACAGTTCTGAAGACAGTTCTTAACACAGTTCTGAAGACAGTTCTGAAGACAGTTCAGAACACAGTTCTGAAGACAGTTCTGAAGACAGTCCTGAAGACAGTTCTGAAAACAGTTCAGAACACAGTTCTGAAGAAAGTTCAGAACAGTTCAGAACACAGTTCTGAACACAGTTCTGAACACAGTTCTGAAAGCAGTTCAGAAGACAGTTCTGAAGACAGTTCAGAAGACAGTTCTTAACACAGTTCTGAAGACAGTTCAGAACAGTTCTGAAGACAGTTCAGAACACAGTTCTGAAGACAGTTCTTAACACAGTTCTGAACACAGTTCTGAAAGCAGTTCTGAACACAGTTCTGAAGACAGTTCTGAACACAGTTCTGAACACAGTTCTGAAAGCAGTTCTGAACACAGTTCTGAAGACAGTCCTAAAGACAGTTCTGAAGACAGTTCAGAACACAGTTCTGAAGACAGTTCTTAACACAGTTCTGAAGACAGTTCTGAAAGCAGTTCTGAACACAGTTCTGAAGACAGTCCTGAAGACAGTTCTGAAGACAGTTCTGAAGACAGTTCTGAAGACAGTTCAGAACAGTTCTGAAGACAGTTCAGAACACAGTTCTGAAGACAGTTCTGAAGACAGTTCTGAAGACAGTTCTTAACACAGTTCTGAACACAGTTCTGAAAGCAGTTCTGAACACAGTTCTGAAGACAGTCCTGAAGACAGTTCTTAACACAGTTCTGAAGACAGTTCTGAAGACAGTTCTGAAGACAGTTCAGAAGACAGTTCTTAACACAGTTCTGAAGACAGTTCTGAAGACAGTTCAGAACAGTTCTGAAGACAGTTCAGAACACAGTTCTGAAGACAGTTCTGAAGACAGTTCAGAACAGTTCTGAAGACAGTTCTTAACACAGTTCTGAACACAGTTCTGAAAGCAGTTCTGAACACAGTTCTGAAGACAGTCCTAAAGACAGTTCTGAAGACAGTTCAGAACACAGTTCTGAAGACAGTTCTTAACACAGTTCTGAAGACAGTTCTGAAAGCAGTTCTGAACACAGTTCTGAAGACAGTCCTGAAGACAGTTCTGAAGACAGTTCTGAAGACAGTTCTGAAGACAGTTCAGAACAGTTCTGAAGACAGTTCTGAAGACAGTTCTGAAGACAGTTCTGAAGACAGTTCTTAACACAGTTCTGAACACAGTTCTGAAAGCAGTTCTGAACACAGTTCTGAAGACAGTCCTGAAGACAGTTCTTAACACAGTTCTGAAGACAGTTCTGAAGACAGTTCTGAAGACAGTCCTGAAGACAGTTCTTAACACAGTTCTGAAGACAGTTCTGAAGACAGTTCTGAAGACAGTCCTGAAGACAGTTCTTAACACAGTTCTGAAGACAGTTCTGAAGACAGTTCAGAACAGTTCTGAAGACAGTTCAGAACACAGTTCTGAAGACAGTTCTGAAGACAGTTCTGAAGACAGTTCAGAACAGATCTGAAGACAGTTCTTAACACAGTTCTGAAGACAGTTCTGAAGACAGTTCAGAACAGTTCTGAACACAGTCCTGAAGACAGTTCTGAAGACAGGGCCAGATGGAAGCAGGTGATCCGCTGTAGTGAACCCAAAAGTTGGAGGGAGATTCTTGGTTTGCTCAATGACTCCAGTTTGTTATGTCTTATGGAGGTTTTGTTGCGTACATATGACATGTAAACTGCTGTGGTGTGGTTACAAATGTTATGACATAATTTATTTGCTGCAGTCATGTAGGGAACGTCGCACATCTCTGTCTGAAATAACAGGCTCATGCATTACTCAGTGTGGACTGTGAGTGTTTCCAGCTGCCTGCAGAATCCAGAATTCTGTAAACACAGAGACAGAATTGACCAGGAATGCCATAATCCCATCAAAACATTTAGGGAGTTCTTTATATAGGACTGTTCACAGTTTTTGTCTTTCATTGAACCAGGCTACCTCAATCTGTCCTTTACTTCTTTCTTTTATTTAACCTTTTTGTCTTAGTCGTTAAGATTTTGCTTCCTCCCATCGTCTACTCCCACACCGGTTTCATCTTCTTTGTTTTAAAAAAGTAACACTTCATCAGTTCTGTCTTTCTCACATCCATCCAAATTACCCATCTTTATTCTCTCAAAAGTTTGGATTCTTTGTAAAATGTAAATAAAAACAGAACGCAATGGTTTGGTTAGGTCTCATAAACCCATTTAATTAACATCAGAACACAAAGAACCTATCAGATGTTGAAAGAAAGAGACACTTTACCACAAATGGATGGATGCAGACTCAACTGTTCCGCAACAGTTGAGTCAAGTTCTACCACCAAGTTCTACCACGGCCATTTGAACAAAGGTATGTGAGGTCAGTCTTTGTTAATGTCTAGGATGGGATTTCTCAATGTCAGCCACTTCTATTATCTGTCGACGGTAAATGCGGCACGTTGTCTTTTCTTTCTGTGATGCTTCCATCGCCCTTTCGGGGGGGTTGGGTGAACTCCTCTGTGCATCATCATCGTTTTCAGTGGCTTCTATCTCTTCCTGTGGTCAGTTCACTTTACCAGCAGGGCACCTGGTTACTGGTAGGAAAGGTGCTTTGATGACCTGGACTTTGTTCTTCCCATTCAGTCTTACTCTTTTCAGGTACTTTGCTGTGACCGAATTTCTTGTCGCCTCCTCATAATCGTCAGCCATGAAGACCACCATGGTCTTTGCAGCTTTCCTGGACATCTGATATGATGCCTTCTGGTGGTTTGACCCCCTCAGTTGGAATACGTTTGTCCCTCCTTGATATCCTGATGTAAATATATGTACTTTATATGCCAAATTTGCCTGCCATGCATGCAGCAGCTGGAAAAGTTTTGTATACACCTTGGAGATATGCTCCTTTCTTGTAAGGCTCCTGAACCAGTATGTTTTCCATTTACTTTTTAAAATCAGGGTACAAGATAAAGCTCTTTTTATATTTTGAATCTGTAACTGACTACTCAATAACGACTTTAATCAAGACACACAAATCTAAGATCTATTCAGATCAGGGAATATTAATGCTGATAGAGGAGAGAGGGAGCAACATTTTGCCTCCATGAGTTTTTTTTTGGAGGCAGAAGGTTATCGTGCCAACGGAATAACATTGTAAATTCTTCAGCCCCATTCCTCCCTCCAACATAGCTCGGTTTTGAGGAGCATGTGTCTTTGTGAAGTTGTCAGTCAGCAGATCCGCCTGGTTCTATCTCACGTCTGTACATAAACACGGAGACACTAGTTATAAATCTACCACAGCTGTGATAATTGGTCCCTCCTGGCGGTCTTCCCTGAACCGCTGTGCTAAATCTCCCCTTCAGCTGAACAGAAACCACACGCCACCATGGTGGAGACAGAAACACACAACCAAACCAATTTATGGGCAAGTGACACATGAGAGCAAGACAATGCGCAAACTGGATCAGATCCACCACGTGTGTTTGGAGGAGCGGACCAAAGTTCCAGTCCGATACCGAGAGAAGCTCGTGGATGTCCAGCCAAAATGTTTGAGCCAACCCGAAACCAACCAAGGAGGCATCAACTAATCACTTTGAAGAACAATTCTGTCATTTTACTCATTTAAAAAAATGGAATTGTAACAGACATAAAAAAGGAGAAGTTTCCCCAAATTTACTATCAGACATTGAGAAGATAAAAGCTTTACAAGTCCTTTTGTAAACAATCTGTAAAGTCTTGAGCACAACTGCTGTGATGTTTCACACACCAGAGCCTCCTCCAGACTGAAGTTACTGTGTAGGGGGTTAAATGCCCACAATGCATCTCTTCATCCAAACACACTGCATCCCTCCCTTCAAAATATTTAAATGAAATGTCCAACTATGCAGCCATCAACATTCTATCACATTTAGATTATAAACATCAGAAAGCACCAGCTTACTCCAATTATAAATAAAATAGAACTTACAATGCAATTACCGAACATAAAACATATAAAGAACAAAACACACAAAACACACAAAACATCTATTTAAGAGAAGGACACACTATCTATCGCCTTTAACCCACATAACCACAAAAAAAGAGTTATATAAACTGTAGAAGTTTTCTGTATTTGTTTTCCCTAATCAACGGTCATTTTACCTAAAACCACCGCATTAGGAGTTTGTTTTATATTCTAAATGTAAGATCTGCAAAAGCAAAATCATAGATATGAGAGCACTCTGCTCACTCAGTGTACATCAGATCATATTACTTTACATACGGATGTCATTAGAAGTATTATCCAAGAAAAAAAAACAAGTCTCTGCTGGATGATAAGAGTTTTTACAATTCCTAATGGCTTTCAGCAATTTTCCATGACGTATCTAACTCTGTTCCAACAATGATCCACACTTTCTTGCTTTTTGCTTTATGATCAAGCTCTGAAGTCGCTGGGGACCACACCAGTTTTTGTGTTTTGTTTTGTTTTGTTTTTTATTATCATCCCAGAAAGTTGATTTTTTAATCAAATCATCTAGAAAAAAGCCACCTCCCCTTTCACTTCACTAGTTTACACTTTTTTTCTGTCAGCACTTCACAGAAACCCTGAACACATCCATCCTCTGCACATTGTTTCAGTGGGGGTCAACTAGTCCTTACAAACAGTCACTTAAACGTTAGTACCACTGTAGTTGAGTGTAAAAATATAACAAAAACCATGTGACTGTCTCAGTATTATGCAAATACAACATCAGATAAGAAACAACATATGATTTTTCTGACACTGTATATATTTTCTAAATGTTTTTTATTGATATTTCCAACATTTTACATTTTACATCCATCCTGAGTGAACATTTAAACTGGAGAGAAAAACAAAAAAGAAAGAGAAGAATTTTTATTGAGTTGTGCACTCGAGTTGTATTTCAGGAAATCCAGTCAAGGTCTCAACATTTTAAACTCTTCTGCTTTTCCTTTGAAAAGGTCAGTTTCTCCCATATAAAATACGACAACATTTCCTTCACCCACATAGTTGTTGATGGTGGACCCATTTTTCTCCACGTCAAAGCAACAATTATTCAATGATTGTTCTTGGCCCGAAGAGGCAAGGTTCATTGGGCAGATGCCCAGTAGTCGGACTTTTGCATCACACGGTACCTGGACTCCAACAATGTCCGAAATAATGCCCAGTACCATCTTCCGGTATTTCTGGAGTTTGGGGCAGTCCCATACACAATGAAACAAGGTACCTTGACATTCTGAACACGTAAACCAAACATCTGGAACGTCAGGGGACTATTCAGGTGTAAGATAAGTTCTCATTAACCACTTGTGTTGTGTTGGTCTCAGTCTGGTGTTATTTGATTTTTTTCTAAGCTTTAAAACATGCCAGTTCCCACTCTTCCTGTATATCTTCTTGTATATCAGTTTTCCATGGCTCTGATCTGTAATTCCTTGACTCATGGGTGACTGACGCATTATAAAACACAGAAATTTGCTTCTTCTTTTCTAATTTCTTCACCACGAGGTCTTTGAGGTATAGCAGTTGTAGTTCAGATGCGAAGGATTGTTTGGTTGGAATAAAGTCTCTTCACTGCGTGTACTCGGATGCTGCTTCTGGCCAGCCAGAGGCTGTCGCTCTCATGCCGGCAGCGCAGGTTCGAGACCTGGCCTCTCTTTCTTTGCTGCATATCTTCCCCCTGTTTTTCTCTCTATACCTGTTTCCTGTCCACCTGTTTTCAATAAAGGCCTCTAGTCTAGCCACAAAAAGAAAATCTTGGAGATTTCAACAGTTTCTCAAATGGCATAAGGGTTCCATTTGAATGAAGGTTTTCTGAACCCGTTTACCTACCTGTTTCTTAATGTCTGCTGTTCCTGCTGAGAAGGATGCATCACCATAGATTGGTGGGAGAAATAAAAGGGTTGGTGTATCCTCGCAATGTTTATGAGCTTTTTATCAAATATCAGTTGTATATTTAGGAAATGGGTTCTGTTGCTGCTGTTGTTTCAGGCAGGTGGAACACCTGCTGAAAAGTAAAACGTTGCTGCCTGTAAACGGGCTGAGAGAACTGTGCCGTTTCACTTTCGGGAACCTCTGTCGTAGGGTAGATATGACAATGCTGAGCTTTGTATGATTCCAAATTAATTTACTAAAGATAAAATGAATCATTTTAAATAATAATTTGGTCATGGCAAGCGGACTGACTGAAATAAGTAAAGACATTTTGGCAATAGTTATTTTTGTCATATTGACATGTCCAATTAAAGAAATCCATCAATAGTTTTTCTCACTTTCTTTAAAAGAAAGTCAAAGGTAATATTTATAGTTGTTTTTATATCTCATGTGATTTTGACTCCTAAATACACAAATCCTCCTTTTGCATTTATAAACCTTGTTTAATTATTGGAGAAAGTTTACTTTGTAACCCAAAAACTGTTTAAATTTATCAATTTATTTAATGAGGTTTGGGATACTAACTGCCAAATTTGATTTTTTAAAAAAGAGAGGAATATCATCAGTATAGAGAGATGTGAAATGTTCCTGCCCTCTAATTTGGATGCCAGTCAAAGATGGGCGTGGCCTCACTGCCATAGCCAGTGGCTCCAGGGCAAAAGCAAACAGCATTGGTGACGGAGGACACCCCTGTCAGGTGGTCGCTGTAGAGGCATTGGTTGGGAAGTCAACGTGTGTTTAACACTTGCAATAGAGTCTGTGTATTTGTGTTTTACATGGCCATTCAATTCTATCGAAGGCCTGTTCAGCATCCAGTGATACAACTGCAGTTTTCAAAAATGTTTAGTGCCCTTCTTATATTTAAGAAACACATCTATATATATATAAATCACTGTGGTCCCTATGGATAAAATTTAGAATGTAATCATTTAGTCTTTTAGCAAGTGCAGTATTTTTGTGTCAGAGCTGATTAAGCGTGTTGGTCTGCATGATCAGTGTAAATTAGTGTTATGATGCTAAGTCTTAAAGTTGGAGGAAGGATCCCCTTCTCATAGGAGTCCTCCTATATTTCTAGAAGATGACTTCATTTTTCTTTGTATTTCTTTATAAAACTCAATAGGTATACCATCTGGTCCTGGTATTTTGCCACTATTACCACTTTGCATAGACCGAGCCAGTTCTTCTGTTGTTAAATTCTTCTTTAAACCTCGTTTAAACTGTAACTTTTGAAAATAAAGCTGGTTTCTGGTTTTTGGTTCTTGTTTTTGAGACTGCTGCCAACTGTTGAATCTGTTTTTCGAATGTTTCTATTGCTAGTTTTTTACATTTAGAATTTGCACTTGTGTAGCTGATGACTTCTCCTCTAATATGAACCCTAAATGCATCCTACCTTATGGAGGCATGTGTTTGATCTGTATACAGTTCAAAGTGTTAATTCACGTCTCCATAAATTTGACAGATTCTCCATCATGGAGCCATTTGGCTGGGAACGACCAGTTGGATGGATTAACCAACTTTAAATTATTATCAAGAAAGATTGACGCGTGATCACTTATAACTATGCTGTCATAAAGACAGAATTTTAAACTCAACCACTCAACCCTCCACCACTGGGCTTGACAGTGGGTCTGAGGTGTTTCTGGTGAAATCTTGTGTTTGGTTTTTTCCAAACATGGTCCTGGACATTAAGACCAAACATCTCCACTTTGGCGTCAAATGTCCAGAGGACATTGCTCCTGAAGTCTGCTGGTTTGTTCAGATCAGTTTTATGAACCCCTGACTTTAATGTTTAACATGCTCCATGAGGACTGTGAAATGTTTGGGGTTTTTTTTCTAATTTCTCTAAACATTTCACAGTCAGATCTTTCCTGATCCACTCCTGGTAAGGCTGAAAACTGTCTTCCAGGTTCCCACTTGTCAATAATGATTGTTACTCTAGAACACTGAACTCCAGTAAACAAATTAAAGGTTTCAAATCTTTCTAGATGGTTGTGCAGCATCACTTGTTCTCTAAGACCAGCAAGCTGCCAAAACACTAGCTGTTACATATGACTGCATTTTTATTATTTTAAACATTTTTAGGCTCAACAAAACACTTTTAGATGTGTTTTTCATTCAGCCTCTCATGCAGTTATTCTTCTAATATACAGTACAGTATATTATAATTACTATATTAATATAGTATTGAATATTTTATAAAATAAGTTTCCTGGTGAGGGAACGGAAAGTTGAAGTATATATTATACATTCTGGTAACAGAACCATCCCGAACTGATGGTTATATCTCGTCATACAGATGATGAAGTCATTCTGGCGAGTGTGGCTCTGTTTGGGAGATCCGGTATGAAAGTATGAAAGCTGGGATCAGACGTAATCAGGACTCTGAAGGTGGCTGGTTTACGGAGGCCCAGCCGTCTACTTCAGGTTCTAATGGACATGGGAGATGTCGTATTCACAGACTATGAGGAGGACTGGACAAACCCTCCATGACATAACCCACAGGTTTTCTGAAGTGTCTCTGTGAAGCCTTTTGGGCTTTTTTTCTGCCAAAGGGACCACATCAGGGAAAAACCCTGCAGTTCCTGGTGCAGCCAGGACAGTCGAGGTGGATGTCGTCCAGCTGTCTGTCCAGGCTGTGGCTTCCGTCAGTGGGTGAAGTCAACATTACAAGTTTCATCACGACAGGATTTTATTGATTTATTGGACAGTAATTCAGTGTTTTCCAAATCACAAACATCTGCCATGACAGGATTTTGAATAGATTACATTCAGTAGGTGGAGATAAATATTATAATCACTTCCACTAACTCTAAATCTTAGTGACAAAGTAAAATATAATTTTACATCTGGACAGTTACATAAAAAATGTTACTTTAGGAAAACAGACTACAAAATGTCTCTTGATAATCTGATGTCTGACTGATATCTTTATTTTGTATCAATACTACTGGGTGGTTCATCAATAAATTGAGATATTGATATGAACTGAGGTATCGTGACACTCCTCCAACCCTTTAGGTGAACTCGGAGCCATTCTCAGCCATCTGTTTGTTTAAATAACAGCATAAAAAAACAGATCATCTTTAAGATAAGAATGACTTTGTTCCTTTGGGTCTTAGATCTGAACACCTCGCTCTTTACCAGCAGTCAGTCAAAAGACCACGCCCCTTCATGTGCTCCCAAGGTTGCATGAATGCAGACGAGTGAAGGACATGAAAGTAAAAATAATAATAGGAGCAAAGCTGATGTAGTTCAGCCAACAGAGGGAAAACTGCAGGAAATGGATAGTTGTACAAAAGCATTAAGTTTCTCAGCTCTGTTTCGTGTAAAACGATGCTCTCAGCGGTTTTTATGTGCTGCAGCTGCACAGAAACGTCTGGAACGTTACATTAGATATACACTAGAGATTGTAAGAAGGATGGAGGTCTTGACTCTGGAGCTGATTTTTTTCATGGATTCAGTCCAAATCTGAGCTGCCAGGCAGGTCCTCGCGATATTCTGACTTTGTTTAAATTTTTTAGGCATTTTGGGTTGCTGTCACATTCCTCCATCTCTGGGTTAGTGGAAACACATCTTCAAAATGAAGACGTTTGAAGAAAAGGCTAATGTAGTTTAGATTAGTCATCATCTGCACATTGTAAACACAGAACCAAGAGACCTTTGTTCCTGTGATGGTTTGGATGAGTTCAAAACATCGCCGACTATGTTCATCAACAACACTCAGATGGTGTTTAGTAACTGTTACCTAGATAGAAGTTCAGACTATTTTTGTCATTAGCAAAAGTTAATACCTGCTCATCCAACTCTGGCTTTTTGGCAGTTCGGGCAGTCAGGTAAAGAGAGGAGCAGAGCTGTCAACTGATCAGCACTTGGTGGTGAGTTGGCTTCAGTGGTGGGGGAGGAGGCCAGTTGGACCTGGTAGACCCAAACGTGCTGTGAGGGTCAGCCAGGAATGTCTGGCAGTCTCCTGTCAGAGAGAGCTTCAACTTCCATGTCTGGCAGAGCTTCAGATACATCCGAGGGAGGTGGAGGACATTGAGTTTGAATGGGCAACATTTCACACCTCCATTGTTAAGGCAGCTGACCGGAGCTGTGGGAGTAAGGTGGTAGGTGACCGAACACACATTAGTATAATTATCCATCAGCAGCAGAACTAAGACTTCCATGTTTATATGACTGATACCTGGTTAGTTGGTGGACTACAGAGACGACTATATAAACAGGTGTAGACAGCAGACACTGAGGTGGTCAGAGGGTGGGACTGCAGGTCAGGATGTCAGCAGATATTCAACAGAGAAATCTATACAGACAGGTGGAGGTAAACACTGGGATGGTCAGAGGTGGGACTGCAGGTCAGTGGATCATGTTGGGGTCACCCTGCAGCAGGTCTACAGCAGATCCAGGATGAAGCTGTGTTGAAGACCAGCTGCTCCAGTCTGGTCCTGCAGCTGCAGCTGTGACTGCTGGTCCTGACACACTAAAGTTTACACTAACTAGATGTTTTATTAAACAGAAATGTTTGAAGTTTGGTTTTAAAGGTGGAGGTGGTGTCAGCCTCCTTCACCCAAACTGGAAGTTGGTTCCAGAGTGATGGTGCCTGATAACAGAAAGCCGTCCTATAAATCTACATTTGGATCTTCTAGGAACTACAAGTAAACTTCCCTCCATTGGCTCCCTGTAAAATTTAGAATCCAATTCAAGATTTTATTACTGGCATATAAAGTCCAAAATGGCCTAGCGCCGCGATATTTGCAAGACCTGATAGTACCGTACGTTCCTAATAGAGCTCTCCGTTCTCAGGGTGCAGGTTTACTCGTAGTTCCTAGAGTAGTTAGTTAGTTAAAATGTCTGGGTCAACAGAGGGTTTTTTTAAGTAACAGTTTAATTACTGCAACTTTTAAAACCTGTAGCACATATAATGAGATTAGAGATAAGTTGATCTTGAGGTCAGCATGTAGCTCTGAAAGCTCTGGCCTGCAAAAACATATATTTGGCAATTTGGTGGTCTATTCAGGAATATTCAGGTATGTTAACAGAGTGAAAGACATCAGTAATCTGCATACCTCTGGAATAGATTATAACAGCATTTCCAAATAATCTGGAGTTCAACGTTCTACAGTCAGAAAAAGTATTCACAGGTGGAAAACATCAAAGTCGTCAATGTTGCCAGGAGTGGACAGCCTAGGCCCTAGCAGGTTTACCCAAAAGTCAAAAAAAGGTCAACAGCTACATCTCAAATCCTTTAGGCCTCACTGACATGTTAAAGTTCATCACTAAACAACCAGAAGAAAACTGATCCAGTGCAGTTTGTCTTGTTTTTGTAGGGTGTCTGCTAGAAAACCTGTTCTGTTTAAAATGAACATGGAAGCACATGTGAGGTACACAAAACTGTATTTGAACAAACCAGCAGACTTCTGGAACAATGTCCTGAGGTCAGATGAGACCAGAGTGGAGATGATTGGTCTTAATGTCCAGATCGTGTTGTCTGCAAACCATGTTTGGGGACAAAACAGCAGAAACACTTCATACCCACTGATCTTCTAATCTTCCATCCATCCATTATCTATACCCGCTTTATCCGTTTCCAGGTCACGGGGGTCCGTCGGAGCCTATCCTGACACATAGTAGGCGAAAGGCAGGGGTCCACCTGGACAGGTCGCCAGTCTGTCGCAGGGCCACATAGAAAGACAGACAAACATGCACGCTCACATTCACACCTACGGGCAATTTAGCGTGATCAATTAACCTACCTGCATGTTTTGGACTGTGGGAAGAAGCCGGAGTACCCGAAGGGAACCCACGCAAGCACGGGGAGAACATGCAAACTCCACACAGAAAGATCCACCGGGCCGGGAATTGAACCGAGAACCTTCTTGCTGTGAGGCAACAGTGCTGACCACTAAGCCACCGTGCTGCCCTCTTCTAATCTTTTTACTCTAAATTTTACTTATTTTTCTGGTAATCTAAGACTGTATATGGTATTTTTCAATTGAGCACTTGCACCCTTGTTTTATTCTTACATTTTCCCTTCAGGAACTTTCACCGTCACCAACCACCGATTCATTTTCACTGGTCCATTATCCTCTCAGCATGGCCTCCTCTCCCACCGTTTCTCCTTCTTACTGCTCAGTGTGTGAAATGTTCAGTTATTCCTCTGCCTCCTTTAGTAAAGACGGTAAGTGTATAAAATGTAGTTTGTTTGTAGCTTTGGAGGCGAGGCTCAGTGAGTTAGAGGTCCGGTTCCGCCAACTAGACCAAAGTCCGGTAGACTCGGTAGCTCGTCAGACTGAAGTAGCGGCGGACCGGCCAGGAGCAGCTGCTGGTAGCCGCCCCCCTGCAGCCCCCGAGTACGAGTATCCGGGCAGCAGCTTCAAGCAAACTTGAAGCTGCTGGCAAAGAGTAATCGTAAATTCAGTAAAGTTATCTTCCATGTCGGCACTAATGACACCCGGCTACGCCAGTCAGAGGTCACTAAAATATCGTGTCGGTGTGTAACTACTCCAAAACCATGTGGGACTCCGTAGTTTTTTCTGGTCCCCTCCCCAATCTGACCGGTGATGACGTGTTGTCGCTCCGTCGCTGGTTGTTGGTGTTCAGAAAACGACGTGGCCTTTATTGACAACTGAATAACGTTTTTGATTCACTGTTATAATTGATTGGCATCTTTAAAAAAGTAAACAAATCATTAATCTTGTCTTCGCCTATTACATACCAAATTATCAGTATATAAACTGATAATGTGTTAGCGTCGCTGTAAAGTCTCTCGTATCAGATCACTATTTACTAGCATTTGAATTAAACATTGTAAACATTATAGTACATCATAAAAGATATGATTTTAGCAGATGCTCATCCAATAATGCTGTAGCTAAATTTTAGGAGGCCATCACATCTCATCTTCTCACAATAGAACATAATGAAACAATCAAGGATTATAACCTAAATTCTTCCTGCAGATGTTGATTTCCTTGTCGGTACCACTGCAGATGTGTTGCACTCAGCTTTAGATGCAGTTGCTCCTTTGACAAAGAGGGTCTCTAACCGTAGGAGCTGAACTCCCTGGTATAATTTCCATATTTATATGTTAAACAATAGGTGCGTAAAATGCAAAGGACAGGGTACTACTAGATACTATAATAGTATAGTATATAATAATAGTAATAATAATAGTATATCAAAATAGTATATAAAAAAGCCCTACGCAATAATAGAAAACCTTATTATTTGTAAATGATAGAAGATTATTCATTCAAAAGATTTTTCATTTAGATCAATCCTCAGTTATTAATCAGAAGTATCTCATCAGTATAATTGTGGTCCATTGTTCTTGTAGTTTGTTGTGCTGGTCTGCCTCCTCTTTTTCTCTTCTGTACATGTTTTCAGACCAGAACCTCAGGAGCTGCATCCTGACCTGCAGTCCCACCTCTGACCACCTCAGTGTCTGCTGTCTTCACCTGTTTATATCGTCTCTTTGTCGTCCACCAACTAACCAGGTATCAGTCATGTAAACATGTAAGTCTTAGTTCTGCTGCCGATGGATAATTATACTGATGAATCTTGTCTTTTTTACCTTTGACAATATGCCTCTTCTCTCTGTGTTCTTCATTCTCTCCTTCTGATCTCTCTTTTCCTGTTCTACCCGGCTGGTCTTCAGCAGGAGGGTCCCCCTCTATGATCCAGGTCCTGATCCAGGTTTCTTCCCTCTTAAAGGGGAGTTTTTACCTGCTGGTGTTTATGTAATAATTGCTCGGGGGTCATGTTCTGGATCTCTGGAAAGATCCTGGAGACAACTTGTGTTGTAATAGACGCTATATAAATAAAATTTAAATTAATTTAGTGATGGAGGGGTGATGATCTGGAACCCTGGACATGTTTCAGTAAAACAACTTAAATAAACTGAACCAATAATGGATAGAAGAATGGACCGAAATTCTTCCATAACCATAAGAGACACTGATGAAGTCAGGCAGGAAACATAAACTGAGAGTTACTGTTCCTGAAGGAAACATCATTGAGTTACTGAATGCCTGTGTTGGATCGAGTACGTGAATTGAGTATTTCATCCTGCAGGGCTGTCAGCAGCTTGTATTTGACTGGAGTTTCTAAGATTAAAAGAAGGTGTTCGAACTTCTGCACATGACTGGATTATCATTATCAATAATATCAATCTCCAGATCATCATCATTAATATTAGTTATGAATTACTTTTTATTTTTTGATTCTGCCAGATGTTTCTCACTGTAAAGGGGGGTTGTTTTTTCTTCCCACAGTCGCCTGGTGCTTGCTCAGGACTGGTGATTTTATCAAATAAAAGTTTTGGTGCAATCTGTTGGTTTCCTTAGTGAAGCAATAATTATTATTTTTATTTTATTGGCTTTTAATAAAGGCAGCACGGTGGCTTAGTGGTTAGCACTGTTGCCTCACAGCAAGAAGGTTCCCGGTTCAATTCCCGGCCCGGTGGGTCTTTCTGTGTGGAGTTTGCATGTTCTCCCCGTGCTTGCGTGGGTTTCCTCCGGGTACTCCGGCTTCCTCCCACAGTCCAAAAACATGCAGTGTAGGTTAATTGATCTTTCTAAATTCTCCCTAGGTGTGAATGTGAGTGTGAATGGTTGTTTGTATGTGGCCCTGGATAGACTGGCGACCTGTCCAGGGTGTACCCCTGCCTTTCGCCTGATATGCGTCGGGATAGGCTCCGACAGACCCCCGTGACCCGGAAACGGATAAAGCGGGTATAGATAATGGATGGATGGATGGCTTTTAATAAGTGGACTAATTTGGAATGAGTTGAACCATCTTGTTGGAGTGCCTTAAGATGATATTTGTCATAATTTAGCTGATAAATAAAGCTGAGTTGAACTGACTTGAAAAATTTAAAAAAACTTATAAAGTTATATATTTTTTATTCAGTCGTGGTTGTACTACGAGGTGTTTTTTTTCTAAGCAGATGGAAAATAAATAGCTTCACAATCATAAACTAGCCTTGACCTTTATGGACCAAGTTTCTGAATTATGTATTTTAAACATCAGAACCTTTTAGATTCTGTTCGGCTTTAGTATGTTTTATAGATCCAAAGGTGTTTTTCAAAAATGTTTTTAGTTTAAAAGGGATTTCAGATCAAAAAGCTGCAAACACCATGGTGACAAACATAACTAAACATAATCACAGAAATTTGAGCTTCGTGACTTCAAATGTACCAAAGAAAAGAGAAATACCCCCAAACACAGCATCTACAGACTGTTCATCGCAGAATTCTGGAAAAAATGTCATCTTCATTTTCACAACACGATAGCAAATGCGCACAATGTTGTCTCACAGCAAGACGGCTGCTGGTTTAGAGCCTGGCAGGAGTCCTTCTCTGTACTCCACAAACATTCATGTCAGGTTATCTGGTGAGTCTACATTACCTACAGAAGTAAACGTGTATTGTCACCTATAGGTGTGACCCTGTTCACCTGTCCAAGTAAAGTCCTGATTTGCACTCTAGCAGAATTCAGTAATGCACTAAAAACCTGCTTTGAATAGAGTAAAAAGTTAACACAGTAATGCAAATTGTGTTTAATGGTACGGTGCACCACCATGCAGCTCTGGAAGCTGAACGGGAACGCGCCACTGCATGTCAATCAAAGTTAGCTGTGGATTCCCGCTGCAGAGCAGCCAGCGGACCTTTACAGCAGAATATCCAGTTTCAGTTGTTTCGCTGCGGAAATCAGACACCGCTTAGTTTAAACTGCTCATTACTTTACAGGCTTTGTATTATGATGATGACTGATGAGGGAGGGATGATGCCTACCCATTGGCTCAGCTGACTTTCAATCAAAAGAATAAGCCTCATATTCCTTACAAAAGAATATTGCTTCATATAAATTCAGTTGACGTACCAAAAGAATTCACTCACCTCAGAGTTGTCATGGTTGTAAATCTGTTTATTAAAAACTGCCTAATACAAGAGATGTTTTTTAACCATTAAGCAGGCTCCTGTATTATTGCAATTTGGAAAATATCTAGTCAAACATCTGTGTGATTATGGTGAGGTATTTGTGAAAATCGATAAATTGTGATTAAAAAAATTCAATTGATTGACAGCTCTATTTACACACACCTGAATGCTCCAGAGCACCAGACTGACTAAACATCTGTTTTTATACAGCTAAATTACTCTCTTACACCTTTGGAAGCAGTGACCTTGTAATATGTTGTATTTACATACTTTTAAGACAGTCTGTTCGCCTCTGGAAGTTGGTAGTAAGAGATGAAACAAAGGGGAGATGGAGATGAGCTCTGTATATGAGCATTACTGAGGCTCCTCAGACTACTCAAAACCAGCGTGCTGCATCTAATCACACACTGAAGTAGGTCAGCGAGAGCTGATTTCATCCAGGAGAGCTCCGAGTACAGCCACTGCTCCTCCACATAGAGAGGAGCCAGAAGAGGTGGCTCAGAAATCTGGTGAGGATGCCTCTTGGACACCTCCCTCACTGCAAATACTCAGATTTATTGAATATTATGCTTATTTGTACAGGGGCTGTTGTTGCAGTGCTAATGAGGTCTTCCGCGCATGTCCCGCTGGGAGGAGACCCTGGGAAGACCCAGGACATGCTGGAGGGCCTGGGAACACCTTCAGATACCACCAGATGAGCTGGCTGAGGAGAGGGAAGTCTAGGGGTTCCTGACTACTGCCCTCACAACCCAAACCCAAGAGCAAGAAAATGGGTGGACCGATTTGAAGGTGATGCCTGATTTAATCTGCCAAGAGGCTGTGAATCCGAGGATAAGTCAATATGGTACATAAGCAAGACATTCCCAGTTATCCCAGGAATCAGTGGATGAGACACCCTGAACAGGTGCTCACCTGTGCCTGTTCTACATCTGTGCTAGAGTCTTGTTTGTGAAGCCTTGTTCATGTCTTGTTCATGTGTTTTGTTGAGGCCTATAAGCAGGAAGTCATTGGTAAACGAAGGCAGATGTGTCCGTGTTTGATCAGTTTTACTGGAGGTCCAGCAGGTGGTTCTTCTGGGTCTTTCTCATCAAGTTCTTTCATAACAAATTGTTTGTGGTCCACTGCTGATGATTGATGAAAAACAACTGTTTTTCTGAGTGAAAAACGCTTGTCTTTGTGAATATGTGATTTTGAGATGAATGTGGATGTGGCATCTATGTGTGTGTTTGTGTTCGGGTCCAAACGCACTACGAGAACCGGCTGAGGAGTGGTTTCATGCATTCGTCGGTGCATCTGCTTCTTTGAGTCCTCGTTTCTGGACACCTCACACTCACCTGGCTTGTTAAGAAATCGTTTTAGAGCAAAAACTTCCAGAGATGTTGAAGAGGAAGAGGAAGAGGAAGAGGAAGAGGAAGTCCTAAAGCTGAGAGAATACGAGTCAAGATGCATCGTGGATTCATGAACATGAATGTGTTCATGAATGTGAACCGTCATGTGCAAACGTCTGTAGCCACTCTTAATCGTTTTTCCTTTTTTTACATAAAAAAAATAAAATTATTTGTGCTTAACAAACAAACTGAACGGAACTGAAAATATTTGGTTTCTAGCTCTCTGGATCCAGAAAACCCAGAATCCAGGAGTCCAGCCGTCCAGCAGTCCAGCAGTCCAGCAGTCCAGCAGTCCAGCCGTCCAGCAGTCCAGCCGTCCAGCCGTCCAGGTCCATCCACTGAGTCTACAGACTTGCTGTTTCCTCCTGGATCAAACTCAGTTTAGGCTTTAAAATTATATGCTGATGGTGTCAACATTTACTGAAGGAGAAGAGTCTTCAATTAAATGAGTGTGATGTTCAGATTTTCTGCTCTTGTGGTCTTTTAAATATGTTATTATTTATCTGCCGGAAGAACTCTCAGGAATGATGTCACTGGTGAACGTGACTGATTTAGCATTTTAACACTGAAACAGGGTTTTGCAACAAGAAGACATATAAAGTGACTCATCTCATGGGCTGTTGGATTGACTGATGCAGGAGATATGATTTCCTGTATCAACCTTTGCGTTTGCTTTTTGGAGTTTTGACAGTTTGGGCCCCGCTATTTAACGTTTGCACCTTTGTATCAGCTGTTCGGACCTCTGTTTCGACCATTTGGACCACGGACAGTTAGGTCCTGAAGTTTGCACCCCTGTATCTGTATGGTGAGAGCCTTGCAGCACCGGTGAGGTTGACATCTGCTTCGTGTTACGGAGAACTCTGGGCCCCTCATATGATGAAATCCAGGCTGAAACACTGTCACTGCGCTCTCCTCCTCCTCCCACACCAGCCAATCAGCAGCCAGCAGAGTTTGAGGAGTACACGAACCATGTGACCTGTCCTCCTCCAGCTTTTCATTCTTTAGCTCGAAGCTTCACCATGAACTCACTCGCATGTAAATCTGACTTTTTACCACCTTCCTGTGAAACAATCATGAAGCACATCATGAATCAACTTTCTTACACACTTGTTCTTTGCATGATTGTTAGGAGAAACCGAGAAATTATTCACAGCTGGGATTTAGCACAAATAATAGAAAACTGTAAGAAAAGTGAGAGCATCTACAGAACATCCACAGAACTTCTACAGAACATCCACAGAACATCTACAGAACATCTACAGAACATCTACAGCACAACAGGACAGCAGCTGCTTAATAAACAGAGTGTGCTGAGTTCATGTTGTGGATGACGTGAACGCAGCATTAAATGGACGGCAGCTATGTGGGTTCCCCCTCCCGTTGCCATGCCAACCAGAATGTGTCACAACAACAAACCGGTTAACGTCTCAGTCTCTCTTGTTTTCTCGTTTCGCCTGAGTCTTGCGTCACTCTTCGCATTCTGTTGGCTCAGAATCCCGCCCAATTCGACACCCCGAGCCCCACTCTCACTGCCCACCACTGTCACTACTTTTCTCCGAACTCTGCCTCTCCATCTCTCGGCATGTTCTAGATAGCTCTGTTCAGAGCTTTAGGATATTTGGGGGAATTCACAGGTTACCGCAGCACAACAACAGCTGTCTGGAACATTGTGGATGATGTATGACGCTGCGGCGTCGCGCTCTGGTACAGTTGTGAGCATAATTACACTATGTGTTAAACTTGTGTAAATAATACAAATACAACCACTGATAAAAACAATATATGACTTTTGTCATCATACCATAATTTTTTTTATAAAAATTAACCCAGAAAAAAAACCATATGGGAAATACTAAGTACCCCTTTTTCCTGCTTTCATAGGATTTAAAAGGGTAGGTATCAGCCAGGTGCTGCTAATCTTCAGCCCATCATGAACTGATCATTACCAGGTGTGCAGAAACTCTAGAAAAAAAACAGAGGGGATGGTAGGTGTGTTTTAACACAATGTTAAAAAGAAAAGACATCAGCCATAGTCGTAGAAAAACAACTGGCCTATCAGTAAGTCCCATCCCCTTTGTTACTGTTTCATGATTTATATTTCTGCGGAGCAGTGATGCACGTAGGCTACTCGCACTGCCTACACAGTCGCTGTGTTCATACGACTGCGGTATTGTTTAGTTGCGCTGTAATAACACCATAAACCTCCAGGCGGCAGTGTAGGTTTGTTTTCTGCAGCACCATAGCTCGCAGCGCCGTTTCCTTTTCTTTAGTTTCTGTATGTAGCTCAGACATAGCAACAGAGCAACTAAAGTATATTTAAAGACGGTTGGTGCTTAAAAATGTTGACCATCTATTGTTTTTTCAGGTGTTACAGAAAACTGTCGTTCTGCTGTTGAAGAAGAAGAAATCTACCAATCAGATATCTTGTGCATAAAACATTTGGAGAAATGTCCGTCCGGATGTGCCATTGGGTTTACGCCATAGTTTTGATCCAGAGAGATAGATCAGGCTGAATTTGGAAAATCTATGTTGTTGTAAGAGACTGTCTGAGCTTGCAACAGTAATGAAGGTGTGTGCATGTAAGGGTCACCTTAGGTCAAGTGACTTCAATGCCATAAATTCATTTGAAGCTTCATAAGAAGAAAAAAGCAGCCTAGCTCAGGAGCCCAACAGGTTGCAGGGAAAGTTAAGTTTGGTGAAATCTGCATCCTGAGTACGCATGAGGTGGCTGACTCTGGTCAGGGGTGATTGAACAGCAGAACCAAGTTCCTCAGGGGTTCTGAGACGACAGGAAAAAGAACAATGGGGTGGAAATAGTTTTCTCATAAGCTATAGAAGTAACGAAGTCCCCAGAACCTGAAGGAACCCCACAAGACAGAGGAGCTGCAGAAGAAGAAATGGTGACATCATGTCCAAAAGGAATGGAGGCGAACGCCGGTCATGTTTGTACCCAGAAAGATGACAGAAGTGAAGGAGGAAACATGTGATGATGCTGTTTGGACGACAGTAATGACAGGCAAATAAAAGACGTGTGAGCATCAAACAGAGCTGCTGATGAGTGGGTTAATATAGGCCTTCATGTCTGGACTCCCCTGACACCACCCCCATCACCTAATTACAAGCACTATCACAGCAGCCCGTCACGTATGTGTGTCTGCGGGTAATTACCACCAATAACACAGGTCATCTGCTGCTTTATGAGAGGAGAGAAGCAGCTGAAATGAGTGGGGAGAAGAACACCCACCACTTTAACCTGACTGTTGGAGCCTCAGGAGTCTGCTGCGACGCTCATCTGCACTAGTACGAAGGTCTCCGGCTAATGTACGCCTTCTTTCATGAGCAAATCAGTATATTAGTCACATCAGGACGTGCTGACAGACACTCATTTAAAATCTTAATGATTTTAAGCTTAAAAGAAACTCAATGTTTGTGGAAATTGTTATAATGTTTTTGTGTTTCAGAAGAGGCTCTCACTGAATAAACATCTGAAACTTCCATCTCAACTCCAACAAGTCTTTTTCTTTAGTTTGTTTTTGGTCCTTTCATATCAGTTCTGAGGCAAAAAACTTTGTGCTGGTCGGTGCCTTTTTCTAGTCATCTTAACCCTCCCCCAAAGCAGTGAAGACCGAATTCCTCCTCCCTGAGTCTGGTTCTGATGGAGGTTTCTCCCTGTTGAAAGGAACTTCTTCCTCTCCACTGCATACCTCTGCATGCTTCTGTAGACTCAAGGTTTACTCTTGGGTGCTCCAGGAGTATGGGGTTCTGGATCTATTGCTACAGGTCATTTAATTCCTGTACAAACAGAGCTAGTGTCCACATGACCGTTTGGAAGCTGGGTTTAATTCCAGGGACAGCAGGGTCCATTGCTGCTCTTTGTCACCAATTCTGTTCATAACTTTGATGGACAGAGTTTCCAGATTCAGCCAAGAGGTGAAGTAGTGCTAGTTTCTAGTGACCTCGGGTTTTCATTTCTGTTTTTTGCAGATGATATGGTCCTGTTTGTTGCATCGAATGCCAGAATAATGGATCAGGAGCTCGACAAGTAGATCAGAGTGGCGTCACTGATGTGGCCTCTGTACCGGTAACCCTAACCCTAACCCAGTTGAGCAGAAAAGGGAAATTCTCTGGTTAATAGTCGATTTATGTTCCAGCCATGACCTATGGTCAACAATTGTGGGTGGTGACCAAGAGAATAAGATAACAGGTATGAGTTTCCTCTGCAGGAGAAGTTCCACCATCCGAGCGAGACTCGGAGTGGAGTCACTGCTCCTCCACACTGAGAGGAGCCAGCTGAAGTGTCTGGTGTTGTCCGGTGTCTGGTTTGGTATCTGGTTAGAATCCCTTCTGGGCATGTTTTTATGTGTTTTTTGGCATGTCCAAATTGGAAAGAGACCCTGTTGCAGACTCAGACCACACTGAAGGGCTCACATCCCTTGGCTGGCCTTGGAACCTTTTAGTGTCCTTCTGATGGAGCAAGTGGAGGTGGCTGAGGAGAAAGATCTGATCCTCTCTGCTTGGGCTGGTGCTCCCACAACCAAACTCAAAAAGCACATGTGGATGGATGGATGGATGGATGGATGGATGGATGGATGGATGGATGGATGGATGGATGGATGGATGGATGGATGGATGGATGGATGGATGGATGGATGGATGGATGGATGGATGGATTTTGAAGCCTACATTTTTGAGACTCTGGAATTGACTCTGCCCAACCTTTATTTATCCAAAAGTGGGAAAAAAGTTGGAAGTGGATGCAGGCTGAGCCCCATTACTACATGTTAATACTTTTAACTTGACTTAGCTCATGCGAAATGGTGATTCTATGATAAGAATAATTCTGCTTCATGAATAAATGCGTCCATTGACTGTTTGTGTTTGTGTGTGTGACAGTGAGAGAAAGCTGCTTACACTGTGAAAGCACATTGCATGATCCTTGGACTAGAAAGATGCTATATAAGCATGCTGTCTTTGTAATAGTGGTCTAGGCAGCGAATTGAGAGGATTGACTGGTGGTTGGTCCAGACAGGTCTGGAGCCAGAGCCTAGTGGTCAGTGGAGGACTTGCAATTTTTTTCCAATTAGCTGGATGACATCGGATGGACAGAAGGGTTTACAGATGGACAAAATGTATATATATATATATATATATATATATATATATATATATATATATATATAAGATACAGTATCCACGAAAGACTGGTCAGCTCCACACCACAGAGTGTAAACAACAGTGGACGAAGCATTCGGTCACATGACAAATTGGTTTCTGAAGAGCATTTTTGAAGCCTCCTTCTTCATTTTGACCACAGCCATGTTGCTTGAGAAGCTGACAGGAACACGCCCAGCTTTGGCTCCTTCAGCCAAACCCTGCTGAAATATTTACAGAGCTGCTGTCAGACTTTTACAGCGGGATGTATCGTTTAACATGTTGACTCGATGGAGAAATCAAAAATTACTTTTGCATTCCGCCGATGACACAAACGGCTGGTTTCTTTGGTAAAAGTGGCTGCATGACGACTGTAGATGATGACGTGAGAGTGCCTAGCCATTGGCTAAGCTGACTGTCAATCAGTCGTATTAGAAAAAAATGTTTTGCTTTATATAAACTCTCCTGGAACTGCAGAGGAATTGCACTGCAGCGAATCGCAGTTCCACGTAAACCTCAATGTGGAAGTAAGATGGTTGGTTTTTTGGGGGGACCTTTGTCTGCATGTGTACTAATGGTTAATACCAAGTTTGGAGCCAGCTATACAGTATATGCATTTTAATCTTGCAACAGAGGGATTATTTTTGTATGTGTGTGTGAGTGTGCTTCCTTCATCAGGCTTCTTGACAGTCTATATTTTATTGATCCCTAGAAAAACAATTAAAAAGGATGAAACATTCTGCCAAAGAGGACTGAGATCACCGACGGTGGGACATGAAAGACCGGGAAAGAAAAGACAAGACAGTGATGGGTGCAGTTTGGTGACTGTGTGGGGAGTTGTAGTGCATGTTAATGAGTTTATAACGTGCCGTGTTGGAATAAAAGGAGACATTTAAATCTAGGACAACCACTTATGTACAAACAGAAGAGGACAGAGAGAAACGGAGGAGCATTCCCTGTTTACTTGTTTAATTTTAGTGTGTGACGTGTGTGTGCGTGTTTGTGAAGTGTTTCTAAATATCTAGATAATATATATATAAATATATATATATATATATATATATATATATAAACATACAAAATGTTTATATATATATGTAAGTCAAAAATCACTCATACATACGCATAAACATAAACAAAACAGAAGGTGGGACATGCAGAGTGGATAAGTCTTCCTAACGCTAACATGTGTGTTTTTATGTATTAATTCATTTTTCCTCTCATGTTAATGTTTTATCCAAGCTTGTGTGTGTCTTGGCTGCACTATAAAGAAGGTGGGACACGCAGGGTGGATATTCCCTGCATGCCCAAACTTTCCGTATCGTTAAAATGCATGTTTTATTTATTTTATTTATTTTTTCCACATAAGCCTAAATGCAGTAGTGAGATGGTTCAACAAAGCGTTTTGGTCTCGTTGTTTCATTTCACATCCATGACAGCTCTGAGAGCTCTGAGGCAGTTACGTTTTTTTGAGTTCACATGCAGCAGTACACTTATTTCTAACATGATTGATTGGCAGTTGCAACTGCTCAGCCCATCCATCCATCCATTATCTGTACCCGCTTAATCCGTTTCCGGGTCACGGGGGTCTGTCGGAGCCTATCCCGACGCATATCAGGCGAAAGGCAGGGGTCCACCCTGGACAGGTCGCCAGTCTATCCAGGGCCACATACAAGCAACCAATCACGCTCACATTCACACCTAGGGAGAATTTAGAAAGATCAATTAACCTACTCTGCATGTTTTTGGACTGTGGGAGGAAGCCGGAGTACCCGGAGGAAACCCACGCAAGCACGGGGAGAACATGCAAACTCCACACAGAAAGACCCACCGGGCCGGGAATTGAACCGGGAACCTTCTTGCTGTGAGGCAACAGTGCTAACCACTAAGCCACCGTGCTGCCAACTGCTCAGCCAATTGATTAAAAAATTGGTAGCATTCAGGCCCCGGATAGCTCAGTGGGTTGAGTGGATACACCGAGTACAGATGGTCAGGGAGGCAGGGAACGTTTAGGACAGTCGCTGGATGAAGAAGAACTGGACAAACCTACTGTGACATCACTCAAAGGCTTTCTGAAGAGCCTCTTTTTCCTCAAACTAAGTTCATCAAACAGTTGTCATGGATGTGAAATCTAACTTTGGGTCTCGCCGCTGAAACCGTCCCAGGGTTTCAAACTGAGGCCAGAAAAGCTGTGTATCCAGTGTGAAAGCAACAGGAGAATCACTCTTGGTCCAGTAAATGGTGAGATGTTGTAGAATAAGCGTCTGGAGTGCTTACGTTTTCGTGACATGAATCCAGAGAAAGTGTCATTTGTCATGTTCAAGCTGACTTCCATCTTCATTGGCTCCGGCCTGGACATGAATATACTTAATTCTACACTTCTGCAGGAATTCACACGCTTTACTTTTATTTTCACACCAGATTTATTCAAATTCACCTTGTAGTTGCAGAGATAAACTTGTTTTAAATCAGGTGTGTCATTTTCAAAACAAGCTGTCAGGAAGAAGTTTTGTCTGTGGGACACCTGAGATGACAGGCTGTTTTTACTTTGGTTTTTTTAGTTAGAACTATAAATGTACATTAATCTGTTTTGAGACATTATTTAGACTGAAAGCTAAGGTGACAATATTGTTTGCAAAACTATAGCAGTGTTTTTGGTACAATTATTCATTAGATTTGTACACATTCTGCCACCTAGAGCCTCGCAATGACCCTTTTCAGAGTAAAAATACCTTTTATACAAACACACTTCTCAGATTGTGACGTCTACGTGGAGCCTCGGCCGCCGCGAACCAACTGCTCCGCATCACCTCGCCTTCCTTTTCTCCATTCAATGTAAATTAAACAAACATAAACAAGAAAAAGCAATTACGTGGAACATACATCTTGAAGAAGCAGCAGAAGTCCTGTTGCCTTCTACTCAAGTGCTGCAGGATTAGAATTATGTGGAGCCTGTGAGGCGCTCGGGCCCGACGGCCGTCCGTGCACTCCTCTTTGTCCCAGCTTAGACAAACAAAGATGGAGGCAACCGGTATTTTGCAGCGTCTGGTGACTTGGCCTGCAGCGGTGCCCTGCTGCCCACGATTATGCCCCTCAGCCAGCCTGAACGTCCTCCACACCAAACCCTAAACATACAATTACTGAACAGGAGCGTGTGTGTGTGTGTGGTGTGTGTGTGTGTGTGGTGTGTGTGTGTGTGTGGTGTGTGTGCCTGTGTGTCTGCAGCCACCCAGCTGCAGCTGCTGACTTTTTAACCAGTTTGCTGTTTGGAGTTCAGGGGGGGAAGAAGACCACCCTGAAAACGTCCATATTTCTACCCCCCACCACCACTAACCGCTATTGAAGGTTTCCTGACCTGCATCCTGAAGTTACAGCTCCGAGACCATCAAACACTGATATATCTGGAAGAGGGATGTTTCGTGGATGAAAATCCTCTGACAGAAGTGAGAAAAATGCAACCTCAGACCGACACATTACTACTGTCCCCGTAATATTACCTCGTTAACATAAATGACGCAAGAAGACTCAAGTATGACTCAACAGCTTGTAGATCTTCAGCAGCAGTAACCTGTAGTAGATGGTCTCCCGTGGTTGTGGAGGAACTCTGGAAAGTGAAAACCTCTTCCTACTAAACACCATCTGAAGTCCACAAATGTACAACGCTGGTTTACAGAAGAAGAAACATGCATCTAATGACTTCTGTCGAGTCACTCACTGTGATTGGCTGGTGTTTGATTCCTGTTTCCTCCACAACTGATGAATAGTTTTGTTGTTTCTGTACATGACAGCATTTAATTGCTTACTATCAGTCTGTAAAGAGAGTTTCAGGAAAAAATAGCAAAAACTGCTTCTTCGGAAAAGGTGGTCCTACTAGACCTCTAATGTCCCAGCAGACCACCTCTGTAACTGTCAGTGAGACGTGTCCACCTGTACACAGGTGTTCTGATCTTCATGGACAAATGTCTCCAGATGTCTCAGGTTTGATGGGTTTCTTCTCCAGACTGCACGTTCCAGATGTTTCCACAGATGTTCAACAGGATTTAGATCAGGACCCGTAGAAGGACACTTCAGAACAGTCCAGTTTTTTGTTCTGAGTGGTTCTTGGCTGGTTTTAGTTGTGTTTTGGGTCATTGTCCTGTTGGAGGACCAATGACCTGCAGCTGAGACCAAACTTTTTGACTCTGAGCAGCACATTTGTCTCCAGAACATCTTGAAAGTCTTCAGATCTCATTGCACCTGCACAGATTCAGACACCTGGTACCAGACGCAGCAACGCAGCTCCAGGACAGAACCGAGCCTCCTCCAGGTTTCACAGGAGATACAGTCTTCTTCTCTTTGAAGGCTTCATTTTTGTGTCTGTGAACATGGAGGTGATGTGAATCCTCAAAAAGCTCCACTTTTGTCTCATCTGTCCAGAGGACATTCTCCCAGAAAATTTGTGGTTTGTGAATATACATTTAGACAAAATCCAGTCTGGTTTATTTTCTGATGTTCTTCCAACAGTGATCCTCCTTAGTGATCCTTCTCTTTCACCCTCCTCAGCCATCCTCCTCAGTCGTCCTCCTCGGTTGTCCTCCTCGGTTGTCCTCCTCGGTTGTCCTCCTCGGTCGTCCTCCTCGGTCGTCCTCCTCGGTCGTCGTCCTCGGTTGCCCACTTTGGTTCCACCAGTGATGGATGCTGTGATCTGACACTGAGGCACGTTGATCTTGGACGTCACCTTGAATCTCTTTGACGGTTGTTCTGGACTCTTTGGTTTCCGTTTGTATCATCGTTTGTCATCAGTTGTCCTCTTGTTTCCACGTCCAGGGAGGTTGTCTACAGTCCTGTGGAGCCTGAACTTCTGAATTAAGTTTCCAACTGCAGTCACAGGAACATCCGTCTTCTTGGAGATGTTTTTTCTAGTCTTTACCTTTAACATGATGGTCTAGAATGTTCTTTCTGATCTGCTCAGACAGTTACAGTACAGTACTACACATCACTATTGTCACAATATTTTACACCATTTCTTTTCTAAGGGATTACAACCGTTAGACCAAAGGTTGTTGGTTTTTTGTTCAAATGTAATTTCTTGAATGAGGCTGAGTGTGTTTTACTTTTACTGTTCAGATGAAGATCAGTTCAATGTTTCTGGTAACTTAAGACAGAAAAACAGTTTGTTTCCAGCAGTTCACATATTTTTTCTTTCAACTGCAGCACCATGATGCAGGAGTGAATAATCTGTTCCATCGTCCACCTTAAATCCGCTGGTATCCCATCATCACCTGAGAGTCCCACTCAGAGCTGAGTGAAGAGTGAGCCCACTCATGTCCACCCTCATCTGCAACAAGAGCTCCGTGTCTTCATTTTTTCATAGTCCGTGAAGCCTCACCTACATGGTTGGAGAGAAGAGGTGTCAGCGAGAACACTGAAGTCAATGAGAAACGTGACGTGTGGTTTGCAGACCACGCGTCCTGCTGCACTTCTACCAGTTAAACCTGAAGAGGCCTCGCGCGTGCACGCGAGCCAACTGAGCTGTGAACCAGCAGCATGTACTAACAAGAGAAATGCACAAACCTCTGTTTTTAATCAGTCGAACTTAACAGCAGTTATTATCTTGTAGCAACCATCAACATCGTCTCAGAGCGAGACAACATTCACCCGTCAGAAACCAACTGTCTGGAGAGAAAATACAACAGATTTTACAGTTATAATCACAGAAAGTTTCGACTGCTTTTTGTTCCAAACATTAAAGAGGCTGAAAGTCTGGAGACGTCGTGAAGGAAACCCACATTTTGTATCATCTGTTTAATGTCTCCCTATGGGAAGGCCCGTGCATTCTTGGCTTCAAAAGCGAGCATACAACCGAGCCGGTTGTATTAGTTTATCTGAGGTTTAGAGTTTAATCCCATGTTAATCTACTATGTAACGTGAGAAGGTCATGTGACCTCATTGACTGTTCTTAGTGGTTAGTGGCTGCTGCTCCAAAAATGTGCTTCAACCCGTCTCCAGAACCTGTGAGTTATTTGAGTTTGGTCCAGTTTTCATTTTCAGGTCTCGGTGGTGTTGTGGATGTCACTGTATTTGTATTGTTACTGCTGCTAAACGTCTCTTGTGCAGGTATGTGAGGACACAGACATGAATCTTTTCTGTAATTTGTTACGTTCTCGCAGTTTTTTCTGGCTTCCTGTCTTCTCACCACCCACCACATGAAGCATGGTCCATTCTTCTTTCTTTTGTGTCTTTGGACCTTCAGTTCTACACAGCTCTCTGAAGGTCCCACCACAGCATCTCAACCAGGTGTAGGTCTGGACTTTCACCAGGTCCTTCCAAAACCTTGATTATTTTATATTTCATTATTCTGATGTAGATCTGCTGATATGTTCAGGATCATTTGTGATCATTTGCAATGACCCAGTTTCAGACAATATTTGTCTGTCAGATAGATGTTCTCACATTTGTCTCTAGAAGACTCACTGTTCTGCTCTGCTGTGCATTTCTTGGCTTTAGTCAATACAGTGGAAGAGAAATTTGCAGCAAAACAACAATAAGTGATTGTGATAATTCAATTCAATTCAAATCAATTTTATTTATATAGCGTCTATTACAACGTGTTGTAATAGACGCTTGACAACAAGTTGTCTCTAGAGACCCAGAACATGACCCTTAAGCAAATATTACATAAACAACGACAGGTAAATACTCCCAGAAAAATCTGGCAAGGAAAAACTCCTCTTTAAGAGGGAAGAAACCTGGATCATAAGGGGGGGACCCTCCTGCTGAAGACCAGCCGGGTAGAACAGGAAGAACAGAGAGAAGAGAGACACAGACACACCGTCAAAGGTACAAAAGTCCAGATTCATCAGTATAATTATCCATCAGCAGCAGAACTAAGACTTCCATGTTTACATGACTGATACCTGGTTAGTTGGTGACGATAGAGAGACGATATAAACAGGTGTAGACAGCAGACACTGGGATGGTCAGAGGTGGGACTGCAGGTCAGGATGACAGCAGGTCTCCAACAGAGACGTCTACACAGACAGGTGGAGGTAACACTGGGATGGTCGAAATAGCTTCAACTGTCTCCTGACCAAACCTGGACCTGCTTTCAGTGAGGATCTCTCTGAACAGTTTTTCTTAATTATGAGAACAAACCAACCTGCGATGTTTAAGCTCTGTCAGTCCTAGAACGAGGCAGCACGTGACTATCTATGATGCTTTAGTCATCTTGCAACCTTTGGAGTCCTGGAACACGTCCTTTACAAACTCTGTGTTGTGCTCCACCATGAACTTGTAGAACAACACTTCAGCCTTCGTCATGTAGGTGGTGGTTTCATTCTTTGGTTTAAAGTGTTCAGTCAGGTGTGTGTTAGTTCTTCTACTTGATCGCATTCTTGTGACTCTGTTTCAAAGGTCTCACGCCGCCACTTTAACGCTACGGTTAACGGTTACATGCCACACAAAATGTGTATCTGGAGATAGTTTCATTAGACCTGTAAACTTTTTCTTGTTATCCCAGGCTTTAAGGTGCCTCCCTTCAGGCTCCACCATTTCTTGCACATCATCAACAACTCATAATCTTCCTAATTTTCAAATCCTAAATACACGGACATGAACTTAAATTAAAGCGAATCAGAGCGGCCTCTCTTGCGCTGGGAAGAAAAGAACGAAAAGAAAAAACAGCAATCACAGTTCAAAGCTGGATATCGCAGCAGATGGGCGCTGCACTGTGACGGAGGGAGCAGGCCGAGACATCGGAGCCACGGGGAAAACGTAGCCTTTGTGTATGCACGCATATGTTGTAATTATTAATTGCCATTTTAGACTTTTTATGTTTTCATTATACATGACCGTATAACATCAATAAAAAGGTCTATTGATCATATGTTGGTATTTGAATCCAGAGGTTGATGGCACATTCAGACTGTTTAATGAGTTTACTTCCTGCAGCTACAATTCAGTTGCATTTCTTTGGTTCCAGTGAAACTGCCTGCAGATTTCCTCTCAGGAGGAAAGCCTAAAATATGCAAAAAGCAAGAAAATACATAAACGTCTCTTTCTCCAAATGTTGGCGTGGATGACGCTGTTGAAGGCTCTGTCTGAGGAGGAATGCTTCACTAATCTGCGGTTGGGGCACCTCGGTATTCTGGCTCTGGGAAGCAGTATATTTTGCGTTGGTACAGCCGGCAGTTCACATCAGATCTCAGCGGAGAACCTGTTCTGCAGCCAGAACGTGCTGTTTGGACAGCTGACACCGTTTTAGATGACATGTTAGAGTCCCGCAGGCCTCTCAACCTTTGCCCGTCTCCATGTCTACTAACCTCTCATTCTGTCTCTCATTCCTCAGTTTTTCTCTCTGTCTTTTGTCCTATTTTTTTTTCTTTTCCCGCATTCTCTTCATGTCTTTGCCAAAACGTCTGCCCGAAATTGTAAGCATTCAGTATACAACTCCTCTGAATCAATAAAAAAGGGAGCCTGGGTTTCTGGCAGGTCGCCTCAACAGCGATCCTGTGGCTTTGGCATCTTCAACAGACCGAAGGAAGGCAACGGTGGGAGAAAAGGAGAGGCAAAGAGAAAGAGGAAGAGGAGGAAGAGGTTACTGAGGATGTTAGAGTTTACCTAAATGTCTCCAAGTAGGTTTCAGCTCCAGAAAGTTTCAGCTCAACCTTATAATTTCCTCTTCAAACAGTCTGTGGACCATCTGTCCCGCTGCTCCCCAGCTCGTCCTGATGCTTTTAAATGAGGATAGGACTCAGCCTGTGGACGGGAGGTGGACGCACCGCGTCCATACCATCTGAAGGTCTCAACACAGTCTACTTCCATTCAACCAGGTCTGCAGCCAGGTCAACAGAATACCTCCGACCCTCAGCAGGGCTTTGATTTACCGTTTTCAACACGTTACTTTTGCCTTTTTTACAGCAAAGATATTACTCTTGTATTTAGCAGATGCTTTAAAATAAACTGTTTAAAGGCAAGCACTGCATTTTTCTCCATTGTGAACCACTGGTTCTGGTTCTGATTCTGCTGCAGGCATGACTGTAATTATCTCTCATCTGGACTTATATCCAGATTTAAAATGTCCAACTTTTCAGTAGAAATGAGCATTTAACAGTCTGGATTTCACCATGCACCATGACAACTGTGCAGGGATGAATCGTTATCGTCCTCATCAGATAAATTGTGTAAAACCACATTTTTATTTGCAGCTTAGCGGTGCCGTCTGTTGCCCGCCGGCTACACCAGCTTTCAGTCGGGTCTGAAGGCTGGTGATGTAACTTGGAGTACCGAAGGTTTGGAGGTCGAGACATTCATGCAACATTACAGGTATTATAATTTTACATTTGAGGTAAAGTTCAAAAGATAAAGTCTGTATTAAAACACATCACATAAAGTAACGTTGTTTTTTCTCAGTCAAAAAACTGAGAGACTCTGAGCGCCAGCTATCCTGAGGGAAACTTCGGAGGGAACCAGCTACTAGATGGTTAATTAGTCTTTCGCCCCTATACCCAGGTCGACCACGTCTCTCCAGTTTTAGCTTCCCTCCATTGGCTCCCTGTAAAACTTAGAATCCAATTCAACATTTTATTACTTGTGTATAAAGTCCAAAATGGTCTAGCACTGCAATGTTTGAAAGACCAGATAGAACCTTATGTTCCTAATGGAGTTCTCCGTTCTCAGGGTGCAGGTTTACTCGTAGTTCCTAGAAGTTCCAAATGTAGATTTGGAGGACGGTCTTCTGTTATCAGGCACCATCACTCTGGAACCAACTTCCAGTTTGGGTGAAGGAGGCTGACACCACCTCCACCTTTAAAACTAAACTTAAAACATTTCTGTTCAGTAAAACATCTAGTTGGTGTAAACCTTAGTGTGTTAGGACCAGTAGTCACAGCTGCAGCTGCAGGACCAGACCAGAACAGCTGGTCTTCAACACAGCTTCATCCTGGATCTGCTGCTGTAGACCTGCTGCAGGGGGACCCCAACATGATCCACTGACTGGTGCCCCTCACCTCCTGTTTCTCTTTCTCTTCAGATCAATCCTCAGTTATTAATCAGAAGTATCTCATCAGTATAATTGTGGTCCATTGTTCTTGTAGTTTGTTGTGCTGGTCTGCCTCCTCTTTTTCTCTTCTGTGCATGTCCTGCAGACCAGAACCTCAGGAGCTGCATCCTGACCTGCAGTCCCACCTCTGACCATCCCAGTGTTCACCTCCACCTGTCTGTATGGATGTCTCTGTTGGAGACCTGCTGACATCCTGACCTGCAGTCCTCGTCTATGTGGATCACCAACTATCCATATATCACCCATATACACATAGAAGTCTTAGTTCTGCTGATGATGGATAATTTTACTATTGTATCTGAACTTTTGTACCTTTGACGGTGTGTTTTTGTCTCTCTTCTCTCTACTTCCTGTTCTACCTGGCTGGTCTTCAGCAGGAGGGTCCCCCCTCATGATCCAAGTCCTGATCCAGGTTTATTCCCTCTTAAAGGGGAGTTTTTCCTTGCCACTGTTTGGCTTTAGGTTTTTCTTCCACTAGGGGAGTTTTTCCTGCCACTGTTTGGTTTAAGGTTTTTCTTCCACTAGGGGAGTTTTTACCTGCCGTTGTTTATGTAATAATTGCTCGGGGGTCATGTTCTGGGTCTCTGGAAAGATCCTGGAGACAACTTGTGTTGTAATAGACGTTATATATAAATAAAATTTAATTGAAATGAATTGAATTTTATACACCTGTGGCCACTGAAGTGATTGGAACACCTGATTCCAATCATTTGGATGGGTGAGCGAATACTTTTGCCAATATAGTGTAAGTTCTCCCAACTTACAAGTATTGAGAAACGGCCATAGACTGTATAAAAAAATGGACGGCGCATTAGGTCATGTGACCCAGTGGTTACTGAACAGCAGTTCTGAAGGCCATTTTTCCAAAGTTAATTTTGATTAACATATGCTGCATGTTCCCTCAAAATGCCTGTGCCTTTACGTAGAAATACGGGCTTCAAAACCACTCGTCAGAATTCAACGGGTCACCGAATGCTCCCTCTGTTGTTTTATGCAGCTCATGCTCCAGCGGCTTTCAGATCCGCTCGTTCTGTTCATTTGTCCTTTTGCTGGTACAACCAGGGCTGGAGTTGTCACTTTCTACCAACAAGAGGCCGTTCAGTCAGAAAAAAAATCAAATAAACAGTCTCAGGTGAGGTTCTAGTGCAAGTATGGTCCAGTTACAGTTACAGGGAACAATAGGGTCTGCCTACAAAACAGAACTAAAACATTTCATTGATCAGAGTCATCCTGTGAGCAGGATTTTGTGTGTGTGTGCGTGCGTGCATGCACACGTCCGAAGTGCCCTGGGAAGGATTAACCAGTCCTGTGAAAGACAACATCTCGGTCCTCAGGTTTTATGTGTCAGAACACAATAAAAAAGTCATCTGGTTCTTAACGGGTCTTAAAATGAGGTCAATCAAACCTGTGATGAACAACACATGACATAATACACCCACTCATTATTTACTGAACAAGAACCAAGACAGAACACAGATGTGTATAAAGGCAGCACCCTCACTGAAAGCACTCGGACTTTAACTGGCACCACGAAGCGAGTCCACAAAACTCCGGGCTTGGCTTCCATCCACACGCTTCCAATCTGGTACCAAATTGATTTTAAAGTTTTATTGTTGAATTTAAAAGTTTTACGTGGATTGGCACCTTCTTATCTCTCAGACCTCCTGCACATCCGCACTCCTGGAAGAGCGCTGTGGTCCACTTGCCAGCTGCATCCAGATGTTCCGGGGGGAAATAAAAACAGGGAGGTGATTGAACGTTGCCTCCGTAACTGTGGAACAGCCTGCCTCTTCATATGCACACCACTCCAACTACAGATATGTTCAGATCACTGCTAAACACACCGTGGATTTTAGTGGTGAGAAGAGAAAAACAGATCTGGACTGTGCTGTCGTTTCTGTCTCTTTACTGTGTTTTATGACGGTGACCTCACCGTTTTCACTGAGGTGAAGTAGCAGCCAGGTGTTGTCAGTCAAATGAACTTGATTATTGATCATCAGCAGGTGTGCAGACCTCTATAAACACAGATTTTCTGGCAGTTTGCTGGTCTGGAAGATTCCAGTGTGGGTTTTCACAATGCCAAGAAGGAAAGACATCAGCAAGAGTCCCAGAGAAGCAGCTGTTGCTGCCCATCAGATTGTGAAAGGTTATTTGGTCATTTTCCTACCAGCCTCAGCGATCTTGTGAAAGTCTGTGGCAGCCCAGTTAGAAGAAGACTAGGGAAGAACACCTTAGACCCACTGTCAAGCGCGGTGGTGGAGGGATGATGGTCTGGGACCTAAACACCTGTCAGCCACTTCCAGCCTCTGGAAAGATCCTAGAGACAACTCTAGCCCTGATCACGGTGGCTGACGCAGGGTAACGTATTGCGTCACTTCCCGTTTGTTGTTCGCGGTCTGTGTCTGTCTGCACGGCGTTACAGGCTCTGATTCTTTGAATCCTTATACTCTGATTTTAGTTTGTTTTTGATAATAAAACACTACATCTTGTAAACTTCTCTTTGAATCGAGCACTTGTACCTTTTCTCTTATTTAACTTTCATTTCCACCAGTCACCGGTACAGGTACCGTCTCCTGTCCTCTCAGCATGGCCTCCTCTCCCACCGTTTCCCCTTCTTACTGCTCAGTGTGTGAAATGTTCAGTTATTCCTCTCCCTCCTTTAGTGAAGATGGTAAGTGTATAAAATGTAGTTTGTTCGTAGCTTTGGAGGCGAGGCTCAGTGAGTTAGGGATCCGGTTCCGCCAAATAGACCATAGTCCGGTAAACTCAGTAGCTCGTCAAGCTGAAGTAGCGGCGGACCGGCCAGGTGCAGCTGCTGGTAGCCGCCCCCCTCCAGCCCCCGAGCAGCCGGGCAGTCAGGGCGGCTGGGTGATGGTTCGGAGGAAGCTTAGTCCCAAAAGGCGCACGGAACACCACCATTCGCTTCACGTCTCTAACTGTTTGTCCCCACTCAGCGACACACCCGCTGAGAAACCGACCTTGGTGATTGGCGACTCTATTTTGAGGCATGTGAGGCCGACTCCAGCGACCATAGTTAGGTGCATCCCGGGGGCCAGAGCGGGCGACGTCGAAGCAAACTTGAAGCTGCTGGCAAAGGGTAATCTTAAATACAGTAAAGTTATCATCCACGTTGGCGCTAATGACACCCAAACAATTAGATGCAGATTACTAAATATACGATCTTTAAGCTCCAAGTCTCTATTAGTAAACGATCTAATCACTGAGACCCGGAGTGACATTTTCTGCTTAACAGAAACGTGGCTCCAAGAGGAAGAGTTTGTTAGTTTAAATGAATCGACGCCGTCCGGTTACATTAATTATCATATTCCTCGAATCACAAGTCGAGGTGGAGGAGTAGCGGCGATATACAATTCCAGTCTTGTAATAAAATCCAAACCTAAATGCGATTATAATACATTTGAAAGCCTCACGCTTAGTTTAAAGCTGCCGAGCTGGAAATCAGAGAAGCCAGTTTTGTTAGTGGTAGTTTACCGGCCTCCTGCAGGTGCTTATCTGGAGTTTCTGTCTGAGTTCTCAGATTTCTTATCTAGTTTATTGATCAGTACAGATAAAGTCATCATAGTGGGCGACTTTAACATTCATATGGATGTTGACAACGACAGTCTTAAGTTGGCTTTTGATTCTCTTCTAGAATCGATGGGGATTTTACAAAAAGTTAACGAACCGACGCATTGTCTTAATCATACTCTCGATCTGGTCCTCGTCTACGGTGTAGAACTTGATAATCTGTTAGTGTCACATGTAAAATCCCTCCTAGCCGACCACTATTTAATAACGTTTGAATTCAACATTGTCAACGTTACGCATAATAGGAGGAATTACTTTAGCAGGTGTCTATCCGATAAAGCTATCACTAAATTTAGGGAGGCCATTGCTCTTCATCTTCTTACAGTGGAACATAGTGAAGCAGTTGAGCGCTGTGACCTCGGTTCTACCTCTGCAGACGTTGATTTCCTTGTCGGTACCACTGCAGATGTATTGCACTCAGCTTTAGATGCAGTTGCTCCTTTGAGAAAGAGGGTCTCTAACCATAGGAGCTTAACTCCCTGGTTTAACTCACATATTCGTATGTTAAAACAGAAAGTGCGTAAAATGGAAAGAAAGTGGTACTCTAGTAGGTCTGTAGATATTTATTATGCATGGAAAGATAGTCTAATAGTGTATAAAAAAGCGCTTCGCAAAGCTAGAACAGCCTATTATTCAGTGTTAATAGAGGATTATAAAAATAACCCACGTTTTCTGTTCAGCACTGTAGCCAGGCTGACAAAGAGCCACAACTCTGTTGAGCCGTGCATCCCTGCAGTTCTCAGTAGTGAAGACTTTATGAGCTTCTTTAGCAATAAAATTGTCAGAATTAGAGGAAATCGGCCAGGCCCTCCCGGCAGTGACTATGGGCATTTCTTCAACTTCGGCGACTCCCTTATGCTCTGACCTGACTCTAGACTGTTTTGTTCCTGTTGACCTCTCTGAGCTGACCTCAGTCGTCAATGGATCTAAATCATCCACGTGTCTGTTAGACCCAATCCCAACTCGACTACTTAAAAATGTTTTCTCTACTATTGGTGTGACAATACTGGAACAGATCAACTTGTCCCTAGTCTTGGGATATGTGCCACAGGTTTTTTAAAGTCGCAGTAATCAAACCATTACTTAAAAATCCCTCTCTTGACCCAGACATTTTAGCTAATTATAGACCGATTTCCAACCTTCCATTTATCTCTAAAATTCTGGAAAGGGTAGTTGCAAGCCAGCTGTGTGAGCATTTGTATAGAAATGATCTATTTGAAATTTTTAGGTCAGGGTTCAGATGAATCATAGCACAGAAACAGCACTGGTTCGAGTCTCGAAAGACCTTCTTATGGCCTCAGATAATGGATTAGTGTCCATACTGGTTCTGCTGGACCTCAGATAATGGATTAGTGTCCATACTGGTTCTGCTGGACCTCAGCGCTGCTTTTGATACTATAGATCACAGCATTTTACTGCAGAGGCTAGAGTATGTTGTTGGGATTAAAGGGACAGCTCTAGATTGGTTTAAATCAGATCTGTCTGATAGATTCCAGTTTGTTCATGTTCATGAGGTTTCTTCCGTACAGACGAGGGTCTGCTATGGTGTCCCGCAGGGTTCAGGTCTAGGGCCAATCTTGTTCAGTTTATACATGCAGCCCTTGGGAAGTTTTATCCGGAACCACGGCATTAATTTTCATTGTTATGCTGATGATATGCAGCTGTATTTGAGGACATCAAGGACTGGATGTCCAGAAAATTGCTACTAAATTCTGATAAAACAGAAGTTGTTGTTTGTGGTCCCAAACAGCTTAGGAAGGGATTAGATGGTCTTGCGATGGCCTTCAGTTCAACTGTGAGAAACCTTGGCGTTATATTCGATCAGGATTTGTCATTTAAACAGCATATTAATCAGGTTTGTAAAACTGCGTTTTTCCACCTCCTTAATATCACAAAGATTAGGAGCATCCTCTCCCAGAGTGATGCTGGAAAACTAATTCATGCGTTCGTATCTTCTAGACTAGATTACTGTAACGTGTTGTTGGCTGGATGTCCAAGTAATTCTCTTAACAGCCTCCAGCTGATCCAAAATGCAGCAGCGTGAGTGCTGACAGGAACCTACAAGAGAGACCACGTCTCTCCAGTTTTAGCTTCCCTCCATTGGCTCCCTGGAAAACTTAGAATCCAATTCAACATTTTATTACTTGCATATAAAGTCCAAAATGGCCTAACGCCGCAATATTTGCAAGACCTGATAGTACCGTACGTTCCTAATAGAGCTCTCCGTTCTCAGGGTGCAGGTTTACTCGTAGTTCCTAGAAGATCCAGATGTAGATTTGGAGGACGGCTTTCTGTTATCAGGCACCATCACACTGGAACCAACTTCCAGTTTGGGTTAAGGAGGCTGATACCACCTCCACCTTTAAAACTAAACTTAAAACATTTCTGTTTAATAAAGCATATAGTTAGTGTATATTTAGTACCTTAATGTGTCAGGGCCAGTAGTCAAAGCTGCAGTTACAGGACCAGATTAGAGCAGCTCATCTTAAACAGCTTCGGTGTAGATATGCTGTTATAGACCTCTGCTGCAGGGGGGCACCAACATGATCCACTGAGTGGTGCCCTTCACCTTCTCTGTTTCTCTTTGCCTTCTCTGTCTCTTCTTCACCTCAACCCTCATTTATTAACAATATCCCATAAACTTAATTGTGGTCCATTGTTCTGGTAGTTTTTTTTGTGCTTGTCTGGCCCTTCTTTTCCTCTTCTCTGCATGTCCTGCGGACCAGAGCCTCAGGAGCTGCTTGCTGACCTGCAGTTCCACCTCTGACCATCCCAGTGTCTGCCTTCACCTGTCTGTGTGGATGTCTGTTGGATACTTGCTGACATCCCGACCTGCAGTCCTCATCCCCTTGGATCACCGTCTATCCATATATCACCCATATACACAGAAGTCTAATTGGACTACTGATGATAGTTACTAATGTATCCTATCTTGTACCTTTGACGGTGTCTCTGTGTCTCTATTCTTTCTTTACTTCCTGTTCTACCCGGCTGGCCTTCAGCAGGAGGGTCCCCCCTCATGATCCAGGTCCTGATCCAGGTTTCTTCCCTCTTAAAGGGGAGTTTTTCTTGCCACTGTTTGGTTTAAGGTTTTTCTTCCACTAGGGGAGTTTTTACCTGCCGTTGTTTATGTAATAATTGCTCGGGGGTCATGTTCTGGGTCTCTGGAAAGATCCTGGAGACAACTTGTGGTGTAATAGACGATATATAAATAAAATTGAATTGAGTGGACCTTGAACTCTTCAGTAGACCAGAGTCTTCTAGAGACAAATGTGAGGACATCTGTCTGAAAGCTGAAGCTTGGCTGAACCTGGGTCATGGAAATGATGTCAAACACTGCAACAAATAACAAAATCTCATAAAGTGATGCAACATCATAAACAGCAATAAGATGAATTCCTCAAGAACCATGTGACCCACAGATAAAGTCGTACAGGGTTCAATTATTCAATTATTACATCAAGTGTCCAGTGACCTGACGGGACAGCATCAGTCTTCCTCAGCCGGAGCTGTTGTTACAGTCCTCAAACTCTTCGTGAAATAAGTACTGAATTACATGTTCATCAACTGCTTCACTTATTGGTTCAAGTATACAGATAAGCAAAATAACAACTCTGAAACTAAACTTTCTTTTAGTGAATGATTTTATTGGTGATCTCATGGAAACTTGGCTGCAGCATGGTAGTGTGAATGAACCACCTACCTCTATCTAAAAATGAAACACTGATTTTTGATTGTGGTTCAACAGAATCTTAAACAAACAAAAGTCCTTTGTGCAAAGGCCAAAAACAGTAAACATTTGACATCACAAATTTGTAAAAGACGGCAAAATTCCAGAAACCATCCCATTTCCACAGTTAAACAGAAACGGGAGGAAGAATCTGGCCGGGAGTTTAACTGGAGATATTTTGGAGGGTCAGGTTGGGACCACCAACTCCAGAGTCTGGCCAGAATTCTGCTGGAAAAACATGAAAAGATTTCTTGTTACACCAAAACTGAATTTTAAACAGCAAAGGTTTCCAGGACGGGATAAATGCTGGACACTGGAGAAAGTCAAAGGCCGGCCGCCTCACTGAACCATACTGGCTGAATTTGCTAAAGAAATACAAATAATTTTCACACTATAAAACTGGTTTTGTTACCTGGTACCTGGGACAAATCCCAGTTGGACTTGAATTCCGGGACGGCTATGTTTATCAAGCACTCTTGGCTGCAGCAGAAAGGCCTTCACACAGGAATGCCTGCAGATGAATCTACCAAATTACAGCTGCAGATGAAGTTCAGTGTACTGCATAAAAAGCTATATTATTTTTAAAACAATGACTAACCTCTGTTAGGTCTTCACTCACAGCTTAGGCTTCAACTCACACTGCTAAATGGTAAGTATTTGAAGGGTCACAGTAGACTTTGTTCCCATTAAATATCATTTTCAGTTTCGCTTGCCTACTTTTACTACTTTTACTAAGCGTCGTTTAGCTGTGTCTCTTCCTGCCTCAGTGCGGCTTCTGTCTTCCAACAGCTGTTTATTTATTACGTTACACATCAGCAACGATGACTTTAGTTCACAGAGCTGCAGAGGACATCACAGCAGAGACGATGAAAACCCCCGGACATACTGACAGAAATGAGAGAGTGACTCAGGACACCAAATAAAGTTTCTTCCTGGACTGTCATGAAACCGAGATCACTTCAACGCCTGTGGGAGAGTCTGTTGAGCTAAAAATGAAAGGTTCATCTTCTTTTTGGTGCTTTAAAGTCTGGACAGCTAACCATTAAGCACAGGATGATGTCAGTTACAAGACCACGCCCTGATTATGCGAACAGTTGTGGTTTCATACAAGTTTACAAGATGTTGTACATAAAATAACTGATAGTTGTCATGGATGTGAAACCTAAATATGGAGACCAAAAATTGGTTTTCCTTCCAGACTGTGTGTTTGTTTCTGGTGGACGTTTTAACATGGAAGTAAATGGAGATGAAATCACTGCTGAAGCCCCACCCTGATGGTTGGTAGGGGAACTGGTGGTCCAGATCCAGACCCTAGTGGTCGGTAGAGGAACTGTAGGTCCAAATCCAGACCCTGACGGTTGGTAGGGGAACTTTAGGTCCAAATCCAGACCCTGATGGTCGGTAGGGGAACTGTAGGCCAAAATCCAGACCCTAGTGGTCGGTAGGGGAACTAGGTCCAAATCCAGGCCCTAGTGGTCGGTAGGGGAACTGTAGGTCAAAATCCAGGCCCTAGTGGTCGGTAGGGGAACTGTAGGTCAAAATCCAGGCCCTAGTGGTCGGTAGGGGAACTGTAGGTCAAAATCCAGGCCCTAGTGGTCGGTAGGGGAACCCGTTTTCTTTACTTCGTAGGCTGAAACAGAAGAGTGAGTTTTATGTGAGCTGACAGCTTTAGAGTTCACGTAAATCTCTACATGAAGCATTTTCACATTAATAACATTACTTTTAATAACTGTCCAGTTCTTGATGAAATATTAAAATGAATGAGGTTTAATTTTGGCTGGATTTAAAATGAATCTATAAGAAACTTGTTTTACATCAGAATATAATGTATGGAACTTATTAAATAACTCAGAATGCATATTTATTGATTCTTTATTCTTCTCTATTCTGTGTATTCGTTTCAAACTTATACATAAGACTACTTTTTTCTGACTTTTTGCCTTTTTGCTTTTTACACTTTACAACTTCCTGGAACTGTAAAAGTTCTTTATGGTACCTGAAAATAACACTTTCCTGATTCTCCTGCTGGAATACAATATTTGTTAAAGACATAGTTGGAGTCAGTAAAATGAAAACAGAGCTTCTCCGAGATGTTGTGGGGCTGGCTTGAGTGGGCGTTTTCTCTTCTTCTTCTGTCTTTGTTTTTTATTTATTTTTTGTGCATTTAAACCCATAAAGCTCTGGTACCACTGTGTGCTGCGCTGCTCAGATCTATTTTGTACCTTTTCCACATTTTTCTGAGCGGTGAAAGTGTTGTACATTCCAGCGTCCGGTCAGCTCCAGCTCTGCTCTGTAACAGCACATTCAGTTATTCCTGGAATCCTGCCACACTTCTACTAGATTTCCTCTCAAACCTGTATTTTTCCTTCATTCCCATTTCAAGGTACTCAGCGTTATTTTCCCACTCAGACGCTACCTGACATCCTGCTTACAGGAGGTGTAATTATCTACGCCAGTGAGCATATTTTCATCGGTTTAACGCCAAAATAGAGTAAAAACATTATAAAAATAATCAGCAGCAGCAACTTGGTAAATGTTTCCTGTCTGACTTCGTCACTTTCTCATTGGATGTTCAGGAATCTTGTGTCGTTTTTTTTCTCTACAGCGTTGACTCCTCCCCCCACCCCCACACCCAGCTCACCTGTACCTGCTCCCCGATGACTTTGACCAAAAAAAAAAAAAAAGGCACTAATAGATTCATAATTTGGGGGGGTTGATTGAGAACTGGAGCAGCCAGTTGTCACTTTACCTACTTGGTGCTTGGCAGTGTCTTCATTTGAATCCTGAGCAGTAAACAAAGACCTAACAGAGCAGAACCATCCTTATTTTAAAGGTGATAAGCCTGTTGCGAGTACCGCCGGTGGATCTGGGATGTCTGGAAGAGTTAGAGGGCGAGGACTGCTTCTAGCTCAGTGCAGCTGCTGGCTCCTTTGGTCCAGCAGCCTTCTTCCAGGTCATTTCAGGACCCTTCCATGTTGACTACGGTCATCTTCGCACCCGTTAGTCTGGTAGACGCAGTGTGATTCCGGCGCAACGTTCAGCTGGTCCAGTGGAGCTCTGATGCTCCTCATTTTCGTTCTGGCAGAACTCATCTGAATGTTGTTTCAGCAGCAACTCTCAAAATGAGGATGTTTACACAGATTTGATCAGAGTGATTGTAAAGAAATACTTACTAGCATCATATGTGAGCGAAGGTTAAGTCAGACAAGATAACTTGATTTGACTTGACTTGCGGTGACAAAGCCGAGGGGGGCGTGGTCTGGACAGCTTCCAAGACTGAACATCTTATCCATGTGTTGCCTTGGAAAACAGCACTTTTCAGAACATTTGTGTCATCACAGCGAGTTTGTCCAGTTCTTCTTATACTGTCTGTGGTTCAAGGGGGTGTTGGTCTGCTAATGGAGCTGAAACTAGTTTGGATCTTCAGAACTTCATTCAGACTTTGGATTTGAAACAACATTTTGGAACAAATACAACATATTGAAACAGCCTCTATCTCTTCCCGTTTTCCATGTGTCCCCCTTTTCTCCATCTGTCCCTTAATGTGAACTGTCTGTCGTCCTTCTAGAAACCCTCCCTTTCAGAGGTGTTTCAGAGGGACACTGGAACACGTTCTGGAGGGGTTCCAGGTCTTTTCATGTCATGTTCTGGACTCCGTCCAGCTTCCCTCCCCCTTTGCTCCCCCTCTCTCCATAGTGCCTGGCTCTCTCACCATTATTCCCATGATTCCCTCGGAGTCGGTACAACGTGCCGGCAGGAAACTCAGCCAAGTGGGCTTCCTGAGAGAGCAGGAGAGGAAGTGCAGTAATCAGGAATCAGGAAGGGGGTGTGGGTTAAAAATAACCCGCCTATATAAGCTGCGAGCAGAATGCAGTCTGGTCCAAGTCTCAGAGTGCAGCTGAACACGCTCTGTTCTCCTCACACGTCCACTATGGGCACACCGTGTCGAGGAAAGCGCAGAAATGAAAGCGGATGTTTCCAAGAACTTAAACAATGACATAAAGTTACAGAGCTGAAGTTGCTCAGAGCCACACGGCTGCAGGAATTTCCAACCTGCAAACCTGGTTCTGACCAGCGAACCAGCGGTCCGTGTTTTTTTTCTGACCCTCGCCTATGAAAGAGCTGGTTTGTGAAGAATCTAAAACATATGTGGAGTCGTCCCTAAACCGTTTTCATGTTAAAGTTAACGTTGGCAGCAGGTGGACTCAAGACGTACTCGTTTCAGTATTTTATTTCTGCGTCTGGTAGCGTTCAGACTCTCAGAGTTTAGCAGAGATTGTAATTTCATGTGCTGCAGAACAGAGGTCCACACACCTCTGTGTGTGTGTGTGTGTGTGTGTGTGTGTGTGTGTGTGTGTGTGTGTGTGTGTGTGTGTGTGTGTGTGTGTGTGTGTGTGTGTGTGTGTGTGTGTGTGTGTGTGTGTGTGTGTGAAACTCAGCCAGTAGGATGTAGGACTTGTCTCCAGGCGCTGCTAATCTTCAGGCCTTCATGACCTGATCATTAGCTGATGTTTTGACAGTTTGCTGGTCTGGAGTATTCAGGTGTGTGTTAACACAATGCCAAGAGGGAAAAACATTAGCAATAGTTTTAGAGAAGCATGAACATTACCTTTTAAAAGGGATATAAAACAAGTATGTTGGGTTAAATGTTCTGCAATGCTAATGATTATTGTGAATTGGAAAACATTCAAGACTGCTGTCAGTCTAATAGGACCACTGGGGTCTTGCTCCAACTCTGAAATTACATTTATTTAAGTTGTAATTGACATAAGGTGAGCATGTACTAGCTGGTTTCCCACGTCTGTTCACGCCACCTATTTACAACATGCTGCTGTGAAGTATGCGATAAAAGTTTTTTAATTAATTATTAATTCATAACGGTTTCTGACATTCTCATTTTAAATTTGTTTTTAAAGCAGGAAGTTTAAAAACAGGACTCTTTATGGAGGAGTTCAAGTGTAACAAATGAAAGTTTTACCACAGATCTTCTAAAAGCAACATAACTCCCTCATCCTACTGTAGTGGAACTAAATATGGGCCCCAGACAGAATGTTTAATTAGGGCCCTTAAAAAGCTTTAAACAGCCCTGGACACATGGACACATGGACACATGTTCACATACATACATACGTGCACACATGCAGATATTTGTGCACTGACAGCAGATTTGTTTGTCAAGTTTCTTGTGCACTTGTGTTTGTGCAGGTCTAGTAGAACTAGTTCTGGTCAGCATCCAGCTGTTTACAAACATCCAGCTGTTTACAAACATCCAGCTGTTTACCAGCATCCAGCTGTTTACCAGCATCCAGCTGTTTACCAGCGTCCAGCTGTTTACCAGCATCCAGCTGTTTACAAACATCCAACTGTTTACAAACATCCAGCTGTTTAGCAGCATCCAGCTGTTTACAAACATCCAGCTGTTTACAAACATCCAACTGTTTACAAACATCCAGCTGTTTACAAACATCCAGCTGTTTACCAGCATCCAGCTGTGTACAAACATCCAGCTGTTTACAAACATCCAGCTGTTTAGCAGCATCCAGCTGTTTACAAACATCCAGCTGTTTAGCAGCATCCAGCTTTTTACAAACATCCAACTGTTTACAAACATCCAGCTGTTTACCAGCATCCAGCTGTGTACAAACATCCAGCTGTTTACAAACATCCAGCTGTTTAGCAGCATCCAGCTGTTTACAAACATCCAGCTGTTTACAAACATCCAACTCTTTACAAACATCCAGCTGTTTACAAACATCCAGCTGTTTAGCAGCATCCAGCTGTTTACAAACATCCAGCTGTTTAGAAACATCCAGCTGTTTAGAAACATCCAGCTGTTTACAAACATCCAACTGTTTAGAAACATTCAGCTGTTTACAAACATCCAGCTGTTTACAAACATCCAGCTGTTTACCAGCATCCAGCTGTGTACAAACATCCAGCTGTTTACAAACATCCAGCTGTTTAGCAGCATCGAGCTGTTTACAAACATCCCGCTGTTTAGCAGCATCCAGCTGTTTACAAACATCCAGCTGTTTAGCAGCATCCAGCTGTTTACAAACATCCAACTGTTTACAAACATCCAGCTGTTTACCAGCATCCAGCTGTGTACAAACATCCAGCTGTTTAGCAGCATCGAGCTGTTTACAAACATCCAGCTGTTTAGCAGCATCCAGCTGTTTACAAACATCCAGCTGTTTAGCAGCATCCAGCTGTTTACAAACATTCAGCTGTTTAGCAGCATCCAGCTGCCAGAGTGAGGAGCACGGTAATGAGGTAAACGTTTCTCGTCGTTCTTTGCAGTCTCCTCCCGCTGCAGTTTCCTCTTCTCCACAGAGGCGGTGACTGTTTAGTTTTTACGCCGGTCGGCCCGGGCTGTCCGAGGGGCGGGGTCTCCATGAGAATAAGTAGGGGAGGTGTTGTCCACGCACAAGCAGAGCTGTCTCGTCTCCCCACGCTGTCAGCGGATCGGACTTTTACCACAAAGTTGAGTTGAGGAGCCGGTGAGCGCGCTGCGTCCTCCACGAACAGAGATCTCCACGCAGCTGCGCGCGAGCGTGAGTGGAGCTGCTTCAGCTGCCTGGACTCTCTGAGGACGCTTCAGCTTTCTTCTTCAGGGACTGTGGACTGCTCCGCGCGTGGAAATGACCATGAGTGGGACCATTTTACCCTCCATCTCCACATTCGCGCACCTCAGGGACGCGTGTTGGGAACACGTAAGTTCTCCGTGATTTTGGCTCAGACACGGTCAAGCGCAGCTGCACGCAGCGGTTTAATAGGCAACAGTGGCGCGTGTCCGATCTAGGGTCTCCGATCCACTGTCACGGTGACAGGTGGATTTTTAAGTTACCACCTGACATGTCAGAAATAATTAATATTATTAATCTTTTTAATTTAATTGTCATTTGTATTATACACTATTTAGAGGCTTTGTTTGCTAATGCATGTATATATATATATATATATATATATATATATATATATATATATATATATATATATATATATATATATATATATATACATATATATATATATATATATATATACACACACGCACACACACAAAACTATGTGCATTTGTTGCCGCGTCTTCACTACCAGATGAGTAATCCCTTATTACTTTTACATAGAGAAAAGGGCAAAACGTGATATTTCTTAGCAAAAGAAGTTGGGGTGCATTGCAGCATTGCCATGGTAACCTACTGAGTCTCGACCAAAATGGCCTGAAATGAAACAGACTAGCGAACTGTTGTTCAAAATTCCTCTATAAATAATTATGTTATTATTTGTTTTATGTACGAGCCACATGCTGAGAAAACAGACCCACCGATACTCAAAGAGGAAAAAAAACTACACTAAAAACAATTATACTTAAAAAAAACAACAAAAAAAACAACTAGGTGTTAATTCCCAAATCTGGTCTGAAAACACTTGCATATATTCCTGGGATAGAATTCCAGTTTCTACAGAACATGCAGTTGTTCCCCTTCAGCTATGTGGTTGGTGCGTGTAGTACCAAATGTCTCCACTGGGGGACTCAGATTAAAATACAACCATTAACCATGCGGAAACGCTATTAAAAGAGGAAGCGTATTTTTCTTTGTTTAAATGTTTTAAACAAACACAGGATAAAAAAGATTTTAATAAAAATTACAACAACACCAACAGTGCAAGAATAAAGAGAATAGAAATCGACACCAGCATCATGAGAGCGAGTACGTTAGGACACAAATCGCAAATTTGTTTATCTTTTACGTAGTTTGACAACTCGTTTAACACCACACACAACAATGTGTAACACCGGCGCCTCTAGTGTTCAGGTCGATACTACATCTAATGTAAACGTTGCATATTTGTTTGAGGAAAAGCACGACTAACGTGCCAAACGAACGCGGGGTACATGCAGGGGTCAAGATGCGTTCACACGTTAAAATCAGCAGGTATTGTAGATAAAAGTCCAGCAAGGCCACTGCCTAGAGGGAAACAAGCGTTTGTGTTGACATGTGTCGGGGTGCACGCCGCTCCTACAGAAGTACCGCACACCTGTGTCTGCAGGTGTTAGTGGGTTTACTGACTTTAGTGGTCCGGTACTACTGTCAGATTCTTTGGTAAACTAGGCTGAAAGAGTTTTATTAGTTACGTAACAGTCACACACAGATGAGGATTTAATGGGACTCAGCAGGAGGAATGCCTGAGGTCACGTTTCTGTTTTACTGTTTTACTGTTTCTGTTTAACTTGTCATGTGCTGTTGGTGTGAGGAAGTCTTTGCTTCTCTGTAAACCCTCTAACTCCCTCTGCAGCGGTGGAAGGGCGCCGTGGGCAGCCAGCTGGACATGGACCACAGCTGCATGGACCAGAAGGATGAAGACCTGGATAAGTTCTTGGACTTTGACTTTATTCTGGCCAACAGCAACGGCACTGACAGTGCAGCACCGGTGGAGGCAGCGTCGCCGTCTTTCAGGCCGCAGGAGTCAGGGACAACTGGGTATCTGTCACCCGCGGGGCCCCCGCCAACGGGCTTCGGGCCTGACCTGGACATGTGCGCCCCTCCACCGCCCTACAGCAGCCTGATGGCGGAGCTGCTGCGCCCAGATGCAGACAGCTTCAACTCCGGCAGCAGCACCGGCGTCCAGGGCAGGTTCCTCATCAGCTCCACGCCCTTCTCCCCCCAGGACTTATTCTCGGAGCACCTGAGCATCAAAGTGGAGCCCCCCTCTATGGACGGGTACGGAGCTGTGGGTGGACTTGCACCTCAGAACGGTGTGAGCATCAAGCATGAGGGCGGCATGTCCTGCATGTCACCTCCAGAGCAACCGGCTGGCTCCCCGCAGGCCGCCACGGGCAGCCTGACCCCCCCTCTCAGCCCAGATGATCTGATGTGTGGCTCCACACCGCTGACGTTCCCGCAGAGCTTCCACTGCCACACTCCGACCCCGTTCCCTCAGCAGCGAGCAGGGATGCAGCTCCCCTTCGGGGGTCACCACCAGTTCCCAGGAGTGTTCAGAGAGGAAGCCGCCTCTGGGGCTCCACCTGTGACGGGTCAGCGGGGGCTGCTGACCCCCCCGTCCTCCCCACTCGAGCTGCTGGACTCCAAACCGCGCAGGGGGAGGCGGTCCTGGCCCCGGAAACGGACCGCAACGCATACTTGCAGCTTCAGCGGCTGCGGGAAAACCTACACCAAGAGCTCCCACCTGAAGGCCCACCTGAGAACGCACACAGGTAACTGCACATGCTCAGTGTGTCCCGTCATTCATTCACTGCAGCCACAAAGCTTCTGGTGTCTTTGGGCTGGTTTCTTGTTCGGGCCTCTGTAACATTTAAGAGGATAAAAAGAATCAGTTACAAGAGGAAAACAGATTATGTTTATGAGTCTAAAGTTCAAGTTTAAGTTAGAAGGACGTGAAACAATTCCTTAGAAGACTCGAAGTCAGAATGAAATCAAGATGGTACAAATTATGACTTTAAGTCAAACATTTACAAGAAAAACCTCAGATTTATTGTTGTATAAATTCCCAAATTTGCAAGACTTGTCAAAAATTGTGACTTTGGAATTCAGCAAATTTGAAAAAAACCAAAAACATTTATAGTCTTATAAAGTTACAAGAAACCCCTCTGAATCTTTTAAAAATTTGAAACTCACTAAATTGTGACACAAATTTTTAAATAAAGAATGCATATTGTGACTTTCTAGTTATGACTTTTTAAACCCTTGAAGTTACAAGAAAACTACCTACTTAACTAAATAAGATATCTGAACTTATCAACTTGTAAATTTCCAGGTGTTTAAAAAGTCAACAAAAAGTTAAAAAAAAATTAAAAAAAAGATTCAGAAAACAAAGACAGGTGTCGGTGGTTTGACTGAAGTGGTTCCCAGTGACGTCCTTCAAAGTGGTTTTAGTTCTCTACATTCTGGGTTCGTTAGTTGACCTCGTAGCTCGGGGGCCCCCTTGTGGCTGCGACGGTTTCAAACACCTGTGTCATTATGCTTCATCCCACCTGGCCGTGACGTCACCCCGCTGACGTCGTGTGTGTGTGTTTGTGTGTGTGTTGCAGGGGAGAAGCCATACCACTGCAGCTGGGAAGGCTGCGGCTGGAAGTTTGCCCGCTCCGACGAGCTCACGCGTCACTTCCGGAAGCACACCGGACACCGGCCCTTCCAGTGCCACCTGTGCGAGCGCGCCTTCTCGCGCTCGGACCACCTGGCGCTGCACATGAAGAGGCACATGTGAGGAGGAGCTTGGGGCGGGGCTGGAGGAGTGGCCAGACTGACAAGGACCGCGGGAGGTCCGCGTTTGCGGCAGGGCGAGGCTCGGCACCGCGGCGCTGCCGCGGCAGGGTGCGCGCCTCGAATCTGCCTCGAATCTTCTCACTGGACTCCAGACCAGATGTCCTCACGTCAGACGCAGCTGCGCTCATACAGATGCAGAAAAGGGACTTTGCATTATAATAAACAATAGACGATACACGTGCAGTGAAAGGACCGACAAAAAATGATTAAAATGTCATTTTTAAAGAGAAACAATGAACAAAAGTGACAAAGACAGAAGACTTCTGTCAGACCGGTGTCCTGTAACGTAGCTGGTTCTACAGTCCTGCGATCAATAACTTTGTTTTTGCTCCACATATCAGACAAACGTCGCCGCGGTGCCCTTTGTTTTCTGTCCATTAGTGCCTTCTGTGTCACATGATCCCGCGCGGTCACGTGACGCGTCCTCTGCTGGCGGTGAGGCGATCAGCTCAGAGACAACGTTTTCCTGAAAAACCGCCCAGACTAAAAAGATGAAAGTTATTGTTACATCATCTCCACGTGACGTGAGTCAAGCCGTCACTTCTGTAAATAACATGTTTATTTTGTGTAAATGTTTTATTTTATTATTTGTATTAAAGTAAATGGTAAAAAAAAAAATGGATCCGAGTGTGATTGTCAAGATTATTATATCAAGCTTCATGAAATGCCAATTTGATACTGCAAAAAAAAAAAACAGCAGAAAAGCATATTTAGAAGGCCTATAAAAATAAAAAAAAACGCCTTTGCTTAGTGGCAAAATGAAAAAAGGATCCCGTTGGCTTGCCATATAGTTGATATAACATCAACAAACAGGCATTCAAACAGGCATTCATAAAGGTTCAGTGAGGTTCACCAGCTGAGAACCTGTTAGTCAAGTCAATGCAATTCAATTTTTTTTATATAGCGTCTATTACAACTTTTGTTGTAATAAACATTTTCCAGAGACCCAGAACATGACCCCCGAGCAATTAGGAGAGACAGACACACCGCCAAAGGTCCAAAAGACAACATACACTAGTATAAATATCCATCAGCAGCAGAACTCAGACTTCCATGTTTATATGACTGATACCTGTTGGTGATCTACAGAGACATAGATCATAGTCATATGGAACACGTTTTTTCTTGTTACTTGAGGTGAAAACCTTCAAACAGTGACCTTTAGACATGAAGCCGCTTACCAACTTGGAAGTGGCAGTTTTGTTCTTTTTTGTTTCCCACATCAAGTGAAGGACTCTGGTCATCCAGAGGAGAAGGGAGTGATGTATGACTGACTCCTTCAAACCGCGTTTGTTCTGGTTGATCATGTGATCGAACACTGAGGTTCATGTTTAGTCTTGTGTTCTGAGGCCAACGTGGACTCCTATGATGCCGTTAGTGAGCTGTGGATTCCTTATCAGGAACCTGGGTGATAAGCTTCTCGGGTACTGAAGCTGTTTTCCTGTGAAGTGGAACGGTTATCTGGAGCAATGCGATCTGGATGATGCCCAACTTCACAGGTACTTTCTGAGGAAATGCTGGGATTGTGTTGATGGGAACAGGGTGCCATCTGCTGGAATCCAGATCGCACATACTTCCCTGTGGTACCAGCATCTCAGTCCGACCACAGAGACCAGCAGAAACTCTGGTGCCGGAGAAGCTTGGTCCCCAGTCATGACCACAGTCATAAGTTCATTCTGGAAGAGCAAAACCACAACACGTGATGTCATCCGACTACAAAATGTCTCTCCAGGATGGCAGGCATTCACATTTATGTAATACCACATCAATTTTACAAACAGAATCCCAGTTTTTTATTGACGTTAAGGCACAGGAAGTTACGCCATATTTGAACTTCCTGTTTTGTGTCTGCAGCCTGGAGCTGCAGTACAGTTGTCTGGGTCAGATCACGTCTGGAACTCGTCAATCTGAGTGTGAATGAACATCTGGCATGGAAGCTGAAGGAAGTGCAGGCAGTTTCAGCTCAGTCGATGTTCTCAAAGATCCACCAAGTTCTTTTGCGTTAATCACAAAGCTCAAGGAGACATTTTTTACCCTACACACTAATGTTCTTCATATTTACCCTCATTTAAACCTATAAACATATTTACAGGTCTCTGAATTAAAACACAACACGAAAATAAATATTTATAATGCATTAATTATTCATCAGGATCATCATCATCATATATATATATATATACATATATGGGTATGTGCATGTGAACATGTGCACGTCCTATTTATACGTAGATATTATTTATTTGCATATCTCCATAACCCCCCATCCATAATGCACACTCTGTATGTTTGTACATAGAATACCAGCTTCCGTTGTATATAGTATTGTATTTTACCTTATACTATTTTATTTTTTTGCTTACTCTTGAGCTGTGGTAACACACATTTCTCCTTGTAGGATCACTAAAGTCCGATCTTATATTGTGTTGCTTCTTGGTCTTTTAGTTTTACTGCAACGTCATGAGGCAGGTTTCAGCTGCTCGTCGGGGCCGTTAGGACGCGTTTTATTACAGCTGTCCCGGTTCTTGATTAGACATCATCAGGTCCGCTCGGTCTCAAGCACCTTCATGAGGACAGGATTCAGGCAAAGACAATCTGGTGTCGGTACGTACCAGCCTCAGCTGTGGGTGCTTTTGAACACCATGTCTGCTCTTTTATTTTTAAGCTCACTCAGACAATATTGTTAATTAGCATTATAGACTAGTGTAAACTAATTCTTAAACTCAATTAAATCAGTGAAATAATCTGAAGCACACAGGTCCAGTCTGGTTCCACTTTAACCTTTATTTTAAAACAGAACATGAGGAGGATCCTGCTGTTCACCAACAACGACCCTCTCACTTCTCATGCATCGCCCCTCGATATCTGACAGTTTTATACAGACGGGATACTACAGTTGTGAACACACAGTAGAAGCATCTTCATATCACAGCTCAGATTATTCTGTCTACCAGGGAGGAGGGAGGGAGGAGGGAGGAGGGAGGAGGGAGGAGGGAGGAGGGAGGGAGGGAGGGAGGAGGGAGGAGGAGGGAGGGAGGAGGAGGGAGGGAGGAGGGAGGAGGGAGGAGGGAGGAGGGAGGAGGGAGGAGGGAGCATGGAGGAGGCAGAAGGGAGCACGGAGGAGCGAGAAGGGAGGAGGGAGGAGTGAGGAGGGAGTAGGGAGGAGGGAGGAGGGGGGGAGGGAGGGAGGGAGGAGGGGGGAGGAGGGAGGAGGGAGGGAGGAGGGAGGAGGGAGGGAGGGAGGGAGGAGGGAGCTCCAGAGGGAAATACATCCACCAAGCTCTGAGGCAAAAACGGAAATGTCCCCAAAATGTGTAATAAAACAGTAAACAGACGCGTCAGTGTGAGTTAAGACAGCAGACGTCAAAAAGAAAGAAATGACCGAGCGGTGAATCTGTTTCATCCATCATCAGTGGGTAAACACTTCCTTCTGAACCACTGAAGCCACCAGTGAAGAAGGTGGCCTCAGAAACCAGAGAGCATGGAGACAGGAGGTCTGCAGGTTCTGGAAGGAGAACAAGGCAGCTGCTCAAGGACTCATAAATAATCTACAAACATCGACAATCACATCTGACAATACACAGCAGAACAAAAGTAAACACTTCTATTGCACAGTGGACGCTGAGTGAAGGTCCCAGCAGGTGCCGGAGGACGTGGATCGTATCCTGACACGTGCCAGTTCTGACTTGGTTCTGAAGAACAAGGCTCTGCAGCAGGTGTTTTTGTGTGGACAGAATCAGAAACAAGAAACAAATGCCCCTCATTCAAATGCGGACACCAGAACGCCGCTAGTCCACTGCAGGTAACAGGTGAGCTTATCAGCTGGCAGCTTACCAGAACACACTTCAGCATCAACAGGAGGAACCAGTTTTCTGCTGCTTCAGTCAGCAGATGCAGCATTAAGAAAAAAAATAAAGGATGAAAGAAAACCTGTTTGTCAGCAGCCCTGCGCTGCACATCGCCTGGTGCGTAAACGAGTAAACATCATGTAATCAGGTTCCTGGTCGGGGTCTGGGTCTGCACTTCTATGCTGGTCGTTGGCGTCTGAGCTGTTGTCCGACTCTGATTCAGAAAGGAGGAGAAGCTGACTCTTCTCCCTCCCTGACCAGAAAACGTTCCTACGGGACTGGCTGATCCTGAAGGTGCTGGTCACTCGTCTTGGACATCCGTGATAGTGATGGATGTCCAGAACTGTCTAGTCTTAGAGGGTTCATTTCTGTTCCTGCAGATACTCAAGGGGAGAAAGACGCCGGCGTCTGCACCACACTATCACGAGGCGAGTCTTGTATGTCAACCCGGCTGGGTATGCACCAGTCCTGTTATCAACGCTGGACATCACATCCAGTAATCTAAATACGTCTGGTGAGATTGGACTGTGTACCGGTACTGTAAGACCAGCAGCCTCATAGTACCGGTCCCAAGCCCAGACAGGCTTCAGGTGGAAGTAGGACTGCATCAAGAATCTGCGCTGAGCTCTTTCATGTTGCCATGGTGATGGATAGATTAACAAAGAGGTCAGACAGGAGCCTCCATGTACTGTTTGAAGATGACATAGGAGACCTGGAGAAGGAAACAGATGATCTAGAGAGAAGGAATGAAAGTCAGTTGCACCAAGACAGAACACAGCTGTGTAAATGAAAGAGAAGCAGGAGGAACGGCGAGGATGGAAGGAGTAGAGGCAAAGAAGGATCAGGCTCAAACCTTTGGCTCAATGGTGCAGAGCAATGGAGGGTACAGCAAAGAGGAGAGGAAGAGAGTGCAGGCAGGGCGGAGTGGGTGGAGAAGACTGTCTGGAGTAGATGATCAGCAGCGAGAGTAAAGGCAGGTTTTTAAGATGGTTGTGAACCAGAACTTTTACATGGAGACGGCAGCACTGACCAAGAGTCAGGAAGCAGAGCAGGAGGTAACAGAGCTGATGATGATTTGCTTCGGGACATGATGATGGACAGGATTCACAAGCACATCCAAGGAACAGCCGGGATTACACATCTGGAGATAAAATAAGAGGCAATCCTGAGATGGTTCGGACACATGACGACGACAGATAGTAAAAATGTCGGTAGAAGGACGCTGGAGGCGGATCCACCAGGCAGGAGACAAAGAGGAAGACCAGAGGAGATTTGTGGATGGGGTGGGGGAGGATGTGTAGTTGGTTGGTGTGACAGAGAAGAATGAAGAAAACCATCTACGATAGAAACAGGTAATCCACTGAAGATCTGGAAGATCTGGATCCAGTTCCAAACCTCCTTCCAATGTGTCTGCGGTGATCAGATCTGGATCCATCCTGGAATGTGTACAGATCTCACATAACAGGATGCATTTTAATTCTGGATCTGAACGGGACTTCCGAGACGTTCAGCTCACATTTATGGTAAACCCAGAAAACCAGGAGGTTTGCATACGCCGTCTTGATGCTATATTCTGAAAGTAACTATTACTTACACTTTTATATGTGACAACGTGCGACATTCTGTTTTACAACGTTGGAAAGATGCCACGCCTGAGAATTCCGGCCTCTCTCCCAGATTAATTACACGGAATAGTTATTGAGTATCAGCTGATGTGCAAGGCCCAGGGCTGAGAGCAGGACTGGTGCACCCCTAGATCCGGCCATGTCTGGGGCTTCCTGGGAGTCATTATCCATTCTTTCTCTGAGAAGCAGTAGACTGAAAACTTCAGGGTGGCTCGTACAAGTTCTGACGAGCTCCTGGTTCCATGTGGCATCACATGAACATTTGGTATCAGAACAGGTAATGAAAAGATAACAAACTGAGAAAGAAAAATGATTGACGAGCTCCATACCATCATGAAAGCAACAGTAGTTGTGTTTTCAAGTCAATTCCACTCAATAATACTTCCCCAAAGGGGAATGACGTTTCCCTTCAGGCTGCGTCAGTGCAGAGAATTCTTTGAAAACGAACAGATCTCGTCAGTCCTCGATGGACTAGATCTGCTGGTCTTCGTCGACCACAGAACATCTGCGTCGTCTCCTCCTCTCTGTGGACAACGGCGTTGTCTAGCGATGATCAAATGTGGTTTCCTCCTCCAGGTAGAAAGTCCGCCACAACTGCAGGACGTCTACTGCAGCCATCACCAGCAACATCTGCTTCAGAGCTCCAGTCAGTTCTAAACTTTGTTCTGCAACCGGAACGATGACGCTCCACTGGCTGACAGCGGCGCACAGGACCGCTCACACTGGGTTCCTCAGGCGTCAGAGGCTCCCTCAAACAGCATCTACCACTTCAAGTACAAGGACTAAAAACATTAAAAAAACATTAATACTCTACACACATTTCCAAACGTGTGTCTGAACAGAACTGGAGTGATTAATAAAACGACCCGATGCTCTTTGAAACTAAAACAAAGAGGAAAAAAACCCAAACATCAGCAAATGCAGCTCATGGGCGCGTTAACATGTGCACGTGAGTTCCCTCCTCCAGTCTTTCATCAGTCCGACCTGAAGGGTGTGTGTGTGTGTGTGTGTGTGTATTATTTACAGTGTAAAGGGTTTGCTGTTAGCTATCATGACGAATAATGCAGCTGTGGGCGGGGCTTCCCTCTTCACGCACCATCATCAGCGACCTCACTGGGGTCGACTCAGCCTGACATTGTTTTTTTGTAAATTTGCAAGCTTAAGAAAAATTAAATATGTATTTTTTCCTGCAAATCTGACTCCATGAAATCAGAAATTATTACTTTTCTTTCAGAAATTTGCTGGTTTATAAAGTCAAACTTTCCTCTAAAAAATTTGAGTTTATAAAATCTGAAATTCCTCATTTTCTTGCAGAATTTCACTTCTCTCACTCAAATGTGCAGGTTTATAAAATCAGTTTCTTGCATTTTTTGTGAGTGTATGAAGCTACAATTTTAAATTTGTTTCTTTTTTTTCTTAGCTAAGCTAAAATTTATAACAGCAAAACGTACACAAATCTAGTTTAGCAGCACAATGCATGTTTGTTTGTTAGCTATCTTAACTTCTATCTTGAACTTTAGTCTCACAAATGTAGCATATTTTCTTCTTTAAGCTCAACAGGTTAATTCAGCGACAATCCTCCAATCCCACCAGTGTAGTTCAACTGGGGACCGGGGAACTGGGGTCCAAACCAGAACCCTGCTGTACTCCGAGTGTCCATATGTTCTTTTGTTTTTCAGCTCATTTTTGCAACTTGCTCTGAAGCACCCGCCTCAGCAGCAACCTTCACACATGTCCAGGTGGACTCTCAAGAGTAAAACAAATCTATTACTGATGGCACGAGCTGCTAAACAGGTGTGGAGGTCACGTGACCTGCCATGCCTGCTCAGGTCACATAATCATGAGCTATCACAGGTTATGCATGGAGGGTTTTGGAGCTTCAGTGTGTGTTGTGCTTCAGTGGAGGGAAGAGTGTGTGACGATGTGTGCACTGTGGACCAGGAGGGAGTGATGACTGATGATGAAGCCAGGTTCACTTCTGCACACGTCCACGTCAGTGAGTCCTCTGTGAGAAACCATCCAGCAGGTGAAACCACAGGATTGTTGTGACGTGACAGAGAAAGAAACTGTTTGGGTTTGTTCTTTGGACCTGATGAGATTCTGATGAAGTTCTGTTAACGTGCCATTTCCCAAGTGGTGACTGCAGGAGACGATAAACTCAAATACTGCTGTGTAGTTTTGTCCACTGATTTGACCCTCCCTGCGAGTGTCCAGCCCTGCAGCGCTCATACCCAGAACAGCAGCCTCCTCCTCTTCACCACTATCCTCGAGGGGCAGCAGAGGTCGGCACTGATGAGCTCTGTATGGAGGTGTGTGTGTTCTGCACAGTTTGCATGTACATGTGGGAGCTGCTCGAGTGTGAATGTTTATCACAGTCAGAGGTGGGTGCCGGTGAAGCCGTGCTGGCTCTGGGTCATGCGTTGGACATCTCTGCTTTGCTGAGGGCGATGGCCAGCTCCAGGTCCTCCTGCTCCTGCTGCCGCAGCCTCTTCAGACGCTCACGCTCCGCCCGCTCGCTCTCCCGCTTCGCCCACTCCAGCTGCTGGGCCTCATTACTGAACTGCAGGAGGGATGGACAAGACAGAGGTCTTCATCAGAGATGAGGCCTGCACCACTGTTGGCTCCATCAGATCTACCATTAACCATCTGCTACATCTAGTATACGCCGCACGATTTGAGCTGCTGCAGATGAAAGAATCGTAACGAAAATCAGACCGACAACCCTTCATCTGTAAGATGGAGCCCGCTGGAATCCTACAACCTCGACTACAGACCAGACAGTGAAAATACGACATGAAATGGTTGCTCATATTTGCCTTCTCTCCCTGACCTCGACCAGGACCACAGGCTCCAACTTCACCACGTCGCTTTTAAAGTATTTTCAGCTGCTACTAAAGTTTGATTCCTTCTCTTGAGTTCACTTTTTGCCATCAGCACATGCAGATGACATTATTCCAATGATTCAGGAGGTTTCATCATCAGAATGTGTACACACCATCCTTGATAACATACTCAAGAGTAAGTAGATATGAGTCGTCCGGTGTGCGATGTGATGATCTTATACGACTGCAGCAATCGTGTGGTGCATAGGAGCCTTTAGTGTGCATTCACACTTGTACTTCAGGACTTCTGAACCAGGAGTCTGAACCGGGGCAGAAAATGAAAGACAAGATCAACATGGAAGATGCTGAGATTGTTGCTGATGCTGGAGATGATGAACCTACGCTCACACTGTTGCGTTGAAGCTTGGAATGGTGCTTCAAATGTGCCTTCGTTATACTTCATCATAAACAATCAATCAAATTTCATCCAGCTTATGTGTTTCAGTGTTAAAGGGGACCTCCAGATTGCTGGATCTCATCTCATACCCCCACCCAGCACTGTTTTGGGGCCCTCCTGAAGTATCAAACCCAAGGAAGGTACTGGTCTCGGCTTTGCAGATGTTCTTGTTTGGGACCGTTCCTGGTTACTAGCCAACATTTGTAAGTGGGCCCCATTTGAGCTAAAAGTGGGCTACAAACTGACTCCAGTGTGCTTGTCCACAGGTTCCATGTGGTGATCCTACATGCGTTTGACCATATGGACTCAATGGGATCGACCTGGATGTGGGGCCCAAATGATATGAAGCATATGTTACTAAAATTATGTGCGACCCAGGCACTGTGTTCCTTTCATAGCCCATGCACATCTAGTACACTTGTATCTCTAATAGGCCCCATATACTTGACCCGGATAGGGTTCCTTTTTGGGACCCATTATACCAAAAATGGACCAAATTTGCCCATTTTCACGCCCACTTTGTATCTGTAGCCCAAATTTCATCCAGTTAAGAACACATGAAACTGCTTTATGTAGATGTGCCAACGGTTGAGGCCCAATAAATCCGTTTCCAAAAAAAACAAGCAATAACAAAATACGATACTAGAGGAGCATGACTCGATTGGTCAACATAGCTCATAGAAGATCTTATTGGAGAATATTAAAATAAATAATACAGATTCAAAGCTAATGAAGTTTTTTGTGGGGTTCCTCAAGGTTCAGAGTTGAGCCCACTGATATTTCAGTTTTACATTAATGATTTCTGTGAGGTTGCTAAATCATTGCAACTCATAGTTGTGAGGTTTCAGGTAACCGCCCCCTCATGTGAAAAAATACGTTGTGACATTGTTTACTATTTTGCATTGGAGGTTTTGGTTTGTTTTATTCATAAGGTCATTATACTACACTCAATCACTACAATAAGATTATTTATAAGATCACTGGAATCTCTCTTTCTCCGAGGTCTTACTAGGTGTGGCTTTTTGGCGTGCACACATGAGGACCCAAGGACCCAACCTGCTGTGGATTTCCTGCTGATCATCTGGTTGGGGCAGACCATGTAGAGAGGGTGGAAGTGAACGGGGATTTTGATCACTTTGTCTTATTTAGATGTTTGTTTGCTGTAATGTCATTTTTGCGATTCAGTTATATGTGGTATGTAAATCATTTACTAGAGTTAGTTTGTAAATATTGATTTGTGTGTGTAGTGTGAGAGTGGGATGCCCGTCATTGAATGGTAGCGGTTTCACCTTTAGAGGTGTAGGAGCTGTGTACTGGAGGGGAGTCCGAGTCTGAGTCATAGTCAGAGTCAGGGACGGCCAGAGACAGTTGCTAGACGGGTTTGACTTTTGATGTTGGGCAAACCGTTGTTATGCCTGCTGTCAACTATCCGGGCATTGGTGAGCAGTCTGTTAAAAATACACTGATTTCCTAATAAAAGAAAACTCAGAGCTCTGAAAAACAGCTGTGGAGTTCCCTCCCTGTGTGTCATTGCGTTTACCCTTTAAGGCCCCTAATGGTTCACATCCTGTGTAGGGGGTTCTTTAACACGTAGGCCTAACAACAGTGATTTAAGTATTTTGTTATGAAAAGTTAATAAACCAACTCTTGGAAAATGTGGAAAAAATCTGGACATGTTGAAAACTTGGCCTAATACTACAATGTCCACACTGAATTTAAGCAAAAGTACACACACAGATAATGCACATACTTTCCAGCTGATGTGCCAAGTTTGGTGTGTTTGAGACACAAAATAATAATAATAATAAAATCAATTCAAATTAGTTGTTTTGAAGCAGAACACCAAGTGTTTTGTAGTCTAGTTCAGCTCGTAAACTACCATCAGTTGCAGCTCTGCAACAGACACAAAAACATGACTTCCTATTCCAGTTTCATAAGAACTATGACAGGGTTCCTGCAGATGTGGAGGCATGTTTGACACCAAGTTTATCCAGGTTGGCCCAGACCCTTTCAGACTGACCGACCTTGCTCGAACCTCTGCTGAGACTCGGCTCTGTCCCAAGGACCCAAACGTCAGCCCAGCTGATGCTTATCGGAGGTCCACCAGTCCTCATTTCAGCTTTGGCAGCACTCGCTTTCAATAGTTTCAGCAGCAACAATAGAAATGAGGATGAATGGACAGATTTGGTCAGCGAGGCAGCATTAATTAGTGCGCTAGTCGGCCAAGCCTAGATGCAGCACTCGAGGTAACTGAGCCAAGGTGGCTGTGTTGCAGCTGATTTCCACACCGGCGCACTCCACCTCTTACACTGACCAAGATTTGGCAGCCGTACAAAGATGTCACCAGAAAACCTGCAGGGGACATCACAGGGATTTGTCCAGTTCTTCTTATACAGTCTATAAAGTTTGAGCGTGGTACATCTGAAACACACGCTCTTAAAGAACATCGACAATCGTACCTGATCAAATGTTTCATGTGTTTTGGTGTTTATGATGTTATTGTACTTTTTGTGTGTCCAGTCTCTTACCTTCACTTTATCAGGTCCTGTCAGAGGGGGATTACAGAATAGAAATGTTAAAAAGCAGAAATGACTCAACTGAAATAAACAAAACTAGTTTCCATCACAGAGACACTGTGAAGGGAAAGCTGCAGGGCTTCTACGCAGTCCTCTGAACATTCATTACCTACATGTTTACCGTCTTCATTTTGAGAGTTACTTTCTGGCAGCCAATCAGTGTCAGCAAATTTGAAGAGGAATTGTTGAACTGCCAGGAGACACTTGTTGCTGAAATGAGACTGTAGGACTGTGGAGAAACTGACTGACAGTTAATCCCTTCAAACAAGCCGCCCGAACAAATGAGGTACAAACACTTGAATAAACATGACTTGCAGACATGCAGATGAGGGAAATAAAGAGTCTCTGCACAAATAAAGAAAGAGAATCTGCCAAGAATAGGATTTCAGTTAGTTTCAAGCAGAGCCTTGTTCTGTTGTTTGATGACAGACGGGTGGTTGTATTCAACCACATGACCTTTTCTGCCAGTCCTCGATGGTTGGACAGTCCAACTGTCCACACATTATGTCTGACAAAGTTAAAAGAAAAATGGATCTGTCTGCAACCAACGTGGGCTTGCCAGGTGAACTGGGATGACAGTTGACTGCTGAAGTGAAAGAAACCGATTCAATAAATGTTCTACTCCTGTTTGCAAAAACTAGTTAACAGGACACAAAAACTGGTTGCTTCGCTGGTGCAGGAGGAGCCCAAACCTGTGAGGGAAACACACCAAAGCTGGTGTCCACTCTAGACTCGCCCCTGGGGGGTGGGAGATCATGAGTGGGCTCATTTGTTGCGTCCTGTCCCAATGCTGAACAGCTAGGGTTTTTCCAGGGGCACCCAGGAAAACGTGCACTTTGGGGTCTGGATGAGGGTTTGGAGGACCCAGACTTGGTTTCTCTGGATGCTGAAAGATGCAACACCTGAAGGCTAAACTGTCCTGCTGGAGAATTTCACAGGTGCATTCACACTTGTGGCTCAGTACTTTCGGGTCCAGTTTGGTTAGGTAGTAGGAAGTCCCAATATGCTTGACCTTTCGACACTGGAAAGCTCAAAATAAAGAGCAGATGAAATTTGAACAAGGTCACGACTGGAGTGAACAAATGATTTGGTTCATCTGTTTTCTGAGTCCAGATGTCCGGACACACCAAAGTAGCTGCACAGAGTCTGCTTCGACCGAATCAAACACGTCAGGTGTCCGTGTCCTCTAACATTCACAGAGGTGCCAGCAGTAGAACCTGGAGGAGTGGGGTCAGGAGGACCGGCCTCTCCGATCTTAACGTGACTGATGCTGGAGGACTACCGCTTCCTTTAACTACCGTTAAAGTTGGCTCCAGTTTGGATGATCATAACAGCGTTTGGCACCAGGACATCTTAGCTTGCAGATCAATGACTGATTTTATTATCGTATCATCAGATCTACAAACCTATATCTTGGATATTTGGGTGGCAAAAAGAGCTGAGATGACACTTGGTAACCACCTGTCAGAGGTTGGGGAGGAATGCCGAAAATATTCGACTGAAGCCCCAGTTCTAGAGAACTCCAATCCCCAGCAGCGCTTCCCTGACCTTCCAAGGAAGGCTGGGAATTCTTTGTTCCAGGCCTTCATAAATGCGGAGTCATACAAACGTGGCCAGGAAGTGGTTGGTGCTCGTTGTGGTAGCACCTCGGAGCAGGTAATCAGGTTGGTGAGCAGTTGACAGCAACCATCAGGCTAAAACTGCAGGTTGGAAGGATCTCGGCGATGTTAAAACTAAACCAAGACTCATGAATAGAAGTGGTAAGAAAGAGCCTTCTCTGATGGGACGTTAACACCGGATAAGGAGCCCGGTGCAGGAGGTGAGCTCACAGCTGGTTAAGATGCCCTCCAGTGGAGGCGTTGTGTTCAACCAGGAGGAGGCTTCAGGGCAGACCCAGGACTCTCTGTGCACATGGACTGGGAATGCCTGATGTCCCACCTATTGACCGACTATGGAGAGAGAGATCTGAAGATCTCTGCTCTGGTGTTGCTGACTCGTCTGAGAAATGGACAGAACTGCAGGTGAAGAACCAAACTCAATCAAACTTCTACAGCTGAGTCTTTTGTTTCTATCTTATAAATCTAGTGTTTTTGTCTGTTTTTATTCTCATGGTGTCCAGCACTTTGGCCAACTGCACTGTTTTTAAAGTGCTTCATGAATAAACATGTGAAGACGGCAACCTTTTGACTTTAGTGGCAGTAAGATTTCATGTTCTGGAAGCAGCTGCTGCTGGCTGGCACAGAGAAGGATGGGTGCTTCAGAGTGGTGAGAAGGACCCCGGACGCAGGATCCTCATGACACAAGCACATGCAGAACAAGAACAAACATCACACACTGAGCTACTGACAACCAAGAAACATGAAACACAGCAGAAGCACGCCGCTGGGTCATGCAGGGCCTACCCAAGGTGTAGTGCTGCCAGAATGCACCAAAATATTTAGGCTCCAGGCTAAATGATAAACATGTCTGAACTTGAAGAAGTAGTCACTCATAAAATCATGTCTGAAAATACGGCGTTCTGTTGATATTTAAGGGGCTTGTTTTTAATCACAAAAATTAACTTTATGCATTGAGGAACATGCAGGAACATATTCCACCTGCAAACCTGATGGGCCTGATGGCGAGCACAGTTTGGTCAGAGTTTTAGAGCTTTAAGCAACAGCCTTCATTTCCCATCATGCCCGTCCTGGACTGAGCAGCCATGACTGTGTTCATTTATCATTTATCTTCACATTTACAGTCCGGAGAGGTGACAGCAGTGATGAAGACCCAACTTCAAAGTCACGAGCAGCAGTTACTACCACCTCCTCTAAACCTTTGGTTTTCTTAGTTCAGTGGTCTGCAACATTCAGGTGCGTTTTAACACAATGCCAAGAGGGAAAAACATCAGTGGTCTAAGTGAAGTAACCGTCAATGCACATTCATCTGGAAAGTTATGAAACCATTTCCAACAACGTGGAGTTAAAGGTTCCACGTAATGAGGATTATAGGATTATTCAGTAGCGCTTCCAGTACAATCAAATAAATACAAGAAAAGAGAAACAAGACTTCAGAGCCTCTGGGCTTCACCGAACATGATAAAAGTTAAAGTCCAATGACAACAGAATCAGACGAAGACAGACCAGTACAGATTGTTTGGAAGAATTTCCAGATGAAAACCTCATCCATCTAAAGACAACATGGAAGCGCAACTGAGATCAAAAAACCTGCATCTAAACAAACCAGCAGACCTCTGGAACAATGTCCTATAGACAAATGAGACCAAAGTGGAGATGTTTGGTCCAGAACCATGTTTGGAAGAAAAACTAAAGCAGCATTTTAGCAGACAGACCTTATACCCACTGTCTAGCGCAGCGGTGGAGGGATGATGGTCTGGACCTGGACACCGGTCAGTCACTGAGTGTTACTGCTGCTGAGGGAAACATCTACTGAAGTTACTGCTGCTGAGGGAAACATCTACTGAAGGTACTGCTGCTGAAGGAAACATCTACTGAAGTTACTGCTGCTGAGGGAAACATCTACTGAAGTTACTGCTGCTGAGGGAAACATCTACTGAAGGTACTGCTGCTGAAGGAAACATCTACTGAAGTTACTGCTGCTGAGGGGAACATCTACTGAAGTTACTGCTGCTGAGGGAAACATCTACTGAAGTTCCTGCTGCTGAGGGGAACATCTACTGACAGTTCCTGCTGCTCAAGGAAACATCTACTGAGTTCCTGCTGCTGAAGGAAGCATCCACTGAGTTCCTTCTGCTGAAGGAAACATCTACTGAAGTTCCTGCTGCTGAAGGAAACATCTACTGAAGTTCCTGCTGCTGAAGGAAACATCTACTGAAGTTCCTGCTGCTGAGGGGAACATCTACTGACAGTTCCTGCTGCTCAAGGAAACATCCACTGAGTTCCTGCTGCTGAAGGAAACATCCACTGAGTTCCTTCTGCTGAAGGAAACATCCACTGAGTTCCTGCTGCTGAAGGAAACATCTACTGACAGTTCCTGCTGCTCAAGGAAACATCCACTGAGTTCCTTCTGCTGAAGGAAACATCCACTGAGTTCCTTCTGCTAAGGGAAACATCCACTGAGTTCCTGCTGCTGAAGGAAACATCTACTGAAGTTCCTGCTGCTGAAGGAAACGTCTACTGAAGTTCCTGGTGCTGAAGGTGTAACTTCAAGCTGCTGAATTTTGGGTATTCCCACTAAACTTTATTTTCTTTCTGGCTTAGGTTTTGTAAAACATAAGATGAAATGGCGTAAACAGTCACATTTTCTCAATCTTAGGTGGTATTGGCATCAAGACCCACCACAATCAGATGATTTCTATTACAAAATCACAAACATAAAATTAAAAGAAGTGGTGCAAACGTTACTACACGATTGTCCTTCATACTGTGCTCAGATGGTTGGACGGCCTACAGGATGACCGTCACTGCACTCTGATTACTGACTGGCCCATCATGTTGATCTCAGACAAGTACGTAGGACGACACCACCACAGACACTGTGGTCCCACAACCTCAGAAGGGAAGTGAAGACTGCTGCGTGCACACGTGGTGGGGTCAGCGTTGCTGTGCTTCAACGGGCAGCGCTACACCTGTGAGGTCGGACAGACGGCAGAGCTGACGGTTGAGTGGTGATACTGCTGTTGCTCCTGTTAGATGTCTGAGGGTCGTTTCACAGCAGCCCGAGGTTGCTTAGCGCAGTGTGTGGGCTTTTAACCTACTCATCGATGGAACTGTGAGCGTGGTGCTCGTCTGTCTCTGTGAGTAACTCTTTTATAAGACTCTTTCATCTGACAAATCTCAGATGTTTGCACTGCTAAAACAAACCGACTGACAGAGAACTGACAGTCCCCCCGTTTCCTCTGCTGCTGGCAGTTTTAGTTTACCAACGTCTTAGAGCTATCAAAAAATGCCTCTGATGGTGGGAAAATCTCATTTATTCATTGGAAGGAAGCTTGTCAAAAATAAAATAGGACCAAGTCTTAGAATATTAGCACAGATGAATTATTACAACTTCACACTTCCACTGCACTTAATCAATGACTTATTGTTCAACACGCCAAGTGACAAAATAAAACTGACTTGGCCCAACAAAGTATACGCTAAAACATGGGAATAAACCAATCAAACTGTAAAACCGAGGGATAAAATCAAACTGTTCCGACGGGACACTTGGACGGAGAGTCTCCTCTGAATCCGGGACCGATATGATTCCGAACTACAGATGATGACATGATCATGACAGATTCAGATTTCTGTTTCAGTGTGGCCTGCCCATAGTAATTTTGACAGTTTGGATCATTTGCGATTTCACCACAGCAACAACACCTGCACTGAGATTTGCAGCTGGGTTTGCTGGCAGCTCCGGAGCTCCATCAGCGTGGACCAGCTGAAGGAGCTGGCAGCCGCAGCTAACTTTGATTGACATAAGGTGGGCGTGGCGTGTACCAGGCAGCTCCCTCGGCCTGTTTGACAGTTTACAACGTGGCACCACAGATTGCAAGAAGACGCAACTAAACCGCTCGTCCGAAACCTGGAGGTTCCGTAGCGGATCATCTGCCCAATAATGTTTAAGTCTATGATTCACTCAGTAAAATATTTCACTCTAACACTCCAACCGAATGTACACATCGCTTTCACATCGCTTTGACAGTGAACGTGTCACTGTGCATGTGACACTGTAACAACTAAGGTTGACCTTAGTTGTCAACCTTGAGTCAACCTCAGGCCCCACACGCTGAAAATCATGAATGGGCAGCTGGCTAAAAGACTGCTTTCTAACCTCCTCACCGAACTCTGGGACATACTGGCTTTCAAAAACCTTAAATTCACCCTCAGTGAAACTGGGACCTCCAGAAACTCTGGAGCCCTGGGGAATGCCCCCCGGGACTCTCAGCAGTGGGCTGCAGTGCAGTGAAATGCTGTGAAGTGTGGGGTTTGTGCAGATCTTTGTGCATAGACTAACAGTTAAAAAGTATCACCAAACTCAACTTACAGAGCCAACGCCTGTCAAAGCCGAGGTAGAGTCAGAAGGAGGTTTACTTGATGCTGAAGATGGAGCGAAGGGGTCTTTCCCACTGAAGGGGTCTGCAGGACCTTTTTTACTCTGAAACGGGTCAATAACGTCAGCGCTGAATGGCTGGAAGGGGTCACATGATTTGGAGCAATCTGCTGGACCGGTGAGGCTCACTGGAGTCGTTTTACCTAAAGACATAAAAGATGCAGTTCAGCGTTTCCACTTCAACACCTGTCAGTCTGAGAAGTGTGAATATCTTCAAAGAAACTCTGGAAAAGGACAAACCAAATCAGAATCTGTTGGCATCAAGAGGAAAATGTACTTTTATTTACTTATGTTTTTGTCACCATTTCATTTGTTCAGATACCTCTATTTTTACATTTCAGACTTACAATACATTCCAGTAACAGTTGGTACAGTAACGTTTTCACAACAGTCAAAGAGCGTTCTGTCATGGAGGACAGCAGTGATGAAGAGTCCAGCTGTTGCTCCTCCGGCAAACACGTCCTGGGGGTCATTGTTGTCACATTTATGGCTTTAAATCCTCTAACAGTGTCTACTGGTGACACACCAGGACTCCAGTCGGACCAGTCCAGCACCAGTACGCTCCGCGTCCTCAGATATGTCTTTGTAACGTTTCGGATCGTCTTGTTGACTGAGATGTGGTCTTGAAGGCAGCAAACGTTGCTGTCAAATCTCGGTTTTGGTTTCTGCATTAGTGCTGAATCCTGGAAGTGGAGATGAGCTTTAACAGGCATATTGATTTGAACACAGACCATCACAGAACCTGGATTCTGGACTGGTTCCTGATAAAAGTCTTGATGATCATGACTTCCATTCTAGAGCTGGAATACTGATTAATCTGAGCGTAGCTCCTCTGCTGTCCATCTCAGAGGGCTCTGAGTCCAGAAATGTCCATATTCTTCATTAACACAGTACATGTTTAAAAGTTTAAGAGAAAAACATAAAAAATCTTTGATATGTAAAATCTGCAAAGAAACAAAAGTCAAAGAAAAGAGTGAATCTCTGCATATATTTACTTTTATTTCCCCAGCACTCTGGTTTCATATTGCAACATGAAGAACGTCTAGTGAGAAGCAAACGGTACACTCAAAGGTTCCGGGTCTTCCTCTCTGATGTCTCTGTCCACCAGTATCGGTCCATCTGAGTTCTCCATCCAGATCAGAAGACCTCCACCTCTGTGGCTGCCATGCTACAACTTCCCTGCAGTCACCTCACAGATGCCAGCTTCTGAAAGCCACACAGGTTTCACATCCACGAGCAGAACCGCTCACATGCAAATCAGAACCAGGCACCCCAGCGCGACCTCTCGAACCGACGTGGTCCCATGGAGAACTGCAGCCACCGCAATAAGAAAATACTAACAAAAAAAAAAAACACCCACATGACCCAAACCAAGAGAGGCAGCCGAAACCCACAGAGATGCTGTCAACGGTTTCCTGGTAAATCACTCACTCGACTTTCTGCCCACATCCACAAACACTGGTGCACCGCCTCACCAACTACCTTTGTCACATTCATCTCTGTGGCTGCAGCTCAAACACTGTCAGAAGCTGCACAGCTACTGCTCATCTGGTCATTGAGATAAATAATGGAAAGTCAGAAACAACACGGCCTGTCAGAGGAACGCCGTCACCGACCAGGTAAGCAAGCCACCTGCCCTTCCAACCTGCGTCAAACACCTCAGGAGAAGCTGAGCTGAGATGAGCTCCAACCCAACCTGCTACGAAAGACACGTGCACCATCAGTCTTTCAGCTGCTGATCCCTGCAGCAATGAAAAACAAGAAATATTTCACTCTGCAGATGGTTGAGAAGTTTGATGGATAGTGGTAAAAACAAAGTTTGACATGTGTCCAGCCTGCATCTGGGACCTAAATGTGACTGAGGTCTGGTGGCTTCTATAAGACTCGTAGCGATGCTGCAGATTTATTACCTCATTACTGTCCTGGCAGCCAGCCAAGTCATATCCACGTCTGCTTCCATCCCCACCGGTACAGAATGTACCAAACAAATCACAGCAGGAGTGATGACTCATACAAGAGCACCCAAAAGTCATCATTCAAAACAACCAAGATTAATAACATTTCCAATTCCATAATATTTAGGATGACTGTCCAGGCTGGAGGAGGCAGTTTCATCAGACAACAATGAAGTTTCAATCATTAGTGAACAATGTGGGAATGACATAGGCTGCGTGTATTTGTCACTAACTCATCTGCCTTGTTTCTCCTGAGAGCTCAACAGAAATCAACAAATATGCTTCAGGTTTGTCCAGGTGTTTGCAGACCAGATCATCTGTTCTACGGCCTTGTTTACAGCAAGCTGCAGTGGATCTAAAATAGCATCAAGCTCCAACCTCAGCGGTGTCACCCTCTCATAGCACTTCATTGGAACAGATGTCAAAGCTTATTGGTTCTTATTGATCCCAGATGCTTAGCAACCTGTGTAATTACGAATGTCTTTCACGATGAAGGTACTGATAACAGATTACTGAAGGATGGGAGCTGATGCTGACGTAAACACCCTGCCACCAGTTTTTAACCCATCTGGGCCTGTGGACTTGTAGGTATGTGAGGATCAACCCAGAATGCATCCTGCTCAGAGACACAAATTCAAATACATTCAAACACTGGTCTCAAATCGCCGATTAAAGTCATTCACCCCCCTTATCTCTGAGTTAAGAGTCGTAGTTTTTCTTTATGGTGTCCTTTCGGTCTCTCTGGGTATCTTTGGCATCTGATTAAGTTTCTTTTGTATAATTTAACAGAATTCTGTTCCTGTTTTTGGGACTTTTGATAAGGAGGACTCATCACTTCTTCCTCTACTAAGATCATTTGTAGCGTATTATCCCTCCAAATATTCAAATTCATATTATCTGCTCGTATAAAATTTCTAAACATCATGTTTCATTTTTACATAAATTCAGTAAGGATTCATCAAAACACCTTGTTCATTTCTTAATTTCTTGAGTGACACGTTGTAAGTTCCATCTGTCAGCGAGCCCGGGTGAGAATCGTGGTTCAGTAGTGATGATAACAGCAGTTTGTGTTATTGACGGCTGCTGAAACTGGCAGAGGATCGTGGGAACGCTGCTTGCATGATGGTGTTGTGTAGGTGTAAAACCACAGAATCAGTCCAACCGTTATCTCACACACACACACTCACACTCAGTCCTGTTAGCAGATAAACCAGCTGGTAGGGGTGAGTAGTTCACTTCACACACAAATGCATGCCTGCCAATTACTTTTTTCCTCTTTCAGTGAACCATGTGCACAGGAGCGTGCACACACACACTTCAGAAACCACAGTCATGGACTCCACCCTGTTCGAGAAGTTCAAGGGGCATCTTATTTGAATTCCAACCACACAAAGCCACAAACAACACAACAACATTCTGAAAACAGCAGCGAGCACCAAGCTGCACCAAGCTGCACCAGTGTGCACATCACCGAGAAGATGGAAAAGAGCATGCACACATGTATGAAGGAGAGATTCACAGCACACACACAAACACACACAGAAAACCACACGATGGTGCTGCAGAGGAAGCGAGTCAGGGTGTGCCTGAAAACAAGAGGCCGAGTAAACCACAGCATCATCAGCGTACAACATTACCTTCACATGTGCAAAAACAAAACAACAGTTTAAGGAGATCAAATCTACAAACTCACCAAGAGCAACCCAAGATCCAGCATGAGAGCCACCTCTGACTCACTACCTCCACACCCCTGAGTCAGCAGTAACCTGCTATAAACACCAAGTTCTCTAGAAAAACGTTTTAAAAACACAAAACAGCATTACGGTTACCACACTGGAAGATTCAAGGTCAACATATGGTCAGTTAGTCAAGGCCTGAGTGATGCTGGATTATGATGGCCAAAGATGATATTTTTTCAAACCCCTTCCTAACCAGACCTATTTTTGAGATTCCTGTTGTAAAATGACAGCGAATTTAAATGAGTTTTAGACTGAGTATATCTCCCCAACTACAAGGTATTTAAAAAAAAAAAAAAAGGCAACATGTGACATTACAACAGAAGTGTAAAATTAAGTAAACTGCTAGGCAATAATAAATGAAGATCTAAGACAGCAGAAATATGACAAAATATTCAGTTCAATTCTATTTAGACAGCATCTATTACAATACAAGTTGTCTCCAGACACTTTTCACAGACCCAGAACATGACCCCTGAGCAATAATTAAATAAATGATGGCAGGTAAAAACCCCCCTAGTGGGAGAAAACCTTCCACATTTATAGTGCTAATCTCTGGTAGAAAAACCTGCCCTCTAGAACATCTCAGCATTCACTGGACAAAGATTGAGTGTTCTGTTGCTTCAACCAGACTTCTACAACTGGTAATTCTGGTAAATGTTGGCATACCTGTGCCACTGAAGATCCAGATCCTGAAGATCCAACTGAATGAGAAGGCTAAAGTCCAGGCCATTAACATGCATTTCCTAGCAGTAATCAAGTTCTCCGCTGGTATAGTCACCTGACCACAGGAAGAGATGGAGGCCACTTATGTCAAAACAAGAAACTTGGATTTCACCCAAAGTTCAACACCATGACACTGTCTAGCAATAAGCAGAAGGAAGGAGGCCAAGGATTAATGAGCCATCATCCAGGTGGAAACAACAAAGATCTATCAATGAGGCAGCAGAAATCCACCGAGAAGGACAAACTAATAGGAGAGGAGCCATCATGGAAAGAGAAGTCAATCCAGGACATGTACCATCACCAGATAGAAGAAGTGGCCAACACTGAGAAGTCTTAGCAGTTGCTGGAAAAGGCTGGTCTGAAGGACAGCACAGAGGAATTCATTAAGAACAGAGACCAGGTCTTCCACACAAGACAAGACCCCAACAGAGACCAGGTCAACCACACCAGAGAAGACCCCAACAGAGACCAGGTCTATCACACCAGAGAAGACCCCAAACAGAGACCAGGTCAACCACATCAGAGAAGACCCCAACAGAGACCAGGTCTATCACACCAGACAAGACCCCAACAGAGACCATGTCAACCACACCAGACAAGATCCCAACAGAGACCAGGTCAACCACACCAGAGAAGACCCCAACAGAGACCAGGTCTATCACACCAGACAAGACCCCAACAGAGACCATGTCAACCACACCAGACAAGACCCCAACAGAGAACAGGTCAACCACACCAGAGAAGACCCCAACAGAGACCAGGTCTATCACACCAGACAAGGCCCCAAACAGAGACCAGGTCAACCACACCAGACAAGGCCCCACACAGAGACCAGGTCAACCACACCAGAGAAGACCCCAACAGAGACCAGGTCTATCACACCAGAGAAGACCCCAAACAGAGACCAGGTCAACCACACCAGAGAAGACCCCAACAGAGACCAGGTCAACCACACCAGACAAGATCCTAACAGAGACCAGGTCAACCACATCAGAGAAGACCCAAACAGAGACCAGGTCAACCACATCAGAGAAGACCCCAACAGAGACCAGGTCTATCACACCAGACAAAACCCCAACAGAGACCATGTCAACCACACCAGACAAGATCCTAACAGAGACCAGGTCAACCACACCAGACAAGACCCCAACAGAGACCATGTCTACCTCACAAGGCAAGACTCAAGGTACAACATCTGTAACCATGGCAACAGTTAGATTAGGCCCCTGTAAGCTCTTACCTTCAATTTAACCTTGTTACCAACCCTATCTAGTTTTAAATGTTGACATATGACATATTTAAATTCCTATCTAAATTATCCTTGTTAAACGGTCCAAAATTAGTCCTCCCCACTGTAAAACTGCAAACAACGCTGATAAATTGCCTGAATTAGCAACAGTAGTTAAGGGGGCCGGGGCTTACATGTACAGGTATGTCAACTGTTTCCCTCTTCAATACAAAGAACTTGTCTGGTTCCTCTGAATTCAACTTTAATATCTTGAGTGCAGTACCAGCAGATGCATAAGAAACTGCCTGGACTCCACTGGTGTTTGGTGAACAGTCATTCAGAGGAACAAAATGTGACGTAGGCGGAACAACAAGCAGACTCATATCAACAAAAGACATCCAAAATGTCTGCAGTGGAGCAGGAACACTGGTTAAAGTCGGGTCTTGGTTTAACAGCAAACACCTGCTGATCAAAGCTGTTGTTAAGTCATTTCACAGCCATCTTCATTGTTTCAAACAATGATTTTTGGATGAGTAGCAGTGATTATTAGGGGTGGGACTGTGGAGATGAGTAACTAGAGCCTGAAGACGGCTGTGAAGTCTTCCCAGAAGATCACATGGCTCAAATCAGTTGATCACAGGGACAATGATGGACAAACGAGCTGTCTGACAGGGCACCTCGCCATCGACAAGCAAGCTGAAGTTCAACTACACCAATGAATAAATACCACCTGTTTTTCAACCGCCGTAGTCCGAGGTAGAGACTGGCTGGACTGGTAGTTTTGCAACCCGTGATTGGCGACCTGGAGGACTGTCCACCAGCTGGAGCTACCTGAGGTCTTCTTCCTGCAGTTGGAGTAACTCCTGCAGCAGCGTCAGCACCCCTGTGTCCTACAGGAACAACCATCTAGAAGTTTCTGCATATGTGTCATATTAAGAAGTGTCGCGTTGTAGGGATGCTGTTTGTGATAAATAAAGCTCAAGTCATACTTCCTCTGAAAGCAAACCTCTGCCCTGTTGACCTCAAACCACAGGTTCCCACAGAGACCTTCTCCAAAGCTCTTTCTTTCTGTTAGTCAGGCGCTCCCTGAGCTAGAGGAAGCCAAACACCTGAACACTTAAACTAAAGCAGAAATACACACTAACTTTCATATTTACAATGTATCTAAGCTGTCTGGGAAGAACCGCTCACCGCTGGGAGGTTTGGGTCGTGGAGGGACAGTTTTCTTGGGAGGCAGCGCTGGAGTGTCGCTTTTCCTGGTGAACGGGTCATCCACGAACCCCGGCTGGAACAAAAGAAAAAAAATGTTGAATAAGGATACTAAAAATACTCTGAAGATTCAACCTGTGATTCTCACGCTCGTTCAGCACCAGGGGTTCTGGAGAGGACAACCTCACGGCTGTTTTCAGTCTAATGTGTGGTCTGCAGTACCTTCTGGAAGTCTGGAAGCCAACCAGCCCGTCCTTCAAACGGATCCCTGGGCTTGGACATGTGGCTGAAGTCCGCGAAGCCGGCTGAGCTGTTGGTGCTGCTGCCAAACGAGCTGCTGCCAAACGGATCTAACGTGCCAAACAGGTCTGCAACAAGCAGAGTCACAGCTCATTACCTTTTAAAACCATGAGCTCACCCCACATGTTCAGTATAACTGAGACCACCTTCAAATGCTCCATCATACCTGGTCCTCTGGGCTTTGGCTGGCTTGAAGAAAATGGGTCGGTGCCTGAGAAGGTATTTGCCTGCTGCAGAAAATACAAAATAAGATTTTTTATAAAGAAATCTACTAAAGTCGTGTTGAAACTGTAACAAGTCTGCAGAGTTGCTCCTCGTAACACCACCAGCCAGTCCTGCTGGAGTTAACGCCCGCTCAGATCTTCTACTTTCTCCATGCTCCATGGACGTGGCCGATGTGGCTGAGGCTCAATACTGCACCCCCACATCTGGATTTTTCGCTACTTGTAGGTCAACTAAGCTCCATGATGAGTACAAACATTAAAAGCCCGTCAACCCAACCATGACCCGAGTTTGTGTTTATGGAGCTCTGCTGTGGGTTTGCTCAGCACAGGATAATTACTGGGTCACTGGTTCTGTCTGGATCAGACTGGTACCTTAGAGGGTAACGTGGCACTTTTGCTGAAGGGGTCTGAATTGGAGAAAGGATCAATCTTTCTGGTCTTCTTGAAGAAGTCTTCTGACGAGGTCTTGAAGGGATCTGCCTCCTTGAACGGGTCTCCTCCAAAAGGATCTGCAGCAGAAACAGGTTCCGTTACTCAAACACTCACTAACATGGTCTGAAAAACACTCAGTTCCAGGTCTGAGCCAGTCGTCGTGTTTAGTAAATAAGGGTGTGATTTCCTGTCAGTTTCCAGCGTTTGTGATGGAAGTAAACACCACTGGACTGGAGATGCTGCAGAGCCTCACGCTCAGAAGAACGGCAGCTGTCTAAATGGGACGTCAACACCCATGCAGGCGGGTTTGACCCTCGTGAGTCACCTTCAGCCAGGGAGCTCGCTATCCAGCTGAGGAAGCTGATACAATCCAGGAAATGATGAAACATGCGGTTCCTCGAGTGACCACCAGCTGCTGGCTTCAAGAGCGAGTTGGTCTCTACTGACCACCATCAAGACCGGTCTCATCGAGGTTTATCGGATGCCAAATTATGAACACTCTTTTATTTGATAAACATGTTGCTAAATGTATTCATTCCTTTTAAATGTAACTGGCTTGATGTACTTATATCGGATAAGCTCTTCAGTATGTGCACCACGTACCACCAGGAGGAGCAGACAGGTTTTAGATCAGGAACAGATCAGGAAATCAGTTTTAGATCAGGAACAGAAATGATTCAAAAGATTAAATATTTATATATATATATCTTTTTTTTTTTTTTTTTTTTTTTTACACAAAAACTTGGTTTTACATAAATCTGGTTTCGTTTTCCACTGAAACAGAATTTCTGATGTCATACCACCAAAGGATAGACTGAATTCAGATGTGCAATGTAGAAAGTCCGATTTTTTGTTTATTTTTTCAGCTTTTTTAACTACTGCCTTGAGTTTTATCACCGAGTGACGAATCTTATGATTGAATCTGAGGAAACTGAGTTTGTAACTGGCAGCAGCGTGTTGCTTGTGGATCGCAGCAGCTGCAACCTGGTTCTGGTTTTCTGTGACAGGCTGTATTCTAGTATATATCAATAATTTGTGTGAACAAAGATGCTCATTAAAATGTTCTGGACACCAGTCTGACCAGAGGTGGAACTCCCAGTAAATACCTGAAGATGACGAAGGCTGCTTTGCAAAAGGGTCATTTTGAAATGGGTCACCTAAAAGAGAGGAATCACGTCAAGGAAGAGGAAAACAAAGAGGGGAGAAGACTGTCAGTGAACAAATGCAGCAAAGAAAAAATAGAAGCTGTGTGGAAAAAATAAGAGGGGAGTCGGAAAAGAGAACAGGCAGAGAAGGAGAGGAGAGGACAACCTTTGAACGGGTCTGTTTTGAAGGGGTCTTCAGAGTGGAAAGGGTCCGTGTGGAGCTCCTGAGTCTGGCTGCTGAACACTGAGGGCTTCACCTTGAACGGGTCTTCCTGTGGATCAGAAACACCACATGGGTTTCATTCATTAGTCTGAGGAGGCCCCACCCACTCATGAGGTTACCATGCCCACTTCAGCTACAAGCGAGTGACAGGCAGGTGAAAGGTGGGTTACGATGGAGACCAGTCCCTGCTGGCTGGGAGGAGATGAGTCGTCTCCTCTGCTGGAGGTGACGTTCAGCTCCTCCTTTTACTCCTCCCTTTACCCATCATGGCCGTCTAGCAAACAGCTAACTGAAAACACAGCAACCATCTCAGCTCAACTCATCGCAGCTAGTTGTCCTTCTGAAGCTGCATCTGCAGAGCCCTGGAACCCTCTGGTGACCTGTAATAATTACGTCTGTGATATAATTTCAGTGTGAAAGTAATGAACCTCCTGACTTCAACAAGCACAGAGGTCATGGGGTCATGTTCAGAGCAGATCTCAGTGGTTCTGTGATCTGTGGGTGAGAATCTTTCATCTGGTCTGCTTCTTTTTCAGAGTAATTATGGCACACGTGGTGGATAAAGCAATAGTATGTGATCTATGTCCACCACAAATAATCTAATGATATGATGTTTCTGGTGCAGAACCTTTTAACTACAACCACCACTCAGCCTACAGTTGCCCTTCAGTTTACTGTTACCATGGCAACTGGGGGAGTAAGGTTGATTCGAACTTGAGGGAAGCATCCAGAGGACAGAATATCATCTTCGTTATCCTCATGAACACGTCAGCGAAGGTCTTCAGCGTACCTGTACCGTTCTCCCCACAGCTGAGAAACCCGCATTGTCCCGGTCCGTGAACACCTCGCTCATGTCGGCCAGGTTGGTCATGCTGCCTCCGTGCGCTCCGTTCAAGCTACTGTTGTACTGCTCAATGCTTTTGGACACCTCCTGCTGACTGTCCTGAATCTGGGACAACTTGCTGCGAGCCTGAAGGACACAAAACACAAAACTAATTTCTATCACCTCCTTGTTTAAAACGCACAATCCTGTTCAGGCCTCCCGGGTGATTTACACCCCCGGGAATCAACACACAAGGATGCAGACAGGACTTGTGAGGATGCAGACCGGACTTGTCCAGATGCAGACCGGACTTGTGAGGATGCAGACAGGACTTGTGAGGATGCAGACCGGACTTGTGAGGATGCAGACAGGACTTGTGAGGATGCAGACAGGACTTGTGAGGATGCAGACAGGACTTGTCCAGATGCAGACAGGACTTGTCCAGATGCAGACAGGACTTGTCCAAATGCAGACAGGACTTGTCCAGATGCAGACAGGACTTGTCCAGATGCAGACAGGACTTGTCCAGATGCAGACAGGACTTGTCCAGATGCAGACAGGACTTGTGAGGATGCAGACAGGACTTGTGAGGATGCAGACAGGACTTGTCCAGATGCAGACAGGACTTGTCCAGATGCAGACAGGACTTGTCCAGATGCAGACAGGACTTGTCCAAATGCAGACAGGACTTGTCCAGATGCAGACAGGACTTGTCCAAATGCAGACAGGACTTGTGAAGATGCAGACAGGACTTGTCCAGATGCAGACAGGACTTGTCCAGATGCAGACAGGACTTGTCCAAATGCAGACAGGACTTGTCCAGATGCAGACAGGACTTGTCCAGATGCAGACCGGACTTGTGAGGATGCAGACAGGACTTGTGAGGATGCAGACCGGACTTGTGAGGATGCAGACAGGACTTGTGAGGATGCAGACAGGACTTGTGAGGATGCAGACAGGACTTGTGAGGATGCAGACAGGACTTGTCCAGATGCAGACAGGACTTGTCCAGATGCAGACAGGACTTGTCCAAATGCAGACAGGACTTGTCCAGATGCAGACAGGACTTGTCCAGATGCAGACAGGACTTGTCCAGATGCAGACAGGACTTGTCCAAATGCAGACAGGACTTGTCCAGATGCAGACAGGACTTGTGAGGATGCAGACAGGACTTGTGAGGATGCAGACAGGACTTGTCCAGATGCAGACAGGACTTGTCCAGATGCAGACAGGACTTGTCCAGATGCAGACAGGACTTGTCCAAATGCAGACAGGACTTGTCCAGATGCAGACAGGACTTGTCCAAATGCAGACAGGACTTGTGAAGATGCAGACAGGACTTGTGAAGATGCAGACAGGACTTGTGAGGATGCAGACAGGACTTGTGAGGATGCAGACAGGACTTGTGAGGATGCAGACAGGACTTGCCCAGATGCAGACAGGACTTGTGAGGATGCAGACAGGACTTGTGAGGATGCAGACAGGACTTGTGAGGATGCAGACAGGACTTGTGAAGATGCAGACAGGACTTGTGAAGATGCAGACAGGACTTGTGAGGATGCAGACAGGACTTGTGAGGATGCAGACAGGACTTGTGAAGATGCAGACAGGACTTGTGAGGATGCAGACAGGACTTGTGAACATGCAGACAGGACGGTGACCCACTAATGTGGACGTCCACTAACGTGTTAGTGACTGGATTTTTAAACCTCTTTTAGTTTTGTCTGAAGACATAATTGTCAAAAATATGAAACTCTTTACAGCTTACGTGACAACAGTCCCAAATCTGACATTTGGAAAACATTAATCAGAGACTTATCTTCTCATAAAAACCATGAACCCTGGTTCTAAAGGTGTTCTTCATATATTCCAGGGGTCTGTTTAGGCGAGTTACACCTAGAAGCACTTAAGAGGTTATAAAGCCTATCCTGCCGCCCTCACAACCCACAAACCCATAGTAGTCCTAACCAGGTGAAGCGGTGACCCCTGCTGGACACCTCCCACTCCCACACAAAGTAACTGAGGTTTACCTGATTGATCTCGTCCTGAGTGGACTTCAGCGACTTGATGATGGTCTCCAGTTGGACCTTTCCAGCAGCCAGGCTCTGCTCCAGCTGGTTCTCCTCCTGCTGCAGCCGGCCAAGGTCTGCCTTGGCCCGGCTCAGCTCCTCCTCCTGGCTCTGCAGGTCTGTCTCCTGGGAGTGGATCTGGCTCTGGAGAGTTGAGATCTGCGGGCAGACAGAAATGGACCAATCAGAACCCGGTCTGAACCTATCTGCTGCACGTTTCAGGCTGGGTCAGGTTCTACATATCTGATCCCCCTGACTGACAAAAGTTCAAACGTCTGTAGACTGCCACATGTAGACGTTAGCAACTCCTCTAATCCTACATTGTTTAAAGTTAAAAACATAAAACTTACCTGATCACAGTGGTTCTTTTTAGGCACATAAAACTCCAGGTGAACAAATAACTTTTGTCACTGTGAGACACTAATGACAATGAAGAACAGGGCTCTTTAACATCCCAAACTGCACCAGAATGTCCTCTTAGCTGCACTTACTTTGCCAACTGCTGACAACAATCTGTATCTGTATCTGTATCCGTATCTGTATCCGTATCTGTATCCGTATCTAGATAAAAGTGTAATGTAATGTCCTCATGTGTGAATCTAAATAGTTCTGTAATCCAGATGTCAGTGTTCCTCTCTAAGAAACACTGTGTCCTACATGAAAACCAGTGAGAACAAATCCTTTTCTAACATTCGTCTGAAACATAACATCTCAGTGCTGAGCTGACATCGCCCTTCTTGCTCACCATCTGAGACTCCTCCTGGCACTTCAGCCTCACTTCGTTCAGCATGTCCTCCAGTTTTCGCTTCTGCTGGTCCATCTCCTCCAAGCGGTCCTGAGCATCTTGTTTCTGAGCCTCCAGCTCCTGCAGGCTCATCGTCTCCCTGTCCAGGTCGTTTTGCATCTCCTGACGGACATCCATGGCAACAAATGAGACCACCAGAAATCATGGCAGCCCACGGTCATGTTCCATGAGCCGACATCCGAATCGACATGGTTTCACACGTCAGAGGCTGAAACTGAGCTCTTACCTGCACCTCTGCACTCTTATGTCTGATGGCGTCCTCGGCATCCCTGATGTCCTGCTCAAGGGTGTACTTCTCCCTGACAGACGAACACAGGGAGCAATAAGCCTAAGAACTGTACACTGTCTGCCCAACTCTCTTTTAGATCCTCCGTTGCAGTCCTACAGACATCCGTCTGTTCCAGCTTCAACAAGTTATTTAGCTCCAGCTGATGAAGCGAGGAGCTTCTAAGACGTTCCTCTGTTTCAGAAGGTCAAACTATCGGTCTGGAACAAGTGTTCAAAACAAGGCCAACTGGTTATGTCACAGCGTTTCCAGCCAACCAACTAATATTCATGATGTCCAGTGTGATGGTACCTGCAGCCTCACAACTAAAGGCGATAACCCCAAGCGCCAACACTTTTACACAAGTTATTAGGTCTCTCTCAGGTTAGGTTCCCCTGTGTGTCTGACTGGTCTGGTCAGACAGTGTTTACGTTTCACTTTGCATTTGTTTGGGTGAATAAAACCTCTTTTTTGTAGAAAATAATTGTGACCTCATGCTGAACCAGCTAGGTCCCTCACATCCAGACAGACATCAATCTGAGGGTTGATCCTGCGGTGGTCCTGTGTTTTCCTGCTGCTGTGATGTTACCTCTGCAGCTGCGATATCTCCTGGCTGATGTCGTCCAGCTCCTTGATGCCGGTGAACTCTCCGGAGCCCACAGAGCTCGAGCTGTCCTGCAGACACACAACGAAGGACGAGAAGGAGACGTGAATCCACCTCGTTAATGAAAACAGAAGATGATGGAGAACAGGTCAGGAGAGATGAACAGGAGGAGCAGCACAGACAGGGGCCCTACCACTGACCCACTGCCTAGATTCTGGAGGAAAGATCTGGAATGGACAGTTTGAGGAATAGTTTTATCAAAAACATTCAAAATTATGTCCACTGACAGAACACAAAAACAAAGAATATAAATGAAACTCATGTGACATGACAAGATCAAAGAAAGGCTGCAGACAGCTGGAGTTATAAACTGCAGCTACATGAAAATGAAAACGTCATTCAAGATGTTCATGAGTGACGGTGAATCTTCTGTTTCACCGTCTTCTACTTTGCTGCACTTCTCCAGCCTGGTCAGCCGTTTCCATTGTGGTACATTGTAAAATAAATCATGGAACCCTTCTCATTCAGTGTTTTCCACTGGTACAGAACGCACCGAACCAACTTAAATGGCTTAGGGCTTCAGGGGATGACTAACACAGGAGCATCCAATTCAACCATTGTTCAAAACAACCAGGATGCTGCAGAATTGCTAACAACATTTAATAACAACACTTTGGAAAACCAACAACAGTCGTTCCCCAGTGTCCCTGCTCCACTGCAGACATTCTGGATGTCTTTTCTTGACACCAGTCTGGCTCTGTGGACATCACATGATTCATTCTCGAGTGGTTGTATGTCTGTTGGGTGGCATCTAGAGGCAGTTTGTTCTTCATTTTATCAATGATGAAACCAATCAGGATGGCTGTCCAGGCCAGAATCTTCCCTTCATTCACACACAGCTGCAGGGGGAGACACAGTTGTTGGAACAGAAACTTCGACAAATGCTTTCCAGAGGGTCAGTTAAGGGGGGGGGGGGGTCCACGTTACCAGGTTACCTACCCACAACGAGAACATAACAGCCTGAGGAGGGAGAGCAGAAAGATCAGCAGCAGAGTACACACAGAAGAACAAAGACGTGTCTTTTATGCAGATCAGGGGGATTTTTCATGAACTAAGCATAAATTGAAGACTGATGTAAGGTAAGTTCAAAACACAAACAAATACAGATCTATGTGCAAAGCTTTAAAAAAGCACAAAAGACCAAAGGGAAGGAAGAGGAGAGATGGGGAGGAGGAGCGGAGGAGTACTCACCCTTCTCATTTCTGACAGGGCAGCCATGTCGGATCCCACCGGAGTCATGTACCCTGACAAACTCTGCAGCCAATCAGAGACAAGCTCGTTACCAGCGACAGTCAACACACCTCTGAACACATCCTCAGAAGCAAAATTCCTCTGCGTCACATCGGTTCTCCTGGTCTCTGGAAACCTTGTTAGTTACCCAGTTAGCCGCCCAGACTCGCAGCTCTGAATCTGAAGACCAAGCCGTGACACTTTCACAGTTTTATTTTTTATACGAAGATCTCCATATAAAAGTCTTGTGTTGCTGGCTGCACCCATCTGCATGCACGCTCACGTTGACCACGAGCTCCAAGGCTCGTGTTTTTCAGGGTAACGTTCCATAAACAGATCTATGCTGGTGAGAACATACTGGTGTTACAATCACACAAAAACTTATGTGAGTCGGAAGAACACCTCCAGATGTGTCTCTCCTGCTGTTTTTTGATTTTGAAATCTGTCTCTGTAACTCCCTCAACTTTCCTCTCTTCTTCAGCAAACAAATCCGTTGCTATATCATTTTTGGATTAGTTGATGTGCATGTTTTACCAACTGGAAACATGGTGTCATTTTTGTTTTTTTCCTTGCAAGCAGCTTCCTGAGAATTTTTACTGTTTCTCCTTGCACCAAACATAATAGCAATACGCGAAACAAAACATGCCGTATATTAGTCAACATAACTCTGGTTTTACCATTTTAAAAATTGGCATATAGTTTGAGGTCTGCACTTTTGAAACAGAGAATGAGTGAGGCTGTGTCTTGCTGCTACATCACTGTAATCTGGTCGTGTGATTTGGACGTGCATGCGCGTCCGTTGAGTCTTGGGAATTAAAAGCCAGGTTCCTAACTTTGCATGAGATGCAGTAGCTCAACTCTGATGTGTGTAAGACGTACCGGGACAGGAGTTCCTCTCTCAGAGGGGGGAATCATGTCAGCGCTCAGAGCTTGTGGAGGGTCCATGCCTTTGCTGACTTTCTGCTGGATCAGGTGCATGGCAAGGGAAAACTGCTCCCTGGTCAGTTTTCCGATCTGCCTGGTATCTGCTAAAGCCCTTTGGACCAGAAAAACACACCCAATTGAACTCAGATCATTATGAGACCAAGAACCAGGACCACCAACATCTGCAAGTTTCAGGTTCAACTCAGTCTGTCCAGACTCGCACACAGATACCATATTTCGAGAGACGGGAATAAAAGTTATAACGAACATGGATATCTGGTCAGTGAAACAGGTTCTGGTCAACATTATGCATCCAAACCGAGAACCTTGTTATTCCATCTCATATTTCTAAACTCAAAAAGGTCTCTGAAGACCAAACTCTGTTCTCATTTGTCACTGGTAGAGGATCTTTACATAGTTTAGTCTGCGCTGTTAGACAACAGAGTCTGAACATGTTTAATATCTGTACTGAAACACGAGTGGGATGAAACACGAGTGGGACGAAACACGAGTGGGACGGAACACGAGTGGGACGGAACACGAGTGGGATGAAACACGAGTGGGACGGAACACGAGTGGGATGAAACACGAGTGGGATGAAACACGAGTGGGATGAAACACGAGTGGGACGAAACACGAGTGGGATGAAACACGAGTGGGATGAAACACGAGTGGGATGAAACACGAGTGGGATGGAACACGAGTGGGATGGAACACGAGTGGGATGAAACACGAGTGGGATGAAACAAGAGTGGGATGGAACACGAGTGGGATGGAACACGAGTGGGACGGAACACGAGGGGGACGGAACACGAGTGGGACGGAACACGAGTGGGATGGGACACGAGTGGGATGGGACACGAGTGGGATGAAACACGAGTGGGATGAAACAAGAGTGGGATGGAACACGAGTGGGATGAAACACGAGTGGGATGGAACACGAGTGGGATGGAACACGAGTGGGATGGAACACGAGTGGGATGAAACAAGAGTGGGATGGAACACGAGTGGGATGGAACACGAGTGGGACGGAACACGAGTGGGACGAAATACGAGTGGGACGGAACACGAGTGGGATGGAACACGAGTGGGATGAAACACGAGTGGGATGGAACACGAGTGGGATGAAACACGAGTGGGATGAAACACGAGTGGGATGGAACACGAGTGGGATGAAACACGAGTGGGATGGAACACGAGTGGGACGAAACACGAGTGGGACGAAACACGAGTGGGACGGAACACGAGTGGGATGGAACACGAGTGGGATGAAATACGAGTGGGATGAAACACGAGTGGGATGAAACACGAGTGGGATGGAACACGAGTGGGATGGAACATGAGTGAAAGTGTTGCTGAGTCTTACCAGATGTGAGCAAGCAAGTTCTGAGAGAGTCCAGACTGCATGAAGATCTCCTTCACTTCATGTCCGCTGACAAAGCCGTCCATGTCAGTGTCAGTCTTCAGAAAGATGTCGTCATAGCGACCACGCTCTGATGCTGGAACCACCCAGTTCAGTGAATGCTGAAAAAGAAAAACACAGACTTCATCAAAACCTTCATAAATCTGACAGAAACAAGGCCAATGTTCTCCAGAGGCTGCAACAGTTCTGGACTCATGTAAAAGAATACTTCATTCCTCCAGTTCAGGAGGTCATTTTCAGGGAAATACACCAGGTAAGGATCCAACATGTCATATCCGCAGTTTTATAAAACTGAGGCTCGCAGACAAATTGTTTACAATAACTGTTTCCCAATCCTAGTTCTGGTACTGACAGAGATCTTCCCAATCCTAGTTCTGGTACTGACAGAGATCTTCCCAATCCTAGTTCTGGTACTGTAAGAGATCTTCCCAATCCTAGTTCTGGTACTGTAAGAGATCTTCCCAATCCTAGTTCTGGTACTGACAGAGACATTTCCAATCCTAGTTCTGGTACTGTCAGAGATCTTCCCAATCCTAGTTCTGGTACTGACAGAGACATTTCCAATCCTAGTTCTGGTACTGACAGAGACTTTCCCAATCCTAGTTCTGGTACTGACAGAGACATTCCCAATCCTAGTTCTGGTGTTGTTAGAAACATTCCTAATCCTCGTTTTTGTTCGTGTTGTTAGAGACATTCCCAATCCTAGTTCTGGTACTGTCAGAGACTTTCCCAATCCTAGTTCTGGTACTGACAGAGATCTTCCCAATCCTAGTTCTGGTACTGACAGAGACATTTCCAATCCTAGTTCTGGTACTGTCAGAGACATTCCCAATCCTAGTTCTGGTACTGTCAGAGACTTTCCCAATCCTAATTCTGGTACTGACAGAAATCTTCCCAATCCTAGTTCTGGTACTGTCAGAGACTTTCCCAATCCTTGTTCTGGTGTTGTTAGAAACATTCCTAATCCTCATTTTTGTTCGTGTTGTTAGAGACATTCCCAATCCTAGTTCAGAGCTGGAATTCTCAAAGGTAAACCTCATCCTAATTAATTGTATTCATTTATGGTTGAAAATGCTGTGCCAATTTTAAAGGGAGTAGATCACACGATCTGTGATTAAATAGGTTTAGGTGAAGTTAGCAGAGTTAATACCATTGTTACTTTGATTTATGTTGGAACAAATGTAGACATTCTTGTTGATCTTCTGGACATTAACTTTGCATTTTAATCCAAAGTAGACATTTAACTCTGTTTTGTTTTGTTTGGATTTAAGAAACAGAATAAAATAAACTCCACTGTCAATCCTCTCTGATACTTGGAATCAGCATTAAGAGAACTCCAGACTCATGGATTTAAAATAAACTCCATAAACCGATGAGAGTTCAGGATCTTCTAGGGTTTTTCTGTGGAGCTAAAAAGTACAGATATCTGAATTCTGGTTCCTGTGGAACTGCATCTCAATGGCTCATCTGTGTTTGTTGGGCAGGGCTTGCTGATAGGTCAATTTAATCCATCTGGTATAAAGATAAAGGTAGCACTTCTGAGATTCCAGCAGTGAAATTCCACTGGTTAAAGATAAAAACTATAAAACTGGTTCCACCTCAGGACCTTAGCCATGTTATTGATGCTTGGAGATGTTGTTCATGTATGCATCAAGTCAACAACAAGACCTAAGATTAGCAGTTGAAACAACTGATAAGCTGGTGATCCGAATCTTGTTTGAATTTTGTTTGATCAGCCCCAACCCTTATCAATTGACACTTATATATGACACCAGCAGATACTGGCTGGTAATACCTGGTGATACCAGGTGATACTGGTTGGTAATACCTGATAATACCAGCAGATACTAGCTGGTAATACCTGGTGATACTGCTTGGTAATACCTGATAATACCAGGTGATACTGGTTGGTAATACCTGATAATACCTGGTGATACTGGCTGGTAATACCTGGTGATACCAGCTGAGACTGTTTAGTAATACCATGTGATACCATGTAATACCGATTATTAATACAAGTTGATGCTGGTATTTAGTACATCTAAGTCGTACATGTATCATACATACAGCCATTAAATGATTGTTTACTGAGTTCAGGTATGAGGGGTGCATTGGAGTAGCAGGAGGAGCACCATCCTGTTTGTTAATAAATCGTTATGGACGATCTGGATTCCTGTGCAGAGCTTCATGAGCATCCTGGTTTTAATTGGTCAGTTGTGACGACCCTCTGCTGCTTTGCATTCAGTAGTGTTTATCTCAGGTGTGTGCCTCACCTGTGCAGATTTGAGCGTGTGTTTGGGCGACAGGCTGCCGGTGCTGTTCAAAGAGGTCATGCTGCCATGGGAGGGGGTGGAGCGTAGCGAGTCTTTTGGAGGGGGGGGACTTCCTGGTAGTCCAGGGACAGCGCCAGGCACAGAGCAGAGACTCTTCTTCCTCTTCGATGGAGGGATGAGGACGGAGGGGAGGACCGCAGGAACGGGCTCCTTCTCCAGGGCCCGGTACACCAGATGCATGGCCTGGGTGGGTTACGACTACTATTAATAGATGTCATTACCATACAAACAAATACTGCAGCAACACGTATCAGCAGGCGCCTGATGCTTCTGGGTTTCACTTGCTATTGCATCACTCATTAAACACCAATCAAACCTCTTCCTGTTTGGATGTTGGACACAGTCTTGCTGTGACAATAGACTGTAATTCTGCTATATTTACCTGATGTTTACAATTAACTCCTCAGATACAATGTAAGACACTAGTTACCATGAAATATAGAAAAGTAACCTGTACTTACAATCACATGAATGTAACATGTACCAGATTCAGCAGACATCTAATCGGTTAACTCTTCAATAAAGAGAATTATTTTGCTTCCTCTGATTCATTACTGAATTCCAGGAGGTGGTGCGAATGGACTCTGGACAACAATGTAACCAATCAGAGAGAAAAACACTAAAACAAAGCTTGAAGGCCATCCACACCTCGCTGAAATAGCTTTGGTATGTTCTATAAAATCCAATCTTACCACAACGTCATTTACTGATGTTTTGAACTGAAACCTGAAAAGTTTAATGTTTCTCATCTCCTGTCACAAGCAGCACTTCCAAAGCAATGACACATCAACATTCAATCAATCTTTACTCCTTAATAACTCTTAAGACGATCTTTGGAAATCCACTCACGCCGTTCATATGTTCAAGTTAACCTGACTAGTTGCAGACATTCCTCCAGGAGACGTTTACGTTTTACAGTGTCCCAAGTTTTCCTGGGATTAGTTCTGTCCACCTCTTTCTGAAGCACCGTCATGCAGCATTAGAGAGTTCGGAGAAAACTCATCTCTTACACGGTTCTCTCATGACAACATCAGCTGGAGCTGAGACTGCATCACAGTCACGAGTGAAGGAGCGACTCACCACTGCGAACTCGTCTCTGTCCAGGTGACCGTCTTTGTCGATGTCACTCAGGTCCCAAACCTGGAAGCAGGAGACAAAGGTCAGGAATATCAGTGACGCCTGCACCATGTTGTGTTTTTCACTGAAGGTTTTATAGTCCACCAAAAAAATCTGCTTAACAGGTTTAGTTTAATGGTGTCTGGATTCACCATGAAAACAGCAGGGAGACATCCTGATGGAAGAAGACAATGTCAACCCCCCATTCTCTATCAGCACACTGGTCCACTGTGACATTAACAGGGCCTGGTTGGTAGAGATCTGTGTAGTTAAAGTGAACTATAGTGGACTGTAGTGGACTGAAGTGAACTATAGTGGAAAGTAAAAGACTGTAGAGGACTATAGTGGACTGTAGTGGATTAAAGTGAACTATAGTGGACTGTAGTGGACTGAAGTGAACTATAGTGGACAGTAAAGAACTGTAGAGGACTATAGTGGACTGTAGTGGATTAAAGTAAACTATAATGGACTGTATAGGATTATAGTGGACTTAAGTGGACTGTAGTGGATTAAAATGAACTATAGTGGACAGTGGATGGCTGTAAACGACTGTTGTGGACTATAGTAGAATGCAGAGGCTATAGTGGACTATAAAAGACGGCAGTGAACTGTAAAAGACTAGTGGACTATAGTGGAACGCAGAGGCTATAGCGGACTATAGTGGAGTGTAGTGGACTATAGGGGACTGCAGTGGACTGATGATGACTGTATTGGACTATAAAGGACTAAAGTGGACTACGTTAAACGGTAGAGGACTACATATATGACTGTAGTATACTGTAGTGGACTACAGAGGACTGTAAAGGACAGAAAGCCTCTTATGGGTGGTTTGAGACAGCCATAGCGATGCTTCATGCCAAAACTCTGCATGCCCTACCCACTTAAGAACACTGACACAGGATGACAGGAAAAGCCAAAGTGCAGAAGAAACTGTATGAAGTTTTAAAAAACTTGTGTTCTTGCAGAAACTAAGAGAAATGGACTGAATACCTTCCCGAGAACATCCAGAGGCAGCTTGGAGTTGATGAGGACGGGTTTGACCTTCTCTCCTGACAGCAGGCCGTTGACTGGAGCCAAACTTTCAAAAATCCCATCAAATTTGTTTCTCTCCTCAGGCTGTTGAGGTAAGGACATGAGCAAAACCTGGCTGAGATGTGCCTCTTTATGCGACTGTTGCAATAAAACTTTATGTAAGATCCATTTGTGTGTGTGTGTGTGTGTGTGTGTGTGTGTGTGTGTGTGTGTGTGTGCGTGCATGTGAACACACCCTGACAGCCCAGTGGGATTCTCCAGAGGAGGTTGTGCTGCTCAGAGATGGACTGCTGGTGTCCTTCTGAAACCAAACCAGTTTTACGAGTTATACTAAGTTTGATGATTTGACCTTATGTAAAATTACTAAAACTGATGAGTCAGAGAACTGTAGAGCTGCAGCTGCTGGCGTTTCTGTCCAGAATCAAAAGATGTACGTTGTTTTATTGATTTTACTCACAAACTTGGGAGGAGGGACTGTGAGGTTGAGGCTGGACAGACTGACTTCCTGGCAACTCTGAGCGCAGGCTACTAGTCGAAGAGCCACATAAAATCCCTGAGAGACACAACACACTGAAATCAGGGCCGACGACCAGCAGAGGAGCTTCACCAAACATCCTCACAGTCACTCAGGACACAACTGTTCATACACCCACATGTCCACATGCTCTGCTTGTTTCAGTCACACTTCTCCACATACATGTCCAGAACATTTGTCTATGCTACAAACTATTTACACCTCAGTGTTGCCTTCAACTTTCTGTGTTTTTCCTTTGAAGAAAAAACATTGTAATTGTTTCTAGAAAATGACTATAAATCTCCTATGACCTCTATTGAATTATAAAGGTAGTGGTGACCTAATGCATCATGGGACATAGTGTGCAAGTTAAACTGGTCAGAAGCAAGAAATCATTTGCTCACCTGCTTGCCCAGGTAACCTTTGCCATCAGGATCAGCCAAATCCCAGATCTAAGGCACAAACAGATCAGTTTCATGCTGACACGACAAAGACAGCTTATTTACAGAGCTGCTTATTGTTTACAGAGCTTGTTGATGTTTCACACCTGTTTTACAGCAGTTTCACATGTGTTTTATTGTGGCTTCACACCTGTTTTACTGATGTTTCATTTAATTTCTGTTTCACACCTCTTATATTTCTGTTTCATGCCTGTTTCATTATTTTCACACCTGTTTTATTGCTGGTTCACACCTGTTTTACTGCTGCTTCACACCTGTGTTATTGCTGCTTCACACCTGTTTTACACCTGTTTTACTGCGGTTTTACACCTGTTTTACACCTGTTTTACACCTGTTTTACTGCTGTTTTACACCTGTTTTACTGCTGTTTTACACCTGTTTTACTGCTGTTTTAAACCTGTTTTATTGCTGGTTCACACCTGTTTTACACCTGTTTTACTGCAGTTTTACATCTGTATTACTGCTGTTTCACACCTTTTTTACTGCCATTTCACCTTGTCTGCAGTTTACACGCCTGTTTGCTGCTTCACACTCGTTTTACTGCAGTTTCAAACCTGTTTTACTGATGTTTTGTTTCATTGCTGTTTTACACCTGTTTTACTGATGTTTTGTTTCATTGCTGTTTTACACCTGTTTTACTGATGTTTTGTTTCATTGCCGTTTTACACCTGTTTTACTGATGTTTTGTTTCATTGCCGTTTTACACCTGTTTTACTGATGTTTTGTTTCATTGCCGTTTTACACCTGTTTTACTGATGTTTTGTTTCATTGCCGTTTTACACCTGTTTTACTGATGTTTTGTTTCATTGCCGTTTTACACTGTTTTACTGATGTTTTGTTTCATTGCCGTTTTACACCTGTTTTACTGATGTTTTGTTTCATTGCCGTTTTACACCTGTTTTACTGATGTTTTGTTTCATTGCCGTTTTACACCTGTTTTACTGATGTTTTGTTTCATTACTGTTTTACACCTGTTTTACTGCTGCTTCACACCTGTTTTACTGTTTTATTTAATTTATTTCACACCTGTTTTACTGATGTTTTGTTTCATTACTGTTTTACACCTGTTTTACTGCCGCTTCACACCTGTTTTATTGTGGCTTTACACCTGTTTTACTGATGTTTTGCTTCATTGCTGTTTTAAACCGGTTTTACTGCTGCTTCACACCTGTTTTACTGTTTTATTTAATTTATTACACACCTGTTTTATTGCTGTTTTACTGTTGTTTTACACCTGTTTTACTGCTGTTTTAGATCTTTTGACTGCTGCTTTACACCTGTTTTACTGCAGTTTTAACACCTGTTTTATTGCAGCTGCATGTCTGTTTTTCTGATGTTTTGTTTCATTGCTGTTTTACACCTCTTTTATTGCTGTTTAATGTCTGTTTTACTACAGTGTCACACCTGTTCTATTGCTATTTTATGCCTGTTTTACTGGTGTATTGTTTAATTGCTGTTTCACACCTGTTTTACTGCTGTTTCACACCTGTTTTACTGCTTGTTCACATCTGGTTTACTGCTCCTTCACACTTGTTTTTCTGCAGTTTAAACACCTGTTTTATTGCTGCTTCACACCTGTTTGACTGCAGTTTAACACCTGTTTTATTGCTGTTTCACACCTAGTTTACTGCTGCTTTACACATGTTACCTGCTGTTTATGTATTGCACCTGTTTCAAGAGGTTTCACCAAAATCTGTCATTTGTTGTTTATATAACAGACATTTTAAACAAAGTACCTTAATGTTCAGGCTAAAGTGTGTTTAAATAACTGACAGAAAATAAATTGTTTAAAAACTCCATCACTTCCTGAACATCTGGATCCATTCACAAACTGATAAACATCAGGTTCTTACCTTTCCCAGCGTGGCGTCGGGCAGTCCGGACTTTTTCAAGAACAGTGCAGCTTCTGTGGGCCCAACTCTCCCAGTATTCCCAGGATCCACCTGGAAGCAGACTTACATGGGTCAGTTTTCCTGTGAACTCGACCTAAGACCATCAGAAGCTCAGGATGGTGGATTACCTGTCTGTAGTAGTTCTCATAAACTGGGTTCCCACTGGACAGCTGTGACACAGAGAAAGATTTTTACTCAGGACTAAACGATGGTGATCTCTGAGAAACAAACACTGAAAACATAAGACCTGTGATGATTTGTCAAACAGAAGACTATTAGGACTCTGGCCTGAAACAGGAACTAGTAGAGCTCTGCTGGAACCGCCTCCTCATTGCTCAACCAGCTGCTCATCCAGCTCTGCTAGTCCTGGTTTCAGTTCTGCTAGCCCTGGTTTAAGTACTGCTAGCCCTGGTTTCAGTTCTGCTAGCCCTGGTTTAAGTACTGCTAGCCCTGGTTTCAGTTCTGCTAGCCCTGATTTCAGCTCCACTAGTCTAGTTTCGGCTCCACTAGTCTGGTTTTTGCTCCACTAGTCTGATTTCAGCTCCACTAGTCTGGTTTTGGCTCCACTAGTCTGGTTTCAGCTCTGTTAGTCCTGGTTTCAGCTCCGCTAGTCTAGTTTCAGCTCCGTTAGTCCTGGTTTCACCTCTACTAGTCTGGTTTCACCTCTACTAGTCTGGTTTCAGCTCCGTTAGTCCTGGTTTCACCTCTACTAGTCTGGTTTCAGCTCCGTTAGTCCTGGTTTCAGCTCCGTTAGTTCTGATTTCAGTTCCACTAGTCTGGTTTTGGCTCCACTAGTCTGGTTTCAGCTCCGTTAGTCCTGGTTTCAGCTCCGTTAGTTCTGGTTTCAGCTCTGTTAGTCCTGGTTTAAGCTCCGCTAGTCTAGTTTCAGCTCCGTTAGTCCTGGTTTCACCTCTACTAGTCTGGTTTCACCTCTACTAGTCTGGTTTCAGCTCCGTTAGTCCTGGTTTCACCTCTACTAGTCTGGTTTCAGCTCCGTTAGTCCTGGTTTCACCTCTACTAGTCTGGTTTCAGCTCCGTTAGTCCTGGTTTCAGCTCCGTTAGTTCTGATTTCAGCTCCACTAGTCTGGTTTTGGCTCCACTAGTCTGGTTTCAGCTCCGTTAGTCCTGATTTCAGCTCCGCTAGTCTGGTTTTGGCTCCACTAGTCTGGTTTCAGCTCTGTTAGTCCTGATTTCAGCTCTGTTAGTCCTGATTTCAGCTCCACTAGTCTGGTTTTGGCTCCACTAGTCTGGTTTTGGCTCCACTAGTCTGGTTTCAGCTCTGTTAGTTCTGATTTCAGCTCCACTACTCTGGTTTTGGCTCCACTAGTCTAGTTTCAGCTCCGTTAGTCCTGGTTTCACCTCTACTAGTCTAGTTATTACTTAGCATCATAAATTAGTATAAAGGTAAGTCAGCCCAGCTAAAATAGCTAAGTGTGATTGACATGAGGTGGGTGTGTCTAGCCACTGTTCCAGGTCTGGTGGTTACACCTGTACACACTGTAGATGACATCAAAGGGGTTCAGCAAGTCCATGGATTCATCTATTATTGTGATTTGATATCAAGACTGACTGCAATTCTTGTTTCATTTTATAATGACAGGGATTTTTGTAAAAATGTCATATTTACAGAAAATAATGACAGTATAATGTATATATGAGGTGATTGGTTTGGAGCATCATTACACATGTGCCACCAGATGAATATTTCTGCAATGAAGCCCTACGTCCAAAGTCCTTGGACCTTAGGGAGGGGTGATATGTAGACCCACCCCATGACGTCACAGTTAACAGTTAGGCTGGTTAAACATCTTTCTCCTCATCTACTATCCTTCTCTCATCCTTCTCTGTCTCCTTCTTCTCTGTCTCCTTCCCCCTCTCTCCGTCCTACCGCTCTCCTCCTCATCCTTCTCTCCTTCCTCTGACATCACAGCCATGTTAGCCGTTTGCTGCTAGCTCCATTCAGACATAAACGGAGTTTTTTTTGTTTTTGTGAAATCCTCCACTCCCCCCGTCTCTCCTCCACTGACTGTCCTGCTCCTCTCTCCTCCTCTGTCTAAACCCTCCACATTGTGCCAGGCGCACACACGCTGCTTAGTCATCACCGAAGCCTAAATCGCGGCAGGTAAACACGGCTAACGAGCCACCGGTCCCGCTACATAACGGTCCAGGCCTCGGTGACGCGCGGCGCGCCGGAGTGAGGTTCGGTTCTGCTCGAAACCCGGATGGAGCGGACCATCCGCGGCAGAGCTGCGGTATTAGCGCTGCAGACGGAGGCGGTGCTCTGCGGAGAAGGGTGAGGGAAAAGTGCACCTTTACCTGACTCAGAGACGTGACGGCTGCCATCTTCCCTGTTGCTGCGGGAACGCGCTCCCCTCCCTCTGCGGGGCCCCCTGCTGGACGGAAGTGGAACCGCAGCGGACATCACGACGAGCCCATCCCGCCTGGGCGATGATGTCCCAAAATCAATACACCATGATGATGATGATGCACAAATGAAGAAAATAACAGAATATGCATTTAGTGTAATTAATTGAATGCTTATGTTTGTGTGTGAGTGGAAGCATAATAAAATAACCTGATCATGTTGTTATTTGGGGAAAAAAATTAGGCCAAAAAGAAAAAATAGTACTAGTGATACTGAGTACCACCACAATTCAGTAACTTGTAGCTATAGACGTTTCCTTCAGCAGCTAGAACCTTAGTAGATGTGTCCTGTCTGACTTCATCAGTGTATTCATGGTTCTGGAGGAATTCTGGTCCATTCTTTTTTCCACCGTTGCCTCACTTCATAGAGATTTTTGGACAATCACATCTACACAGCTCTCTGAAGGTCCTGCCACAGCATTTCAAATAGGTTTAGGTCTGGACTTTGACCAGGTTTTTCAAAAAATTGGATTTTTATTTATTTATTTATTTATTTAGATGTAAATTTGATGGTCCACTTTGGCGACAAACCAATCCCAGACCATCACCCCTCCACCACCGTGCTTGACAGTGGGTATGAGACATTTCTGTTAAATTCTGTTTGGCTTTTCTTCAACCATGGTTCTGGACATTAAGACCACGCAACTCCCCCGCGCCCTTGTCTTCCTGGACTTGTCAGGCCCCTTGCGGAGGTGATTTGACATGGAAGGGGAGGTGGGACCGGTGGCCGCCTTCTCCTCTGTCCTGCTCTGCTGGGTGGGTTGGCTGCAGCCGCCTCTTGAGGGGGGGGCATGGGTTGGCCTGGGGGCGGGGGGGCAGGGGGGCGATGACCGGTGACGATGGGAACCAACAAGGGCTTTGTAAGAATAATTACTTTAGTAAAGTTAAAAATAACTATTCAAAGGAAGGAGGTATGTAAATGATTTGTTGTTGTCATTTTTTATTGTGATTATTATCATATTTTTGTATATGTAGTATTTATGTGCACAAAGAATTATGAGTATGTAGGTATTACCATATATATATATGGGTTTCCATGTTGTCGGTGTGCATGTACATCTGTGTGTGTGTGTGTACGTGTGTGCGCATTTACACGAGTGTGTGTGTGTGTGTGTGTGGTGGGGGGGGGGGGGGGGTAGGGTGTGCGTACACGTGTGTATGTGGGTGTATGTGGTGTGTGTGTGTGTGTGGGGGGGGGGGGGGTAGGGTGTGCGTACTCGGGTGTATGTGGGTGTGTGTGTGTGTGTGTGTGTGTGTGTGTGGGGGGAGGTAGGATGTGCGTACACGTGGGTATGTGGGTGTGTGTGTGTGTGTGTGTGTGTGTGTGTGTGGGGGGGGGGGGGTGCGTACACGTGTATGTATGTGTGGGTGTGCGTGTGCATGTACGTGTGTGTGTGTGTGCGTGTGCATGTGCATGTACGTGTGTGTGTGTGCGTGTGCAGGTACACGTGTGTGTGTGTGTGTGTGTGTGTGCGTGAGAGTACACGTGTGTGTGTGTGGGTATATGTGTCTGTGCACGTGCGTGTGTGTGTGTGCATGTGTGTGTACATACACATGTGGACGTGGGTGTGGGTGAGTGCAAACACATGTGGAGGTGTGTGTGTGTGTGTGTGTGTGTGTGTGTGTGTGCATGGGAGTACACATGTGAAGGTGTGTGTGTGCGTGTGTGGGTGTGTGTGTACATGTGCGGATGTGTATATGTGGGTATGTATGTGTATTTGTATGTATGCATATATATAGATATATATAAGTATGCACTAGGTGTTTATATGTTGCTGTGTATATGTAGATGCATTTCTGTATGTGTATTAATTAATGTATAGGTATATATATATATATATATATATATATATATATGGACAAATACAGGATATATGTATATGCACATGAAACTAAAAAGCACAGGTGCACATGATTGTATTAGAGTATATTAATATGTATGAATAACTACTTACTGATGCACATGTATCTTACATACATAATGCTTCGAGGTCAACACACGGATCATTGCTGGGTGTATGTATACGGGTGTGTGTGTGTGTGTGTGTGCATTGTGCATTGAGGTACAAATTGAGTTGCTCTGTTTACAATGTATAAAGAATATGTACTAGATAACAGCATACATGTCCACATATGTATGTGTATGTATGTATGTAGGTATTATATATGACTATTCAATACTGCGTCCAACACCCCCCCAACGCTCCAACGCTCAAACGATCAGAAATGTGATTGTAAATATGAAACTCCTCCTCCTTTTTTCCTCTATTTTCCTCTATCTTCTTTTTCTTTTCTTTTTTTTTTTTTTTTTTTTTTTTTTTTTTTTTTTCTCTTGTTTTTTTTTTGCTTATAACGACTGATTGTCTTGTGTCCACCTTTTACCCCTTAAACAACACATTATAAACTTCTTGACAAATATTACAACATAGACACCAAACTGCACCACCACTGTCTCGTCTCTCTCTCCTCCTCTCTTTCTCTCCACTTTCCACACCCGGTGACTCTAGCCCTCCTCTGCAGAACATTTACACCCCTCTTTCCGACTCTTCCTTTACTCTTATCTTGTTTGATTTCTCCAGGGATCAATAAAAATATAAGTTTGACTGTTAAGAGGGCTGGTGAAGGTAGCACACTTGCACACACTCACCCACACACACAAAACACCCTTGGTTACCAGATTAAAATGCATATATACAACTCCGGTTATACCAACATGGTATCAACCATAAATATATATGCAAACAAGGGTTAAAAAAAAAAAAAAAAAAAAAAAAAAAAAAAAAAAAAAAAAAAAAAAAAAAGACCACGCAACTCCACTTTGGTCTTATCTGTACATAGGGCACTATTCCAGAACCCTTGTCTGTATAGATGTCTCTGTTGGAGACCTGCTGACATCCTGACCTGCAGTCCCACCTCTGACCACCTCAGTGTCTGCTGTCTACACCTGTTTAGATAGTCTTTCTGTAGTCACCAACTAACCAGGTATCAGTCATATAAACATGGAAGTCTGAGTTCTGCTGCTGATGGATAATTATACTAATGTATCCTGTCTTGTACCTCTGATGGTGTCTCGATATCTCTATTCTTTCTTACTTCTTGCTCTACCCAGCTGGTCTTCAGCAGGAGGTCCCCCCTTATGATCCAGGTCCTGGTCCAGGTTTCTTCCCTCTTAAAGGGGAAGTTTTCTTGCCACTGTTTGGTTTAAGGTTTTTCTTCCACTAGGGGAGTTTTTACCTGCCGTTGTTTATGTAATAATTGCTCGGGGGTCGTGTTCTGGGTCTCTGGTAATACCTAGAAATTTGCATTGTAATAGATGCTATATAAATAAAACTGATTGAATTTAATTCAACTGAAAACCTGTTTGCTGCTCAGAAAAAATACAATTAAAAAGCCAACAGCTCCATTTCAGAGCCTGCTGCCTCACTGAACATGTGAAATGTTAAAGGCTACGACGGCACAATCAGAGCAAGTCTGATCAAGTTGGTTTGTTTGGAAGAGTTTCCAGGAGAAAATCTCCTTTGTCTAAAACAAACATGGAAGCACAACAGAAGCTGGTTTTCAGAGTTTGAGAATTTCTAGGTGATTCAGATCTCAGGTACTCAGTATTGCACATCGTTCGTTTGTTTGTTTCTTTCTTTTTTTTTGCTTTGTTTTTGTTATAATAAATAATTAAATTTAAAACAACAATGTTACAGTAAAAAAAAAAGCTTTAGGTTTGACTGAGATTGTATTTGCCATAAGGGTCATTTGATTTTATTATGTTTTCTAAACACAGAATTTTAAGAGAAGTGACTAACTTTGGCACAGGACCGTAGAAATAAAACAGAAATATACGTACTGTTTAATGTAATCGGTAGGCATTCTGAAAAACCATTGTTTAAACTTGTTTTGGGAAATTTTCACTTTTTATTTTCTAAAACTTTATGATGATAAACCGAGATTGTCTCTTTGGTTGCAGCAGCAGTTTCCATCCATTCATTTGTCTTCATGGCCCTGGAGGAGGTGTGTCATGTCTCTTCAGAGCAAAAGCGGTTTTTGAAATGAGCTCTCCAAGGTGCTGAATCACTTTGTTGTACCGGAGACGTGTCTGCCTTCAGCCAGGTTCTTTATCAGAAGCTTCCAGCTGATCTCTCTGTGATCCGATGACAGTTGCCAGCTTCTCCACGCCTTCCTCAGATCAACGTCTTCAGGTTTCTGAATCTTCATTCTGTCATTGTGACTTCCGAAGATGATTTCAGTGTTTTGAATTGGTCCTTGCTGCGTTTTAATGGTTAACGATCACGTGTCAGAACCAGAGCCACTTCGTGTTTTATGCAAGAAGCTGCATCCACTTTGGTAAACTGGCATGGTCCAAGATGTGCCAGAGGGTGCAGTTCCTCTACTGACCACTAGGTTCCAAAAGTGACCCCATCTCCATTGACCTTCATGTTATAAATGTCCAACTTTACAGCAGAAACAAACATATTTACAGGCTTGTACAAAAAAAGGACAAAATGTTTTGGTTTCCAGATTTAGATTTCACATCTATGGCACCATGTTGCTGTTAGTTGTACCACTGTAAGCAGGTTTGAAATCAACAAAGCATGGAGCTTTGGGGTGACGGGTGAGCTCGCAGGAATCAAGCTGGCAGTGGTCTTCTCCTGGTGAGATGTCTTCATGCCCAGATGCTTCGAAGCCAACCTGGATGGGGTCAGGTGTCCTTTTCTAGCCTAGTCACATCTGCCGTCAGCTCCTCTGCCGGAGCCGCTCAGCTCCGGTGTCACCGTAGCTACAAACCAGTTCCAATAGTTCATTTCATGGCATCTTTGACTTTTCAGAGAAACTTATTAAAATAGGTGAAGCAAAGAAAATGAATATTACTGAAATCCTCCAAAGATACGTTTGACATCAATCTGAGCAAAAGTTCATGTGCCAAAACTCAATAAATCTTACTTTTTATTCTTTACACTTACCACTGTGTATTGATTAGAAATCGGCCAGATTATGGAGGTTTGGTGCACACTTGCAGCAGCCACATCACAGCTCTGGAAGTTTTTCAGCCGTTTGCAGGTTTAGTAGCTTAACTTTGTGAAACAAACCCCTGTGACTACATATAAAGGTGTGTTTGTGAGCAGGTGTGTCTGCAAGTATTTTACCAACATACTTCTGGAATAAATAAAACAAGTTATTTATTTGCATTTAAATTACTCGGCTCATCTGGTTTTGTAAAAGCATTTTATTTTATTTTATTTTATTTTACACTCAGTTGAAAACAAAAACAACCACAACAAAATTATGTGTTTCGGGTTGCAGTTGATCTTTTTTCAATCAAAAAAAAAAAAGAAAAGAAAAACACAACGTGAACAGTTGACCAGCAGATAAACGAGTAAGTGCAGCAGTTTCACCGTTCCTTTGGCAGTGCTGCAGTTTCTACAATTGTACAACTCGACAGCGTCACAGTAAAGTTCCTTCAGCACCTCAAACTCAGAACAAACGTGAGCGAGAAGAAAACACTAAAACTGCAAAGCACATGCTGTAAAACACCTGTTTGTTCTGGGTTTAATGTGTGCAACACTTCCCTTTAGCCCAACACAGAAGACAGATGCGATCAATGATGTGACGGATTTTAAACTACATCTAAAACAATAAACGTGTTCGAGTCTCAGGTCATGAGGTACAAAGGAGCGATTGCTCAGCTTCCCAGGGATGACAAGGGCTGAAGATGTGGCACAAGATGGAGATAGTCTGCAAGTGTTTGATCAGTCCTCAAACGTCACATTTAGTTGAGTTAAATGAACTCAAACAAATACATACCTGCTTCATCTGCAACAACAAGCAGCAGAGGCCACACAGAGACACTCTCACCCTCCGTCAGAGAGCTGTATCCATGGAGACGGGACCCAGCTGCAGCTTTCTGCTGAAAAGAAGCACCATCACTGCTGCTAAGAGCCGAAGGACGCGATCAAACTGCCCGCAGCAACGACAGGTACTCACACCTTTCCAGCACGGTTCTGGTGAAAAACTTGAGCGATACTTCTAAATGTCGAGAAAAGTCAACCACGAACTGACTTCTTTCCATTTCTGTTTATATCACGTTTCTCATCTTCTGTATGAAGGTCAGTAACAGGAACGGCTGCAGGTGGCCAGAACCTCCTTCCTTTTGTTCATTTCTACTCCTGCAACTACACAAGCCAAAATTATTTTCACTTGAAAAATATGTAAACTATGTGAAGAACTAGCTCAATGTTGACCTGCTCCATCACGACTCAGAGCCAGATCCTACAGGAAAGACCATGGCTGGGTTTCCACTGGAGGGGGGTCCGATGTGAAAGCAAGGTTTTTAACAGGACTGACCTCCCAGATGCAGCACCTCCATCACAGTGAGAAAACCAGGGACCAGCCATACAATAAAAGAAGACAATGACGGAAAGAGAGGAGGAACATCAATGGTAAATGATAAAGATGGAAGGGGCAGAGATGTTGCTGTTTCTGTTGTGATGCTGGCGATGAATCAGAAGAAACGACAGACACTGAGGTGACAAAACATCATCTCCTGTCGTTCAACACCACCCGCCCCCAGCTGGAACTGCTCTGAAGTACCAAACCCCAGACCAGGACTTGTCCGAGCCCTGCAGGAGTTCCTGACAAATCTTGTTGTGTGGTCGTTAATGGAAATGGAGACACGGCATCAACCAGGACCCTGTAAAACGTCCTCAGACCCCCGTTAACAAAAACCTGTCTACCAGTTATGAGACCATGCCTAAAGTATGCCTAAAGTATGCCTAAAACCACCTCATGTTAATGTAAAACCTTGCTGTGATATAGAGTGTAGGCGCGTTTTTACAAAATTGACATGTTTCCGTGTCCATCAGGCGTATTTACTATTTGCATTTTCCAGTTTGAATGGTAAAGGAAGCAGGCCAGGATTACAGCCCAGCATCTAGAGCCTGCTCAGACACACCATGAAGTCATCAGCCCCAAAATCTGACTTCAGTTTCAGATAAATGCAGCTAAATTACCTGCAGACTCCACCATCGACCCTACAGTCAACAAGGGAATAGAACTGATCAGAACGGAGATTTGTTGGCACAGTGGCACCACGTGTTAGCACATGGTACCACCTAAACTCCATCTACACGAGTTTAACCCGCCGCATCACTCCAGCCTGGAGTCAAGGACACCAACAAGGACATGTTCAGCTGCTAAACAGTTGAACTGCCTGGAAACAAGAAGTTCACAATGTTTACCCTGCAGACTCAGTACAGATTCATGCAAGAAATATTATTTCACTGCAGTAAAAGAAATCGACTCAGATGTTTCAAAGTGACAATTTTATCTCAACCACCTATATTCATGCACGCACAATTTCAGGAACACTTTAAGTTACCCAGAAAAGATATGAAAGAACGTTCTAGAAGTCTGAATGAGAAACTAAAATCAGCTGCATGACAGAGCAACTTAAAGATACCAAAAATGATGAGAAAAAACACAATTATCAGACTAAAATGAACATAATTAAAAGTCAAAAGCTACATAGGTTTGACACAGACAGCCATGAAATCCTTCGAACACCAACCCTTGTAGAAGCACATGACGGTTGTTGGAGGAAAAGCCTTTAAAGACCTGGAAACAGTCAGGAAATAACCGGTTCTGCTGAATCGCAAGTCTTCCTCCAGCAGGACAAATCCAGTCAGGTATTATCGTTAACATTGCGTGTGTGCATGTTTCTGGATGGTGTAATGATCCCGATGAATAAATTATGTGCTCTCTTTAATCTCTTGGTCTTTAATATAGGAAAATAACCTTCTATGAGACTAAATATCTACAAAATAAGTGTGTGGTGAGAGAAACATGTTGACATAGACATGTTGAAACTAACCTGAACCAGGTTTAACAACCAGGGCAAGACTCGGACCTTCTTGCATTACAAAGAGGTTTTAACTTTAACTTCACTTAAACTAATGACAGAGCAGCTGGCCCATTGAGTTCAGAGGCAAAATAATTCAGTTAAACCAGAATCAGAACCAGAAGCAGATGCAGATCAGCAGGCAGGTGTCTGTGGTGAGGGTGTGCAGGTGTGTGGGGATGGTCGCTCAGTAGCAGCAGTGAGCTCCAATGAAGATGTACAGCAGAAGAACTAACTTTAAACAGACAGCAGGTCATCATCATCATCATCATCATCATCATCAGAGCACAGGCACATGGCATGAAAATCATCGTCCTCCTCCGTATCCTTCCTCCTCCCAGGTAGAACTGTGCACAGCTGGCGCTCATTGTGGCGCCCTCTGCTGGTGATTGCTTACTCATCGTCCCATGTTTGTTGGAGCAGAAAGTTGGCAGCCAGATTCTCGTTCTTCTCGCAGGCGAAGTACGCCTGGATGACCAGTCCTTCAGGGAAGCCAAGCGCTTTTAACTGCAACACAGCAAACACATTGGATTTACACATACACTCACACAGGAAAAACATCAGCGATGGGTTTAGAAAAGGAAGTGATGCTACAGAACAGCCTAGAAAAGATTATAAAACCATTTCCAAACTGCTGGAGTTTAATGTTCTACAGTGAAGCTTATTCACATGTGAAAACCATTAAAGACAGTTGTCGGTCTTTCAGGAGTGGACATCCCAAGTTATCTGCCAGGGATGTCAACTCCTAATGCCACAACTCCTGATGCCACAAACCCTAGGGCAACATCTCAAGGGTCTACAGACCTCACTGAGCATTGTTAAATGTCCATGCCAGCACAATTAGAAGAAGACTGAACCAGAATGGTTTATTTGAAAGGCTTTTCGCTAATCACTTCTCTCAGAGAGCTGATGTCTTTCTCTGTTGGCATTGTGTTAACACACACCTGAACGTTCCAGACCGGCAAACTGCTAAAACGTCTTCTTTTCTAGCAGTCTGAACACCGGCTGGTGATCAGTTTATCAGTAAAGCTTACCCTCTTAAATCCTCTGGAAGCAGTAAGGAGGTGCTTGATGTGTCTACAAGATGATTTTTTACATTTTCCTCCTTTTATTAAATAACATGCCACCGTGAAAAATTCATTTGTGTCTGCGGTTGTATTAACACTCAGACACACTATGATTAGATGATTGTGATTTTTTTAAAACAAACTGACTGAGAACAACTTTTTTTTTTTTAAACGTACAGGCGGTACATGATGGATCACCATCAGGACACCGTCAGGACATCTGAGCAGAACAGCTCCAACTGTGACCCTTTTAAACACTCACCCTCTCTATGGCCTCCTTCTCCTGAGGGGTGACCTGGATGTAGTTGGTCTGCGGTGGCCCCTGGAGCCCCTCTGCCCCCTCTCCAGCTGGGTCTCCACCTCGTGGCTCATTCAGCATCTGGACAAAACTCTCCTGATGTTGCGTGATTTGCTGCAAATAACACACACACAATCAAAACAGCGCATCTCTGAGTGTGAGAGTTTACACAGATGGATCATGGGAAATGTCAGCCTGGCCAGTCAGTCGGTACTAGAGAGATAAGGGATACACATTTCGTCAAACTCACTTTGACAGGTGCCCTTTGACCTTTCCCTCCCCCTTTACATTCCGATGTAATTACGTAACGACCCCCCCATTGTCACTTTCCTATGTGATTACGCAATCACCTCTCACATTCCAGGTTCCGATTCCGGAGAAAGACCGGGATGAAATGGACGGTCATCCCCTCACACGTTTTGTCAAAACGGTCATGGCGGCCGTTTATCATTTCCTTTGCAGCTGCGTGAACGATCAACGTAAAGAAGAATGCTACGGATGTCAGGTTGACCATCCTAGTCAGACCCAACACCCCTGTTTGTCTGACCTCGAAGACGGATTTATTTACAACAACTTTGCAGCTCTGGTTAGAAAGCTGATGATTCCCGGATACCTCAACGCTGTCAGGATGCTGCTGTTTAAGCACGAGTTTCTTACGGAGGACTCGAGGATCCTAGGAGCGACCAGCGTTCTGCTGCTTGAACTGAGACGCGCCGCTGGCCATTCAACCGGCAACATTGTGGAGACTACGTGCAATGAGATGCTCGAAGCTGAGGAAGTTGTTTTAGAGGAAATTGAGCAAGCTTTAAAGATTTGGAGAGGCGAGACTTTCTTTACCCGACAGATGCTTTTGATCGTGTAGTACAAGTTTTGTTTTCTGAAAATGATCGTACGTAACTCTGTGCTTTAGTAGATAAGTTCTGTTTTAAGTTTTAAGTTCTGTATTAATAAACAAAAAAAACCCCCCAAAAATATGTAGATTAGTTTTGTTTTTCTTATTAAAAATGTTTGTACGTAACTCTGTGTTTTTTTTATTAAAAAAAAGTCGAGATGGATTCTCATCAGCTGGAAAACATTTTACACGATGTTTTCTGCGAAGTATGGGCGAGTGACCAGTTAGCGCATCTGACTCGCTCTTTTGAGCCCCCCTCCTTCTTTGTGGTAAACACAGACCCTTCTGATCAGCCGGGTCAGCATTGGCTGGGTCTGACGTTGGAGAAGGGCGGAGTCGCTACATTTTTCGATTCGTATGGATGTCCGCCGGACTTTTATCCTAAAACCATTCTCGAGTTTTTGAAGAGGCGATCAAACAAGATCTTGTATCATCAACGTCAACTTCAACACGCGATGTCCGTCGTTTGCGGCCACCACTGCGTTTTTTTTATCTTCATCAGCGAGAATGTGGATTAAGTTTTGATCAAGTCTTAACTATGTACGACGGCGATGATGTGATAAGACACAATTTTATGGTGTTTGACTATGTTAAAAAATACAATCAATGTCTTAGAAATAGAAACTTCTCTGCTTCTAAACAAGGCTGTTGCAGGTTGGAATATTAAAGTTTTCGACTTGTGTTTTACAACAGAATACTCTGTACATGTAAATTGGTTAGAATAAACAATTTATTGGAGAAAAATGATTGACTACATGCATTTTTTTTCCACATATGGAGCCATCGAGGAGACATGATAAATTTTGTTTGCTTTACACCGCCTCTCGGGGTCTTTTCCCTCTCGATCCAACGCGAAATCATCTTCCGACGTCTTCATACGTCTGTATTGAGCGCGAGCCTGGGGGTTAGTCACCATGGATGCGGGAATGTTTAGTTCAAAGAGCGTATGTAAAAATTCGGACCAGCCGGCCGGCGGTACCGTTGACGATTTCTGGTAAGGCTTCAAAAGGTATTCTATCGCCCAAGTACGGACCAAGTTCCAGGAGGGGTTGACCTTCTTTCGCCGAGTAAATCAGACTGTCGGTGTCCATGTACAAAACGTGATCCTGCAGACGCTCGAGGTAGCCGTACAGCTTCAGACACGCGTACGCGGTGCTGAACAACGCCACAAACACGTTGTTGGAGTTCCCCGGCGGCATAAGACAGCCTTTGTTGTATTTCCACTGAACGAGAGCCGTCGGGTCGTTCAGAAAAGCGAAATATTCCACCTCACATTGTCCCGAAAACACCAGACGGAAAAAGTCTTTGGGGTCCTTTACCAAGACCGTCTGACTGCCCAAATTTACTCCATAAACTGTTTAGACAGAGCTTTGAAACGTTTGGCGGATATCCCGACGCTTCCTGTTTGCCCCTGAGAAACGTGTTAATGTAGTCTGTAAAGACGGAGTCGCTCTTGTTTTCAAAATGCCAGACTTCGTAAATTTTACAGAGGCCGTAACCCTTCTCCAAAGCTTTGTTGAACTCTTCCATAACCCACACGAAGCTCAGAGCTCTAGCCTCGTCATCGTGACGACACTCTCTCTCCTGGTTGGTGATTTCGGCGCACGTTCTGCAGAGGGTAAAGACAAGCTTTTTTCGAGAGGTTCTGTAAGGGGGAACCGGATTCATTAGTCCCCTCGGGGGGTAGACCTTGGCTTTGATTAAGCCAAAGTAATTTCGCGGATCGTCGAAATTTTCGTGAATAACGTTAGGGTGACCGAGAGGGTAAGCCGAGGAAGCGTTTATGTACAGGTATAACGAAGTCACATCGACGTAATGAACGGCTTAGTTTTCGGCCGCTGTGTAACGCAATTTCACCGGACCACGTAAGGTTGTCGTAAGGTTGAAAACACAAGGGACAACCGTGATAAAAGCAACCTAAAAATTCAAAGCAATTTTTTCCCGGTCACGTTCGAGGTACCCATCCACAAAATATGGACCGATTTGTTTTTCACCTCTTTTCAGAGCGTGTTGGATAAACACTCTTTTCCTGTCCACTTCAAACTCAAACCATTAAATGCATGCGAAAAACTTTTGCTTTGCCTCATGTAGTCGTCTGCGGGGGCAATGGCTAGAGATTTAGGTTTTAAGAAATTGGATCGAAAAACTTTCATGCACGCCGAGGCTATGGTGACACAGCTAAAGGGGTCCATGTTACAATCTGTCACATACTGACTTTTGAACCTGATGCAGGCTTCAGCCAGAATTTCCACGTCATTTTTACAGTAAAGCAGAGCCTCCTTCTCAAAATTGAAGGTGTTTTTTGAAGCTTCATCGTACCAATCGCGAAACTCTCTTTGCTGGGCGTCTGACATACGTTCAAAGCCGTAGTCGCCGGCGGGAGGGAATGCGTCGACGTACGTTAAATGTTCCTCTGAGCTAAAACCGTGAGGAAAAAAACCCTTGCAGAGATTTTCAAAACCTAAGGCGTCCAGCATGTCGCTTAATTTCATCGTCAGAAAAGACAAAGAATCGATATAGCTCAGATCGTAATCTTTGTCTTTCAGACGAAATAATAAAATAAAATTTTACCCCGGGTCATGATGATTTTGGGCGTTAATCCTAAAGCGGTCATGGCGTTAAGTAGCAGATAGCCATCAACTCCTTTCGAGTTGTGCGCTATCAAAACACTCCCTCGAAACTTTGGTCTTCTGAAGCGCAGAACAAATTCTCTGGCACAGTTCAACCCGAATGAGTACCAACATTCCCCCTTTAGAGATTTGGTGCAGACCAAAAAAGGGACATGCTCGTGGTTTTTGTCGGGAACGTTTCAAAATCGTAAAAAACTAGCTTTTGGATATGGTCCTGAATGGTTGGTAAAGGTTGAATGTAACACAGGTGATTTTTAAAATCTCCTTCTATTTTTTCTTTGCAGACTTTACATTTTAACGTTTCAGTCGTGTTTCTTGGCCGTCCCGCTGATTGGCATGTAATGCGTTCTTTTACATTTTTTACATCGTGTGAACAGGTCGCAAGCGCTGGGTGAATTCTGTCCGGGTCTAGGCTCTTTGTGTTTTTCCAAAACAGCAATGCGAGCGACAGATTTTGTTACAATCGGGACATTCTTCCCTCACGCCTCGCACGGTTGAACACAGATGGACACGTCGTTACAAACTGAACAGTGACTGAAGCAGCCGTGATGATGAGAATTTCTGTAAGGTTTAAAACAGAAATTACAAACGAACGGCCACCCCAGTAATCCTTTCGCGCCTACAGAGTCATCCATTCTCAAGGTGATGTGAGATCGAACATCATCGTCGAGGAGCTCTAACTGAACTAAATCTCCACGCTCTACGTCCGCGCTGACCGCATCAGCTAACTCGGCTAAAACATTCACCACGTCTGTGTAAAACTAGGCTAAATCGGGGTCGTTACCAAGATCCGGTACGTTAAAAACCCGCCTAATTTCGTTGTTATACCGTTCGTGAACCACCCATCGCGTCTGACCTGAAGACGTAACTGACGTTGAAGTGGGGGTCGATGAGGCTGATGGGTGAACGATCTCGTCGGATGGTTCCTCCAGCCCATAGCCGTCCTGAAGCCCGGAGGATGGAGCGGGGGGTGTCTGTCCTGTTTCAAGCGGTTGTCCCAAAACAGAAGGAGCGGACACACAGCCATTTTCATCATGGTTGTCGGTTAAATTTTGCGGCGGTGTCTGCGCATTTACACGCGAGTTTTCAAGAGGGTCCAATTCTCCGCACAAGTTCTGCAAGAATTCTAGCAGGGCCGGGGAGTGTGAGTCGTCGTAGATTTCCAGAGAACCCGGATCGTCATCGTCTTCGTTTCGCAATTTGAGTAAAGCGTTTTCTATGGAAGTGAGTGCACATTTTACCGCTTCGCCGTTTTCGGTCGAATCCGGCTGAACAGGAAGAGAAACACAGTCTTCAGGACTCATTTCGCAGTCTATGTGCGGCGGTGTCTGTAAAGACAGTCTTTCACACCATTCTGAAACATACGTGTACGAATCCGACATCAAACCTTGTAAAGTATTTGAAGAGTTTCCGAGGCGTTATGAATGTGGCTCGTCAAGTTCAGAAATCATTAGCCGTAATTCGTTCAGAACACTCGATCGGTGTTCGTTTTCTGCAGCCTCTAAAGGATCGATGTTTTCTCAGAATCATCCATCCAGCCTGAATTATTTAAAGAAAAGAGGTCGGAATACTTTTTTTCAACCAGAGTTTATGAGAAAAAATAACAGACAACCTTACAACAGGTTTGTCAAGTTTTGGAAGATTTCAGCAATGTGAATAATCAGTGCGACGATTGTGTCGGAGGAATAAGATCGTCGCTCGCACGGTTCGGCCTCTGCGGGATCCTGAGAGGCTCTTTCAGCGTCTTCGCCTGGAAAACAAAAAATAAATAACTTTGCAATTTAGCGTGGTTTAAAAATAATATTTTATTAATTATTTTATTAATATTTTAATAAAGTAAAATAATGTTTAGTTTTAAAAAGATGGCCTTACCGAAACCGGCGGTCTCGCGGGTTCTCTTCCGAGCCTTCACAGATTGAGTTTGACCCGGCGGTTGAAGCTCTGCGGCGGTTGGATTCTCCGGTTGTGCCTCTGCGGTTTTAACTTCCGTGGTGTGCTGGACTTTAGCTGGAATCGGCGGCTCTCCGGAGGAGCGCTTGACGGTTTGAGTTGTGGGGGTCCGGACTTGGGTCTGTGCCTGCTTCTGTACCGGGTGTTGGAGCCACAGAGTTTGACCGTCGGCTCCCCCCAAAACGGCGGCGGTACCGGTGGCGGCTGCTACGGCTGGTGGAGATCTAAGGCTAACCGCTGGAAGCTTCGGGTGTCCGTGAGCGGGTTGGAACGTTTTTTTTTTTTTAGTTTGGTCAGGAGAAGACGGCAGGGTTTTTTTGAATTACGGGGTTTTGGGATACCGCTTCCTCGCCGTGGAAATCTGTAAGTAAAAAAACGATTATATTCAAATATATTTATAAAAAGAATACGTGTATTAACCTGTAGAACCTTACCATATTCTGCTTGACTCAGGTCGATAAAGTCTGTGATTAAAAAAGAAAAATACTTAGGATTATATAGGTATGCATATTAAAAAGCAATTAAATTAATAAATCTAATCAACAAAAAAGTCGTTTGAATCGTTGCAGTGCACATCCGGATGAGTTTCTGTTAAAAAAAAGCTTTACTAAAAAGAAAAAACGTATCAGAAAAAGTGAGTTTTTCAGTCAGAAGTCTTACTCACCTCTCGTCTTTGCGGCCGTGAGCAGATCCATTTCGGTATAAGTGTGGGGAGATGTCTGGACGTGTCGGACCTGCGGAAGTAACGTGGCTTATAAACCGGAAAGCGCGGGATTGTGCAGATGCGTTTGTCATTTAAGTGACAATAGGTTGCGTTTTGTTTAGTGTTTTTGGGGGTGGTGGTTTGTGTGTGTGTGTGTGTGTGTGTGTGTGTGGGGGTAGCGGCACCGTAGGGTAGCGGCACCGTAGGGTAGCACGCGGGCAGGGCGAAGACAAAGAGAAACAATCGCGGGTTGTCACAGAGCTTAAATCGATACACCTCAAAAAACCAACAACCAGGCCTGAAATCTCGGTGTAGTGATGGACTCAGACCTACATTTCGAAAAAACCCTTTCAGACAATAACAAAGTTGGCCTACTATCACCTCAATAATATATCAAGGATAAAAGATCTGATGGGGTGTTGGGGGATCTGAAAGGCATAGGCATGTAAGGAATGTGTGGAATGTGAGGGGAGGGGGGGGGGGTTGTTACGTAATTACATCGGAATGTAAAGGGGGAGGGAAAGGTCAAAGGGCACCTGTCAAAGTCAGTTTGACGAAAGGTGTATCCCTTATCTCTCTTATCTATCTTCACCTCCTGAAAACACTTCTGATACCTCTAACATTCATAGATATTACTGTACTCACTCAATCCTACTCAAACTAAACTGTATGACACCAGATGACACCAACATATTCTTTAGTAGTAATAATTATAATGACCTTCAAACCACAATAAATGAAGAATTAAACAACCTGAAAAAGTAGATGGACAATAATACATTATTTTTGAATTTGAACAAGACAAAAGTAATGGAGTTTTGAAATTCTGAAGACAATTCAGAACTACATAGAAAGATTTTATGGCGTCCAAATTGGAAATGTACATGAGAACAAATTTTTTAGGGAGTTATAATAGATAGCAAATTATCATGGAAAGCCACACCAGACATATAAAAAACAATCTCCAAAAGCCTCTCAATCATAAATAAAATGAAACCAAACCTTGATTTAAATGCAGTCCGTGTTCTATACTGTTGGTACATCCATACTTCCACACTTCACATATTGTTTGGAAGTGTTGAGGAACATCACCAATGGGAAATGAATCCATTAGTCACGCTACAGAAATGAGCTGTGCAGATTTTTCATAACCAGGATTTCTAGATCCCACTCATAATTTATTTGTTCAGTCAAAACTATTAAAAAGAAATGATCTTGTAAAATATTATACATCAATAATTGTATTCAAAGTATATACCAAATTACTGTCAAGAACTATATTTTTTTTTTTTTACAGTACGGGAGAGTCTCCATAATTTCAGAGGATATGTCATTTTCATATCACCTCAGTTTCGGACTACTTGTAAACATCTTTGCGTATCTGTATGTAGAGTGAAACTCTGGAACGGTGGACATCCAACACAAGTTTAAATTGTTATATAAACATATGGTGTGGAGACAGTATGATGGAGTTGTTCATCATTTGTGGTATTGTAGGTTCTGACCTAATGTTGGTATTCGTTTATTATCACAATGGAAAATACGGTCGATTGTTCCCTGTGGTAACAATCGTGAAAGTACCTTGTTTCTTTTCATGACAAGAATGATCAGAAATGTTGTTTGTTTTTTTCCTCATATTTTGGTGAACGTGAATAAGAATGAGTTTAGTTTGATATTGTGCAGGCTTTTTGTTTTTCGTTCATGGTCCTATGTTTGAGGTACTTAACAGGAGTGCGTGCCTAAATTATTGATGAGCCAGGGGATTAAATCATTTCTTTTCGAGAAATAATGAGATATTTAGTGCACACTTACAGTGTGCCTGCATTTATTCTGTGGAATGTAATTAATTACTTAAACAGATGCTGATATATGTGGACCCTTCTGTTAAAAGAGCTTAAAATACAAATGAATGAATGACTGAACGTTCAGTATCTGAGGAATCTGAGGAGAAATAAAATGAGTGATGCAACTTATGGATGCATGATTGGGGGCTTGTTTTATTTCGGGATTAAAGGTTCTGTGTATGGTGTCAAACGACCAGACCTCATCACAACTGTATCTTAAAGTCATCTCATGCATAAAATGACACCATGTCGCTGTTTTCATCTCTAACCTGACATGCTTATGATGTCACCAGGCTGTCGGAGGGCTGGTTTTATCTGCCAGGCTTTCTACATTATTATGCTTTATTTTTTTCTTTGGGCATTGCCTCTGTCCAAAAGTTAAAACACTCCAGCTTGTCTCCATTAACCAGTAGTTTGTGGTTGTTTTTTTCCAAGGTCCCTTTAATAGACCTTTACCCCGTATAAGCGTTCCTTTTCTTGGACATTTTTGTTCCTAACTCATAATGTAACCGTTAAACTAGTGATGGGCAGATGAAGCTTCGTGAAGCTTCCTCAGGGTTCATCTGATTGTGCCAGAAAATGAACCAAAGTTGCGGGTCTTTGAAACCACACAGGACAGTGACATCTGGTGGTGCACTGCAAGTATAGTACACTTTATTTGTTTTAAACAATTCGGAGGCACTTTGTGTAAAAAACACACCTTTCTGTCAGAGCACAGACGGAGAGGTGTTTGGTACACCGGATACAGCCGTGTAATAATGGCTGTAAGTGCTCTGTTTGTGATATGCGCTAAATAAACAAGTCCAAAATTAATGTATTGTCCTACATAACTTGATATATATATATATATATATATATATATATATATATATATATATATATATATATATATATATATATATATATATATATATATATATATATATATATATATATACACATACATACACACCATGTTCTTCCCTTCTGACTCCAACATCTGTATAAAACGCACTAACAGACCTCAAAGCGCTACTTGTCCTTGTCTTCTTCTCTGTACCTGCAGCAGCTGTGGGTTGTCTCTGCCCAGCTGTTGCAGCAGTGCTGGGAGGAGGGCTGGGTTCTGCTGGATGATCTGTCTCATCTGCTGGAACTGAGGCTGGTTCCTGAGGAACTCCAGAGGGTTCCCAGTGGGCACAGGGCCTCCTCCAGAACTGGGAGGCTGATTGTCAGACACCGGCCCTGCTGAACAGAAAACACGCCGTTCGTTGATATTTATTGCGTGTGACATTTATTTCCTAAAAACTATTTAAATGCAGAATAACCAGGTGGAAAGTCAGTTCCTGGGAAGTTAAGTTCATTAAATATCTAACAAGTCAAGGTATTTGATCAAAGAGATACCAGAATTCCATTAAAACTCACCAGTCCTAATTTTACACATGCAGTGCTGTCCTGAAATGTTCCAGATGTGTTTTATCTACAATCTCCGAGAAGTGAAACAGCTGAGGTGTGGGGATGATGTTGTCCACACAGAAGTTCATAAAGGCGGTCCCACACTCAGTCATGCCACTGATGTCATCTCTATGTGGCTCACATGGAAAAACTCTCCTGGGAAGTAATGATGTGCTGCAGCTGATAGAGTCCAACTCCCACCTGAAACAATCCTACTTATACCACGACTATCCAGCAAACTGAAACGCTGCGTCAAGCAGGCATCAACTTTCCAACAAAACTGTTTTGTACAGCACATCTTAAACATCTACAGTAGATCTCCTCCACTACCACACCCGGATCAGCCAGACAGCTTCCCCCTCTCCCTCACCCAGCTCTCCATCAAAGCTGGAGGTGTGAACAGACAGTTTAAAAGACTGAACATACAATCACCACAACTCAACCCAGCTCTGCTCTTAGACAAGCTCCCCCAGCTGAATGTCCCCAACCATTTCTGCAGGTGGATCACTGACTTGGGGACAGACAGATAACAGCTTGTGAGCCTGAGCAGCATGTCTCTGACTCCGGGACCATCAGCAGGCTGCATCCTTTCTCCTCTGTTCTTCTCTCTGTACGCCAGCCTACAGGAGTGAGATAGACTGTCTGGTGTCTTGGTGCAGCATGAATAACCTGTGGAGATTATAGTGGACTTCAGAAAAGAGCCAGCTCCTCTCCCCTCCTCCCAGTCATCTTCTGTGACACTCTAGTGACCTCTGTTGAGTCCTTCTGCTTCTTGGGCACCACCATCACCCAGGAGCTCAAGTAGGAGCAGAACTCCAGCTCCCTCACATAGAAGCCTCAGCAGTGGATATACTTCTTATGGCAGCTAAAGACGTTTGACCCCCTGGTGAAGATGATAGTGAACTTCTACACTGCCACTTTAGAGTCCATCCTCACATCCTCCATCTCGTCTACATTGCTGCATGCACAGCCAGGGACAAGGCCAAGCTGCATCATTCACTCTGCAGAGAGGGAGATCAGCTGCATCCTCCCATCTCTCTAGGAGCTGAACATCTCCAAGACCCAAAGACATGCAGACGTGTATAAAGTTTTCTGATTCTGAAAAATGTGCGCTAACAACATAGATAGAAACCAAAACTAGAGGCCTGGTTACTCCAGCTAGTCTCTGCAGAGAGACTGCAGTTAGGTCCTCCTCCTACACAGGCTGAGTACATACAATAAAACAACGAGCATCTGTGTGATCTTACTGTTGGAGGCGACGGGAGGAGGTGGCTGCGGTTGTTGTGTTGCAGGTGTGGAGGGATTGGCTGGAGTACCGTGTCTAACTGGCTCTTGAGTGGGTGGCTCGCACTCCTCCGCAGGAAGACCCTGCAGCACATAAGCGTTTACTACACTCTCCAACAGAACAGCAGGCAGCCAGACAAACTTAGGGAAGCCTCACCATGAGAAGATACTCCACGGCTCGGTCTGGGTTGTTGTAGCTGGCTCGGAGCGCGGCGACCACCTGCTCCCGTTCATATCCCATAGACATGATCTCTGACACCAGGTTTTCATAGGCTGGACCAGTCACTGCACACACAACAGCACAAGTCCTCTTCATAACAAGGTTTACATCAGTCAGTTATTGTATGAAGGTGGTACCATTCATCCAAGAACAGCAAGCACTTGATAAAATGTTTTTATGTATTAGGACAAAAATAAGACATCATCTGGTGCATACCAGCTCTGAAAATGAGGTAAATATTGGCTGTTATTCATTTAGTGCAAATGTTGCAGATGTTATGGACTCGGCTGCTGTTACCCAAGTCCAGAAGATTTTCATCACTACTGAGATGTGCCTTCATATGAGTCATTAAAGCCTCGTTAATGACTCTCAGATTGGTAAAGCTGGCTCTATATATGAGGAAACTGTATTGTATTTATAAACCATCACACAATTTATTATTTTATCTTAATAGATTAAACTAGATGCATGCTGAGGTCAAGAAAAGACATTATGGATGCAACCTGAGCCATTCACACACCACATTTTTAACAAGCAATACTTACCCAATATGGATGCTGCCTCTTCCAGGAGACCCAGGTCATGAATGAGACTATAGAAACACCAACACAGAGATGAAGAAACAAGAGTTTTAAAACTAAAACTGCGACAACAATGACCCCAAAGACATGTTTGTGGAAGAATAACAGCTGCAAGTCTTCATAAGTTGAGGTAGAGTAGCGGTTACAGAGGTGGGCTTGGAAGGACCCAGGTTCAGGTCCGCAAGTTAGCAACCGAAGTGAACCACTATGGGGCCCTATATACTGACAAATAAAGATTATTATTATTGTATTATACTACAGACTATGGCAGTGGTTCAGGGCCAGGAGAAACTCATTTAGCGCAGCTGCAGTTTATCTCTAATTAGTTCCTCTCTCTATTTATGCAGCAGCATCCTGGGACGTGAAGATGAAGGACCTGCCACCAACAGAAACTCCATCTGATTAGAGTTGCTTCCTTGAAAAAGTCAAATAAATAAACCTAATCTGCATTAGAAGACAGATAAATATAACAGACCCTGTATATAACTATGGGAACGCTCTTATTTTCTGTAGGTTCTGAACATGTTCTGACCTCTCTGCTGCGAGGGTGCTGAACAGGCAGATTGTCCACAACACATTACAGACTATAATGTCATTTCTAAAAAGCTCATAGAGTAGACAGCAGGAACAAAGACTTTACAAGTCATAAGACAGATATAAGTGTATCCCAGTTTGGGTTTACAAGACTAACCCAGTTTTGACCTAGTTATGATGTTATACGTGGGTTTGTTGTACTAAAAGTCAGCATTCAGAATATAAAGCAGTAAGACTTCTCAGACCTGGAAGCAGAGGACTGGACCGGGACGGGACCTGGAGCTGGAGCTGTAGCTGAGTCTGGGACTGGTATTAGTTCCGGTGCTGAGGCTGGGTCCGGTACCAGGTCTGGACCTGAGGCTGGGGCTACAGCTGGGACTGAGGCTGAAGCAGAGGCCTCTTGGGTTTCCTTTGGCTTTTCCTCTGCTGGGAAAGCCGGAGTGGGTGGTTCTGCTGCAATGGGTGGTTCTGCAAGGGCCGAGGCAGTCTGAGCAGCTGCACCAGAGTCTGTGGGCTCTGGACCAGAGTCCTTGGAAGACTGCAAGTCCTGAACCACAGCTGCAGCGGCAGCCATAGCTGGCAGGGGAGGGGTTTCTGGGACAGGGGGTGGCGGTTCAGAGACGGTGGGTGTGGCTGCTTGTTCTGCTGTGGAGGGCACTTGTGTTGGAGCAGAAACCGCTTCTGGGACTGCAGTGGGCAGGGGAGGAGGTGCTGGTTTAGGCTGAAAACACACATCAGAACTGATGGTTAGTGGTGTTGGGGGAAACAAACGTGAGTGGGAGGAGCTGAAAGTAAACTGAATGGACGACTTTGTAAAATAGAGGCACGGCTGACGTCCTCTCACATATAAAGGCTATACGCCACAGGTTTTAGGTGCAGACAAAAGATTTCACAAAGGCTGAGGATTTTCTGCAGTTACTTTTTAGATGACGGCATGCACATTTCCTACATAACAGTGCTCCAGTTAGTTGCAGCATCCTAATGATATTAGGAGTTCTTTGATAAGTATTTACTACCTCTCCTCTTGTTGTGTCCAAACCACCTGTGTCTAACTTCTCCTACTTTTTCTCTAAAGCTTCTACCGCTGTTCCTCAGGTGATACTGGTACCCTCAGAACCAGTAAAAACATCTGCCCTCCTTTAGTGCTGCATCTGTTAAAAGAACCAAGAGGCAAGTACGAAAAAACAAAAAGCAGAGAAAGTGACACTGACCTTGGTAACCATGACCACCACAAAGTTCTTCTCATCGATTTTGTACTCCTTCAGCTGCGTGTCATCATTCAAGATTTTACCTGTCACATTTCAGAAGAACGAGAGTTAAGACTGCGTAACGGAGTGAAACTGGAGGCTGTGGCTTTGATACTAGTAATGTGGTTATCTTGGTTCACTGGGTTATTAAACATGATGGTGAGTTTAGAAAACCTGCAGGGAGGCCAGAAAAAAAAACACGCTGGAGGCGGAGCCAACCAGGAACAACGCATGTACACATTTCTACCAGGAGGAGGCGCAGTTCTGCCATTTAGAGACTGAACCTTCTTCTGCCATGTCTTCTCTTTTCAGCTGTTCCCTTCAGGGGTCGTCACAGTAAATCACCTGCCTCCATCCAACCCTGTTCTCTACATCCTTGTCTCTCCCACCAACTAACTTCATGTCCTCTTTCACTACATCCTTAAATCTCTTCTTCATTTAGAGAGACTGAACCTGCAACCAGCACACAAAACGTTAGTACCTCCTTTTAGTCTTCAACCTCCTTTTGTCAGCATGCCATCATCTACTCAACGGAAATGAAGACTGAAAATAAGTGAATATAAGAGTAAGTAATCCTAAGTACCCCTATAAATCAGCATCTTGTGGATCCACCTTCAGCAGTAACTTCAGTAGATGGTTCCTTATGAACCTCCATTTTCACATAAATACAGTTTTTGTACCACAGCAGGAAAATTAATATAATGGAACAAAAGTAATTATAATTAGTTTACTTTTGGTTCTTACTTGTTACTTTAGCAAACATTTTCTGGAGTTTCATTCTTTAACTCTGGCTCACCTGCATAGATGAGTTTCTGGCCCGTGGAGGGAAACGCATCTTTTCCTCTTTCCTCCTCAATTTTCTCCTTTAGGGCTTTAACCTGGCGAAGATGACCAGATCAGTCATGTGGGAGTCAGTTCAGAACAAGTCTGAACGATCAAAGTACAGAATGCAATCATCTGAAAATGTCATAACCCCGTATTTCTCTGAACATAGAGCAACAAAAGCATGAACCCCTTTACAACATCAGCAGAAGTCAAGAATGCTCTGGAGAAGGTAGATGTGTCACTGACAACATCTACAGTCACGAGACAACCTCCCAAACGTAAATAAAGAGTTCACAACAATCTACAACCCGCTGGGAACATTCAAGAACAGACTTTACTAGAAAGCATCTAAAAAACCTTCCAAGTTCTGGAATCAGATTCTCTGGACAGATTATTAAACCAACAGAATAATGGAAGCTAAAAGTCCAGAGAAAAAAAAAGAACCTCTCAAGATCCACAGCACAAACATCATGTACCAAACATGCTGGAAGCCGTTATGGCGGCGCTAATGACACCCGGCTACGCCAGTCGGAGGTCACTAAAATTAATATTGTGTCGGTGTGTAACTATGCCAAAACCATGTCGGACTCCGTAGTTTTCTCTGGTCCCCTCCCCAATCTGACCGGTGATGACATGTTTAGCCGCATGTTGTTGCTCCGTCGCTGGTTGTCTCGGTGGTGTTCAGAAAACGACGTGGCCTTTATTGACAATTGGAAGACGTTTTTAGGAAAGCCTGGTTTGATTAGAAGAGACGGCATTCATCCCACCCGGGATGGTGCAGCTCTTATCTCTAGAAATCTGGCTGACATTATTAGCTCCTCCCCCTGACAATCCAGGGTCCAGGCCAGGATGCAGAGCTGCAGTCTTACACGCTTCTCTGCTGCTTCTCGAGGACTATCGCCTGCCAATAAAAATGTAGAAGTAAATGATGTAATTGAACCAGGTGCCAAGTAAAATAGATTTAGTATTGATTCCCCGTCCTCCAAATGTTCACTAAGCGCGACGTAATAGAGGCGTTAACCAAAATAACCTCGTAAAAATAAAAACAAATACGCATTTAGTGCAAACTAAAGACCAAACAATCAGATGCGGATTACTAAATATACGATCTTTAAGCTCCAAGTCTCTTTTAGTAAACGATCTAATTACTGAGACCCGGAGTGACATTTTCTGCCTAACAGAAACGTGGCTCCAAGAGGAAGAGTTTGTTAGTTTAAATGAATCGACGCCGTCCGGTTACTTTAATTATCAGATTCCTCGAATCACAGGTCGAGGTGGAGGAGTAGCGGCGATCTACGACTCCAGTCTTACAATAAAATCCAAACCTAAATGCGATTATAATACGTTTGAAAGCCTCACGCTCAGCTTAAAACTGCCGAGCTGGAAATCAGAGAAGCCAGTTTTGTTAGTGGTAGTTTACCGGCCTCCTGCTGGTGCTTATCTGGAGTTTCTGTCTGAGTTGTCTAGTATATTGATCAGTACAGATAAAGTCATCATAGTGGGCGACTTTAACATTCATATGGATGTTGACAACGACAGTCTTAAGTTGGCTTTTGATTCTCTTCTAGAATCGATGGGGATTTTACAAAAAGTTAACGAACCAACGCATTGTCTTAATCATACTCTTGATCTGGTCCTCGTCTACGGTGTAGAACCTGATAATCTGTTAGTGTCGCATGTAAACTCCCTCCTATCTGACCACTAGTTAATAACGTTTGAGTTCAACATTGTCAACGTTACGCATAATAGGAGGAATTACTTTAGCAGGTGTCTATCCGATAAAGCTATCACTAAATTTAGGGAGGCCATTGCTCTTCATCTTCTTACAGTGGAACATAGTGAAGCAGTTGAGGGCTGTGACCTCGGTTCTACCTCTGCAGACGTTGATTTCCTTGTTGGTAGCACTGCAGATGTGTTGCATACAGCTTTAGATGTTGTTGCTCCTTCGAGAAAGAGGGTCTCTAACCATAGGAGCTTAACTCCCTGGTTTAACTCACATATTCGTATGTTAAAACAGAAAGTGCCTAAAATGGAAAGAAAGTGGTACTCTAGTAGGTCTGTAGATATTTATTATGCATGGAAAGATAGTCCAATAGTGTATAAAAAAGCACTTCGCAAAGCTAGAACAGCCTATTATTCAGTGTTAATAGAGGATTATAAAAATAACCCACGTTTTCTGTTCAGCACTGTAGCCAGGCTGACAAAGAGCCACAACTCTGTTGAGCCGTGCATCCCTGCAGCTCTCAGTAGTGAAGACTTTATGAGCTTCTTTAGCAATAAAATTGTCAGAATTAGAGAGGAAATCGGCCAGGCCCACGCGGCAGTGGCTGTGGGCATTTCTTCAACTTCGGCGACTCCCTTATGCTCCGACCTGACTCTAGACTGTTTTGTTCCTGTTGACCTCTCTGAGCTGACCTCAGTCGTCAATGGATCTAAATCATCCACGTGTCTGTTAGACCCAATCCCTACTCGACTACTTAAAAATGTTTTCTCTATTATTGGAGCAACAATACTGGAACAGATCAACTTGTCCCTAGTCTTAGGATATGTGCCACAGGCTTTTAAAGTTGCAGTAATCAAACCATTACTTAAAAAAAACCCTCTCTTGACCCAGACATTTTAGCTAATTATAGACCGATTTCCAACCTTCCATCTCTAAAATTCTGGAAAGGGTAGTTGCAAGCCAGCTGTGTGAGCATTTGTATAGAAATTATCTATTTGAAATTTTTCAGTCAGGGTTCAGAATGCATCATAGCACAGAAACAGCACTGGTTCGAGTCTCGAATGACCTTCTTATGGCCTCAGATGATAGGTTAGTGTCCATACTGGTTCTGCTGGACCTCAGATAATGGGTTAGTGTCCATACTGGTTCTGCTGGACCTCAGATAATGGGTTAGTGTCCATACTGGTTCTGCTGGACCTCAGATAATGGGTTAGTGTCCGTACTGGTTCTGCTGGACCTCAGCGCTGCTTTTGATACTATAGATCACAGCATTTTACTGCAGAGGCTAGAGTATGTTGTTGGGATTAAAGGGACAGCTCTAGATTGGTTTAAATCAGATCTGTCTGATAGATTCCAGTTTGTTCATGTTCATGAGGTTTCTTCTTCCGTACAGACAAGGGTCTGCTATGGTGTCCCGCAGGGTTCAGTGCTAGGGCCAATCCTGTTCAGTTTATACATGCAGCCCTTAGGAAGTTTTATCCAGAACCACGGCATTAATTTTCATTGTTATGCTGATGATACGCAGCTGTATCTGTCTATGAAGCCAGATGAAACAGAACCATTAGACAAACTTCAGATGTGTCTTAAGGACATCAAGGACTGGATGTCCAGAAATTTTTTGCTATTAAATTCTGATAAAACAGAGGTTGTTGTTTGTGGTCCCAAACAGCTTAGGAAGGGATTAGATGGTGTTGTGATGGCCTCCAGTAAAACTGTGAGAAACCTTGGTGTTATATTTGATCAGGATTTGTCATTTAAACAACATATTAATCAGGTTTGTAAAACCACGTTTTTCCACCTCCGTAATATCGCAAAGATTAGGAGCATCCTCTCGCAGAGTGATGCAGAAAAACTAATTCATGCGTCCGTATCTTCTAGACTAGATTACTGTAACGTGTTGTTGGCTGGATGTCCAAGTAATTCTCTGAACAGCCTCCAGCTGATCCAAAATGCAGCAGCGCGAGTGCTGACAGGAATCAACAAGAGAGACCACGTCTCTCCAGTTTTAGCTTCCCTCCATTGGCTCCCCGTAAAATTTACAATCCAAATCAAAGTTTTATTACTTGCATATAAAGTCCAAAATGGCCTAGCGCTGTGATATTTGCAAGACCTGATAGTACCGTACGTTCCTAATAGAGCTCTCCGTTCTCAGGTTGTAGGTTTACTCGTAGTTCCTAGAAGATCCAAATGTAGATCTGGAGGACGGGTCTTCTGTTATCAGGCACCATCACTATGGAACCAACTTCCAGTTTGGGTGAAGGAGGCTGATACCACCTCCACCTTTAAAACTAAACTTAAAACATTTCTGTTTAATAAAGCATATAGTTAGTGTACATTTAGTACCTTAATGTGTCAGGGCCAGTAGTCAAAGCTGCAGCTACAGGAACAGATTAGAGCAGCTCATCTTAAACAGCTTCGGTGTAGATATGCTGCTATAGGCCTCTGCTGCAGGGGGGCACCAACATGATCCACTGAGTGGTGCCCTTCACCTTCTCTGTTTCTCTTTGTCTTCTCTGTCTCTTCTTCACCTCAACCCTCATTTATTAACAATATCCCATAAACTTAATTGTGGTCCATTGTTCTTGTAGTTTGTTGTGCTTGTCTGGCCCTTCTTTTCCTCTTCTTTGCATGTCCTGCGGACCAGAGCCTCAGGAGCTGCTTGCTGACCTGCAGTTCCACCTCTGACCATCCCAGTGTCTGCCTTCACCTGTCTGTGTGGATGTCTGTTGGATGCTTGCTGACATCCCAACCTGCAGTCCTCATCCCCTTGGATCACCGTCTATCCATATATCACCCAGATACACAGAAGTGTAATTGGACTACTGATGATAGTTACTATTGTATTCTGTCTTGTACCTTTGACGGTGTCTCTATGTCTCTATTCTTTCTTATTTCTTGCTCTACCCGGCTGGCCTTCGGCAGGAGGGTCCCCCCTTATGATCCAGGTCCTGATCCAGGTTTCTTCCCTCTTAAAGGGGAGTTTTTCTTGCCACTGTTTGGCTTAAGGTTTTTCTTCCACTAGGGGAGTTTTTAATAATTGCTCGGGGGTCATGTTCTGGGTCTCTGGAAAGCGCCTGGAGACAACTTGTGTTGTAATAGACGCTATATAAATAAAATTGAATTGAAATTATGGACGCGGGGCGGCCGATGGAGCATCTCCCTGGCGTTTACTGATGATGTGACTGCTGACAGAAGTTTCCAGATGATCTCTGAAGTGTTCGGATCTGAGCTCCCTCTTCTCTCTTTTGTGAAACCCCTTAAATTAAAGGTGAAGTCTACAGTTTTGTCACATCTTGATGGTTTAATTTCAAAGCCACTGTGGCAGTGTTTGAAGACAAAAGTCACAGTCATGTCCAAATACTTTAACTGTAGTTTTCAGAGTTAAGATGAAACGCACGTGGATTTCAGTGTTGATTCGAGTAGAGCTGCCAGTTCCTGTTTGCCACCTGTATGAGAGTAATGTACACTTTAAAATGTTCTCATGTTTTGACATGGACATGTGTTCAGTGTCCCCGGAGACATTTCTTGCTTTATGTACAAGGTCCTTGTAGCCAGTCAAGTCAGACTCAATATACAGCATCCGTGGAGATGTCTTTATTCATAGCTGCCAAATTAAAATGTCCAAGTACTCCACTGTGAAGGACTAGAATTATGCCTCAGATATGCACCGTCTGTGTTCTGACGCAAAAGGGTTTATAGTCTAACTTGTTGGCTTTTCTCTTAAGTCTCTCTCTCCTAAAACGATGTCCTGCTAGTTCAGCTATCCTCGCCATCCGCGTCATCGGCACGCTGAGAGTTGTATACTTCAAAGTTCAAACCTTCCAAGTACAACTCAGGATATCATGGACTCTTCTGAAAAAAGTGTTTTAACTATTACTTTACATGACACGCATTAGTTCTTTTGTTTTCATTTTGGGTCAGTCTCCATAACCTCATCCTTTGCAGCCTGAACCTCTTTCTTGGGATATTAGCTTTTGTATTTCAGCCATATAATCTTAAAGTTTGGTGGAAGTGGAAAGAAATAAACCTTGGAGGACTTTGAAGGAAACATTAGAATAGGCTCTATCTTTATAACTACAAATAAGAAGTTAGAGCAACTAAACTAACATATGAAAATACCTTAATTTTACATTTTTGTTACACAAAAAAGTTTTTTTAATTCCATTCTCTTTCACTACTTCGGCTCAATGTGAAATGCCTTTCGGGATGCTTTGCCATCTGAAGATTGCACTAGTCTGCATTGAATGCGTCCTTGATAAAAATGTCCACCGTACCCATCCAGATGCAGACTTTGAATTGAAACAAAACTTTGGCTGTAACTGAGGACGTTTCAAGTGAACAAACGCTTTGAAAAAACTGCTTTTGTTAGCCAACTAAGTTTATTGTGCTTGCTCAACTTGAGTTTGAACTTCAGCTTCACAGATCAAACTTCTTTATTACTTCAAGTGTCACATGTTCACGACAAAAGAAACAACCATCTAACTTCCTGGCAGAGGATTGCATGGAACTGAGATTGATTGCAGTTCCTCGACTGACCGCTAGGAGCTGGCTGCAAAAGTGAGTCATTCTCCATTGAATCACATGTTAAAATGTCCCACTTTAGAGTAGAAATAAACATATTTACAGCCTGGTTCAAAAAAAACCATTTAGGTCTCAATCATTTGATTTCACATCCATGACAACTGGGGGGGGGGGGTTAACCACACTAGGAGAGTTTACATAAAGCATTACATTTATTTCTAATATGATTGACTGACGGTCAGCTCAGCCAATGACTAGCCACTATAACTTTCTCATCCATAATCGTCATGCTACTGCGCTTAGCGAAGCAACCAGCCGTTTGTTTTAACCCAGCTTCAGCTAAACGCAACTGTCATTTTTAATTTCGCCGTCGAGTCAACATGCTAAACGATATAACCCGCTGCACACGTCTGACAGGAGCTTTGGAGATATCTCGGCGGGGTTAGGATGAAAGAGCTGTTAGCAAAGCTCACTTTGATGTTTGATTGACATGTGGTGGGCATGGTCCTATTGGCTTCCAAACAATTCTTCAAAAACCAATGGGTCACATGACCGAATACTTAATCTGTTGTTTTATACAGTCTATGGATAAAAGCAGCCCGAGTGTCGCTGTGCGGCACTTTGAATTGGGTGACATCGAGCTCCGCTGAACTGAATTGTGGGTTGTATCCACAGTAGAGCGAATGCTGCTTATGTCAAATGTTAATACATTTTAAGAAATGTTAAGCTTTAACACTTACAACTGTAAACCACTCAAATCGGAGCTATACAGATGCAAGCCAGTAAAATTGTATAAGAGAGCAAGATAGTTTCATAAAGCAGGGCTTATTTTTGTAGTAAGCAGGAAGAAATGTAATTGGTTATGGTAAGATGAAGGTAGACATACCATCAGCCCTACAGCAGGACCTGTGAAGCACAGACGACAAATCATGTTCAATGATTTTAACTCCCTCATTGTATATATATATATATATATATATATATATTATCCCCAAAAACAGTATCTTGCAGAGGGCCTCCTAACAGCTAGAACCGGCCCTGGGCGCCCATCACTGGTTTTATTATTAGAAGTCACGTGATAACATTCATTGACACGTTTTATTTCAAGACACCTCATTTGGCTCGATGTGATGCTACAGTTGACTAAAAAGTTTGTTTCTTGTGTCCATCAACGGTTAACGGAGAACTCGTTTGTTAATGAACCGTTAAAGCAGGGAGTTTAAAAAACTGCATCGTCATTCGCGGACACGAGTGGACTCCAGCACGAAACACATCCGGTCTGTGTTTTCAACCGCTGTCTTCACGGGCGTGATGAAAGGCGGCCTTCCACAAACCGGCTCCGGGACAAGCTACGTGTAGTCCACACCTGCTCCACACCTGGTCTGCGCGAACACCAACCAGCCTTCGTAGTTCCAACATCACCGTCTCTGGGTTTTATTTTGAAGGCGTGTTCTGGTTTCCGGTTCACCGGCACTAAGTACGGGAACTTTCCTCACCAGAACTCCGTCACATACGGCACATGTGTTCATCGTAACGACTGAAGGAAGCTCAACCAACCTGCACGTGCTAAACCCGCGGCTCCCCACGCGTCCCCGCGGCCTGCCGGCGCGGAACTCACCTTCTCCGGACCCACCAGAACCGCCACTCACCGTCAGTTCGGGGTCGACCTGTATCTTGAAGGTCTGCTGCTGGAGCGTCTTGAGAGTGATGGTCAACATGTCTGCTAGTTCCACGGGAACTTCTGTCTTCTTCTCGGCGTGTTCGTGCGGCTCCAACTATGTTGCGTGTGTTTGCGTGTGTGACTCAGCTGTCTGTGCAGCTCAGCTGGATCTTCTCGGACGCCATCTGCCGGTGGAGACAAGTACAAGTCGCTCCCCCCTTCAACTTCTGCACTAAAGTATCCCCCACCCTCCCCAGAAACGGTCCAGTAGAACCGGATCACTTCTGTCTGCTGGGTTCAACTTCACATCACACTGAGGCTGTGTACAAAATCACCACCTTCACACGTAAATGTACTACTCCCTGATCCACCAGAACACAGAGAGTCCATGGCGTTCTGCGTGGTTCCCCAAGTAGAACATCGCTTTGAGTTGCCTGCATTCCCAACCTCTACTTGTGGGGAAATTAGGTGTTGTGAAACATTGAGACATTTGGACCAGTAGTACCTGAAAACCCACCTCTAGGGACTACCACTGGCCTTGACAGGATATCCTGGTGACAATCCCCAATCAGGCCCGGGTGACATCAGACCATCAGTTTAAACAATAATAGTCTGGATACTTTCTCATGTAATTAATCTCATAAAGTTAGAGACAACAGAAGGGGGCTGGAGTTGTTTTCTCTTAATATTTTATTTTTCTGTTTTTGACTTTACAAAACACATCGAACCATGTTTTTCTGAGCACATATTTTATAAAGTCATCAGTATGTTGAAGACTGCCGCTCAATGCAAGATTGACGCACACATTTTTTTATATTTACAACATTCTCTAGTTTCATGTGTAAAATGAAAGTAGTGAAGGGAATTAATTAGCAGAAAATATGTTTAAAATCTCTAAAGTGGTTTTGGGGCTTTCTGGGTACTGTAGTGTGAAGAGTTTCCTGTAAATATCAAGAGTCGAGTGTCAAAACATATTAAGACATTTATGACAAATGAAGATCAATGAAAGAAAATCAACAAACATCTCACATTTTAAAAAAAAAAAGATTTTTATTTTACAAAAACAGGCTGTGCTGCTGTTCAGGGCGGTATTTTTAATTGATATGTTGGTTTGTTTTCATTTTTATAAATAACCCTGAAAACCTTATTTCCCTTGTTTGCACATATATTAATGGTTAATACCAAGTTTGGTAGAACCCAAGAGCTATATGTGCATTTTAATCTTGCAACAGAGGTTTTTTTTATGTGTGCGTAGGTGTGTGTAAGTGTTTTTCCTTCACCAGTCCTCATAACAGTCTAACTATTTTATAAAGAAAGAAAGAAAGAAGAAGGGGGGTATAAAAGAGGGCTAAAATCACCAGGTGTTGAAGGTGAAAGACTAGAAAAAGGTGGGACATGAAAGAGAAAGAGAGAGAAGACAATGGAGGGTCGGTCTGGTGTCTGTGTTTTAATGTGTGTTTAAATGAGTATAACGTGTTGTTTAGAGAGTAAAGGTGGACGCAGGACATCTCTCACAAAATCCAAAATAATTCATGGTCAGGATGGGTTTCCATTACTTTTAAGCATTCTGGGTGTCTGATGGGGAGTGATTTTTTACCACATCCAAGTTAAAAATGCAAAAACAAAAAACAAATGGTTGGCCCACACGGCTAATAGCTGGCTGCGACTGGTTGCTCTAGAAGAGTCCGAGGACAAAGCTGAACAGAGCAGCCGCTTCTGATGTCACCGCTACGATGACATATGTGAGGAGGTCCTGTTTACCGGCAGGTCCACAGCTCCTGTGGTGTGGATCAGCTGAAGGATCCAGGAACAATGCCGGATCATCTCAGGATCCTTCCAAGTGGATGCCTGATGGGACTTTACTTAATCAGGCTGTGATGCTAGTAGGCTTGGCTGGTGTTACGCTGCTAGCGGCAGCACAAATGATAGCAGGTCCCAGTGGAGCTCTGCTAGTTCTCGTTGCAACTCTGCTAGTTCCGATTTCAAGTCTGCTAGTTGTCGTAACTTTGCTAGTTCTCAATGTAACTCTGCTAGTTCCCGTTGTAACTCTGATGGCTCCTATTTCAAATCTGCTAGTTGTAACTCTGATAGTTCCTGTTGTAACTCTGATAGTTCCAGTTATAACTGCTAGTTATTGTTATAACTCTGATAGTTCCTGTTGTAACTCTGATTGTTCCCATTATAACTGCTAGTTATCGTTATACCTCTGATAGTTCCCGTTATAACTGCTAGTTATTGTTATAACTGATAGTTCCAGTTATACCTCTGATAGTTCCTGTGGAACTGATAGTTCCCATTGGAACTCCGATAGTTCCCATTATAACTGCTAGTTCCCGTTGGAACTCTGACAGTTCCCGTTATAACTGCTAGTTCCCGTTGGAACTGTGATAGTTCCAGTTATACCTCTGATAGTTCCCTTTATAACTGCTAGTTCCCGTTGGAACTCTGACAGTTCCCGTTGGAACTCTGACAGTTCCCGTTATAACAGCTAGTTCCCGTTGGAACTGTGATAGTTCCAGTTATACCTCTGATAGTTCCCGTTATAACTCTGATAGTTCCCGTTGGAACTCTGATAGTTCCCGTTGGAACTCTGATAGTTCCCGTTGGAACTCTGACAGTTCCCGTTATAACAGCTAGTTCCCGTTGGAACTGTGATAGTTCCAGTTATACCTCTGATAGTTCCCGTTATAACTCTGATAGTTCCCGTTGGAACTCTGATAGTTCCCGTTGGAACTCTGATAGTTCCCGTTGGAACTCTGATAGTTCCCGTTGGAACTCTGATAGTTCCCGTTGGAACTCTGATAGTTCCCGTTGGAACTCTGATAGTTCCCGTTGGAACTCTGATAGTTCTGTGACTGTGACTGAAATAAGGTTGGCGTGTTTCATCCTGTTTCCTGGGTCTGTTTGTTCCACTTCTTTGCAACAGGGCACCATGCAATCAATTAAAAAGATATTTTTCAATGTACACAACATCACATAACAAAAGTTACTTTATAGCATTTGCAGCTGAGCTGGTCTGTTAAAGCCTCAGATCGGAGTCCATTCAGCTGCATGATATGGGAGAAATATATGTTAAGCAACTGTATGAACAGCTTTTCCTCAAAGGTTTTTATCTTAGTTCTCTTTCCAGAAAATGTTTTTTGAACACCAAGTGCCATCAAGAAGCAGATCCTGTCATAATCAGCTCCATCAGCTGCGACGTTCATCATAAAGATGACAAGACAGTCCGGATTAAAATAGTCGCCAAAGAAAAAGGAATGGATGAACACTCACGTTCTCATATCTGGCACATAATTAAGACTGTACAAACCAAAACCCAAAGTTACACGTGTCTGCCATAGACTGTATAAGAAGAACTAGACAATCCCGCTATGATGTCATCAAAAGGCTTCTGAAAAGTGCTTTTACGGCCTCTTTTTCCTTATACTACATGGTGTCACGTTGCAGATGGAAGGATCAAACAGCTTCAGCTTCACCGACTTAGCTCATGCTAAACATGTCAGTTAATATTGCTTTACATTAATTCTGCTCAAATCTGTCCGAGCACGTTCATGTCAAGTGTTGCTACCGGAACAACGTCCAAAACGAGTGCTGGCGCAGCTGAAAGGAGGAGCTCAGCTTGGACCAACCGTCCCTCCACCTGCTGCTCATGAGATTGAGCTGCTTGGAGATGATTGTTTAAAGGATACTTGATAATCTGAAGATCCCAGTCAACCCTGAACACCGTCTTCACAGTGATTCAGAAGCAGTGTCTTCAGTCAGAGGTTCTTCAGATCTGCTGGAACACAGATCGGTACAGGAGACCCTTCCTGTCCACACTAATAACACTTATATCATAAAAACTACTGCATTAATTAAGTCCCTTTGAGGATTAATGTATTTTTGAATTAAATCTGAAGTCCTATTAGCTTTCCAATAAACCTGATTTGGTTCTGTTCGGTCTTTATTCACAGCTCAGAAGACAAAACGATGCAACGTAGCTGAACTGATGACGACCACAGACTCTGGCTGCTGCCAGAGGTTCATGTCCATTATTCTACTGACATTCTAGCATTTTACCTGATGACATACAAAACACGTTTTACACCATAAGGAGATTAAATCGTTGTTGGACCCAGACCCCGGTGGTCTGCAGGGGAGCCGCAGGTCCGGACCCAGACCCCGGTGGTCTGCAGGGGAGCCGCAGGTCCGGACCCAGACCCTGGTGGTCTGCAGAATTCCTCCAAACGTGTCCTTTTCCAGATGTACTGGAGCTGGACAGACGACGTCGACTGACATCAAGAAAAACTGTCTCCAAAAACATCAAACCTGCATGATGTCACAGACGTTCGTTCAGTAATTTTTAGTTTTTGATCAAACCAGTTATGAGAATGTCATAAATACCAGTAAAATGAAAATGATACAATCAATAGAAGCTTTTCAGATCAATTTTAAATAAAAAAAAAAGAAAATATCTCAAGAGTCAACTAGTAATTTGCATTTCTAGAAATTTCCGCTCAGTGAAGACAACTATAAACTGATCCAGACCACAGAGGTGTTCAGAGAAGCTTCAGTTTATTCACCCACTCACCATGATGAAGACATGAAGATAATCAAACAAGAAACTCAGCCTCAGCTGGTCTGTGCAGTCTCACGCACACTTCAGAGACTAATAAGAATAAATTATAAAAGGTGATTTCAACATGAGCAGTATGACGTCACATGAAAGCATCAAAGAGGAACTGCAGACCCCCTCGACCCCACACACCCAGACACGACCCCCCCCCCCCCCCCCCCACACACACACACACACCCACACAGACCAACAACACACAACACATTTGATTAACTTAGATCTTCAACCACAGGAGATGCAGAACAATCAAAGAACCAACATGTAAACCATCTTCTTCTCTGTTCTGAAGTTTGAAAAAAAGAACATGTAATCACACCCAACCCAACCCCGCACCATCCACCCACCCACCCACTCCCCTGCCCTCCCTCCGCGAGTCTGCCAGGGTTCTGTCCATCTCAGTTTAAACCTGAAGGTCCATCAGCTGTTTACTCGTCCCTACAACTCATCCTTCTGCTGGACCTCGTTGTCCTCTTCTGTCTCAACGTCCTCGTCTCTCTTATTCTCTCCCACCTCCTCCTCCTCATCTTCCTCTTCATCTTCTTCCTCCTCTTCATCATCATCACCATCAGTTTCAGTCTTCTTGCTTTTCTCCTCCTCCTCCCTCAGCTTCCTCTCCATGTCATCCTGATCCTCCTTCATCTTCTTCTCTGGTCCCTGAATAGAAACATATTACAGGTGAGAACTGCATCTGAACCGTTCTGGGACTGATTATCATTATTTCATCATTATTTTCAGGTGTACGAGCTTTGGACTGCTTTAGTCCAACTGAAGTTCATTTGGTCGCCTGTGAACTCAGTAGTTGCACTCTTGTGTGAGACCCAAACGGAGGACTTTGATGGTATACGCCGTCATGTGACCCGGAGCTGTGCGATGACTTTAACGTCTTCCCTCAGTCACATTAAGTTTTGCCGTTTTTTTTAAATGAATTGTGCGTGGTCCCGTTGACACTTAATTTCAAGTTCACAGTTTATTGTAGAACTTCGTCTTTGGTCACAAGAGCAGCGTGACGGCAGTCGCGACATAACTCACATCACACTTGGAAAATGTTCCCTGTGGGATTCAGACTGTGGGATTTTGGTTGCTGAATTATTGAAAAGGCAAAAACGAACTGAAGTTCCTTAAACTGCATCTGTTGTTGACAGACCTGAGTCAGAAGTCAGACCTGGAACGTCAGACCTGGAACGTCAGACCTGGAACGTCGGTTCTACCACGGAGGATCTTCAGCTTTAAAGTTACATTCTGTAGTTCATGTTCTTACAGTACTCCAAAAACAAACTAAACTTTCCTTCCATTAAGGTCCAACTTCCTTCGTGTCATTACAAATTTAACCTAATGAACTGGACGGACATGGCGTCCTCTGGTTCAGGGTCAGACCCACCTTCGTAGCTCCCCAGGTCTTCTTCCCAACCTCCTCAGCTTCTTTGACGTCATCCGTGATCAGGAAGTTGTCAAAGATGGTTCCAGATTTGACCTTTGAACAGAGACAGTAACCACGGTAACGTTACTCGGAGGAAACCACAACAGACGTCTCGCAGTTTTGGGTTAAACTAAATGACGCCAGGGCCAATTCTAGCGAGCGGACCCGGCTCATAGATGAAGACAGGTAATTATAACTGTTCAAATTGTGGAGAGCCCTCCAGTGGCTTCACACATCTGCAAAGATCCGTAAATCTGCTGACGGCCGCGGGTACCTGCCACAGGTCGAGGCCCAGCACGCCTATGTTGTCAAACTTGTACATGGTGGCGTCGTGGCTATAATCAGGGTTGTCTATCTCGGGGTGGACCCAAGCGCCCTTGTAGTCAGGGTTGTCGATCTGTTTGGGTTTCCACTCGCCCTGTGAACACAGCAGAGCAGGATGAGGACCAGTCACTACTTTCCAGGAGGACCATGGCGTCCCCGGGGGTCGTCTACTCCGGCCTTGCCTTGTATTCCGGGTTGGTGATCATGGGGGGCTCCCACTCTCCATCCATGTCCTCATCCCAGTCCTCGGGCTTCTTGGCATCAGGGTCGGGGATGGTCTCTGGCTGGTCCCAGTCCTGGAAGAGGACACTCAAGTTTTATAAAAGAGCGGACTTGTCACATGTACAGGTGTGTAGAAACTCTGCGGGCTGAAGAGCGTATGGCGACGTCATACCTCAGGTTTGGTGTCACTGGGATCGTCAATCTTGGCCCGGTCGTCCCAGTCGCTGGGTTTCTTGGCCTCGGGGTCCTTGATCTTCTTCGGCGGCAGCATGTCCCAGTCGTCCTCCAGAGAACCAGACTCCACCTTTTCGTTGTCAATCCGAACCTCGTATGTCTGGTCGGGATTGAGGATGAGGGTGTAGAGATGGGTCAGCTCATCGTCCTGGAAGGGAAGGAAAGGATCACAGTGAGCGAGATCTTTGACTCCACCTTCACAGACCTCTGAAGTCCTTCTTTCATCGCTACCTTGCATTTAATGTCTTTTTTGATGAGGTGGTTCTGGCCCTTGTAGTTGAAGATGACGTGGACCTTCTTGGTGCTGTAGCCGCAGATGTCGGGCCCTGCACAGAGATGTGTTGTTATTTTGGCTCCTTCGTGGTACCACCTACACGGCAGCCGTGACCCTGTCCACTCACCAAACATGATGTAGTACTGCGAGTCTCCGTGCATGTTGCTCTGGTCCAGATCTGATGGAAAGACCTTGACATAGCCGCCTCCACAGTCGATCTTCTGCTCGTGCTTCACAGTGAACTGGACAATCAGGGGCTTTCCCTCATTGTGGAAGGGCTCAAAGCGGGCTGAGAGGGCGTAAAAGCGGGCGTCCTGGCTGGTCTGGAGGCCTGGAGGGGAAAACAAAAAACAGGATGCACAGCTATGAGCCAAACAGAACCGGACCAGAACAGATCATTTTAGTGCCTGAGACACAGTCAAAGCAACCAGCTGCAGACAAACGTCAGTAGATCAAGAACTTACCTTTATCGGCCTCAGCGTCTCCGTAGAACTTTCCAGCACTCAGTTTCCACTGACCGTAGTCAGACTTGTGCTTGGACTCGACCCAGCGGTTCTTCCATCCCTCTGAAATACACGAGAGCAGCCCAGTTGGTCTCAGACGAACCAAGTTCAACAAACATCTCGGTAACAGAGGCAGGGCTGTCAGCAGGTGCGTAACGCCAAACATAATCACTAGGGGGCCCCAGAATACAAGGTCAGACCGCAGAAATCACCGAAATATCTGCAGAGACGTTTACACTGGGACATGGCGTTAACCATTAAACATGTTGGCTCAATGGCGAAAACAGAAATGACTGTTGCGGCACCAACGTGGTGTTTTGAACCAGGTTGTAAATATGTTTATTTCTGCTCTAAAGTTGGACATTTAACTTGGGAGTCAGTGGAGATTGACTCACTTTTGGATCCAGACCCTGGTGGTCGGTAGAGGACCTGCAGGTCTGGATCCAGACCCTAGTGGTCGGTAGAGGCACTGCAGGTCTGGATCCAGACCCTAGTGCCTAGACCCTACCACACAAAATGTCACAAAAACGGGTGAGCAAATTTCTTTTTCTCTCATCATCTCTTAAGATCTATGTGGATCAGTCAAGTCATCCTGCTGAAACTGTTGATCTTTGTTGTCAGCCTAAAAAAAACATGGAAAAGCCTTATCCCAGAAAAAACTATGCCGATCTAAGCCATTATCCCAAACCAAACGGAGTTCTGGGTTCCGTGTGTTTTGGAGGGAGCGCTACTTCTGTCAAAAGAGGAGTAATTTCAACGCTTTTGTGCTCCACTACTAACTTCAGCCCTACACGAGGGTTTGACAGTTTCAAAGTACAGAGCTTATTTCCGTAGCCAGCATGAAGACATGTGATTGGTTATGATAACTAGTTTAACTAGTTTTACTAATTTATTTTTCTAGCCCAACTTCAAAGTCACACATTTATCCAGTGTAAAAGATTAAAAGATCAGTGTGGATCATCTCAAAGTATCTGAACTCAATCACCACACAACCCCCCAAACAGGTGCACCGGAGCCCTAAAAAGCTAGAACCGGCCCTGAACAAATGTCAGCGACAGACCCAGGAACCAGAAACCAAGAACCGGAGTCCAGAAACTAGGAACCCACAGAGCTCCCAGAGCGCATGAGAGCGAGGCTGTAACTCACACATCTAACACACGAACCCCACTGACACTCGTGAATATCCTACTGAAGCGGCTTCACCAGCCACCCGTGGACAGGCCTGCGTTCCCAGAACCCCGTGATATGGTCAGGCTAGAGGAAACCCGCTGAGGCTCACCTCCATCCAAAAACTGCTCCTGGAAGACTATCGTAGAGTCCACAATAACGACCACGGAGGCCAGGAGCGCCAGAACCGCTGCTATGAGTTTCATGACCGGCGCCGGAAGAGACCACGAGCGGAGAACCGAGCTGAGATCTGGCGACTGACCCACGACACGCTGCCTGACCGCGTCCACAACCACAACCCCTGCACAGATGGCTGCGCCTCATTGGACCAGCGCTCGGCCAATGAAATGAGACCACGAGTTACTGCTCGGAAACACTCGTGTGACGTCGGGAAGATTCGGAGACCGTTTACGTCTTCGGCCCATGTGATTTCCTTCCTACGCCGTATTGATTTCCTTCCTACGCCGTATTGATTTCCTTCCTACGCCGTATTGATTTCCTTCCTACGCCGTATTGTATTTACGGCGTTTTGCTTTGTACCCGGTAAGATGGTTGGTGAGGGAAACGTGTTTATTTTCGCGGTTTATTTTCTAAATCCATGCTGGAATAAAAGTTTTTACATTTCTTAATTACACTTAATAATTTTACACAATATAGGAAATTCTTATTAATATATAATTCTTATAAATTCTACATTAATTATTGAGGGTTTAAGCCATTGTAGATCAAAATAGGCTGCGAACAATATATAAGTTAATCAACTAAATATTAAAAATAAATCGGCTGTGAAACTAGCCCTTTAGTCACTTTAATCCTATAAAAACATACGTTCCCTGTTTACTTGGATTAGTTTATTGGAACATTTTTACCCTGCTATTACCAGAATATACTGATGTAAAAAGCAACGGCTTAAATCACTTAATTCATCTGCAAGGTCTTGGAGAGACCCCGAAGAGCTGGACGAACCCTCCATCACATTTCCCACAGATTTCTAAAGAGTTTGAGTTTCTTTTAACACCACTGGGTGGAGGCTGCAGCAGAGGCTCAATCCATAGAGTTGAAATGTCCAATTACAGTAGAATCCATTACAATAGAAATAAACATAATTACAGCCTGTTAGTCACAGTTAACTAATCTACCTTAGCTGATTTGCATCAGTTAAACTATTATGCTCATTAATATTATTATACATTCATTCTGATCAGAGCTTCCAAACATCCTCATCTTAAGTTTTAAGCTACTGAACAACAGGCTGATTGGCTGCAGGTCCCAGAAGCTCCCTCTCCACTTGGAAGTCCTGAAATGGCCCCCTGTGGTCCCTGTGCAGTGATGCGGTCTCTGGGAGTCCCATCTCCTAACAAGCAGCAGCTTTGACTCTGCTGATATCGTGGCACTGAAACTCTTTATGTCACTTTTTTATTTTTCATGACTTGTCTTCTCTCCACTTGTGCACCATACACTTCTGTAGCTACCATCCACCTTTCCCCACCTTACAACAGGAGTATAAATGTCCCGGTGAAGTTATCTTGGAGCTCCTCTCATGAGTATTTGGTTGTGGGGATGCAACAGAGTTTTAGTTGGACTGCTTTTACAGCTGTCCCAAACAGGGAGGGCAGCGCGTAGTCTTCGTTGTTGTGGTTCTTCTGGGTGGGAACTTTCATATTTCTGTACCAGTACTGAGACTGAGTACTAAGACTTATTTCAAAAATAAAAAAACAGTTTACAATTGAAGTTCTTCCTTTTTTAATCCTTGGTTTTTGTGTGCTTAATGATATGATAAAAAAAAGAGATGGATTTATAGTGCTAAATATAAACTTCTTACATAAATATAAACTTCTTCTAAGGTAATAAAGGCAGGGATTTAAACTGGGATTAAAGATTGCAGAGTCACTAAGTCACAACTTGACTTCCATGTGAACCAGAGGACGGGAATGCTGCTACTGGCTCTAACACCGTTTGCGTTATGGAATGACACCGTTTGTGTGCGACAAGAAGAAAGACTTGAAATATAAATAAACAGATTTACTTTCTTGTAACACCAAATTGCAGTAAAGTCTGTCTCAGATTGCCATCCCAGTTATTATCACTCTTCATGATCTTGTTCTGACTTTAGAAAATGTTCTGCAACCTTGAAATTGGTTGTAACTTTTGAAGTGCAGGAGCCACTTTCACACAGATGCTGAGTTATCAGGACACTCTCGACATCTCTTTAATCTGCTTTGGCTCTCCAGCTGTGTTCATGATGGTGTTCCTCAGTCTGAAGATGGTTCTTTCCCTCATCCCCGTGGCTCCAGGTGTTTCCACCGCAGCAGGACAGTCGCTAGATTCAGCAGATGGTGGCTCCTCCCTCCTGTTGGTGTTTCCTGGTGTTTCCACAGCTGCAGAAGGGAGAAGCCTTGTTGGCTTCAGCAGATGGTGGCTCCTTGGGTTGCTAAGTAACTAGGTAGTCTGAGTAGCTGGTGACAAAGTTCATAACGTGACCGCTCCACCCAACTTCTTCATTACTGACTATCGTGCTCATAAAGCTGGTGGTACTTTTTCTACACCAGCTTTAGCTGCTGCTCGTGTAGGTTTTGTTTGTTTGTTTGTTTGTTTCACCATCTTCGTGAAAACCTGGTGCTGACTAATTTTATTATCTTTGCAGTTTGCAGTCATTGTCATGGATGTGCTAGGTCTTCCTAGATCGCCTATTCACAAAGCCCTCTGTAAGTATCTTCCACAGAAGAACCACAGAGGAACCACAGAGGAACCACAGAAGAACAGCAGAACAACGGTGTGTTACTCCGTTCTGGAGTCGGTCACCTCTACCAAGATGTTCACTGGAGCTCTGAGCGTCGTTGTGGATGCGCGACTACAGGCTGTATAAAACAATGGATGAAAAACTGTCACGTGAGGCTTTGGTTTCTGCAGAGCTGTTTGAAGGCTCTTTTCTTAGAACATGACACGCCCCTGTTGCCCAGGACGCCCAGGGGGGCACGCCCACCTCAGGTTACAGCAGAATATACCATTTAACATACTGACTTGATGATGAAATCACAATTACTGCCGTGTTTAGCCGACACTGGGTTTGAACAAATGGGTGGTTGCTTCTCTGAGCTAAGTAACATGATGTTTAAATAAACTGACGTAAATAAATGCATTGCTTGATATGAATTCTCCTGGCATGGCACAACCCCCCCCCCCAGAGTTGTCCAGGATGTGATATCAATCGGTTTTTTGAACCAGCTCTACATATGTTTCTTCTAACGGCGCTCATTTTAACGTGGAGGTCAGTGCAGATTGACTCACCTTTGCAGCCAGCCCCTATCGGTCAGTCGAGGAACTGCAACTGATCCTAGTTCTGCATGGGACTCAACCTGAAGGTTAGATGGTTGTCTTCCGGCTCACACAACAGCGTGGCTTTGACGCTCCTCTGGTGCTGTTTCTGATGTGCCCCGTCATACGATGGATTAACTTCCTTTCAGGGATTATTATAGTATTTCTGAATTGAATTGAACTAAAAATCATGAACAACCAATCAAACTTATTACTGCTCGCATCACCGAAATGTGCAGGGCTCTGAAACAGTCCCGCCCCCACGACCCCAGTGGGGGCGCCCCCTAGTGACTAGTTAAACACACAATTTGATTGCAGTGAAACCGGCTCTTGAAAACTCCCCAGCTTCCGATGGAAGCTGCGCTGCCACCACAACACATGGAGCTCACTATTCATTCCTACATGTTCATGAGGGACCACACGCACACACAAGTAACTCCTTATGATGTGTCCTCTTTATCTTAAATATATTCTCTTGTTTGTGACATTGCAGCCAAGCAAATTCTCTCTTGGAGTTAATGAACTCTAATGAGCTGGTTGACCTGCGTTGGTTGAGCTCCGACACACTGACATCTCGGAGCAGAAGTCTATCAGAGGTCATGTTCTCCTGATCCAAACATGAAGTCTCCAACCATGATGGGTGGAGGTCATCAGGAGCATCCGCGGTTGTCATCCTCAGCATACAGACAACAGGATGATGATGTTCTCCTGGAAGCTGCTTGAACCTGTACATGGTGGGCGGTTGTTCCTCTCATAGATCCATTGCCTCCACACATCCTGTGTCATTTAGCACTGGCATGGAAATATCTCCGACCACAGGCGTCAAGTTACAAACACCTCCAACAGGATGTTGATAGTGAAAATAAAAGTGGAGCCGCAGGGCGGCTGTCTGAGTATCTGTGGAGGATATCATCCTAATGTCAGCTGTGACTTAAACACATTTAATGCTGTCAGGAGAAAAAACAGTACAGATGTTATTCTGCAGTAATTTGGTGCCATGTGCTTACATCTATGTTTTATTGTACCCTTTTACCACATTTTAACAAGTATTGCGTACTTTGGTGGTGAAGCTGAAGCTGAATTTGCCAATCATATGAAACAGGATGACTTGAATAGTTTCTCGTGTTTCAAATAATAAAACTATAACACCAATAACATATAGCTTTACAAAGAAATCCATCATTAACCTTAACAAACCTCTAATTTCTGATTGGACAGGATCAATATGAACATCTGATGTTCTCCTTCAACAGTAAATATGTTTCACATGACTGCACCTGATGTGAAGTGTCGAACGTGACACACATTTACACACATTTATTGCTATTAAAGCTCTTGTTCATGGACTGTGGCAGTTGGGATTTGATAAAACTTTAGGTTTGATCCATTTTTCCTTTTATTCTGGCACTTGACAACACAGCTGGCCAACATTTTATGGCTCACAGTATATAAAGAAGTTTGTATTTCCATTTAGTTTTATTATTCCAAATGTCCTCGTATGTATATATTTGTGTATGTTTGATTTGCACTTCAGTCTTGAGGTCAGAGTTTAACCTCAGAAAGAACCCTCACCTACTCCGACTTGCTGATTTTACTGTTTATAAAATGTTGCCTTTTATTAATTACTCAGTAATTAATAGTTGATTTCCCTTTGAATAAATTAATCCCTATTGACCTCCATGTTAAAATGTTCAACTTTATTTACAGTCTGTTACAAAAACGGTTTTGGTCTCCATAGTTAGGACGTCACATCCATGGTAACTGCACGAGGGGATTTTGTTTGCACCACATCGTATAAAACGAGAGGAGTATTCACTTTGGGGGAAAATGTGATGATGCTTGGACAGATTTAAAAGAATGAATGTAAAGTCGTGTTAATTGATCGGTTAGCAAAGTGCAAGTCGTCTGAGATAAATGTTAACTTTAACTGGCACACGGCGTGATCCAGGTTGCCTCCAGGCTGTTTGTTGGCCCAGTAAAAAGAGACTTCCAACGCGCTCTTCATAAGCCTATGAGTGACGTCACGATGAGTTGTCCAGTTCTTCTTACATAGCCCGTGGGTTTTTCTGTCAGGTTTGCTGTAACGTGTTTTTATTGTGAAGGAGCTGGCCGGATGTGGTGTGGTTAGTACAGGTGCGCTGACGCTCGCGCAGAGGGAGTGACTGACTGCGGCTGCCGCATCTCTGCAAACATGGCAGACGTCGGAGACTCCGCGGTCCACGGCTGGTAGAAGGCGGCGGGAACATGGCGGACAGGTGAGTGGCCGTGAGCACGGCGCGGCTTTTCCAACCGCTGACGGAGAAAACGACATGAAGGCGAAGCGCCGCGAGCCGCGGGAGCGGAGGAGCGGCGGCGCGTGCGGGCTCCGCGCACACGCGCTCCCTCTCGCGACTCAATGCTTTTCATGTTGAAAACATGCGTGTGAACGGAGGCTGGCTGCGTGGGCTTCTGGGAGCCGTCCTGCGTGGACGATGATGATGGCGGTGCACCTGTCGGTTTTGGAGGCGGAATGCCCCCCCACCCCCCGCCTGCCGTCTCACCTGATGGCGGCAGCAGATCGTATGTTTGGGATGAGACACTACGGTCACGTGATCCGGGTCCTCCCAGAATCTCTCCTCTCCTGGGTGGAGATGATAGAGCCCCCCCTCTTCCTCACCCCTGGGTGTGGGTGACAGACGGACACCATCCCCTCAGGTTATTTGTCTCAGACTCAAATCAAGTGTTTATGTTCGCCTCAGTTCAGTATCTGTATACTCGGAGTTTTGGGATTCAGATAAGAGGGTGAGTTTGGGTCTGTGTGCTGGGAGGTTACCACTGCCTTACTTTAATTTTCATCTAATTTTGCAATAAAATCTGAAATGATGAGGCTGGAGCTGAAACGAGGATCGGCGGGTCTGACCCATCCCCGGCGGGTCTGACTGTAGTTCAGACCTGCACGCCGGAACGTGCTGAGCGGGTGCAGCGTGAATGAGGGGATGTGCGCTATCGTCAGGCTCACACACCAACGCTGCATTAATGATCCACGGGCGGTGCTTCTGACAGACCTTCATCGTACCTTCAACAACATATCAAACGTCTTCCTTTTCACTCCGCCGATGAGCTACCTTCTTTGAAAATGTCTCGCACTCATATACAGTTTCATTGGCTAAGACTTCGTAGGAAGCTGCAACTTGATTGGCTGACATATGCGTTGAAAGTTGAGCATCTCCCAACTTTAGACAGAATCGACCTCGACTCTGCAACGCTGGACGTCACTCCACTCAGAGTGCAGCGACAGCGGCGGTCAGGGCGCTTCAAACACGTACCTGTGAGTGAACTGTTGCACTTTTGATGCGTCGAGGCATCATCCAACCACATTTGATAGTAGGAAATGAAATGGTGCACGTGGGCGGGGCTGCCTCCAGGTGTGTGGCTTATTTGCAGAGTGAGCTGGAAGAAATATGATTGGCTTTCTATGGTATGATGACGGTACGTCAGAAGCTTCGCCTGTCGAGTGGTAATGCAATCTGGACCTGTCCGGTCCTTTTCACTCCAGAGCTGTTTGGTGCTTTGAACGGACCAGGGTCCGTTTCCTCGGGTAGTAGCTTTGTTTGGGCAGGTGTGAACTCTCATGTGGTTCAATTGCAGTGGGAACCCAAATGGATTTGCATTTCTGTTTTTGGTCCTGGTCTTCTTCTTCTTCCTAGGCGGTGTTCATTTAAGCAAAAATCTCTGCCAACCAGGCTGCTGGATGTTCAAACGGTTTTCAAACTCCACGTGTGAATACGACTGTAGGCAGTCTGAAAGGGTGTAGGTCCACCTGCGGGCGTTCAGCTGGAGGACTGCTGCTGCTGGGGCAAACGGGCGAAGAGCTAGAGGCTGGGTCCCGGCTAGTCCAGGGGGCAGCCGTCATCTGTGGGCAATGGTGTCTGCAGGCGTCTGCAGGCGTCTGCAGGCGTCTGCAGGCGTCTGCAGGCGTCTGCCGGCCTGCAGGTCCTCTACTGACCACTAGAGTCTGGATCCAGACCCACAGGTTCTCTACTGCCCACTAGAGTCTGGAACCAGACCCGCAAGTCCTCTACTGCCCACGAGAGTCTGGAACCAGACCCGCAGGTCCTCTACAGCCCACTAGAGTCTGGAACCAGACCCGCAGGTCCTTTACTGACCACTAGAGTCTGGATCCAGACCTCCAGTCTCTCTACTGACCACTAGAGTCTGGAACCAGACCCGCAGGTCCTCTACTGCCCACGAGAGTCTGGAACCAGACCCGCAGGTCCTTTACTGACCACTAGAGTCTGGAACCAGACCCGCAGGTCCTTTACTGACCACTAGAGTATGGATCCAGACCTCCAGTCTCTCTACTGACCACTAGAGTCTGGATCCAGACCCGCAGGTTCTCTACTGACCACTAGAGTCTGAATCCAGACCTGCAGTTCCTCTACTGACCACTAGAGTCTGGATCCAGACCCGCAGGTCCTGTCCTGACCAAAGCCTCTAAATCCAGACCTGCAGGTCCTCTACTGCCCACTAGAGTCTGGATCCAGTCCCGCAGGTCCCCTACTGCCCCCTAGAGTCTGGATCCAGACCTTCAATCTCTCTACTGACCACTAGAGTCTGGATCCAGACCTCCAGTCTCTCTACTGACCACTAGAGTCTGGATCCAGACCTCCAGTCTCTCTACTGACCACTAGAGTCTGGATCCAGACCTCCAGTGCCTCTACTGACCACTAGAGTCTGGAACCAGACCCGCAGGTCTTCTACTGACCACTAGAGTCTGGATCCAGACCCGCGGGTCCTCTACTGACCACTAGAGTCTGGATCCAGACCTCCAGTCTCTCTACTGACCACTAGTGTCTGAATCCAGACCTGCAGGTCCTCTCCTGACCACTAGAGTCTGGATCCAGACCAGCAGGTCCTCTCCTGAACACTAGAGTCTGGATCCAGACCTCCAGTCTCTCTACTGACCACTAGAGTCATGGATCCAGACCCGCAGGTCCTCTCCTGACCACTAGAGTCTGGATCCAGACCCGCGGGTCCTCTACTGATCACTAGAGTCTGGATCCAGACCTCCAGTCTCTCTACTGACCACTAGTGTCTGAATCCAGACCTGCAGGTCCTCTCCTGACCACTAGAGTCTGGATCCAGACCAGCAGGTCCTCTACTGATCACTAGAGTCTGGATCCAGATTTCCAGTCTCTCTCCTGACCACTAGAGTCTGGATCCAGACCCGCAGGTCCTCTACTGACCACTAGAGTCATGGATCCAGACCTGCAGGTCCTCTCCTGACCACTAGAGTCTGGATCCAGACCAGCAGGTCCTCTACTGATCACTAGAGTCTGGATCCAGATTTCCAGTCTCTCTCCTGACCACTAGAGTCTGGATCCAGACCAGCAGGTCCTCTCCTGAACACTAGAGTCTGGATCCAGATTTCCAGTCTCTCTCCTGACCACTAGAGTCTGGATCCAGACCCGCAGGTCCTCTACTGACCACTAGAGTCATGGATCCAGACCCGCAGGTCCTCTCCTGACCACTAGAGTCTGGATCCAGACCCGCAGGTCCGCTACTGACCACTAGGGGGGTCAGATCCAAAAGTCAGTGTGTCTCCATTGACCTGCATGTTAAAATATCCAACTTTACAGCAGAAATAAACATATTTACAGTTGTTAATGAAGCTGGCGTCCAGACCTTTGAGTTCAACCAAACATGATGAGGAAAATGAGGCCTCAGACCGTAAAACCTTTGAGGGACGTCAAAGAGGGTTTGTCCAGTTCTTCTTATATAGTCTGGGATGAAACGGTGCTGCCCACCAACCGTCCGTTGGCATGTCAGAGATGAGCTTTAGTTAGTCGATGGAGAGCGATGAGCAGTGATGCTCTGGTCGTGCTCAAACACACGCCTCACTGCTCCTTCTCCCACCTTCATCTAACCTCTGAGAGCACACTCTCGGATGAAACAGTTTAATCTTGATTAGAACGACAGCGTTGTGCTGCTGAAGGCTGCTCAGCTGAGCAGAAAAGACTTGAGGGGAAAGAGGACAAGGACGAAAACGACAAACGTGGCACAGCGGAAAGACTGCAGAGAGGAGGAGGAGCTTCATGTGAACAAATGAAATACCTGAAAAGTAAATCCTATTTGATTAAAGACGAGGCGGGTTTCACGGCAGATGTGTGTCTGTGGAAAGTCATGACTTTTCTTCCGTGTTACAGATGTGCACAGGACAAACCTCTGGAGCTCAAGCGTTGTCAGACGCACTGGCGCTGCGCTGCACATGTTCGGTTCAGAAGTGAGCCTGTTTTTCAAACAGGAGTGAAGCATCAGAAAGATTGTTTCAGCAAAATGCTCAAATATTGACCGACCCGTCCAGGCCGACCCAGACTAGCGACAGCTACATTACACCTGCTGGTTGGTTAGGTTAAACGCCAGCTTCTGTGGCTGGGTCACCTTCCAGGCCCAGAACCTGGATCCTTCCAGGTCGACCCGTACCATTCCAGGTAGACTCACTGGATCCTTCCAGGTCGACCCGTACCATTCCAGGTAGACTCACTGGACCCTTCCAGGTCAACCCAGACCCTTCCGGGTCGACCCAGACCCCTCCAGGTTGACCCAAACTGATCCAGGTCGACCCAGACCATTCCAGGTAGACTCGCTGGACCCTTCCGGTCGACCCAGACCATTCCAGGTAGACTCGCTGGACCCTTCCAGTCGACCCGTACCATTCCAGGTAGACTCGCTGGACCCTTCCGGTCGACCCGTACCATTCCAGGTAGACTCACTGGACCCTTCCAGGTCGACCCGTACCATTCCAGGTAGACTCACTGGACCCTTCCAGGTTGACCCGTACCATTCCAGGTAGACACACTGGACCTTTCCAGGTTGACCTGTACCATTCCAGGTTGACCCATACCATTCCAGGTAGACTCACTGGACCCTTCCAGGTCGACCTGTACCATTCCAGGTAGACTCACTGGACCCTTCCAGGTTGACCCATACCATTCCAGGTAGACTCACTGGACCCTTCCAGGTTGACCCATACCATTCCAGGTAGACTCACTGGACCCTTCCAGGTTGAGTTACTGGACAATTAGCCAGTGGCTAGCTAACCATGCCTACTGGTGCCATAGCTGTGGGTCGGCTTCGTCGAGGTCCACTAAGTAAGACAGCGCTTCAACAGCCTTCGTTTCAGATGTTGTTTTAGTGGCCAAATCTGAGGATGACTGATTTCAGGTTATGCATGGTTATCCATGGATGATGGATGCATGTTTAGCGGCACTGGGCAGTGTAAATGAAAGGTGTGTTGTTGCCTCCCCGGTGCCTGAAGCCGAGTTGAGGGGAGGGAAGATGAGTCAGGAGGCGTGTAACATAAGGTAACACGTGTGGGCGTGCCGACTAATGCGTTATCCCAGCATTGGCAGGAAGTAGTCTGCGGTCAGACAGGTGTTATTTTCAAAACAAGGATGGAAGAACACCGGGATGAGCTGTTTTGGCTGCAGTTCCCGTTGCGTGTCGCTGAACATATTACTCTCTCCAAATACTCTCTTCGGTCGTCTCCAACCTTCTTGTCTCCCCAGTTGTTCAACGTGCAAATATGTTTGTAACCTCCTGCTGGTGTTGTTACTCTGTTGATGCACTCAGGTTACGTCATCAACAAATCCCACCCAGGACCTCCCACCCAGAGTCAGTAGAGGAGCGACAGGTCTGGCTCCAGACCCTAGTGGTCAGTAGAGGAACTGCAGGTCTGGCTCCAGACCCTTGTGGTCAGTAGAGAAACTGCAGGTGTGGATCCAGATCCTAGTGGCCAGAAGAGGAACTGCAATTTTCTCTACATCCTTGTTGGCTTGAAGGTGTCGGTACTTGGCTCCAACCAACAACCAGGCTTGCTGATTTCTGGTTTAACTGTAGGGTAGCGTCAGATCACGAAAAAAAAACAGACTAGAAGGCACTCGTCAGAAAGTCCTCAGTGACAATGTGTCAGGTGTCCTTATACTTATCCGCTTAAACTGGGAACTTTCTGAGGCTTCCCTCATCCGTGAGGAGGCGTGTTTGTGGAGCCCACAGATGTGACCTTGTTCTCTAGAACCTGGTGTTTAGATCGCCGTTGCCTGTGATTTAGATGCTGCAGTGATGGTCACGTGACCCATGTGAGCAGATGCGACTGGCTTGTAGCTGTTTCACCGTCTCTTGCATGATCACAGGGTCATGTGAGCTAAAAACCAGCCCGGCACTCGGCTCATCTCTTTTCTGTGTTTGATTTCTCGGCGCTTGCTTTGGTTTGGACGTCATTTGTAACACCAGACCTCTGAAGATGTCTAATATGTCTAATAATTGACAATACAGCTCCATCTATTGTCAATTATTAGAAGGGCGGGGTGTTGGTGTCATTATTTCAGTCATTTCTGTTGTAATGCTCCTTTTTTCATTCATGCAGATGTTGAGTAGTAGTATTTAAAGGCACGCTGTGTAAGTGTGAACACTCCAGACCACAAGGGGGAAGCACAACCTTGGACTGTCCACGTGTCAGCTCTGAGGAGACATAGATGGTTTTCCAGTCTGACGCAATCCAGAGAGCAAAAAAGTTAAATAAAAAAGCAGTTCCTTTAGTTACCACTGGGGGCTGACTAACAGTGAGTTGATCTCCATTGACCTTTATGTTAAAATGTCTTTACAGCAGAAAAAAAGGTCTCCATGGCTAGATTAACTAGGTAAACTAGGGAAGTGTGTCGGACTGCCTGTTGCTCATCAGCTTCGACGATCTTGGATCCTAGTTTACTAACTAGATTCCTTCTCAGAGATGTTTTTCCAGACCTTCATGGGAGCCTCCATGAGCTGCTGCTTGTTTCTTTTTGTCTTCAGTAACTGAAAAGCTGCTGGGCTGTGTTCAGATCAGATGACTGGTGTGTTCATTAAAGAATATTCCTTTTTTTTCTTAAGTTTTTTTTCTCAGCATGTCCAGGGTCATCATCCATCTGCTCTGAGAACCTCCGTCCATCCATTTAGTGTCGTTAATCTGAACGTGATCAGAGAGTTCAGACCTGAGCACCTCAGACCTCATCTGGAAACACCGTGTCAGCAGTATCATCGTCAACAAACACCAGGGATGTTCCATCAGCAGTCGTACGTTTTCATACCCGAGCTGCGGGTGTTTTGGGTGATTGGCATCTCTGTGGAACGAAGACTCAAAGGACAGTTCAAAAATCCACGTCACCTCAGGCAGAACTAAGACAAGACTGTATGTTTCCTTTTGACAGTTGTTGGTTGTCGGGCTTTTGCTGTCAGAGAGATGAAAACCAAAGATATATTTGTCAAAAGAACTTGGAATTACACAAATCCGGTGGAGTTTTTCCAGGGAATTTTATTTCTGATGCTGAAACACTAAAGATAAGACTGGGTTTGGAGCTGGGCTGTAAAAAGTAAACATGTGTTTCTTCGTTTTTTTCACTGCTCATTCAGTGTTTTTTGTGTTTTCGTCAGAGTGGACATCTCAATATGGTTACAATCTGTGGCGCCTTAGTTGTCAGCTGTTTTGGTCTGTGCTGTGTAGCATGTGGCACGCCGCGTCCTCGTCTTCGTACTGTGTGTTCACGTAGCTGCTTGGTGTTGTGTTTAGTTTCAGTGGAAGTGGTTTTTATGGGGTTAAACGGCTTTTTCTGTTCATCCAGTGTGAAGGACATATATTGCATCGTGGTTGGTGTGATTAAAAAATCTTGGTGCAGTTCGTCCCTGCATCTATAGAAACATTTCCACAACTACAACCAGGTGTCTTTTTATAAAACATTCCTTAGTTGCCGTCATTAACGAAGCTGAAATTGAAAAGAGCGCCTGCGACTGCCTCCTCCACAGCAGAGATTATAGGAGCCAGTTAACTCTACCGGGACCAGAACCTGCAGCCGGGCCTCGGACCCGATCAGATTGATCAGATTGTTCAATCAGAAGAGCTCTGGCGGGGTTTCCGTCAACATCTGGGTCATTCTGGCTGTGGTCCGGGGTTCCAGTAACGGCGGCATCGGTGTGAACGGTTCACGTCTGTGCCAGCAGGTCCGGCATGTGTCGGGTTTCTGGAGAACCCTGCTCCACAGTTCTGTTTGCGTTCGCAGGTCGCTGAGTGCAGGGCTACACAGACAGTCTCTAGATAGCATGAAGGGGAAACCCGTCACCTAAACTGGGTCAGACTTGACAGACCAGCCATTGAGATCCCATTAATCCCACTATCTCTGCTCCGGATCTCTGTGTGCTCCCGGTCAGTTCTGCTCCGTTTGACGATCATTCGGCCTGACAGCCGATGAACCGCCTCTTTCTCTCTCAGCTTCAGCGCAGCGCTGCCAAGACCCTCCGCCAGCTCGACAAAGCGGCTTCGGTCCAGCAGAGAGCTGCAGACGAAAGGTCTGGAAACGCAAGGATGCTGCCAACGGAAGCAACAAACGCAGCCAAACAGAACCAACAAACAGACGAGAAGCAGCTCAGGAAGACGGGCATCTGACACGAGGTGCATCTTCATTAATTACCCCAGAAATTGTGGAAATTGGAAAAATGACTAAAGGAAACGTGCCAGGTTCACAAAAGTTTTATGATTACACAAGTGGACTAAACTAAATGAACCATGACCTGGGGGACCACAGCAAGTCTACACCAAAGATCCAACCTTCTAACGTTCTGGGTTTTGGCGGACGAGGAGACAGGACAAGCGTGGGCGTGTTCCTCACTGACCGATAGAAGCTGGCTCCAACAGCAAGTCATCTCCATCGCCTCTCATGTTAAAATGTCCAACTTTGGAGCAAAAATACATTTTATTATCATTATCACTTCCCCATCTGTAGCCGTCGCGCTACCCCGCTTAGTGAAGCAACCAGCTGTTTGTATGAACCCGGCGTTGGCTGAACGCCACAGTCGAGTTATTCTCACTGTAAATGTCTGACGGCAGCGCTGCTGATATCTTGACTACAGAAGCTGGGAGCAAAGCTAACTTTGATTGACATATGGGGGGCGTGTTTCCATCGGCTTGCCCAGTGGGTCACGTGACCGAGTATTCGTCCGTGGTGCAGTAACGCAGACTCGGCCACCTCTGTTCAAGGTGGTTCCCTTCACTGAATACCTACTTCAGAACAGTTTGCTGCCTCAGATCATCGTCAGACTTGGATCAGTAACCGAGCGTGTGCTCAACAGCAGCCTTGTTGGAGTATTGATCGATCACAGATCAGCTGTCAGGACTGTCAGGGCCAGATCTTCTCCAGATGATGTAGATCTGCAGCCGGACAGCCGATGCCATTAGTAACACTGCTCAAGTTAGAGAGGATCATGAGATTTAGATGTACTTCAGCCATGTCTCGTACTCCGATCTGCTTCTGACGGATGGTTGTTCTTCTTTCAATGCCAAGATTCTGTTGGTGTCTGGACCGAGGCGGCGTTCCTCCTGGTTTTCCCATCCAGAATGTCTCCATGAAGCTACGGTCATGATTTTGTCCACTCTAAGTTCTTCCTGGGATAATGTTGATGGAGGTCCAGGTTCTCTTCAGTTTCAGCAGGTTCCGTTTCTGTCACTCAAAAACAAAAAACGTGTCTGCAGTGAAGAAGGCAGGACTTTGTAAGGGTCTCAGGGATTTCTGTGAAGTCATTGTCCACAATAAACTTTCAGATGACTCATACAAGATTTGATGTGTTGCTAGAAGAGTGATGGAAAAACATGACAACATATGTAAAAAATGGTTTAAATGTCAATCAAAACAAACAAAAAAAAGTTTCAGAGTGAATATGAGCTGCATAGACGGTATAAGAAGAGCTGGACAATCCCTCTGTGACATCCCCGGTATTCGGATGGGTTCAGATGGAGTCAGTGGAACCTCTGCAAAATTTCATCATGATAGGAAGTCCTAACATTTTCTAAACGATGTATATCTCTTATGTACTGCTGCAGCCAGACCGTGACAGATTTGATCACGGTGACATCGATCCTCCAACATCACAGTTAGTTTAATCCGTGACTGTTTAAGAAGAACCAAACAAACCCTCTGTGATGTCTTCAGCAGGTTTCTAAGGTTTTGAAGGCCCTCTGTCCTCTTACTGCACGACCCCATGTTGTAAATGTGCAGAACTTGCAGGTCTGGGAACCGGCTGCAACACGCCCACCTTGTTTCAGCCAGTTAGGGATATTAGTGTAGCAGACTTGTGTCATTTGTTCTGATAAAACTTGTACAAACGTCCTAATTTCAAGTGTCTTAAGTGAAAGGACACCTGAAACGGGTGTAGACTAGCGGAGCTCCACTAGGACCTGCGGTTGCTTGACTGCTGCTGGTGGTACATCAGGCCGCCACTGCAGGCGCTGCTGCCTGCAGATTCCAGCAAACTCTTCCAGGACTCTTCCACATGGAAGAGTCCTGGAATGATCTTCTGTGGCTCCCAGATCCTCCAGCGAATTCACGTAGGAATGACTGCTTTGTCTATCTGATGCTTGCTATCTGCTCTTGTCTTTACTTCTGGTTTTGCTTCCGCCTGGAAGTCAGGTGTTGGTGCTTGTTTGCGTCCAACATCTCCAGACAGGTGTTCTGACCTTCATGACTGCGTTGACTGCTCTAGCAGGGCCGGGCGCCACTGTTTCAACACATTTCTTGTAGAAGATAATGTTGTGTTTCTGTCAGATGTTCAGGTTAGTTTGGAGTGTCCTGCTATCATCAATCTAAAGTGTGCAGTTTATTTAAAGATGCTGGTGTCTGCAGAGTCAGCAGGAGCTTAGGCACTAATTCACGCTCAAATGAACTTCAGACACTTCTTTTACAGTATGGACAGGTTTGCTGCTGGCAGATGTTACTGGCTGTGCATCCAGGACACAAAACCACTTTGGCAGCCATGATGTAATAAGGTTCTTTGATAAATGTCCCAGACAGCAGACACTTCTGGGCCCTCCTTTGGCACTCATAACTCAGGCTGCGTCCACATCTGTCTGTTTTAAGGTGCTGAAGAAGGTGCGTTGTTGCCAAAAATTCTCCTTCTCTTTGAAACCACTTCACTTGTTTTCTGCTGAGCGGTCAGTTTCAGAGAGCAGTTTTATTTTCCCTTCGCTTTGATGACAGTTCTGAACTGTCCCTGCAGGTTGGAGTGGGTGGAGATCATTGAGCCGCGGACGAGGGAGCGCATGTACGCCAACCTGCTGACAGGCGAATGTGTGTGGGACCCTCCTCAGGGAGTTCACATCAAACGAACCGGTGACAACCAGTGGTGGGAGTTGTTTGATCCCAACACCTCCCGCTTCTACTACTACAACGCGTCCAGTCAGCGGACGGTGTGGCACCGACCTCAAGGATGCGACATCATCCCGCTAGCAAAGCTGCAGACTCTGAAGCAGCACACAGATGCCACCAACCCCGGTCCCGCCAGTGGAGGAGGAGGGCGAGTATCTGCCGACAACAGCCCAGGACGCAACAGCGGGGTCAGCAGAGAGGGAAGCACGTCGTCCTCTGTGGACCAGGACGACAAACAGGCCAGCAAAGACGAGGGCGACAGGTGAGACTAGATTATCTGAACCCCAACCTATAAACACAAGACACCTACAGAGACTGGGCAGGCTCCTCAAACTGAACTACACCTGCACATTAGGAGAGGGGTAAAACTAGACCTGCCTGTTACATGTTTGTGGTGGGGGAGGGGTCATCAGACTAAAACTAGACCTGCCTGTTACATGTTTGTGGAGGGGGAGGGGTCATCAAACTAAAACTAGACCTGCGTGCTACATGTTTGTGGTGGGGGAGGGGTCATCAGACTAAAACTAGACCTGTGTGTTACATGTTTGTGGTGGGGGAGGGGTCGTCAGACTAAAACTAGACCTGCGCGTTACATGTTTGTGGAGGGGGAGGGGTCATCAGACTAAAACTAGACCTGCGTGCTACATGTTTGTGGTGGGGGAGGGGTCATCAGACTAAAACTAGACCTGCGTGCTACATGTTTGTGGTCGGGGAGGGGTCATCAGACTAAAACTAGACCTGCCTGTTACATGTTTGTGGAGGGGGAGGGGTCATCAGACTAAAACTAGACCTGCTTGTTACATGTTTGTGGTGGGGGAGGGGTCATCAGACTAAAACTAGACCTGCGCGTTACATGTTTGTGGTGGGGGAGGGGTCATCAGACTAAAACTAGACCTGCTTGTTACATGTTTGTGGAGGGGGAGGAGTCATCAGACTAAAACTAGACCTGCTTGTTACATGTTTGTGGTCGGGGAGGGGTCATCAGACTAAAACTAGACCTGCTTGTTACATGTTTGTGGAGGGGGAGGGGTCATCAGACTAAAACTAGACCTGCGTGCTACATGTTTGTGGTGGGGGAGGGGTCATCAGACTAAAACTAGACCTGCTTGTTACATGTTTGTGGAGGGGGGAGGGGTCATCAGACTAAAACTAGACCTGCGTGTTACATGTTTGTGGAGGGGGAGGGGTCATCAGACTAAAACTAGACCTGCTTGTTACATGTTTGTGGTGGGGGAGGGGTCATCAGACTAAAACTAGACCTGCGTGCTACATGTTTGTGGAGGGGGAGGGGTCATCAGACTAAAACTAGACCTGCTTGTTACATGTTTGTGGTGGGGGAGGGGTCATCAGACTAAAACTAGACCTGCGTGCTACATGTTTGTGGAGGGGGAGGGGTCATCAGACTAAAACTAGACCTGCGTGCTGACAAATGTTTGTGGAGGGGGAGGGTCATCAGACTAAAACTAGACCTGCTTGTGTACATGTTTGTGGAGGGGGAGGGGTCATCAACTAAAACATAGACCTGCTTTTTTACATGTTTGTGGAGGGGGAGGGGTCATCAGACTAAAACTAGACTGCTTTTACATGTTTCTGGAGGGATGGGTCATCAGAAAACTAGACCTGCGCGTTACATGTTTGTGGTGGGGGAGGGTCATAAGAACTAAAACTAGACCTGCCTGTTACATGTTTGTGGGAGGGGGAGGGGTCACAGACAAAACTAACCTGCTGTTCCAAACATTTTGTGGAGGGGGAGGGGTCATCAGACTAAAACGAGACCTGCTTGTTACATGTTTGTGTCCAGTTGACCTGGTTTTGGAGGGGGAGGGTCATCAGACTAAAACTAGACCTGCTGCTGTTGTTACATCGTTTGTGGTACGGGAGGGGAGGGGCATCAGACTAAAACTAGACCTGCGTGTACATGTTTGTTGGAGGGGAGGGGTCATCAGGACTCATACTAAAACTAGACCTGCTTGTTACATGTTTGTGGTGGGGGAGGGGTCATCAGACTAAAACTAGACCTGCGCGTTATATGTTTGTGGTGGGGGAGGGGTCATCAGACTAAAACTAGACCTGCGTGTTACATGTTTGTGGAGGGGGAGGGGTCATCAGACTAAAACTAGAACTGCGTGCTACATGTTTGTGGGGGGGGAGGGGTCATCAGACTAAAACTCCACCACTGACCTCAGTAAGTCCTTAATAAGAACGTGGTCCTGGTGAAGGTTTGAGCGTAGTTTGCTGATCAGGTGATTAGTCCTCAAGTTGGTCAATCTGGATGAGTCCAGAGGAGCTGTTGTGGTTGGCTTCTGTCTTCAGAGACCCCCAGCTGCTGCTACTGAACAAAGCTTCAACTGTGGAGCCCTCCAGGCCAACCCACATCGGGTCATGGTGGTCTGTTAGCACAGCAACAGGACAATGAGCCATATTTTCTTTGAAATAAGAACATTTATGCTCTCTTACCTCTTATCTCTTAGAGTTTATGTATGAGGTTGTACCTCATTAGCAACAGACACAGACCACTGAGAGATTACCCAGTTTTCCTGCAACTTCAACACGTTGAGTGATTATTTTATTTATCATACTACAAAGAAAGTTTGGCCCAAACTAGACCCATATGTGCTGTTTTCTTTGACTCAAGGTGATCTGCCTGACCTCTGCCACGCCCAAAACACTTGCTGTATCCCATGTCAAAGGCAGCTAATTAAACCTGGGCCACATCTGGCTCAGTTGGGTTCAGTTCATAAACTATGGGACACCTCCGGCCCACATAAGGGTTTCCAGGGGCGCAGATGTGTCTGCTATCTGGCCAAGGACTACTTTAACGTATTTTTAACCTAAAACCTTTTTTCTCTGGTTTTGATGGTTTTCTGAAAATTAAAGTGTCTTTAAAACATGAAGAAACTTAAATCTTAAAATAAACTGTTTGGTAGGTTCAATCTGCTAATTTTATTAAAAATGATTGACGGACCAACATTCAATGGAAAATGCAGTGGTCTTTCATCCATCTTTCCATCAACGTCCACTTCTCCCGAAGGTGGCAGCCTGAGCAAAGACCTTCCTCCACCCGACTACTTCTCCCGCTCCTCCAGCAGGACACCAAGGCTTCCTCAGCTCAGCCCAGAGGTAGAATCCCTTTAGCGTGTTCTGGGTCTGCCTCAGGGCTATCCCCCAGTTAGACATGCCCCTAACACCTCCCAGGGGAGTTTTTGTGTATTCTTGGTTTTAAAATGGTGATGGAGTGATGTCAGGCTTGAAATGTAGAAGCAAATCCAGCAGAAGAGACAAAATACTCACTTCAATGACAGAACAGACTGATGGGCTGGAATCTGAGATCAGATGAAGAAGTGAGGAGGAGGAGCTCTGGTCAATGAGAGTGCACACACACACACACACACACGTGCACACAGACACACACACACACGCTCTCACACACACACACACACACACACACACACACACACACACGCTCACACACACACACGCTCTCACACACACACACACACGCTCACACACACACACGCTCACACAGTCCCTGCTGAGCGCTGCCATCAGTCTTTGAAAGTATCTGGAAACTGGGTGGTCAATGCAGCAATCGATTTCACACTCCCCCTCCCCCAGATCCTCTGTTGTTCCTCACCCACTTTTCCTTCAACGCCTTCCTCCTCTTCCTCCTCCTCCTCCACCTCCTCTTCCTCCTCCTCTTTTCCCTCCAACTGTCTGACAAACTCCAAAGCAGGAAAGACAGAGTGATTGTGAGCTGATGAAGAACAGCTCTGTTGTTTCATCCAAGCTGGTGTCTCCATATTAACTATGTTTTTTTACTAAAACCTACTTTAGCATAGTTTTCAAGCAAACTAAAATAATAGTAATCCACTAAGATTCAGTGATCGGACCGTAATTCAGAAGAATTGTTCAGTCTTTTCCACAAATCTTCTCTTTAACTTATTATCTTCAGCAGTCATTGGAATTATTGAAGACGGTACCATGAGGGGTCCTGCTGATTTTTCTCCACTAACATCTAATGTCCCGTATATGCGTGATGTTCAATATATCAAAACAGAAATCAATTCAATGCAGTTCAGCCAAATCACAACAAATGCCATCTTAAGACTCATTCTGAAGTAGAGCAAATAATACAAAGAGCCAATCAAATAACATTAATAATGAATGCTTTGCTTAAGAAACCAACAGATTGCATCAAAACGTTCCTTCGAAATAATCTGCTGTTCTAAACAAGCACCAGGCGACTGTGGGTAAAAAAACTGCCCTTAAATAGAAGGAAACCTCTTTTTCCACTACCCTCAACTCGTGGTCATAGGTGAGGGTGGGACCGTAGATCAAGCCAGGGCCATCCCCTCTTAAGGCGGGGCTTGCTGGTGAGCACCCTGTGGCCGGGCGGGCACAGCACGGGCCAACCCCGTGAGCGGGTCCGTCGGGGTTGTGTGCCGGGTGTTGGGTGTTGGCCAACGGCGCGGAGCCTGGTGGTCAAGTTGTGGCTACACAGTCTTGCCACAGGGACGTGGAGCGTCGCTCTCCAGCTTCGTATAATTTTATTTTCTTTCTTTTTTTTAATATCAGGGAGGAACGTATATGGAAAAAGGAGCATACACAATAGCCATGTGGTACAAACATTTACTCTAAACATTTGCACCCAGACATTTTCTCTCGTCTTTTAATCTCTTTTTTTGTAAACTTGCAAATGAAGAACATGAACAGAAGACGTCTCACTCACTCATCTGTTTCCAGAAAACCTCGCCGTAGTCATCTCAGTGGTTGAATTTTGTACCTCAACCCCATAATGATTGTACTGAAAGCAGGTCTGGCCTCAGGTCTGAGCTTGTGTATCTGATCCATTTTGATCACTATCTCTCACAATTTTCTGATTGTAGTTTGAAAGAGAACGTCAGTCTCCATGACGTAGTTTCCATGGACAGTTCTTTGCCAGTGGTGCATTTGGTTGGAACCACCACTTTTTCTTGAATCATAATATTATCATTAGATATTTATCTGCCCTGATTGCCGTGGTATCCAGATACATTGATTGGACATCAACTGTAATAGTAGTTTGAAGTGTCTTCCAGACATTCAGACATGTCAGACCAGTAAGCCCAAAGTTTGGGACAGTCCCAAAATAAATAATTATTGTTGGCTGAACCTGAAGCACACAACCTCCAACAGTTTGTTCCAAACCCCCAAAGTTTCCTCTGAGCACCGAACTCCCTCCAGCCTCGTGAAGCTGTAGTTTTCCATTGTAGTTCCTCAGGCATGACCAGATCTGTCTGTTTTCGTTTTACAGTCAAGATGCAGAGTGTTTGAATTCAGCGAGTGCTGGAAACTTGTATAACCAGGATAATCTATGTCCACTCCCAGATTTGTAAGCTGAAAGAAAAACTTTCATTATATCACAACTTAAATCCTCCATCACAATTATTATCTTTTATTTATAATATCTTCAAAGCTCTTAGCAGTTCCATTCTGTATGAAGCAGCAGGAAGCCGTCAGACACCTTCCCAACCGTATTTTTAATCTCATATCTGTTTTGTTTGGAATAAAATCCTTCATATGTGCTTTCTGACTACTTTTTTCGTCTAGAGTGTTTACACGTCACAATGTGAGTTGTACAGAAGATCCTCCAGATGCTCCTCCCCCTCACCCTGATCATCACAAAGACGCACCAAAGATCTTAACTGGGCGGAGCAGTAGTATATTTAAATTACTTTAATTAATTTTACCCTGATGAACACACACAGAAAATATATCAAACTCACGGTTGGGTCCGTTTGCTGTTTTTTTTTTAACTAGTAAACCAGATGTGGTCTCTTGAGACAAAGAAAAGTAAAGGATTGGTAACGTTGAAGTGAGAACTGCTTTCTTGTTGCCATGGTGATGCATAGATGGCAGATGAGGTCAGAGAGGAGTCTTCATGGACTATGATGTTTGTAGGTGACGTTTGTGATCTGTATTGAAGAGTAGGGAGCAGGAAGAAGAAAACCGAGAGGGGTGGAGAAATGATCTAGAGAGAAGAGGAATGCAATACATGAGCGTAAATGCAAGAGAAGCAGGATGACTTATGAGGATGGACGGATGGGAACGTGAAGAAGGTGCAGGAGTAGCAGCAAGAGTTATTAAAGTCTGAAGTGTGCTCCTCATTTGAATCAACAACGCTGTGACGCAGAGCCTCTCCTTCCACACAAAACCTCCCGCTGCAGAGCTCTGCGTCGCCCAACATGCACCACCAAAAAGTTCTGACTGCACGGTGCGACACCGCAAAGACTGCGATTGGTCTGCTGTACTGCATCATTTCCGGCACGTCACGTTTCCGCTTAGTTTCTTCTGCTAGACTTGTTAGAGAGTGTACAGACCACTTCCTACACGACTTCTCTTTTGTTTACGATGCAACATTTGTAATATAAGCATTTGCCCTTTTCTAATCAATCATCCTAATTGATCGGCTCCAGCTCCAACAACATCCTTTCTTATAGGAAAATGAAACTGAAAGGTTCAACCAATGGCTTTCAAACGCTTTCTCGAAACTTCAGAAAATTGCTTTACAGTACTTCCACCTCCACACAGAACTTCAAAAGGTAAATGATGCGTTGAGTTGACGGAGAGAACCGTAAACCAGGCATTCAGGTTTACAAGTTGGAAATGACACCTGATCCGCTCTGTGGTTGAGACAGGAAGTAGAGGTGGAAGTGGATAAGGAGTTAGGATGGACAGGATCAAGAACAAGCACACCAGGGGAAGAACCAGGGTTACGGGTCTCAGTGATACAGTATGAACAGCTTGATTGAGATGGTTTGGACTCAAAAAGAGGAGGGATGAAAGGTAGAAGGATGACGGAGCGTAGTTCTCACAGACATCGTGCTGTGCTCAGTGGTGTTTAGGAGCAGTACCATTGTGGGTGTAGAGTCTTGTCTGCTGCTGTACTGTGGTTATGTTTTGTGTTCTGACATGTTCAGATGTCTTTCCAGGACTTCTCCCTTTAGGTGGAACACTGGTACGAAGGAGCGGATGCTGATCAAGGTGACAGACAGGGAGCCCAGCTTTTTGGCTCATCAGGGAAACGGTTATTCTCCTTGTGATCCCCCAACCCCTGGCGCTCAATCTGGAGGAGGCACCACCTCGCGAACGCGCCGCTCCTCAGGAGGAAACCCAACCTCAGAACCTGACAGCTCTCCAGTTCTGTATGCAGAACGCCGGCAGTCTCCGTTTCTGAAGCGGGCGGAGCTGGGCGGCACTGGCACTCATCGCCGCCCTTCTGCGGATTCCCAGCCTCCGTCGCCCCGCTATGCCTTTGAGCCGCCACTGTACGAGGAGCCGCCGTCAGAATATCAGCCCCCTCCCATCTATGAAGAGCCTCCCACGGACATGCTCCTCTCTGACTCGGGTTCCTTTTATGGATCTGGCAAGTCCCCTGCTCGCAAATCTTCAGCCCCTCTCTATCACTCCCCCAAGCAGAGCCCGTCCCCCTACGGCCAGCTGGTTCTGACCCGGCAGAAGTGTCCCGAGAAGACACAGAGTCTGGAGTACAGTCCTGTAGGCAAGGAGTATGTAAAGCAGCTGGTATATGTGGAGCAGTCGTCTTCCAGTCCTCGTTTCAAGACTGCTGACCGCCTGCTGCGCTACGGCACCACCGGGGGCTACGCTGGCTCATATGGGGGGTCTTACACTCTGCAACACAGCCAGTCTCTGATTAGAGACCCCCCGCCTGCTGGACTACAGTGTTGAGGGTGGAGAAGGGGGCCAGAGGCTCCTTTATGAAGACTCCATATCCTGGACATCCAGTCAGACCCACCTGCTGTCCTCCTCGTCCACAGGCGGCCCTGGAGCATTCTCACCCGGTGGTAACCGCAAACGCAAGACCCGCAAGCCATCACTCCCCCAGGACCTGGCTCGCTGCGCAGAGGGGGAACTTGCAGGAACGGCATCAGAAGCGATGCTAGCCCAGGCCAGGCTGGCGTGGGAGGCCCAGCAAGTGATGAAGCAGAGGAGCAGTTGGGACTCCGGGCAGGGAGATGGGCATGGCCAGAGTGGTGGCTCCAAAGATGGATACGAGAGTGATGGGGGCGCTGCCTCTGCCCACTGCCAGGACCAGTGGTGAGAGCATTCAGCGAGGACGAGGCCCTGGCACAGAGTGACGGCCACCACTGGAAGCGCAGCACGTTTGACCGGTTGGGCTTCCCTCAGGCGCTGCTGGAGAAAAGTCTCTCAGTTCAGACCAACCTTGCCTCCCCTGAACCTTACCTGCACCCCTCACAGGTACTGCTGCACCTTTCCTGTCGTCATCCACCATTACAAAGATTGAATAAGTCCAGCTTAATTATTACCTTTGAGACTTGTTTAGCCTTTGATGGAGGTTTTGTTCTTTTCCAGCAGGTCATGTTGTGAAAGTGTTGCCACTGTCTTTCAGATGTCCAACATTATTTTGATAAATATGATTTTTTTTTTTTTTTAATACAGACATGGACAAATTTGGTATCCTTCCATTAAAGAAAGAAAAGGCCACAATGGTTATTGGTTAGGTCTTATAAGGCAATTGAACAATGCAAATTACCACCATGATTGTACAGCTTGTAGATCCTCCTTTAGAAGCAGTAACTTGAAGTAGCTGTCAGTCACACGATCTCACATTTGTCTCCACAATTTATTGGTCTGCAGAGGAGTTTATGGTCCAATCAGTGACTGGCAGGTGTCCAGGTCCCAGACCATAATCCTGCCACCACCGTGCTTCACAGTGGGTCTGAGGTGTTTCTGCTGAAATGCTGTTTGGTTTTTTCCAAACATGGTTCTTGACAGTAAGACCAAACACCTCCACTTTGGTCTCATCTGTCCAGAGGACATTGGTCCAGAAGTTTAGGTAACATTAACAGAATTAAAGTCATTGTTGCTTTGATTTAACTTAGAACAAAAGTAGACATTCTTGTTGATCTTCTGGACGTTATGTTGGCAGTTGGATCCAAAGCAGACATTTAACTCTGTTCTTGTTGGTTCCTGCTGGTTCATTTAGATGCAGTTTTGTGAACCCTACTTTTTCGATTTAGTTTAACAGATGCTTATCTAAGAGCACTACTGATGTCTTTCCCTCTTGGCAGTGTTTTAACACACAGCTGAAATCTCCCAGACCAGAAAAGTAGCAAAAAATCTTTGTTTCTATAGATCTGTACACTTGCTTATGATCAGTTCATCAAGAACTGATGAATAGCAGCACCTGGCCGCAATTTACCCTCTTAAATCCTTGGATGGGGGGTACTTAACGTTCCCCTTTTTCTTTTTCTTTTTCTTTCTTTTTTTGCTTAATTTTTGCTATATTAAAGATGGCACGGTGAAAAAAGTTGTATGTTTTTATTAATTTGAGGTCGTGTTCATCTATTACTAAGACTCCCTACTACCAGATGATTTCTATTATGTTTTACTCCAAATAGCAGGATTAAAAGAGAGGTTACTAACTTTTAAACGTGACATTATTTGTGTGCAGCAGCTGCAACTACAGGGAAGCCAGAGAGCATCTCATGGAAGCCTTGTTGATCCACGGCTGGATAGCTCAGCTGTAGCTTGATTTCAGATACTGTGTAATAAATGGACTCTGGTTCTGCTGAAATAATCGGGTCTCAAGAGCAGCAGCACTAACATGAACCTCTTCGTTTCCTCTCTGTCTTTCTCTTCCATCAGTCAGAGGATCTTGGAGCCTGTGCCCAGTTCGAAGCCAGTCGGAATGCCAGGAATATGATGCCAAGTGCCAGCTGTGGCATTTTTCCAGAATTCAGTTTGAGAAAGCCTTCCTCTGAGACCGACATCGAGAACTGGGCGTCCAAACACTTCAACAAACACACACAGGTACGACACATGGGAAGTGCAGTATCTGTCTGTCCTTACTGCAGGTGATTCCACAGGGTTCTTATGTGTGGTTCTTACAATAACATTGATTTTTTTTTTCATTGCAGTTTTTATGAATCTGAGATATTTTATGTTTTTTTTTCTCATCGCATTAATTTCATTTGTTAATACACATTCATTTATATATGTCAGACCTGCAACACAGGCAGTGTTTTAACACTTTTAACAGTAAAAGGTTGGTTTATTTAAGCATTTACCACTTTAAAATGTTGTTATTCTATCTGTCAACACTAAAACGTGTTCAGGCACTGAGGAGAACAAGTGATGAAGAGTTTCAGGTGTTATTTTGGCCAACTCTTCCTAAAACAAAAATGAAGAATTAAAGAAACAGAGGTCCTCACACAGAGCCTTGTGGTACTCCTCAGTTACTACGATCCTTGTTTCATGGTCATGGTCCATCCCAGATGCCTCAGAGTTCAGAAATGTCTCCTCTGGATAAAGTAAACGTTAACATTCTTTTCCCAGTGTAAAGTCGCGAGTGTCATTGGTGAATGTATCTCTGTATTTTAGTGTTGACAAAGGTTTTCATGGTAACACTTATTCATGTAACACTTATCCATGCCAATAAGCTGTTGAATGGTTCTTGGTGCAGGGTCGTCTGAGGGATCAGAAATCCTAGTTGATTAGTCAGCTATTCAGCAGGACATGTCATATTTTGGGAGAGCAAAGAGACCGCTGTCCCTCGCCTGGATCAGGGCTACCGGGGCCCTGCCGTGGAGTCAGCCCTTGAGACTGGGCTTGGGAGAGAGGGTAGCTGCCAGGACTGAACTCATAAGGTCTCTCCAGGTCCACCCTAAAAGAGCGGCATGGGTTTGCTGCCCTGCAAAAATCCCCTTTATACAGAATATTTCTGACCAACTTTTTTTAGAGTGTGTTTCAAGTCTGAAATTTAGCTTGAATGTGTATTAACAAGGGCAGCACGGTGGCTTAGTGGTTAGCACTGTTGCCTCACAGCAAGAAGGTTCCCGGTTCAATTCCCGGCCCGGTGGGTCTTTCTGTGTGGAGTTTGCATGTTCTCCCCGTGCTTGCGTGGGTTTCCTCCGGGTACTCCGGCTTCCTCCCACAGTCCAAAAACATGCAGCGTAGGTTAATTGATCTTCCTAAATTCTCCCTAGGTGTGAATGTGAGTGTGATTGGTTGTTTGTATGTGGCCCTGGATAGACTGGCGACCTGTCCAGGGTGTACCCCTGCCTTTCGCCTGATATGCGTCGGGATAGGCTCCGACAGACCCCCGTGACCCGGAAACGGATAAAGCGGGTATAGATAATGGATGGATGGTGTATTAACAAATGAAACGATGCTGACTAGTATAAAGGTTCTGTGTTCATACTGTCAGTAAAGAAGTAAACCTTCTGTAAACTCCCTGTAACCTCCTGCTCGTCTGCTCGCTCCACAGGGTCTGTTTCGGAGGAAGGTGTCCATCGCCAACATGCTGGCCTGGAGCAGCGAGCCCATCAAGAAGCCCATGATTGTGACCTCAGACCGGACCGTGAAGAAGGAGGCTGTGGACATCTTTAAACTCATCCAGACCTACATGGGGGACCGTCGCTCCAAGGCAGACCCCCTGTCTGTGGCTCTGGAGGTGTGTGGTCAGTCTGGCTGTCTGAGCTGTGAGGCAACGTTAATCCCACCGTGCAGACCAGTTTTACTTGATTTCCCTCAGATCTCAGAATTTGCTGCACTCGCATGTTGTCCAAGACCTGTTTTCTTGTAGCCCCTCTAAACCGTGTTCTGATCCAGTCATGTGAAACGCTTGTACTAATCCTTTGTTTCTGTACAAAAAAAACAAAAAATCAATTGATGATCTCTGACAAATACAACCTCAGATGAATGATGGCATATAGCTTTCTTAATAATAATATTCATTTAATAATTTAACAAAAACAAAAATAATGAAACAGCCACATGGATAATACTAAGTACCACCGCTTATCTTCCATACAATTTAAGAGGGTAAGTTGCATCCACGTGCAGCTGATCATCGATCCTTTGATAAAAGGGTCAGCAGCAGGTGTGCAGACGTCTATAAAAACAGGTTTTTGGCATTTTGTTTGTCTGGAGCATTCACATGTGCGTTAACACAGTCCCAAGATGTAAAGACATCAGCAGTGGTCTTGGAGAAGCAACTGTTGCTGCATATTGATCTGGAAAGAGTGGAATGTGGAATACCAATTCCATATAATTTGTGAGCAGAAAACATCCAAGACAGATGTTAATCTTTTCAGGAGGATCAGGGCTGCAAACTCTTCAGTGAAATACAAAAGATGGCCTACAGCTGTCACTGAGCATTTTAAATGTCCATGACAGAAGAATTGACCTATCAATAAGCCCTGACCCTGAAACACAGGTGAGCCAATGGGTGTCGAGTATCAGTTCCACAGGGACCAGAACGTAGACATCTATAGTTTTCAGCTTCACAGAAAAATACTGGAAGATCCTGAACCTCTCATCTGTTTTGTGGAGTTTATTTTAAAAGAATGTATCTGGAGTACTAGTAATACCGATTCCAGGTATCCAAAGAGGATTATTCTATTTCATTTCTTAAATCCAACCTATACAGAGTTAAATGTCTGCTTTGGATTAAACTGCAAACCTAATGTACAAACGATCAAAAGAATGTTTACTTTTCTTATAAGATAAGTCAAAGCAACAATGACTTGTCTTACTGGTGACTGGTCTTACTGTCAAGAACCATGTTTGGAGAAAACCAAACAGTCTTTCAGTAGAAACACCTCAGACCCACTGTGAAGCACGGTGGTGGAGGGATGGAGGTCCTCTCATAGACAAATACTGTGCTGAAGGAAACATCTACTAAAGTTACTGCTGCTGAAGGAAACATCTACTGAAGTTCCTGCTGCTGAAGGAAACATCTACTGAAGTTACTGCTGCTGAAGGAAACATCTACTGAAGTTCCTGCTGCTGAAGGAAACATCTACTGAAGTTCCTGCTGCTGAAGGAAACATCTACTGAAGTTCCTGCTGCTGAGGGAGGATCTACAAGCTGCTAAAATATAGGACTGCCCACATGATTCCTTTTTTTCCCTAATTTTTGATAAATAAAAATTGATAAAAGTTACATATTGAGGCTTTGAGACCCAAAGCAATCAGATTACTTTTATTATGTGTTTATAAAGTATAAAGTGTATATTTGAAAGTGGGAGTACTGTGTTTTTTCTGTTGTGTGAATGTAAAGGAGTTTTTTGTTCCAACTGTCACCAAGTGCTGGTCAGATGGCGTTGGGTTTTCCATCTGACCTGCCCTGACGTGACCTCTTTGCGCTGTATGAAGTCAGCTGACTCGCTCTGTGGCGGTCTGTCTCAGGTGGTGGTCCGTGGGTGGAGCAACCAGGGGTTGCGTGATGAGCTCTACATCCAGCTGTGCCGTCAAACCACGGAGAACTTCCGCTATGATAGCCTGGAGCGGGGATGGGAGCTGATGGCCATCTGCCTGGCTTTTTTTCCCCCAACGCCCCGCTTCCACACTTACCTGGAGGGCTACATCTGCAGACACATGGACCCCCTCAACGACACCAAGGGTGAGAACATTAATCATTTAGAGAATCCAGTTGATTATTTAAGAATTTAACTGCAGGCTCTGTTTTATAAATCCGTTTTCATTAAACTGTGAAGAGGGTTTGAACCACAGCCGAGGTTAGGTTCAGCGTAGAAGTCAAGAGGTTCAGTTTATTTGACACAACTCCTTCTTTTTATATGTATAATTCCAAAAAAATACAAGATGATTCTCATGTGAGTTTTTTTAAATTTTTTTTAATTATCCTACATTTAAAAAAGTTTTGCATTTAACATCATTAACATTAAATCAAGTGTCTTTTTCTTCAGGCTACTCTGAGTCACAGCTGGGCAGTTTGTTATTGATTATGGTCGACATTATCTGTGTCACATAATCTGAAGCTTTGTTTGTGGTTTTATTGGTAAAGAAAATCAATAACTTTAAATTAAAGTCTCAGGAAGAACTTGTATTTCAGCTTACAGCTTCGTACAGCAGCCGCACCAGCTGCTGGGCTGATGTGGAGCTGATGTGGAGCTGATGTGGAGCTGATGTGGAGCTGATGTGGAGCAGCTGTAAAGCGCGATTTCACTAGCAGGAGGTCCTGGTAGATTTTCTGTGGCCGGATCGTTGACGCGTGTCTCCATTACCAGGAACAGCCCTCTAAAAGTGGCCTTCAGGAACTTTTACAGGGCGAAAAATGTTCCTGTAGTAGGAGAGGTTCTGGGGCTGGCCAACAGGAACGTTTCTACATTATGTTCAGCCCTCTCATGTGAACATAAATCATGTGAACACAACTCATTTGAATCATTTGGAAACATTTTGGTGCGTGTCCATTTGATGAAGTAGGAGACTAAAAGAGAAAGCGGTAGATGGGCTGAGAGTCGGTGCAAGTGTTGTTGGTGTATATCACCGATGTAGAGGTGAACTCTGGTGGTCTCTATCGTTTGATGTCACATCCATGACAACAGGGGGGGGTGAACTTTTTTGTACCACACCAGGAAAGTTTCTATTAAGCATTACATTTATCTCTAATATTATTGATTGACAGTCAGTTCAGCCAATGGCTGGCCGTTGTAACCTCCTCGTCCGTATCGTCATGCTACTGTGCTTAGCGAAGCAACCACCCGTTTGTATGCTGTTGGTGGGCTGATGGTGGTCTACTGGTGGGCTGATGGTGGTCTGTTGGTGGGCTGATGGTGGTCTGTTGGTGGGCTGATGGTGGTCTGTTGGTGGGCTGATGGTGGTCTGTTGGTGGTCTGTTGGTGGGCTGATGGTGGTCTGTTGAACCACAATTCAGAAGCAATGTCTGATTTTCATTAGTCAATGTTCAGTTAATTATTTATTATTATTCTGTCAGTTTCAAGTAATTTCAGTGACTGTTGAGGGGTTTTCGTTCTTTAAAGTGTACTAACTCATTTGTCCATGTGGGAGGTCATCTGATGGAAGTCTTGTGTCTCTTCTTCTGTTACTGCAGGAGTTGCCATCAGCAGCTATGCCAAATACTGCTACAGGAAACTGACAAAAGCTGCTCTGACTGGAGCCAAAAAGGTGAGCCACTTCTCCAGACATTAAAACGTTTTACTTCATTTTCCTTCCTGCCAGTTCACTTTCTGACTACTGAACTGCAGGAGGGTACCAGCCCAGACTCTACTACTCCGTGTTTGATGCTTTAATGACATCAGCTGACATGAACGGTCCAGATGGACTTTCATTCTCTGATGCATGTGCTTTCTTTGATAAATATAGAGCAGACCCCCCCCCCCCCCTCCAAAAAAAAACCCCATGTGGTTCTAGGATTATGGCCCCTTAGTTCGACACCTGTGTGGGGCCCATAGCAATAGGAGTTGAGGGTGGTGGGTTCCAGAAGTTTTAGTGATATAAGCACCACATTGAAAAAAATGAAACACTACCTCAAAACTCTGGTAGATCCCAAATGGTTTAAGAATCCAAATGGTCAAACACAAGCAGGGCCACCAAGGAATCTGCCAATAAACCCACTGGAGGCCCATATTTGGACCCAAGTTTGAACCCATGTGGGGTCCTCGTAAAAATGCGTAAAAATGTTCTGCTGAACATACGTAAGGTGGCGTGCTTTACATGCGCTTGTGTGTTTGCCTGGGTTCAGGGCCTGCAGAAACCCTGTCCGGAGGAAATCCAGCACGCCAGGAACGCCATCTTCAGCCCGTCCATGTTCGGCTCCTCCCTGGAAGAGGTGATGGCGCTTCAGAAGGAGCGGTACCCGGACCGCCAGCTGCCCTGGGTGCAGACACGTCTCTCTGAAGAGGTCCTGGGTCTCAATGGAGACCAAACAGAAGGTATCTTCAGGTGAGTGAGTAAAGCTACTGTGAGCAGAAGATGAGCTGTTGTTGCCCGGGAAACTCTCCAGTGATGTGAAAATGTCGATATTGTAATTGTTTTGAACACATGAATAGAAGTTGCGCATATTAATACATTTTTTTAGTACTTATATGAATATTAGTCGGGAGTCCATGGACATCGGCAGGTTCTGAGTTTCCTCCTGAAGATGTTCGTCCAGACCTTCTTTGCATCCTCCTTCAGTTGCTACTTGTTTCTGGATCTTTTATCTTCAGTTTAGTCTTTTTAGGAACTGAAAAGCTGCTCTATTGGTTTCAGATTAGGTGACTCACTTGGTCACTGAAGAATATTCGAGACTTTACCTTCAAAAAAGCCTTGAGCTTCTTCTCAGTGTGTTTAGGATCATCATCCATTTGCTCTGTGAAGCTTCATCCTGATCTGAATGTGATCAGAGTTTTAGATCTAAACACCTCAGAGTTCATCTGGAAGCATCTGTCAGTAGTTACATCATTAGTAAACACCAGCGAGATGTTGCATCAGAATCTCTTTAGATCTTGAGGTGTTCCATTTCTACCAGTCTTTCCTGTTCTTGGTTGTTCTCAATGGTTTGTAGTTTTTGTAAATTCTTGACACAGTCTCTGATTGTAGATGTTGACTGTGATCGTCTACCTTCTCCATAGATTCTTGACTTCCATTGTTGTGAAGGTTTTTTTCTTTACCAAAGAAATTATTTTTTGATCTAAATTAGTTGTCTTCTGTGGGTTTCTGTGTGTTATGATGTTGTTGGGATCACCAGGGATTTATTTCTTTTTTAAGAAAAAATCTTTCATTTTTAAACAATTAAATTGATGGTTAGATTAAAGTTTTTGGCTCTAAACATTCCTGTAGAGGCCTGTAACTAACTAAAGACTGGATGGTTCCTGATAACAGAAAGACCGTCCTCCAAATCTGCATTTGGATCTTCTAGGAACTACGAGTAAACCTGCACTCTGGGAACGTAGAGATCTATTAGGAACGTACAGTACTATCAGGTCTTGCAAATATTGCAGGGCTAGATCATTTTGGACTTTATACACAAGTAATAAAAATTTCAGTTGGAAGTTTTCCAGGGACCTAATGGAGGGAAGCGAACACTGGAGAGACGGGGTCTCTCTTGTTGGTTCCTGTCAGCACTCGCGCTGCTGCATTTTGGATCATCTGGAGGATCTTCAGAGAATTACTTGGACATCCAGCCAACAACACGTTACAGTAATCTAGTCTAGAAGATACGAACGCATGAATTAGTTTTTCAGCATCACTCTGCGAGAGGATGCTCCTAATCTTTGTGATATTACGGAGGTGGAAAAACGCGGTTTTACAAACCTGATTAATATTCTGTTTAAATGACAAATCCTGGTCAAAAATAACTCCAAGGTTTCTCACAGTTTTACTGGAGGCCATCGCAAGACCATCTAATCCCTTCCTAAGCTGTTTGGGACCACAAACAACAACCTCTGTTTTATCAGAATTTAGGAGCAAAAAATGTCTGGACATTCAGTCCTTGATGTCCTTAAGACACATCTGAAGTTTGTCTAATGGTTCTGTTTCATCTGACTTCATAGACAGATACAGCTGCGTATCATCAGCATAACAATGAAAATTAATGCCGTGGTTCCGGATAATACTTCCCAAGGGCTGCATGTATAAACTGAACAGGATTGGCCCTAGCACTGAACCCTGCGGGACACCATAGCAGACCCTCGTCTGTACTGAAGAAACCTCATGAACATGAACAAACTGGAATCTATCAGACAGATATGACTTAGACCAACCTAGAGCTGTCCCTTTAATCCCAACAACATACTCTAGCCTCTGCAGTAAAATGCTGTGATCTATGTTATCAAAAGCAGCGCTGAGGTCCAGCAGAACCAGTATGGACACTAATCCATTATCTGAGGTCCAACAGAACCAGTATGGACACTAATCCATTATCTGAGGCCATAAGAAGGTCATTTGAGACTCGAACCAGTGCTGTTTCTGTGATATGATGGATTCTGAACCCTGACTGAAGAACTTCAAATAGATCATTTCTATACAAATGGTCAAACAGCTGGTTGCAACTACATTTTCCAGAAAAATGGAAGGTTGGAAATCGATCTTTAATTAGCTGCCTGGGTCAAGAGAGGGTTTTTTAAGTAACAGTTTAATTACAGCAACTTTAAAAAACTGTAGCACATATACTAAGTTTAGGGATAAGTTGATCCGGTCCAGTATTGTCGTACCAATGAGAGAGAAAGCATAGTCAAGTTGGGATGGGGTCTAACAGACACGTGGATGATTTAGCTCTATTGACGACTGAGGTCAGTTCAGTCTACAGTACATCGTCTAGAGTCAGGTCAGAGCCTAAGGGAGTTGCTGAAGCTGAAGAAATGCCCACAGCAGCTGTGGGTGGGCCTGCTTGGTTTTTCTCTCTGATTTTGACAATTATATTGCTAAAAAAAACTCTTCACTACTGAGAGCTGCAGGAATGCACAGTTCAGAATTGTGGCTCTTTGTCAGCCTGGCTACAGTGCTGAATAAAAACCGTGGGTTATTTTTATTATCCTCTATCAACGATTAATAATAAGCTGTTCTAACTTTGCGAAGGGCTTTTTTTAATGTACTACTAGACTATCTTTCCATGCACGATAAATATCTACAGACCTACAAGAGTACCACTTTCTCCATAGTTAGCTGAAGGCTTTTAGATGTAGAGACCTGCTATATCAACTTATCTGACATGACTGATGTTTCACCTCCATCAGTCATGCTGTTTGAGGTATTCACAGGCACTGTTTAAGTCCCTTTAAACTAGTTTAATGAAATGACATAAAACATGCTGTGTTAGTACAAATAACAGTAAAACAAGCCATTATCTTTGAAATAAGACTGATTATGGTTTGATAACGTTGGCTGATGAGGTAAATGAAACTTCACTGCTGCATAGTTTTCATGGATGTGATGGATGATCACATTTTAACGTGGAGGTTAATACCTTTTGTCACATTCAGAATCAAATGAGCTTATTGCAGGAGTTCATGATCCTGTCCATTGATTAGGCTGACGCCTCTCCTGCTGGGACCATGTTTCCTGTCAATCAGCAGCAGATCTTTAACTGCATACTCTTTTGGATGTTCAGGCTTGTGCAGGTATTTGTTTTAGAAATGCAATCTACAAGTTGATTCTGTTATTTTTTCCCTCTATATGATATAAAAAGTGTAATTAATTCCACCAATATAATATTACTTTTATTAATTTAAATGTAGAGTGTGTTTTGAATGCTGTTCCACAGTAATACATGGTCACAAACTGAGTGTCTCTGGGCTGATGAAGCGTTCAGTGTGGGTGTAGAAGAGGTTAACAGGGTTGTTAATGATTGGCTAACTAACAAGCAGGACCTGAAACGAGGAGACGGGAAGCAGCAGATCTAAAGAATAACCTGAGCTCTTTGTGGACCAGGGTACCAGGAGACATCGATGAAGTCAATGCCCTGAAGCTGCAGGTGGATCAGTGGAAAATCCCCACAGGACTGGAAGACCCACACATCCCAGGTACACACACAGACTTGTTTAGGTCACCATAGGGGGACCTTCCACTCACATGAAGGTTTCTGTAGCTGCTTCATAGTTTCTGTGTCTGCTTGTGTGCGGTGCCATGCAGTATAGAAAGCATATAAAAACAATTTTAAAATTATCATAGTAGGTCCTAGTATTAACCAGATACAATCCCAGATGAACAAAAACATAAAACATTTTAACCATTACCTTGTTTATTTAACATAAATTAATCTAAAAAGTAAAATCTGGTGATTAAAACTAAGTTAATAATTAAGAATCATGTAATTTCAGCAACCACTTGAACTAGTGTGGTAGTCACTTCCTGTTAGACTTTACCATTGTACCACCACAACATCTCAACCAAGTTCAGGTCTGGACTTGGATATTCCCAAAACCTTGATTTTATTGTTCATCAGACTGATGAAAAAGACAAATTTGTCTCTAAAAGACACTGTGCTATAGAGGAGTTTATGGTCCACTCAATGACTATTAGGTGTCCAGGTCCCAGACCATCACTCAGTTCATTAAACTTCAATTTTATTTTATATAGCATCTATTATAATACAAGTCATCTCTAGTTGCTTTCCAGAGACTCATAAAATGACCTCAGACCAATTATTACAATTATTACAAATAAAGGAGGGGCACAGATATATTGTCAAAGGTACAAAAGACAAGCTATATCAGTATGATATATCTGTTAACTGAAGAACTAAGAGTTTTATGTACATATGGCAGATACCTGGTTAGTTGGTGACTACAGAGACGACTGCATAAACAGGTGCAGACAGCAGACACTGAGGTGGTCAGAGGGTTGGACTGCAGGTCAGGATGCAGCTCTGAAGGCTCTGGCCTGAAAACATGGAGCCAATGGAGGGAGGAAGACAGGAAGTGCTTTTTTGCTGATTCCTGTCAACAATCGTGCTTCTGCATTTTTATCAGCTGGAGGCTCTTCAGAGAATTATTTGGACATCCAGCCAATAACACATTACAGTAATCTAGTCTAGAAGATACGAACACATGAATTAGTTTCCAGCATCACTCTGGGAGAGGATGCTCCTAATCTTTGTGATATTACGGAGGTGGAAAAATGCAGTCTTACAAACCTGATTAATATGCTGTTTAAATGACAAATCCTGATCAAAATAGCACCAAGGTTTCTCACAGTTTTACTGGAGGAACACAACACCATCTAATCCCTTCTTAAGCTGTTTGGGACCACAAACAACAACAATGTTGAACCCTGCGGGACACCATAGCAGACCCTTGTCTGTACGGAAGAAACCTCATGAACATGAACAAACTGGAATCTATCAGACAGATCTGATTTAAACCAATCTAGAGCTGTCCCTTTAATCCCAACAACATACTCTAGCCTCTGCAGTAAAATGCTGTGATCTATAGTATCAAAAGCAGCGCTGAGGTCCAGCAGAACCAGTATGGACACTAACCATTATCTGAGGTCCAGCAGAACCAGTATAGACACTTACCCATTATCTGAGGTCCAGCAGAACCAGTATGGACACTAATCCATTATCTGAGGTCCAGCAGAACCATTATGGACACTAATCCATTATCTGAGGTCCAGCAGAACCAGTATGGACGCTAATCCATTATTTGAGGTCCAGCAGAACCAGTGTGGACACTAATCCATTATCTGAGGTCCAGCAGAACCAGTATGGACGCTAATCCATTATTTGAGGTCCAGCAGAACCAGTGTGGACACTAATCCATTATCTGAGGTCCAGCAGAACCAGTATAGACACTTACCCATTATCTGAGGTCCAGCAGAACCAGTATGGACGCTAATCCATTATCTGAGGTCCAGCAGAACCATTATGGACACTAATCCATTATCTGAGGTCCAGCAGAACCAGTATAGACACTTACCCATTATCTGAGGTCCAGCAGAACCAGTATGGACGCTAATCCATTATCTGAGGTCCAGCAGAACCAGTATGGACGCTAATCCATTATTTGAGGTCCAGCAGAACCAGTGTGGACACTAATCCATTATCTGAGGTCCAGCAGAACCAGTATAGACACTTACCCATTATCTGAGGTCCAGCAGAACCAGTATGGACGCTAATCCATTATTTGAGGTCCAGCAGAACCAGTGTGGACACTAATCCATTATCTGAGGTCCAGCAGAACCAGTATAGACACTAACCCATTATCTGAGGTTCAGCAGAACCAGTATAGACGCTAATCCATTATCTGAGGTCCAGCAGAACCATTATGGACACTAATCCATTATCTGAGGTCCAGCAGAACCATTATGGACGCTAATCCATTATCTGAGGTCCAGCAGAACCATTATGGACGCTAATCCATTATCTGAGGTCCAGCAGAACCAGTATGGACGCTAATCCATTATCTGAGGTCCAGCAGAACCATTATGGACACTAATCCATTATCTGAGGTCCAGCAGAACCATTATGGACGCTAATCCATTATCTGAGGTCCAGCAGAACCATTATGGACGCTAATCCATTATCTGAGGTCCAGCAGAACCATTATGGACACTAATCCATTATCTGAGGTCCAGCAGAACCATTATGGACACTAATCCATTATCTGAGGTCCAGCAGAACCATTATGGACGCTAATCCATTATCTGAGGTCCAGCAGAACCATTATGGACGCTAATCCATTATCTGAGGTCCAGCAGAACCATTATGGACGCTAATCCAGTATCTGAGGTCCAGCTTAGGGAGGTCTACAGGAGCAAAGCAATCTAGAGTCAGGTCAGGATCTGAATAAGACACTGAAGCTGCAGAAACACCTAGAGCTGGTGCCGGGTGGGCCTGGTTGGTTTCCTCTCTAATTCTGATGATTTTACTGCTAAAGAAGCTCATAAAGTCTAGAAAGCTTCTATGGTTAGAGACCGTCCTTCCTAAAGAAGCAACTGCATCTAAAGCTGAGTGCAGCAAATCTGCAGTGCTACTGACAAGGAAATCAACATCTGCGGAGGAAGAATTTAGGTCATAATTCTCGATTGTTTCACTATGTTCTATTGTAAGAAGATGAAAAGCAATGGGCTCCTTAAATTTAGCAATAGTTTTATTACATTAAACATCTGCTAAAATAATACCTTTTATTATATGCTTCATCTCTCCAGCATCATGCTTGATGGTGGGCCTGAGGTGTTTCTGTTAAAATGCACTGTTTGGTTTTTTACAAACATAGTCCTGGACATCAAGACCAAACATCTCCACTTTGGTCTCATCTGTCCAGAGGACATTATTCCAAAAGTCTGGTTTGTTCTGATGCAGTTTTGGGAACCTCAGTTGTGCTTCCAAGTTCTTTTTAGAGAGAAAAGGTTTTCTCCTGGAAACTCTTCCAAATATACCATACTGGTTCAGTCTTCTTCGGATTGCTCTCTCATGGGCGTTTACATTTAATATCACGGTTGCATGATATCTGGAAAACATGTGATAATCAACGTTGAAAATTGCAATGACGATATGACTTGGGATATATATAAACCATAAATAAACCAGTACTTTACTCCTGACAGTAAATGGCTTATGCAGAGACACAGAAATAAATACATTTTACTATTACTGAATACTTAACATTTAGAGAAAATGTTGCAACTTTTTTTTTGTTGCTTCATGAAGACGAACCACCTCTGAGATTAGATGTGAAGGTTGAAATGACTGACTGTGATGGTGATCAGGTTTTAACTGAGCTCTTATGGTTCCTCTCCCCAGCGTCTCTTCTCAAGCTCTGGTACAGGGAGCTGGAAGAGCCGCTGATCCCTCATGAGTTCTACGAGGAGTGCGTCCGTCACTATGACAACCCGGAGGCGGCTGTCAATGTGGTGCTGGGCCTCCCTCACATCAACAAACTGGTGCTCTGCTACCTCATCCGCTTCCTGCAGGTAACATCCTCAAACCACCGGTCCATAGCCTAAAACATGCCCATTATTCATTTAAAGCCAAGACTCCACAGATTGTAAAGGTGTAAGGATGGCCACTCTGAGATGAAAAAATCAATGAGCGAACATTTTTATGCTTTTGTTTCACCTTTAGAAATTAGATTCCAGAGAAAAACTCCACTGTATTCACGTGATCCCAAGTTTATTTGATTATTCAGTATCTTTTTTGATGAAACTGTGGTTGGAGCATATGAAAGGAGGGACTGTCGAGCTGGCATGTTGGGAACGTGCAGTCTGTTCATTGCTCTGATTGGATAATGCCTGAAGTAACGTAATATGTGAACTGCTTGTTGATTCTGTTGGCTGTGAAGATTCCACAGAGGTATCAGTCACTGAATCCTTCACGCCGTTCCTGAGAGACGAAGCTGCGTGGACCCCATGATCATTCCTTAAGGATGTTCTAGCTTCACGGTTCTTACATGTGTGTTTGTGCAGGTATTTGCCCAGCCTGCCAACGTGACTGTCACCAAGATGGATGTGAACAACCTGGCTATGGTTATGGCCCCCAACTGTCTGCGCTGCCGCTCAGATGACCCTCGCGTGATCTTCGAGAACACCCGTAAGGAGATGTCCTTTATCCGGGTGCTGATCCAGCGGCTGGACACCAGCTTCATGGATGGAATCCTATAGCCCCCCTCCCTCTTACTCACACTCACCTTGATACTTTACCCCGCCCCCCTTTTAACCTGCTCCACCACCCACATCTGCACAGGGATACTCATGAACATGGCTGCTGCTGGTGAACACCTGGACGTTGCCAGATCTACCTGAACTACTGAATTTAAGTTCATTGTCTGCTTTTTTTCAGTTCAGCAGCTGTTTTTCTGTGGACCTCCTTATTCAGCTGACTGTTGGTTGCCCGATTGGTCCAGGACTGTGGACATGCGTGTTCAGCTGACTCATGGACCTTCTCATTCTGCTACTTAGTTCCCTCTACATTCCCAGACGTGGACGTTCAGCTGATTCTCGGTTCCCTGACACTATAGGACTGAAGACATTCAACTGACTCTTAGTGCCCAGACACACCAGGACTGTGGACATGCTTGTCCAGCTGTCTCTTAGTTGCCTAACACTCAACAATCATAAAACTGTATGTTCTGACACTCAGTTCCCTTATGATCCTGGTTTATGGACGTTCAGCAGACTATGGGATCCATGACAGATTCCTTGACACTACAAGCCTATGGACATATTCATTAAACCAACGTTTGGTTCCCCAACACTCAAAGGCTGTGGACATTCAGCCGACTCCATTCCCTGCTTCCACACTCTTGGACTGTTGACTTTCAGCCAAGTAGGTTCCCCGACACTCCTAAACTGTGGATGTTCAGTCAACTCAGTTCCTCAACATGTCAGGACTGTGGACATTCAGCTGACTCGGTTCCCCCACGCTTCAACACTGTGGACATTCAGCAGACCTGGTTCCCCAATGCTTCTAGACTGTGAATTTCAGCAGATTCAGTTCTCCAAAACTTCTGGACTGTGGACATTCAGTTTACTTTCAGTTCCCTAACATTCCTGGACTATGGACATTCAACTGACTAGGTTCCCTGACGTTCCAGGACTGTGGACATTCACCATACTCGGTTCCCAGATGCTCTTAGACTGTGGACATTCAGCAGACTCAGTTCCCTGACGTTCCAGGACTGTGGACAATCAGCAGATTCAGTTCCCCGACACTTCAGGACTGTGGACATTCAGCTGACTCGGTTCCCCAACGTTCCAGGACTGCATATATTCACCAGACTGTTCCCAGATGCTCCTAGACTGTTAACATTTAGCAGACTCGGTTCCCCGACACTCCTAGACTGTGGACATTCAGCAGACTCAGTTCCCCGACACTCCTGGACTGTGGACGTTCACCAGACTCAGTTCCCCGACACTCCTGGACTGTGGACGTTCACCAGACTCAGTTCCCAGACGCTCCTGGACTGTGGACATTCAGCATAGTCAGTTCCCTGACGGTCCTGGACTGTGGACGTTCAGCAGACTCAGTTCCCCGACGCTCCTGGACTGTGGACATTCAGCAGACTCAGTTCCCCGACGGTCCTGGACTGTGGACATTCAGCAGACTCAGTTCCCCGACTCTCCTGGACTGTGGACGTTCACCAGACTCAGTTCCCAGACGCTCCTGGAATGTGGACATTCAGCAGACTCAGTTCCCCAACGCTCCTGGACTGTGGACGTTCAGCAGACTCGGTTCCCCGACGCTCCTGGAATGTGGACGTTCACCAGACTCAGTTCCCCGACGCTCCTGGACTGTGGACGTTCAGCAGACTCAGTTCCGCGACGCTCCTGGACTGTGGACATTCAGCAGACTCAGTTCCCCGACTCTCCTGGACTGTGGACGTTCACCAGACTCAGTTCCCCAACACTCCTGGACTGTGGACGTTCACCAGACTCAGTTCCCAGACGCTCCTGGACTGTGGACGTTCAGCAGACTCAGTTCCCCGACGCTCCTGGACTGTGGACATTCAGCAGACTCAGTTCCCCGAGGATCTTGGAATGTGGACGTTCACCAGACTCAGTTCCCCGACACTCCTGGACTGTGGACGTTCACCAGACTCAGTTCCCAGACGCTCCTGGACTGTGGACGTTCAGCAGACTCAGTTCCCCGACGCTTCTGGACTGTGGACATTCAGCAGACTCAGTTCTCCGACACTCCTGGACTGTGGACGTTCAGCAGACTCAGTTCCCCGACGCTCCTGGACTGTGGACGTTCAGCAGACTCAGTTCCCCGACGCTCCTGGACTGTGGACGTTCAGCAGACTCAGTTCCCCGACGCTCCTGGACTGTGGACATTCAGCAGACTCAGTTCCCAGACGCTCCTGGACTGTGGACGTTCAGCATAGTCAGTTCCCCGACGGTCCTGGACTGTGGACGTTCAGCAGACTCAGTTCCCCAACACTCCTGGACTGTGGACGTTCAGCAGACTCAGTTCCCCGACGCTCCTGGACTGTGGACGTTCAGCAGACTCAGTTCCCCGACGCTCCTGGACTGTGGACGTTCAGCAGACTCAGTTCCCCGACGCTCCTGGACTGTGGACATTCAGCAGACTCAGTTCCCCGAGGATCTTGGAATGTGGACGTTCAGCAGACTCAGTTCCCCGACGCTCCTGGAATGTGGACGTTCAGCAGACTCAGTTCCCCGACGCTCCTGGACTGTGTGTGCCTTCACGTCCGCTAGCTCCGTGCCCACGCTCAGTGTGAAGACTTCAGCAGGGATCTCATCGTTTGACTGCGTTCATTTCACCGGAAGACCTCCATGACTTATCTGAAGTCAGACTCGTTTGTTTTATACAAAACTGTTTTTGCTTAAATACACGTGCACTGCCACATGCACACACTTCCATGCGTTGCCTGGGGACTTTTAAATTCCTGCCTGATGAAAAACAGTGGTCATGAGTCGGATGAATGAACATAGCGCATGTTTGAGGGTTTCACACGTTTTCACAGATACAAACTCTTCACCATCACTGCTGCTCCACCTTGGAGGAGTCGAAGCCCAGTACGAGTCAGCCTTTCTGCCCCATCATCATCTTTCCCTCCACTGAAGACCTGAGGCGTCCTGGAGACACGTGTGGCGTCATGACGTGTTGTCGGCCTGTTAACACTGAGAAAACGTGTCGCAGACGGGACATTTCGAGTCTGTTGCGGGACTCTGGTTGTTTACCAACAACAGTGAGATGAAAGAGTTCGAACCCTTTAAGATGAGCCGTTGCGAACAGGCTCAACTGTCAAGTCTGAAGTTCAAATTCAAGTTTAGCTGGCGAGGTTACGCTAGCTACCTAACATAGACTCGTCTAAAAGAAATCTGAGCTCCTACGACGGCGTGTCGCGGAGATTTGAAGGAAGGAAATATGCAGTGGAATGTGGATTAAAAAAATCCAGAACTTTATAAAATCAGATTTATCAAATGTTGATATTCTGACTTTATATACTGGTAGGTTTTGTGAGAGAAAAGTTCGTAAATTTACAAGAGAAAACTCAAATTCAGATTTTAACGAACTTGGAAATTTTTCGAAGAAATTGTTACTTTAGGAAAATCACAAATTTGCAGGAGAAGACAGATACAATTTTATAAACTTTTAGGTTTAGGACCTAATTTAAGTTCTTCTTAGTGAAGCGCTTAAATGTTATCTTGGAGTTTGGTGGCCCCCTGGTGGCTGAGAGGACCTCATGCATCAGCATGGTCCTGATACAAAAATCAACTGCGCAGCGTTTAGGTGAAGATGACATGGACACCAGACCTGCAGACCTTCTGCTTCAGCGTTCACACCAAACTAAACCAACTCACATCGTTCTGAAGGTGCATCGACTTCTTCTCTGGTCTCTGGTTCACTGTTGAGGGAAAAACATGATAAACAGATCTGGGAAGGTTTGAATAAATCTTTATTTAAAAAGGTTCACGCTTCCAGTCATATCCTTCCAGGAGTTTGCTCTTTGTAATTTGTAAGTCTTAAAGCGCTATTTTCCATGTTTTTGGTAGACCACTTAGACCAGGTCCTGTTCAAACACCACAACATGTAGGCCGGCCAAACCTGGACTCAATTATCTCTTAGGGAATAAAAACTAAATAAACACTGTTTGTGATGTGTGAACCACAATTCTGTTTATAAACGTGCAGGTTTCTGGCAGTTAGAAGACATCTTGATACAAATGAAGGCTGTTGTGGAGAGTCGGTGACTTCTGTGAAGTTTAAAAGACTAAAGGCCACACAGACCATGAACTGTGTAGCTCAAACTGTTGGTGGGAGGAGGACCGGAGATAGAGGTCTCCACATGGGGTTGACCAGATGGAGTTCTCCAGAATGTTGGTATAAATCCGAGATCAGAGGTAGCGACGCAGACCTGCAGGTTTCTGGTGTCCATGTTTGAGTCACAAAGCTGAGGAACATCATTAATCCTGGGTTCAGGTCCTTCTGACTGGTCGAGCTGATGCGAACGAAGGAAATGGTTTGGTGCTTCAGCTTTAGGGTCCAGCTTCAGCTGTTCGGTCTGTTCTTGCTTAGAGTCTGTCCTCAGCCAGTCTGCCACCTACATGGGTTGATGACTTTGAAGGAGGAATGTATCCTGGCGTGTCTGTCCACTCTGCCGTCCGCTTACTGTGGATTTTACTGTCTCGTGAGCTCCAAGCGAGGAGCTGTGAAGGCAGCACTGCCAGCGATCCAGTCCAGAACATCTTCTGCCCGCTCGGTTGGGTCGTACTGAGAAGCGGCAACTCGTCGGCCAGCCTCGCCCTGACCCCGCCCCCACCCTGACCTGCAGAAACACTAATGCTTAGTGAATGTGTCCAGCTGTCCGTCGTCTTGTCGTTTACAGAGCGTCCGTCTCTTGGATCCATCCAGTCTTTGTCTTCGAGCGACTGCTATGGGTTGTTCTGTTCATTTGAGAGGTTTTCTATATTTAAAAAAATTTCTATGTTTTTTAACCCATTGTTGGATATGATTTTATTTATTTATATTTATTTCAGATTTCCTCAATGCCTTCCTGAGATATTGTATCGTTGGCTAAAGTGTGTTTGTGTGTATGAATGTGTAGATGTGTATTTGGGTGGATAGTTTCTAAAAATCACTTTGATTCAGTTTATTGTAACACAACTGAGGTTCACTGTGGACGCACGTCCTCAGAGGATCCTGGAGCTCCACCTCTGGGTGTGAGGGACAGGACCCTGTGTTTAAGAAGCTGGGATGACTTTTGCTGTGTGTGTAAGTGTGATTGTGTGTCGTGTGCTGCTCACTCACTCGGACAAACACACTTCACCGTGACAACGTGCTTTCATGCTGTATAGACTTTGTAAAAAAATGAGCAAACCTGGAAAGGAGAGAAAAATAAAAGCAGCCTATGTGAGAGTGGAAGTGAAAGCAGTGGATTTTTTTCTTCCTTTTTTCTGTCTTATTAAAGTGTAAAAGTCTTCACAAGCACAGACGTCTCTGCAGGTTTGTACCACGCATCCAAGCAGCAGATTCAAACACGGTTGTGTTCCTTGTGGTGTGGAGGTCAGATCTCCACAGCCGGACAGTTGTTGGCTTGAATAAAGCTGATGGATGTCCAGAACAATTTTAATTTTGTCACTCTGCAATCACAGTAGCCTAAATCACTTTAACTTAAAGAAATGGCAGTGACTCTGTAGTGAACATTTACAAAACAGCCCTTTAGTCTGAGATCCAGAAACGTGTCCAACATCGGTCATTGTCCACGAGGTCATGGAGAAGCCGTGGAGTCAAAGCTGAGGATGACTACGACTTCTGACCAGGTCTGTGGGCAGCAGCTCCTCTGGTGGACCTGCTACATCATGACCAAGGAGTTAGTACAGAAACGATAATGTGACCTGTGAATGTGATAAAAGTGTTTTCATGGCACGTTTGTGAATTAATCCTTTCAATTTTTAATCACCAAAAACCCAACCAGGTCAAGTCTAACCAGGAAGTAAGTAACCAGTTGACCTGTAGTCCCTCTATTGACCACTAGGGTTTGGATCCAAAAGTGAGTTAATCTCCTTACTTTCCTGTAAAAATATTCGTGTTTACAGCAGACCACAGTTAATTAAATTCAATTCAGTTCAATTCAATTTTATTTATATAGCATTTATTACAACACAAGTGGTCTCCAGATACCGGAACATGACCCCCGATCAATTATTACATAAACAACAGCAGGTAAAAACTCCCCTAGTGGAAGAAAAACCTTAAACCAAACAGTGGCAGGAAAAACTCCCCTTTAAGAGGGAAGAAACCTGGACCAGGACCTGGATCATGAGGGGGGACCCTCCTGCTGAAGACCAGCCGGGTAGAGCAAGAAATAAGAAAGAATAGAGACATAGAGACACCGTCAAAGGTACAAGACAGGATACAATAGTAACTATCATCAGTAGTCCAATTAGACTTCTGTGTATATATTTGATACCTGGTTAGTTGGTGGACGACATAGACGAGGACTGCAGGTCAGGATGTCAGCAGGTCTCCAACAGAGACGTCTACACAGACAGGTGGAGGTAAAAACACTGGGATGGTCAGAGGTGGAACTGCAGGTCAGGATGCAGTTCCTGAGGTTCTGGTCTGCAAACATGCACAGAAGAGGAAAAGAGGGAACAGACCAGCACAACAAACTACAAGAACAATGGACCACAATTATACTTTGAGGTACTTCTAATTAATAACTGAGGATTGAGCTGAAGAAGGGAAAGAGAAACAGAGGAGGTGAGGGGGACCACTCAGTGGATCATGTTGGGGTCCCCCTGCAGCAGGTCTACAGCAGCAGATCCAGGATGAAGCTGTGTTGAAGACCAGCTGCTCCAGTCTGGTCCTGCAGCTGCAGTTCTGACTACTGGTCCTGACACACTAAAGTTTACACTAACTACTACTACTTTCACATCCTGCTAATAACCCAAATGGAAGCGATGAAGTAATGACTAAAGAGGAAGTGAGATGTTTTCATACAGTTTTACTGGATCCATCGCAACACCATCTAATCCCTTCCTAAGCTGTTTGGGACCACAAACAACAACCTCTGTTTTATCAGAATTTAGTAGCAAAAAATTTCTGGACATCCAGTCCTTGATGTCCTTAATACACATCTGAAGTTTGTCTAATGGTTCTGTTTCATCTGGCTTCATAGACAGATACAGCTGCGTATCATCAGCATAACAATGAAAATTAATGCCGTGGTTCCAGGTAAAACTTCCCAAGGGCTGCATGTATAAACTGAAGAAGATTGGCTCTAGACCTGAACCCTGCGGGACACCATAGCAGACCCTTGTCTGTACGGAAGAAACCTCATGAACATGAACAAACTGGAATCTATCAGACAGATCTGATTTAAACCAATCTAGAGCTGTCCCTTTAATCCCAACAACATACTCTAGTCTCTGCAGGAAAATGCTGTGATCTATGGTATCAAAAGCACTGCTGAGGTCCAGGAGAACCAGTATGGACACTAATCCATTATCTGAGGTCCAGCAGAACCAGTATGGACACTAATCCAGTATCTGAGGTCCAGCAGAACCAGTATGGACACTAATCCAGTATCTGAGGTCCAGCAGAACCAGTATGGACACTAACCCATTATCTGAGGTCCAGCAGAACCAGTATGGACACTAATCCATTATCTGAGGCCATAAGAAGGTCATTCGAGACTGGAACCAGTGCTGTTTCTGTGCTGTGATGCATCTGAACCCTGACTGAAGAACTTCAAATAGATCATTTCTATACAAATGGTCACACAGCTGCTGCAACTAGGTTTTCCAGAATTTTAGAGATAAAAGGAAGGTTGGAAATTAGTCTATAGTTAACTAAAATGTCTGGGTCAAGAGACGTTATTTTATTTATAGGTTTAATTACAGTAAATTTAAAACCTGTGGCACATATACTAAGATTAGGGACAAGTTGATCTGGTCCAGTATTCTCGTACCAATAAGAGTACTACTCCACCTCGACCAGCTTCCTCCAACAGTCCAAGTACATCCATGGTCAATTAACTGTATAGAGTTAAACGTACAGGGTTAATTGGTAAATCGAGGTTGCCAGCAGGTGTGATTGTGGTCGTTTGTGAAAGGCAGGCGACCTGTCCAGGGACGTCAGTGGTAATGGGAATGAAGAGATTACGTTTAGAAGTCCACAGAAATCCCACAAATAAGAATTCTTAAGGCCACACATTGAAACAATGATTTAATCCCCAAACTTGCTTTTAAACTCCCAGCACACTTTTTTTGAACATGCAGTATTTCTTCATCGTTATTTAGGGTTCTCCTAGTCTGGTGTGAGAAATGCTGATTTTTCTGAAGTTCTGACAGAAACTCTGCAGGGTTGGTGAAGCTCCGCCCTCTGCTGCCACCTGCAGGCGTCCTGCTGCGTGACATTTGAACCTGAACAAATGTGCAGCTTTCGAAGGTGTCTTTTATTTGTGTGATGTCACAGATGGTTGTACACATCCCAACAAATCAACCAATGAGCGTGCAGAAAGATTCTCGTGAATTCTTGATGAACCATTCGACTCTGAAGGTGCTTTTATGAATGACTCAGACCTCAAACTGGTGTGGAAACTCTTTATTGTTCTGTTTCTTGCTGAACAACAGAAGAAGAATGTACATTTTACCGAAGTTTGGCAGTAAAACAGAGATCGTCCATCACATGTTGCTCACATGGTCCACCATCATGTTGGTGGATTTCCATCCTTCCACCTGCAGGGTGGCGACCAGCTCAAGCCGCTGCAGCGCAGCTGTCCATGCGTCTGGGTCCCTGTCCATGGGGTTCTTCCTCAGGTCCAGGACTAGTCCCCGCGGGGAGGCGAGGGACGCCAACATCTTAGAAAACTGCAGCAGCTCTGCTGGCTGGATGAAGTTGGCGCTGAGGACGACAAACAAGGCGACGAAGAAATGAGCCGACGGTGATGGATCAGGCTCTGCACACATGTCTGAGGTTGTTTTTCTCTAAAACTAAAACACATCACTGTCATGACTTTTAATGTTTTCAGATACAAAAAAGGACAGTAAACTAAGGTTTTGGACATGACTGTAAAACAGAATAGTCTCCTGAAGGTGGTGGAAGCCACGCGGTGACAGGTGTGCACAGGCGTGTGCAGGTCACATGACTAACCCTGAAGCAGCTGCATGAGTTCACCGCCATCAGTTTCTGCTTCATTTTCTCCACAACAGTTAAATCTCACTGATGGAGGAGCGGCAGAGGCGGAGTTATCAAATAAACGTGCTCTGAGGACAGAGACGCTTTAACATCAACCCCTCTAGTCTCTGCTCCTCCTTCCAGATCCATCACATCTGCTCTAAGAACATCTGCTGTGTTCTGTTTCTGTCCACAGAGCTAAAAAACATTTACAATCTTTTATTTCTCAAATTAAAATGGATCAAACTTTTAGAGGGAGTTTCAAAATAAAAGAAGCTATACCAATAAACAGACTAAAACCCAGTCCCCATCAACAAACATTTGACTCAAACCACTAAATGTGTTCACCTAGAGATGCTCAGATGTTTCTGGAATGTCTCTGTAGACAGGGAAGCTTTCCTGAGACCAGTCTATGCCTTAAAACCTCAAAACCTGCTGGTTCCAGTTCAGGTCTGACGGTCACATATCTATGTTTCCTGTTTCTGTCAGTGATTACGAGAATGACAGATTGTACGAGGCTGAGAAGGTCTAACCTGATGTCCAGCCGCTTCACAGAGCTCGGTGACGGTCCGGAGAACAGTCCTGCCAGAACGCAGACGCTCTTGGCTGTGGAGACAGGAGAGCGGCGTTAACCCGTTCATACTATGGACCATCTCTGAGAGCCCTGCTCTAGATCAGCACAGGTAATTTAAAACGTGTATCACAAGGCCTCAAAATAAAGGAAACACATGAGATTCCAGCAGAAGTGTAAAATCAAGTACAGTGAGAGGGAGTACATTATCTTATATAAGAAGAACTGGACAATTTCATCCACAGGTTTCTAAGGAGTGAAAGACTTTTTCCACATACTGCACAGAGCATGGAAGAAGCTGGCTGGGACACGCCCACCTCACGTCAATCATATTTGATTTTATCCTAGCTTCCAATCAATATTACTTTAAAGTCAATATTATCAAATCCTAGGTGCTACACAATAAATAAATTACTCTAAACACAAAGTGCAAATTTAAAAATAAACAAGTTATAACATGATGTTGGGTTTAAGAACCAAGGGCAATAAAATGAGAGTAAAATCAATGAAATGGCAGTTTGATGATTATTGATATGATGAACTGTTGTAAGAATGATGGTGAAATGTTCAGTCCTGGATTCTGTCTCGCTAGTCCTGGATTCTGTTCCACTAGTCCTGGTTTCAGTTCTACTAGTCCTGGATTCTGTCTCGCTAGTCCTGGATTCTGTCTCGCTAGTCCTGGATTCTGTTCTACTAGTCCAGGATTCTGTTCTACTAGTCCAGGATTCTGTTCCACTAGTCCTGGTTTCAGTTCCACTAGTCCTGGTTTCAGTTCTACTAGTCCTGGATTCTGTCTCGCTAGTCCTGGATTCTGTTCTACTAGTCCTGGTTTCAGTTCTACTAGTCCTGCATTCTGTTCTACTAGTCCTGGATTCAGTTCTGCTAGTCCAGGAATCTGTTCTACTAGTCCTGGATTCTGTTCCACTAGTCCTGGATTCTGTTCCGCTAGTCCTGGATTCTGTTCCGCTAGTCCTGGATTCAGTTCCGCTAGTCCAGGTTTCAGTTCTGCTAGTCCTGATTTCAGTTCTGCTGGTCCAGGTTTCAGTTCTGCTAGTCCAGGTTTCAGTTCTGCTAGTCCTGATTTCAGTTCTGCTAGTCCAGGTTTCAGTTCTGCTAGTCCAGATTTCAGTTCTGCTAGTCCAGGTTTCAGTTCTGCTAGTCCAGGTTTCAGTTCTGCTGGTCCAGATTTCAGTTCTGCTAGTCCAGATTTCAGTTCTGCTAGTCCAGGTTTCAGTTCTACTAGTCCAGGTTTCAGTTCTGCTAGTCCAGATTTCAGTTCTGCTAGTCCAGGTTTCAGTTCTGCTAGTCCAGATTTCAGTTCTGCTAGTCCAGGTTTCAGTTCTGCTAGTCCAGATTTCAGTTCTGCTAGTCCAGGTTTCAGTTCTGCTAGTCCAGGTTTCACTTCGGTAGCAGCATTTGAAGGATGTTTGAACAGATTTGATCAGAATTAGTGGGAACTGAGCCACCATGAACAGGTGATTTGATCATGTTTTTGTGGAAGAGTATGAAATGGTTGGAAGTAACTCAGATGAAGACTGTAAATCCTGTTGGCGTTGATCTGAAACGGGAACTTACCGATGCGATTCTGAGCCAGACTGAGTGTGTGCAGTGAAGGCAGCATCTTCAGAGCGTCCACCAGCTGCTGCAGACTTCTGTCTTTGTCCGTACAATTCTCCAGAAGACGACAGTCACTCAACCTGAGCTCTGACAGGAGGAAAGGAGATCATCAGGAGTTGGAGTCCAGGCTGGATTTAGAGCAGTCTGCATCTGTTCTGTTCAGAATCTGCATACTCGTGGTCAATCAAGAGTGAACATGGACCTGGACCTGGCTGGAATCCGCAGCAAAAACATCTGCAGATCCATCTGCTTTTCTTACCTTCCAGCTCACAGTCCTTCAGCAGGTTCAGGATGTCAGGAAGACAGTCCGACAGCTTCATGTCCTCCAGGTGGAGAGTCTTCAGGCGGCGGTTTGACTCTGAAATTCCCCAAAACATAAAGAAAAGTCTGGAGTCTCAGCACTGAATCTACCCACAGACATTCAGATTTATGGATTCGTGTACGTGAATGGTGTTTTAGAAATCTCAGTCGTCATGGAGATACGTCCACGAGTCTGAACATCCCTAATGACCATGAATGAAACTGAACAGAACTCCAGTTCCGAAGAGTTGGTTCAGAGTGATGTTCACAACTGTAGCATCTCCTCCACTTTTATCAGCAGTCCATAAACATCTGCTTTTTTGCATAAAAACTTGTTTTGAAAATAAAAAAGGAATTTTAGCCTTAGCTTACTAAGTTTCTCCACATGGGGCTTGAGAGTGAGGGAGTCGTCAGTTAAGACACCCAGGTATTTAAATATGTGAGCCCCCTCTACTTCACGTTCCTTGACCGTGGACACTGAGCGGATGATTTGTGGCCTCATCCTAGAACTGGAAAACAACATGAGCTTAGTCTTGTCTGCACTGAGAACAAGTTTCAAGAGAAGTAATGATGCTGGACAGCAACAAAGGGGTTCTGCAGGTATTCAATGACCTAAGCAGGAGTTAATCCACAGCAGGAAAAAGCTGTATCATCAGCATAAAAATGCAAATTAACATCTGAAACACTTTGACCCATATCATTAATGTAAATAATGAGTAAGAGGGGACCTAATACAGAACCCTGCGGCACCCCTATGTGAACGGTAACAAGTTCAGAACACAGTGCATTAAATATGATGGTCTGAGTCTTATTACTGAGAAAGAACCACGCTGCAGATGATCCCCGGGACTCTCATTATCTACAACAAGATGACAGGTCTCCAAGCAGGTAAAGCAGACCCGGGTCAGACCCGGGTCAAGAGAGCAACTCAAAAAATATAAATGGGTAAATGGGCCACGGCCCCTGAAACTTGCAAAAGCAAATAAGCAAATTTGATACGTAAACTGACATACGAGGGACATCCTGTTGATTTGGGCAGACCTGAGACCAGTCAACTCCAGACCTTCCATCTGCTTTGCTTCTCCTTCAGTAACGAAAAAAACAGGCCAAACCTGGACGATTACCTTCTGTTCAGTTGGGTGTCCAAAAACTTTTGGTCCCCAGCAATGGGTGCATTCATAAAAAAAAGAAGCTTAAAATGGCTGTAACGGTTAATGCCACATTTATGTGAAACCTCGGAAACACATCTTGTTTTATTTGAAATCCATTTTGGTGGTGCATGAAGACAAAATCCTAAAAACTGTCACTGCCCTAATATTTGTGCTCCAGACTGCATTTTTACCTCAAAGACTCAAATGTGTGAGAACGTGAAGCAGGAACCTGCCTGTGGGAGAACACGGTACCTGTGAGAGTGTTGAGGAGCGAGCTCAGGGTGGACCCGGTGGGCAGCCTTATCCCAGACAGCTGGAGCGAGCCGAGTCGCGGGGCGCGTCGCAGCACAGACAACAGGAAGTACAGATTCGTGTGTAACTTGAACTGGACCGACAGCTTCTCCAGAGGCAGCTCTGCAGAAAGACAAAACCACCTTATCACCGCCGCACCCCCATAATCCCAAACTAGACCCCTCCAGCATCAAGCAACGATACACAGACATCATCAACGTCATCCAAACTAGCACATCTTTGTAAACATCATAGATTCAATAACTGCTTAAATTCTACAATTCAGAGAAACAGCATCAGACACCCTGAGCTGATGTTTCCCGCCTAGGACCCGTCAGGACGGAGCACTCACAGCACTTAAATGAACCAGACATTAGGGGTCAGGCGTTCGTGGTTCTGAGCCATTAAAATGATCCTGTCATCTGTCCATGCCAACCTAAAGTGGACATGTTGTGTAAGGGAAATTGAGAAATATAGTTTCTTAAGTTAGTTTATTACAGTGTCTTTTGCTATTATCTGTTGCTTGTTCATTGTGTATTCAGCACTTTTTACTCTGTCTGGTTTCTCACTTGCATACTGGTGGTAACCTGTTGGAGGATGTTTCTCACAGAAGGTAATCAAAAGTCTCCGGCAGTTGCAGGAGATAAGCTGTAAGGAGGGAACTACTCTGCAGGGAGAGAACTATCCCTGTTTGTGCACAAGGACATGCAAGTGTATAAGATCTGTGTTTAATTAATCGAGGCAGATTCACTCTGCAGACTCATTGCAACTGTGTGATTCTCAGCTGTACAGCTTAATAAACTATATTAAACGGAGCTCTCCTGTACCGTATTTATTTACCAGAAATAATTTCCACAACAGTTGCCTCGTGTGTTGTTTGATGCACCTGATATGTTGGACTCTGCAGTCGGGGGGGAGTTGGATGAGATGGGAAGACCCCACATGACAGCGTGGACCTCTGTTTGTAGGGACGTCAGTCTGGGACAGGCGTCCAGCAGGACCTCAATGAGGCTGGCGTTGGGGAGGACACTGATGTTCAGGTGGGTGATGAGGCTGCAATCGCTATCAGACAGTCGCTTCAGGGCCGAGGCGAAAGTCAGTACATCCTTCTCCTGGAACATGGCTGACAGAACAACAATCGAGACTTGGATCACTTGGTTCATCCTGCTAGAAGGACTCTGACATGTGACGTCACAACAAGTGTGAACTTAGCTGACGAGGTTTAAATGTGTTTTACATGTTTCTGCAGAGGGAGGAGCAGTAAATACAACACGCCCACATTTCCACCAGGTAATGATACTAGAACTCCTCCCTGATTTCTGTAGCACAACAATACCACATCTATTTGTGTTGATCCATTTGTTGTCTTTTAGTTGGTGTTCTGAACAAATCATAAAAGAAACGTTCAATTCAGTTTTATTTATATAGCGTCTATTACAACACAAGTTGTCTCTAGGATCTCTCCAGAGACCAGAACATGACCCCCGAGCAATTATTACATAAACAGTGGCAGGAAAAACTCCCCTTTAAGAGGGAAGAAACCTGGACCAGGACCTGGATCATAAGGGGGGACCCCCAGGTGTAGACAGCAGACAAACATCTTCATGACTGTTTCTTTCTTCAGTACATTTTTAAACAACTATTGATTTAATTGCGGGTTATGCCTCATTGCTCATGTCTGCCTTCTTGAAAAAAGTGTTCTAAAGACAGTGAAGTTTGACCCAGAGTCAACACTCCTAGAAGGAAACTCTGAAAACCGGCTGGTGACACCTCAGAAGGTTTGCCTGTTCTCTTCATGCAGTCTATGGTCTGATACTGCAGAACCGTGGTTCATGCAACAGAAACACAAGTGTGAATGGAAGGAAGTGCTCAGGCTGGAGACTTACCGGTGCTGTGAAGTGTGAGTGACTGAAGCGAGAAGAACGTCGGCAGAGCTGAGGTAAGGACCCTGAAGGACCCAGGATCACACATCCGGAACTCCAGAAACTTAATCTGTCCCCGAGAACACGCTCCTGATGGAGGAGTCGGACCAAAGGTGCTACAGAGTTCCTGTAGGTCCACAGTAAAGTCAGATTCTTCCCATTCCCCATCCTCCTCCAACCCAGAGTCCATCTTTAAGCGTTTGCATGGAATGACTGGATCACAACGATCATCTGGACTGCAGCTGGGCCCACTTGAGCTGTGTGAAGTACCCCTGCTGCCCAGGAACTCCTGCATCTGCAGGTCTCCGTGCTGAGAGCCCCGTCCCAGCAGGAGCCAGGCCAGCAGCAGGGGCCTCTGCATGTCCAGAACCAGAGAGCTGACAGCCCCATGGTCCAGCAGGCGATGAAGGAGGTACAGCACCAAAGGAGTCCTCTTCTTTGATAGTTTCTTGTGAAGAGAGATGTTTACTTTCCGAACATTCTTCTCCAGGATGTTCAGAAGAGGCAAGTGCTCAGAAATTAACCTCTGAAAGGCTGCATGGTGGCTTCCAATGAGTACAAAATGTCGAAGGGTTTTTGCTGCCGTCCACAGCAAAGATGTAGAATTTGAATTGGTGACATTTCTGGAGACGTAGCCATTTCTGAAGCCATAGAAGATAAGTGTAAAAAGCATTTTCATGACTTCCTGTTTGGCCTCATCTTCTGTCTGGAAGCCTGCTGCCTGAAAGGTAACATAAGAGAAACCCCATGTCTGATACATACCTTCCACACGTGTACACCTTCTCATTTATGTTAAAGAAACACCTACGTGCTTATGGCTACTCATGTCATGCAGGACTTTAACCCACCCACAGAGAGTGGAAATACCTGAAAGAGGCACACAGAACAAGACAAAGGGAAAGAACTTCATTACCAATGTGCCACGCCTGTGAGACGAACAAGGCCACCTCACCAGAGTCCATACCTCTGAGGTTCAGAGCTGGCTGTAGTTCATCCAGCTGAAAGACTGTCAGATGAGGAATAAGTTCCTTGATGATGGGTACCGGAAGACCTACAATGTAACAGACAGAAACGCTGTTATGAGGATAGAAATGTTTGACCCACGCAATCATGGGACCTGTTCATGTAGAGACCTGATTGGTGAAATTATAATGCACACAGAGCAACTATGCACAAAGAACTGAAGATCAGTTGCAGAGAGATGAGAACTGAGACTCTTGCTTCGGGATCAAGTCTGATGCAGCAGTAGTTCCTCTACTGGCCACCAAGGTCCAGATCCAGACCGACCTGCAGTTCCTCTACTGACCACCAGGGACTGGATCCAGACCTGCAGTTCCTCTACTGACCACAAGGGTCTGGATCCAGACCGACCTGCAGTTCCCCTACTGACCACCAGGGTTTATATCCAGACCTGCAGTCCCTCTACTGGCCACCAAGGTCCAGATCCAGACCGACCTGCAGTTCCTCTACTGAGCACCAAGGTCTGGATCCAGACCTGCAGTCCCTCTACTGACCACCAGGGTTTATATCCAGACCTGCAGTTCCTCTACTGGCCACCAAGGTCCAGATCCAGACCGACCTGCAGTCCCTCTACTGGGTCTGGATCCAGACCCTGGTGGTCTAACTTGACAGGTGTAACTAAATTCTTACTGAAATGTGACAGTAAAATTGAAAAGCTACCTATAAAATCGTCCGGATTTCATCAACATGCTCTCTTGGCTTGGAAACTCGCTTAGAAACAGAACTTCTTATTACATATGGAACAATGGAAACATTCTTTATAGGAAGAAGTCACTTTATTTTAAGAACTGGGTGGAAAATGGCATTGTATTGTATTGTTTTTTTTCAAACTTTGAAATGTTAATGGAAACCCTTAAACATATACAGAATTTTCGTCCAACTTTAACTTCCCTGGGACTCCAAAAGAATACGCAGTGGTGTTTAATGCCTTACTGAGTGGTGCGCTGCAACTTCTCCAGGGAACAGCTGCTGATATCCTGATCAGTGACCCACAAACAGTGGCCTGCTGGGGGGGTCTTAAGGACGGTACTTCCAAAATACAACATAGTGTGTACCCGGTGAAGAAGATATTGGAAAGATCAACCTTGATATAGATTTTTCATATACTTTCTGTAGCAGCACATTGAAACAATTTCTCGTGTATTTTTTCAATGTGAGTATAATAGGAGGTTTTGGACAGATGTACAACAATGTATTAGCCAGAAAATTAAACAAATGATTCAATTTGCAGAGACAGACCTGATATTGTGCTTTGATCCGAAAGATATGGACAAAGACTGAATTTACTTCATTCAGCTAATAATCTTCCTGGGAAAGTTTCATATCCACAAGAAACGATGGACATGAATCACTTCTGCAAGAACTCCATCAATACACCAGCCCCGTGCAAGACCGTGGGAATGAAGAAGGCAATAAAAACTAACTTTGTTTTGGACAAACTGAATGTGAATCTTTCACAATTATGTTTTATCATACATGGACACTGGTATCTTGTTTTATTTTTTATATCATTTGTTACTTTATATGCTATATATGCTATATATATATATATATATATATATATATATATATATATATATATATATATATATATATATATATATATATATATATATATATATATATATATACATACTTGTATAAGTTTTGTTTTGAAAAAAAAATGTTTTTACCGATAACCGTTCAACGTCAGACCACGCCCACATCGTTAGATTTAGGGAAAAGCTTTCAATAACTTACTAAACTACGGGTTTTTATGTAACATTATACCAACCACACAAAGGTCAGGAGAAGCCAGACTCACCGAGAACAGCCTCGCTCCCCAGAGAAGAGAAATGTTCCCTGACGGCGACAAAACAACGTTCCTTCAGACTCATCTCTGCCGCGGCTCTCCGATCCAGTCTCCGGCGGTTAACCTGCTCTCCGGGTGTTCACCTGCTCTCCAGATGTTCACCTGCTTTCCGGATGTTCACCTGCTCTCCAGGTGTTCACCTGCTCTCCGGGTGTTCACCTACTCTCCGGCGGTTCACCTGCTCTCCAGATGTTCACCTGCCCTCCAGAAGTTCGGTTCCTGCCCGGATAAAAGGTAAAATCCGTCACCACGGTTACGGCTCAGCCACGGAACAACAACAGCCCTTCATCTTTTTCGAGGGTTTCATTTGCGGTCGGTGAACGTCGACTCGGTGCTTTACCGCCCCCATCTGGCCGTGAGGCACAAAGACGAATCACGTTTGTGCAATCAAACTTAAGCGTTCCAAATCCCAAGTACAGTTTTGTCTCAGTAGTTGGATTTCATATCCGTGACAACTGTACAAAGGTACTTTTCTATATTTTATTAAGTGAAGTAATAAAAAGTGATGAAGCTTGCATAATTAGGGGAGTCGTCTTTTTTTCATTTTTAGCGACTCAGAACTGTATTGAATGCCGATATGTGAATAAAGACATACCAGAACAGAATCATTTATAGTCAAAAGAAAATGTTTTGTGTTGTTGAATTTACTAACAGACTACAAAGGGTCAGCTGCACTTAACAGTACATAAATGTAATCACAACCTCACATATTGTGTAGCCGTCCTTGTATTTGATTCACTTATTCAATTTACAGATATTGTATATGGATTTGCAAAGTTAAAAAAAAAGTAAGCTCATTTATGTCTCTTACAACATAAATCCTTTTAATTTTCCAGGTTAAGAATCTCCCATGTAAACAAAGACAAATAACATCAAACATAAGGTACCAAGGTTTCACTGGCTGTGGCCGTCACAGAGCAGTTTTTATGTCAGGGTTTTGATTTCTTCTTCCATTTTCACAGAATTTACTTATTTTGTAAATATATATGTATTTTAAAAGTTAATTTTTTGGTATTGTATGCTTTAAAACTGGAGATTTATTTCAATTCAATCTTGAGCTTTTAAACTCTAGCAGACCACCTAAAATTATATGTTGGGTCATATTTGGCCCCCCGAGCCTCAAGTTTGATTCATGTGGTCTGTGGTGGGAGCTTACCGTAAAAAAGTTCAACATCCCTGCAGACAGATGACGTCGGAGAACTAAACCTTCAACCATCCTGTAAACTGTAGACTCACTTGTGCTAATCTCACACATTAATCAAAAGGACTGGACAGTTTATCTCCTTTATTTAATCTTTTTTTAATTAAAGAAACCGTCAAGAACAAATAAATATCAGTATATACAGTAGATGTGGTGGGCCACCAGAATCCGGCGGACCCTCTGCTAGACCACGCCCTTCTGCTCCTCGTGGGAGCGCTGGTGAAAGACAAAGGAGACGGCAGCATCCCAGGAGGACTTCAGCACCACGTCCCTCAGGCCCTTCTTGTCAAAGCAGTGGTTCCACTGGGAGAGGTCACTGGTGCAGTCAGAGTCTTCTGATGGAGCCCTGACCTGTGTGCCGTTCACGCAGCGTCGACAGCGAAACCTGCAACCACAACACATGAGCCCAGTTACATCCACAGCATGCTCATCTTGTGTATTTTCTGTGTAAAAAACATAAAATCCTCTGACTCCAGTAGATCTTAATGTGAGGCAACTGCAGCCTCAGCTGAAGAACTTTCTACACCATGCTAGAAGAACAAAGGTGCAGAGGCTGAAATGAGCAGTTTTTACTTGTCGTGTGTGTCACTGCTGGTCTCCTCGTTGAGGGTGAAGAGTTCTCGGAGTTCCCCAAGAGAGAAGTGGCGCTCCACATCCTGCTCCTCATCCACCACACAGCTGCTCAGAGCCTTCTTGTGGGCCTGTCTCTGCAGGATCTTCTCCTCGATGGTCCCCGTCTGAAACAGACAAACACGTTCCTGACCTCCAACAAGCAAAAACTACGTGAGCAGAGGTGATGGTGGGTCGTGCCAGTCGTTCAGAACTCACGGAGAGCAGCCTGTAGATGTAGCAGGTCTTCTTCTGGCCGTCCCTCCACACCCGAGCCATGGCCTGCTCGTCATTGGCCGGGTTCCAGTCAGGATCGAACATCACCAGGCGATTGGCGCCGATCAGATTCAGGCCACATCCGCCAGCTTTGCTGCTCAGCATGAAGATGAACTCGGGATTCTGGGAAACAAGGAAGGTTTTACGGACACTTATAAAGAATAAAAGTCTACTACTGGTCTCTGAATTACAAGTTTGTTTTACAACACATCCATCAGTTGTCTACTTGCCTGGATTACATTTTTCACCTTTATATCAACATAATTTAGTTATTCACACAACTCATGGTTTTTCTAACATTCGTTTTACATCTAATTACATTTCCATCTTTCATTATTTTGCATAATTTTTGTCACTGCAGTCTAATTTGTTGAGTGTAAACTCAAGTGCACACCACCAGTTCCAGTATCTTCCTGTGGTTAAAAGTCTTGTATTCTAGTTTCTTTCCTCCGTGCGTTGTCTGGTAGCGCTGCTTTCATCTGGTTTCGTCTGGTTTCAATATCAATAGATTGACCGACTACACCAACACTGGTTAGTTGCAGCCTTGTTGATAAAATCTTGTTCCACTGGGTAAACTAGCCTTGGTTAACAGACAAGACAATCTTGGTAATGTGTCTGTCTTTATGGAGTTGATTCTTGAGCCGAGACTGAAGTCAGAAATTGTTTTTCATCTTTCTGTGTCCCGACATTTGAAGATGTTGTTGAAATAATTGCATCAGTTTAAGCTATGAACATGTTGGACGTCCCAGCTGGATCATGATGTCACCTGCAGGAACGTTAGTGCCCTTAATGCAAAGTAGTTGTATTCCTGACCTGGGAAACTAGCACAGCTCCAGATATTAAATGAGTGAAAGTCAACATCTTCGGTGCTGGTCATCCAGGGGGATTCATTCTGGTTTTGTCTATTGTTGTTCTTGTTTTAATCTAGAAACTGCAGCCTTTCACAAGAAGCATGATACTTGGTATCAGATGGTGCACAGACCTAAATACTCACAATGCAGACATCCTTCTATGAGACAGTATCTGTGAGTATTTCCAATGGCATCAGTACCACAACGACTTTAGTATCATGAAAACCAAATTTAAGTAAAATTCCAATAAAGTGATTCAAACACCTCTTCGCTGTAATTTGTTTTGTTTCTGGTCCATAATGTCACTCTTTCGTATGTTGTGTTGTTTATGTGTCGTCGTTTATCAGAGTCTTCTAATCATTCAACAGTCTAACAAAAGTATATAATCTATAATCTTCTGTCAGACTATAGATCAGCAGGCAGCAGGTGAGGTCGGGGAGTGTCCCCTCCAGCTCCTGGACCATCAACACTAATTGTAGTTTTCACTCCACTCTCACTTATGTCAGCAGTCGTCACTTTATTTTCTTCATTTACAGCATCAATTTTTCTTAATTTGTTGTGTGGCCAAATTATTAGTTACCACTTCTTCAAATGCGTGTATCTATACTGTATTTTCTAATTCCTGTTGAGTTTTACTCTTTTCTTATATGAAGATATTTTTTTATAATTTACTAAGCATCTCCATTATTGTTAAACTCTTAAAAATGACCAATTTCTTTTCGGATTTGTTCTTTGATTGCAGGTTAAGATCAATAGATCACTATATTAGTATCTGGTGACTGTAACCCGTCTCCCAGATGTTACCGACTAAACTAAAGTGGGTGAACCCGTACTGAAGCCGTCGCTGGTGCCTGTCACTCACAGATGGACTGTTGAATCTCTCCACGATCTTGGCTCTTTTCTTGATGGACATTGTTCCGTCCAGTCTAACGTAGAGATATCTGAAAAAGACCAAACGGAGGGACATTGTCCACTTTCAGTGACGAATCATTTAAATAAAAGACTCAACTATCAGACTTCTGCTCCCTTGAAGGACCTTCTAGATCTGCAGAGCTTCTCAAAGAGGTCCAGTGTTTGGGTGTAGTTGGAGACGAGCACAACCTTGTCACTGGTCATGGTCTTCGTCATTGCCAGAATGTAGTCCAGGACCAGCATTTTCCCTGGAACAGAAAAGCAGACAAACAGAGGATCAAGTGTTAAACCATTTCACATGTTCACACGTCTGTGCAACTGGATCTGTGAACAGGGAAGTTGATGATAATTTGCTAAAAACATGATCTCATTAAAGTTTATTCAGATGTTGGCTCCAAAGCTTCATCTGACTTCTGGAAGTGCCACAGCCAGCATACAGTACCTCCCCCATGTTCAACAACTCTTCAAAAACACTTTTTAAAGGCAGTCACTCTTTTTTAACCAAAAATCTACATCAGGTCCATCAGACACTATCCAGGACCTCAAGAGACTTATTTTTAAAACAAAGGAGAAGATCGACTTCGTAGAAGATGGAGGGAAACGTCTTCAATTTTGGACAAATGATTGCACTATTTAATTGTTTCTGTTTGTCATCTAGTATCGCAGTTATATTGTTTTCTGCAATCAAACTAAAAACAATGTGCACACAGTGCGTTTGCCTTCTTTCTGGTCACATGGTCTGGTTACATGACCGACTTTGTCACCTCCAGGGATGCTGAAGACATGATGCTGCAAAAAAAAAAAAAAAAAAAAAAAAAGGTTTTGATTGAACTTTTGCACCAAACTGGATTATCGGCACGTCGTAAAAACCACCTCATAAAAGCGCATAAAAGGTTTTGCTCCATTTTTGCTTTTAACGCTTGGTGTTTTAATTCCATATTTTTCTTAGCAATATATCTGCTTTTGTGCAGTTCTAGTGGTAACGGAAAAGCAACTTCTGATGCGATTTGATCTAGTGCTCATCGATGAGCCACAGGTCTCACACACTCATGAGAAACCAGACTACACTACAGAACACCTCGCCGGCACTTTTACAACTGAGCACCTTCGGTGAACTTGACTTCTGAGGTTTGAGTAAAGACTTAACGGAGAAGAATCCTTCTTATTACAGAGTGTGGATTATTAACAGTTTGTTGTGATCGGTTCCTGGTTGGCCCGGAAGCAAATTTACGAATCATGCTATGGCCACGCCAAGACACCGCCCAGACACGCCCTTGTCTGTCTCTCATTGGTCTGCCACGATGCCGTGACCTTGTTTTTACAGTTAAAAGTAACCTTCAACTCTGACTTTTTAAAGTTTTTTTTTTTTAACTAAATAGGAGCCACTGTGTACAGAAAACGTCTAACTTTCCTATATTTATGTATAAGTGAACAGTAAGTGCTGAATTATGGTGGTCAGTGTTATATGCATGTGTTAGTGTGCACACATGCGCTACAGGCTGTGACTTAATATCTAAACATTTACTAAATATTTCAGAGCCTACAGTCAGACTTTGCAGAGACCAGTTCTAATGTCTGATACTGTTGAGCGGCACGCTGCATTTTCTCTGGTTCTACTCAAAAACCCTTCAAACCGTTTATATAGAAACTGCTCAGATCACATAATAAAAGATAAAGAAAAAAAAAAAAAAAAAAAAAAAAAAGGACAAATCTAAATCAAATCTCCCCGGGCAAACTCCTTCATTACAATAGGAGTACAACATGACCTGCAAAGCCAGCCAATCAGAGACAAAGTAGGGTGGGGCTTGGCGTGGCCACAGAAGGATTTGTAAATGCGTTGCTGGGAAGGGTTCTGGGGGGCAAAGGTTTAGAAGAACAGCTACAACGCAATGACCTTCACCGCAGCTGACAACGGCCTCCTGCCTGTTGGGTCCCGTCTCTTGTGGCAGCTGGGTTACCTGGTCCAACGACCATCACCTCGGACTATTTACGGATCATTTCATGGGTTTAGGCTGGTCCCGGGTCCCAGCTGAGCCCTGCAAGTCCTAGTTTCAATTCTGACAATACTCACATTTGTCATTTCTGTAGCAACCCCTGAAAGGAGGGCTGGATGGACACATCTGATCAGAATGAGTGCAAAGTAACATCGCAGGAGCTTTGTACAGTTATTTTATATTATAAACGGCACCAACTTGACTCCCAGGTGTTTGCTCACAAGCCCCTGCTCAAGAGGTCCAGGTGGGACCTCAGCAGCCTACATCCAAGCAAAGTTTCAGTGTTTTCAATTTAATTCAAAAATACTTAATTGATCCCACAAGGGAAATTAAGAGTTGCAGTAATCACGATTTCAGTGTCTTTAGAGATTCACTGTAGAGATTTATTACTGTGGACAGGAAAGACTTCCTGTAGCAGTCTGTGTTGCAGTAGATCTGAAGAAGCCTCTGACTGAAGACACTCACGGTGTCTTTAAGAGGATGCTCAGGGTTGTCCATGATCTTCTTCAATTTATGTAGTATCTTAGGATCCTGCACATCATCTCCAGAAACTCCAGAACATGTAGGGTGTATGCGAGTGAATGCGGATGACATCTGTAAGGGTGTTGCTTCTCCTCAATGGTCTTCCATTAAGAACTGGACCTGAACACTTGGGAAAATGATTGTTGAACCGTGTAGTAACTCTGGAACATCTAGAACTGCTGTGAGGAACCTGGGAGGAGCTGTTTCTGACCAAAAAACAAGTTCCTAAAACTGCAACTTCCACATCATTCATATTGTACAACAGTAATCAACTTGTCTCAAAAGGATGCAGAAAAACTAGTGCATTTATTTGCTACTGTATACATACAGCAGTGATTAGAGGAAAGGTCGTATATGTTTAATAGCTATCGATCAGCTTCCACGTAAATCCAAGACAGTTTAAAAGTCTCCTCTTGCTTAAAGTGTTCAGGAGCTCAGACCTGCCAATCTAAGAGTCAGGATGACACATCTAAGACCAGTTCAGCTCAGACTTTGATGACCCTGCACCGAGGTGTTTTCTTACCAGACAGCTGAGGCTCCACAGCTTTGGTGCAGTAACCAGGAGGAAACAGATCCAACGCCCCCTCAAAGCCCTCCTCACCTTCCACACACTTGTCATAGATGAGAGCCGGGTCTAGGAGGAAGGACGAAGCATTTAGAGGGTTTTATCATAAAACCGGCCGTTCGGTGGTTGCATGTGCAACTCTACACGGCTGCAATAAGAAGACAACAGCAACTGTGTTTCAAAGACATTGCTGGCCTGCCCGTTGAAGGAAACATCTACTGAAGTTAATGCAGTTTCTTTTCTCTCCATTATGGCAACATTTTTGTTGAATAAATAAAGGGAAAGTAAAAAAACAAACAAACTCCCACATTGTTGTTCATGTAAGGTAATTCAGGTCTGGTACTGAGACCTGTTACTTTTGCAGGTGGATTTATGCAGGTTTAAAAAAAGAATCTGCTTCAATAAAGTGTAAATGTAAAATTACATTCTTCTGGTACTGCAAGATTTCTAGTTCTCGGTTCTGCTGACATCATGTTATTTCTGGATGAGTTGTGTTCTTCTTGTGTTGCTCTTAGGGTTTACAAATATTCCCACTCAGGTTCTGAAATATCTCTATTACACATCACAAGTGATGTGATGACGTGTAGATGGTGCAGACAGGATGCTGAAACACTTACGGTTGCAGAGTTTCTTCAAGGATGTGATGGAGGAGAGGGAGGAAACACTTATCCTTCCCCCCTCCTGTAGGGTCTCCATGGGTTTGGCCTGCCTCAGAAAGCGCTTATACAGTTCTGTCTGCAGAGGAGTCAGCCTGCAGGAACCACACAATCATTCTGCTTCACAAGAATCTACCAAGAACAAGCACATGCATAGACTTCCTGCTGCCAAAGATAAGTTATTTTTCAGCTTTCTGTAGTTCGCATAGTCATTCGTTTTACTGTGGCTTCACTACGTCTGTAGTAACATTAATCATCCTTTTCCCATAAACACACATATCACTCCTCAAACTCCCAAGAGCTCCACATCACACAAACGAGTGCATCTTTTGTTCATCAACATAGAAGTCGTCAGTTATGGTGGTGTATGTAGGTGAAGTTCTGTGTACCTCATCAGGAACATTTTTATGTATAATTAGGGGTGTGGAGTTTTGATTGGCGGCCAGCACAGCCAATGGTGAGCTCCTAACATTTTGCTGCTAAGCATTTAGTATTGTGTTGACTTCTGAGCTGGGAATAAAGACCTGACAGAACACAGTTATTCATATTTTACTGCGTTTGCCCTTCACATATATTGTCCTTTCCATCCTTTCCCCACCGACACGATTTAGCGTTTCATAAATGCAACTCCTAGACTGTTTAGGGCCGGTCAAGTCAACTCATTGAGGGCCGCTGTTCTGCATGTTTTGGATGTTTCCCTGCTTCAACAGACCCGATTCTAAATAACTGTCGTCATCAGCTCGTCATCAAGGTCTTCACAAGTCTGTTAATGTCATTCGTATCAGGTGTATTGAAGCAGGGAAGCAACTAAAACACGCAGGACAGCCGTCATCCAGCTCTGGAATTTCCCAGCTCTGGTTTTAGAAAATATAAAACATATTGAAAAACAAGCAGATATGAAAGAAATAGAGCTTTAGATAATTGTATTATATTATTTATTAGTCTGCACACAGACAGGATTCACCAGCGTGTCAAACCAGCTTCCCAGCAGTGTATGATACACTAAACATTACGGTAAACGTACTCTTAGTGAGGGAAGCTCCACCTGCAACTCTGAGATGAGAGAGGGAGAGAGAGGGAGTAAAGGACAAGGGCAGTGGATGTTGTGGAGTTTTATGGAGATTTGGAGCATACTTTCTGAGATATTTGAGCTTTAGTCTCAGATAAAACACCCCCAGCACGTTCCGGCTCAATGTATGCACATACTGGTGTGAGGCAGACAAATATATCCATGCTTTTTTAAAATATTGTTCAACTATGATATTGGTCTGGAAGGTCAGAATATGAAGCTCAGCTACAAGCAGGACCTTTTACTAACCGAGTGTTGGTAAATGCAGCGGTTATTTCTGGCGTCGCCACTGAAACAGGACCTTCCATCGTAAATGGTCGCCAGCAGCTCAGCTGCTCGTCTGGTGCGGACCGGCTGAAGGTGCCAGGGGCAAAGGCGGATCATTCCAGGATCCCTCCATGTAGAAGTCTACTGAAACCTGCGATCAAGTGTCCTGCAGCGCCGTCAGGACTGTGACTGCAACCCAGCAGAGCTCTGATCGTCGCCTCAGTAGTGACACTTGAATCGAGGATGTTTCAATTGATTTGATAGTAGCTAATTTGAAAGTGATATTTATTATCTTTATACGTTAGTATAAACTAAGCAAAAATAACTGTGGCTGACGCGTTCCAGTCGGCTTCGCAGGTCTGTTCGATCTCATTTACAACACGTTGCTGTGCAGTCTGATAATCAAAGAGGCTTTAAAGTCACTCTTCTTCTACAGTCTAAGGTTGACACCACTAACAGACGTGTGTTGTATCACCACTAAAACTTATCTGCAGCTGATGTGTTTTGTGTTGTTCAATGATCATGAAAGCAGAAACAGCCCACCTGCAGCACACGACCTGCTCAATTTTCACAGGAAGATACTTGGACAGGATGTCAGACGTCCTCCTGATTAAACACCTGGAGATGCACACATACTCAGTGGAAGAGAAGATGCTGAAGGATACACATCTTCAGAATCCTTAAACCTAGTAAGTATTCTTGAATTTTACAAATGAATTAAAAGAAATCCACAGCTTACCTGTTGACGATGCTGATCAGCTCCTTGAGCTTCTCTTCTCCAGTCTCTCTGTCTTTATCACTGGCATCTGCATCCCTACCTTTGAGGATGGGAACCTCAAATCTCCTTTTAAATTCCTGGGCTGTGCCTGCCACAGAAACAAAGGAACGAAGGGTGTCAGGAGCGACACCAACCAGCAGTTGATGTTTTGGTGGAGGTGCTGCTCACCGAGGATTCCAGCGTTAACAAAGTGGACCAGGCTGAAGTACTCCAGCAGGTCGTTCTGGATGGGCGTGCCTGATATGAGCACCCTCCTCTGGGAGTTCATGGCATTCAGAGCCTGGTACGTCTGGTTGTCGGAGTTCTTCAGCCGGTGGCCCTGCAGCACGCAGATGTTAACACCTCAAGAGTTTTAATCTGAGAATCTGAGCGGATCAGGTGAAATACCTCGTCACAGATGACAAGTCCAACTTTGCCTTTGTGCAGAACATTAGCGTGCAGTCGGAATGTCTCGTAGGAAATGATCAGGATCGGGGTTGGCACCCTCAAACCACGCTGGGAGATGAAGTTCACTGGAAATCACAAAAATCACACAGACCAGGTCTCAATCCGTCATCTCCCTCGACCTTCATCTACAGAAAAAACTAAAGATCTGAGGCTACTTCAGCAATTAAAAAAATAAATAAATAAAAATCACAGAAAACTTTATGAAGGAGCTCAATGACAAGAAATAGCATGTGAACCCCTAATAATGATCTTGTTTTCTGCATTAACCCCCCCCAAAACAAACAATCTTCATCTCAGTCACACTAACAGACAAAGATGTTTTAAGAAGACGATGCTGAACAGTTTCTACACATAGTCCCCATTCTGGCAACTAATGACCCAAGTTAGTATCTGCCTGGAGCTTCATGACCAACTCTTCAGTCCAGACGGCTCATGAAGAGGCACAAGTGAAACAGGAATTACCCAGCTGCCTGTCGATCTCATCCTTGGAGCCTCCATCGATGGCCACTGGTGAGATGCGTCCTCCCAGCCACTTTCCCACCTCATTGTACCAGTTGCGAACAAGACTGGAGGGTGAAACCACGATGGCCTTGTCGATCTCAGCCTTGGCCTCTGGGCTTTGGCGCAGCAGGGTCCACATGAGGGCGATGCACTGCAAAGTCTTTCCTAGACCCATCTCATCCGCCATGATGCAGCCGTGAGACTCAGGGATGCGTCGGCCCGTCACACACTCCCACAGGAATTTCACCCCCTTCACAAACCAAACACAGGTACAAAAAAAATCAGCATTAGTGCTTTTTTCTTTTTAAACAAATAATTTCATTTTTAAACAACCAGAATCTGAAGCTGCTTTGTTGAAGCGTCTAAAATTCTATGGTTTTGTATGGTTTTCAATTAAAAGCCACAACAATGATAACTGGGACAACATAGAAACATGTAACCCTCCCTAACAAAACCCCTTTTTCAGATTCAAAAATGTCACTGCTATTTTGAAATGAGGATCTCTCATTTACATTGTGTATCTGAATATGTTTGGTCTCATTTAATATATTTATTTCACAGAGTATATTCATTCTTTTCAGACCGAAGTGTTTTGGGTTAGTTTGCCGTCAGCTGATGTCTTCTGAATGTGGAGCAGCTGCTGAGCTGTGCATGTTTATACCAGGTCACGTCACTGGATCGACTATATTGATCGGGGTGATTGACACCTCCATGGAGTCTCTAGGCCAATCTCAGTTGTTATCCAGCGGGAATCGTCAAACCCTTGTATAGTTTTTGGTTGCCTGTCTGTTGCACATTCCCACTGTAAACTGAAACTACCTCGGATTAAAAACAAAAAACAAAAAAATGATTCTGATTTATATCAGATTTGAAGTTCTCAATAAGATTTTTTTTTCTTCTTTTTCCTGGAAGCTTTTCAAGCGTCGTCATTCTTGTCAGTGTGTATCTCACGATACACCTCGAAATGGGACCTCTGCTTTTAACCATCACTAGTTTCACTAGGAGCAGCGGGCTGCTATCCCAGCGCCCGGGGAGCAGTTGGGAGTTCAGGGCCTTGCTCAAGGGCCCACATTGATTCACCATTGTTACCAGCCCAGGGACTTGAACCTGGGCCCTCCAGGCCCAAGTCCATCACTGTAACCATTAGGCTATGTTCTTGAGCTGATCTGAAGGCCACATAAGGTTTGGAGGTTTGTAGTGACTGACTGTAGAAAGTTGAAGACCTCTTGGCACTATTCACCTCAGCATCCGCTGACCTGCTCCGTCGGTTTACGTGGCCGACCACTTTGTGGCTGAGTTGCTGTTGTTCCCAAACACTTCCATGTTCTTATAATACAGAGACAGTTGACTGTGGAATATTTAGGAGTGAGGAAATTTCACGTCTGGATTCGTTGCACAGGTGTCATCCTATCACAGTTCCACGCTGGACTTCACTGAGGTCCTGAGAGCGACACATTATTTCACAAATAGTTGTAAAAACAGTCTGCATGTCGAGGTGCTTGATTTTATATTTATTTTTTAGATTGGGGAGTGAATGCTGTTGGCAATATAGTGTATTAAAAATAAGATTGTGAGTGTATGGTACTTACAAAGATACTACAGTACTTTGACATTTTTCCGATACCGATATTGCAGCAGTGATACATTTCTGATATTTTGTGCAGCCTTACATTTAAAAAACACGAGGTTCAGCTTTTCTACACATTTATGGAGACTAAAGTGATAAAACTATAAACAACAAACGCAAACTAATCAATAATATTTCTTCATTGCTCAGCCCTACAAACTTATTTTTTTGAGAATGTGATATGAGGTCTGTAAAACATAAATGAGTTTAATATGAGTATTAATTAGTATTAATGAATGTATGTTAATGAAGTATTAATATGTTAATGAGTATTAACGACTGAGGAACTGTAATGTCTCGGGTTAATGCTGTCTGCAATGGAATTGTGTTAGGAAGTTTTTTTTGTTCCCTTTATTAGTTTCCTTTACATCCCATGTTCTTCCAATTTGGGGTTTTATTTTCTTAACATCTGAGTCAATTTAAGAAAAAAACAAAAAAAAACAAAAAACAAAAAAAAAACCCCAACAACTTTGGGATACCTCTCTTTGATGAGGTCTGAGCACTTTTCCTAAAACCGGATCCACGACAACATGGACTGGAAGCTTCTCCCTGGACAAAAGGAGGAAAGAGATTTAATCAAAAACAGTCCACAGCCTTTCATCATATAACACATATAAACACACGCACACATCAAGACAGCAGTAAGATGTGCAGTAAGTCTAACAAGGGTTTCCGTTGGAAGCAGGACTGTATCAAACACTGGCCCCACTCGCCTCCTTGTTGCCACGGTGATGGATACCTTGACAGATGAGGTCAGACAGGAGTCTCTATAGCAGGGGTGTCCAATGCCAGCCCTCTAGGGCTGCTGTCCTGTATATTGTAGATGGTTCTTTACTCAAACCCACCTGATTGGATCAACAATAATCCACTAATGTGAGGCAGGTGGGTTGAAGCAGGTTCTGAAACATGCAAGGTGGTGTCCGTCAAGGCCCGATATCAGACATCCATGCTCTAAGGACTATGACGTTTGAGATGACAACGATCTGCAGTGAGAACAGGGAGTAGGGATGCACCGATCTGTCTTTTTCCAGTCCTGGTACCGATGCCTAGGGTTTGCGTACTGATCAATATCCGATGCCAGTTTGACGCCACTGCTGAATTAGGTTGTACATCTCACCATGTAGAACCCTTTTTATTCCAAACTAAAGAATGATTTCTTGAGTCAAAATTTAACAAACAAACAAACAAAGATATAAATTCAACAATCTGCTTTTTACATATGAAGAAACGATTGTGTACCAGCTGCAATAAATGCAGACCTCTGCAGGAGCCTGTTCACCGCTCACACCTTTACCCATCTACGACTCTCTTTCTTGTGTTGATGACTGCGTAAGAACGTGTGTCGTGAACCTACTTGTCAGCTTTGATCAGCTCGTGTGCACTCAGAGCTGGAGGCTCATAAAGCACCAGAGCATCTTCTGCAAAGGGGTCGTGAAGCGCTTTCCTCACGCCAGCTCGTTTCAGGCCGAGCGCCCTGATTCCCAGCGGTCCTGTGATACAGCAGCAGAGCGGTAAGGTTGGCTTTCACCTACAAGCTGACAGTTTACAGCACTGACCAGGAATACGCACCTGAGTAATTTGGAAGAGGGACTTTGAAAGGCCTGGAGAGAATACTTCGAATAAATGCCTCCTGTGGAGAAGATTTTCAGCAGGTGAGCTGACTTGTTTGCAATTAAACCACTATTGTACTGTCAGAAAACCTGGACAGATGTGGTGCAGCTCACATGTTTATCAGCATCCACACATACGGGCCGGATGTTCAGCTGAGTCAGAGGCTTTCTAAAGGGAGAAGTGTGGCTTTCCTTGATCTCATCACCTTTTCTTCTCTTCTCCTGAGGAAAACAAACATATTTTTATTCCCACAAATCCCTCACGGACACCAGGTAATACAGAGGTACAAAGAGATGACTCAGGTGGAAAGACAAGTTTACTTTTATCATCTATTCATGGCTGAAAGCTGCTGCACTTTCTCAGTCCTCCTGAGAGAGCCAGCAGGCTAAAACAAGAAAACAAGTCCAGTTTCCTTCTGCTGGGACCATGCGTCAGATCAGGCTGAATTAAAGTAACATTAGAAAAAAAACTATTTGGCAGCCTAAGCAGAGACATCCGGACCTCCCTCTCGAAAGAAACTTCATTCAGTACCACTCAGGCCAGCTGAGAAATGCAATGTGTCCGGCGTGTCCGGGGTCTGTCTCTGGACGTCTGCCTGGTTGGACATGCCTGAAACACCTCCACAGTTCATCTGGTTAGGAGGAATGAGTGAACCATGTAAACACCAACTGGCTCCTCTCAGGGTGAAGGAGCAGGGACTCCACTCCATGTCTCACCTGGATGACAGAACTTCTTTGCCTCTTTGTGTCCCTCAGTGTCATACCTGCGGATTTTCTGAAGAATGACTAAGCGGCCTACCACCTGCCAGGTTAAGTTCAAATAGTATGTTACCATGGTCACTAATGTACTCTGGACCTTTGAAACTGTAAACTCAGAGACTCAAAGACTTAGTTCTCACTCTTGAGTTTACTGAATCAGGTGAGCAACAAAACTTACTTCCTGGAATAAAACCCTGCTCTGTTGGATATTTGCTGACATCCCGACCTGCAGTCCTCATCCCCTTGTATCACCGTCTATCCATATATCACCCATATACACAGAAGTCTAATTGGACTACTGATGATAGTTACTATTGTATCCTGTCTTGTACCTTTGACGGTGTCTCTATGTCTCTATTCTTTCTTATTTCTTGCTCTACCCGGCTGGCCTTCGGCAGGAGGGTCCCCCCTCATGAGCCAGGTCCTGCTCAAGGTTTCTTCCCTCTTAAAGGGGAGTTTTAAATGCCACTGTTTGGCTTAAGGTTTTTCTTCCACTAGGGGAGTTTTTACCGGCCATTGTTTATGTAATAATTGCTCGAGGGTCATGTTCTGGGTCTCTGGAAAGCGCCTAGAGACAACTTGTGTTGTAATAGATGCTATATAAATAAAATTGAATTGAACTTAAATATAAAACACTCCAATTTTGAGGCTGAAACACAAGAGAAACAAAGAAAATAACTGCAGGTCCTCTACTGACTACTAGGTCGGGATCCAGACCCGCAATACTCTATTGACCACTTGGCAGTGGATCCAGCAGGGAACTGATCCCCATTAACCTCCGTGTTAAAATGTGACTTTACAGCAAAAATAAACATATTTACAGTATAGAACAAGAACAAAAAAAAAAAAAAAACAAACAAAAACACCGTTTTGGTCTCTATAGTTAGGTGTCACATCCATAACAACTGTACTGAGGTGAATCTTCTACATCAGGTAGAATTCAAGTGTTATGTTTAATTAGTGGTTTGGTCTTTATTTCATGTACAACAAGGCACTGTCCTTCCTGAGTATAAAGAGGCTTTATAAGAACTCTTGTGAATGACGTCACGGGAGGTTTTACCAGTTCTTCTTTTAGTCCACCGTTAACTCAGGTAAAGCCAAATACACTGTTCGAAACCACGTTCAAATATGTAAAAACTGCTAAAATCATAACAAAACTGCCAACATCACGTTAAAACCAGACTCTGAGATACTTACAGGTTCACCGGTCCACTCGTCTCCCTGCTTCCGTTTGGCTACCTGGCTGGGCGCAAGGCTCCTTCTCTGACGTCACCAACAGGTAAACGACCGGGTCAGAATCGAATGTAAGACAATAAAGAGAAAACAAACTCCACAAAGAGGAAGCCCTCGGTTTACTTACCATCGTCTCGTAGCAAACCTCCGCGTGGAAGTGTCATTAACCTACTAATAGGAGTTGAAGCCAATTACTTAAATGTCATAAATATCGCTTCTCTGAGAAAGCTTTAACAGTCAGACTGTCACACATTTCCCATCAGTCAAACATCCCGACACTAAAGTATAAGTCATTTTAGGTTTATTTTAAGAGGATAATAAACAAATATACGGTTTTAAAACAACGCGCTGATTTTAAATTCGCGCTAAATGTCCCACAACAACACTACGGAAACGTCGTAGGGTCTGTTTCTTCTTCGCCCTCTACTTTAACGGCGGTGGGCAAACACGTCTCTGGTCCCTCACCGCCCCCTACAGGTCGGAGGGGTTCAGGCACAAGTAGACTTTAGACCGATAGCGCCTTTCCATGGATGGATGGATAGAATTTGATTGTCAGTTATAAAAATTAAGCTCACCTTAGTTACACCTGCAAAATACTCTTGTTATTTTGTAACAGAATGTAGTTACATTTCTTTCATGTATAAATGATTGATAGATTTACTACTTTATTGATCCCAAGTAAATTTGGTAACTCAGCAGCAGAATAAAAAATAAACTAAAGTGCTGTTAAACAGTCTTATGGCCTGACCACTTTGTCCAGCTCATCTGGGAATACCCCAAGGTGCTTCCAGGCCAGCAGAGAGACATAGTCCCCCTAACATGTCCTGGGTCTTCCACAGGGTCTCCTAGTGCGACATGCCTGGAAGACCTCACCAGGGAGGCATCCAGGAAGCATCCTCATCAGACGCCTGAGCCACCTCATCTTGCTCCTCTTGATGCGGCGCCAACCTCCAAATTCACAGGCTCTGCTTCCTCAAAGGAAGGTCTTTGAAGTATTATCCTCAGCCGACTCACTGTAATCTTTCAAAAAAGTATTTAAATTGAATAAACTGATTAGTTCAGTTGTCAAGACCACACTTTTCCAACTAAAACGTCTCAGTGAGGCGAAGGCCTACCTGCCTTCACAGGACTTTGAGAGAGCTTTCCATGCTTTTCTCATTTCATCTCATTTGGATTATTCTAATTTTTTGTACATTGGTCTTGATTAGATTTTGATGAGGCCTTTGTAAGCTGCACAAAATGCAGTATTGCCTGCTGACAGGGAAACAATTGATATGATCATGTCACTCCTGTTCTGGCTTCCTTACACTGGCTCCCAGTCTGATTCAGGATCCCTGCGGTCTACTAACCAGCTCGATAGACAGGAGAGTTTAGATAAAGTCTGTCCTTCATTAGAGACGTGGGGTATGTCATTCAGGATAGTGTGCGCTCTTATTATTATGAAACTTTATAAAAATGGCAGAATAAACCATAGAACCATAGAATGGGGAACAGAAGTTTGTCGTGAATCAGGTTCAGTTTTGTATGAGATATTTTCCAGTTTTCGGTTTCAGTGGTGAACCATCTATGACAGCAATAATCACATTAAACAGTATTATAGGATTATGGCTGTTATTGGACATAAGCTGTGAGAAGTAGACTAATCTTGCACCCTTAACTGATTTTGAATAAATTAGTATTTGATTCTTAAGGCCATTCCACGCTACTTTAGATGTGCTGGTCTTCTTGTGATGTTCACATTTTCTTGTGTCTTTTAAGGGCTCAAATGTGATCACTGATCCAAGAGGGACTATCAGATTATTATATTAGTTTTAAATTGAATGATTTGGTCAAGGACAGAGACATTGACCATTATACAGGTGCAATAGTGCCTATAGAATTGCAAAATTGAACTCGTCAGTACTGAAACGGGAGAATATCTCTGTGCACACAGAAGAGAGACTGAGGTGGAGGCTCTTTAAAGGTATAAAGCGTTGTTTGTTGGAGACAGGAACATCTAGTATCATCGGGATGAAACCAGATCTAACTTTTCACAGAATGATCGAGTTTAAGAGTCCAGTGGACAACAACCTTTGTACGTCTGCTTCCTACTCAACCAGCTGCTCAAAGTGAAGATACTTTAGTTTTATGGGTTGTTTTTTTTTTAAAAACACACTTCATTCATCTTCTTCCTCTTATTTGGGGTCGGGTCGTATGGCAGTAGCCTAAGCAGGGAAGCTCAGACTTCCCTCTCCCGGACACCTCGTCCGGATCATCTGGTAGTATGTTTTTAAACTGTTTTGAATATATTCAGTTGAATCCCATAATTTAGTCAATGTAATTTAATGTATAATTGCATTTGCAGTTGTGTTATTATCACAATTCCATAGAAGTTGGGATTTGAGAAAATTAAACTGTAAAGATGAAGTTCAATTTAATCTTATTTATATTATGTCCAGTTCAAAAACAAATTGGGTGCTCTTGTTTCTCTCGTCGCAGGTAGGACAAACAAAAAGTAAAGAGCTACATATCCCATAACCCCCCATAACAGTAGTCCTTTAAATCTGTACACAAACTCTTTCTTCTGTGACAGACCGCATGTGCTGCCTGCAGCCTTTCACTGAATAAATCATTCCAGATGACACCATTTTTTTATAAAACCATAATTTTATTTGAGAAGTTTTTTCACAGTGGCAGCACGGTGGCTTAGTGGTTAGCACTGTTGCCTCACAGCAAGAAGGTTCCCGGTTCAATTCCCAGCCCGGTGGGTCTTTCTGTGTGGAGTTTGCATGTTCTCCCCGTGCTTGCGTGGGTTTCCTCCGGGTACTCCGGCTTCCTCCCACAGTCCAAAAACATGCAGTGTAGGTTAATTGATCTTTCTAAATTCTCCCTAGGTGTGAATGTGGGTGTGATTGGTTGTTTGTATGTGGCCCTGGATAGACTGGCGACCTGTCCAGGGTGTACCCCTGCCTTTCGCCTGATATGCGTCGGGATAGGCTCCGACAGACCCCCGTGACCCGGAAACGGATAAAGCGGGTACAGATAATGGATGGATGGAAGTTTTTTCACATTGTTCTGTACTGCACCCTGGGCTGTGGAAAAAAGTATTTCATACCTCTGTATACACACGTTTCAACCACTAGGTGGCGGCAATATCTGAGTGAGACTGAAACAAATGAATAACATTCCAAAATAAAGACTTCAGGTAGTAGTTGTTTAAATTATTTTTTGCATGCAAAGGGTCAGACATACATCTGAGGTTTGGAGGCAGGAACGAAATTGTCAGATGACGTCGTCAGGATTCATTGGGTTTAAATGTGAAAGAGCTGTTCACGTGTCCTGTAACCAAAGCTAAAGGGAGTCCAACAAAGTAATATAGTGTGACTTTCTTTTGGACAGGCGGTGTATATCGATGTTAAATAATCATCCAGCTCTACCTGCACCCCTCATGCAGTTGCCATGGAAAACAACTGAACCCTGACTTCCCTTTTACGGACAGTCAGACGATTCGAAGTGAAAACTTCTACCGTGACTCTGAGGAGCCTACGAACTCTCCCCCGTGTGCAGTCTGGTGTGGTAAATCAAATGAGGCCGATTGGCGAAACTATCGCCACATATTTCACAAGAGAACGGCTTCTCCCCTGTGTGAATTCTCACGTGTCCATTCAAACTATTTCTCCTGGTGAAACTTCGATGACAAATGCTGCATGAATACGGCTTCTCTCCTGTGTGGATTTTCATGTGCTCGGTCAAACGATTTTTTCTTCTAAAATTTTTATGACACGTTTTGCATGAAAACGGCTTCTCTCCTGTGTGAATTCTCGTGTGTTCAATCAAACAATCTCTTCTGATGAAATTTCGATGGCAGATGTTGCATGAATACGGTTTGTCTCCGGTGTGTGTTCTAGTGTGTGACACCAAATTGGATCTTAGCGCGAAAGCTTTATGACAAATCTTGCAGGAATACGGCTTCTCTCCCGTGTGAGTTCTCGTGTGATCAGTCAAACTGCTATTTCTTGTGAAATTTTTATGACAAATTTTACAAGAAAACGGTTTCTCTCCTGTGTGAGTTCTCATGTGGACCAGCAGTTTGTTGTTCTGCGTATAACCTTTATGACATATTTTACATGTATACGGCTTCTCACCGGTGTGTGTCCTGGTGTGTTCGGTTAAGTAACTGCTTTTTTTGAAACTTTTATAACAGATTTTACATGTAAACGGCCTGTCACGTGTGTGGATTTGTTGATGTACCATCATTAGATTCTCATCATGAAACGATTCTCCACAAATATCACAGCTTACAGATTGTTCTTCTGTGTCAGTGTTATGACTCTCTGACATGAGGGAGTTGTCCACATTATTACTGTCACTGTTGGTTCTCTTATTTGGTTCTGGTTCTTCATGTCTGCTTGATTCTGAATCTTCATGGTTTGTTTCTTCCTGATCCTGGTCTTCAGCTACCGGATAGTTCTGATGGAGGACCTTCTCCATGTCTGGTTCTGGTTCATTCTGGTCACTTTCATCAGATGTTTGAGTGACCATGATGATATCAGTCTCCTGCTTCAGTACCAGCTGATCTTCTTTAAGTTCATCTTTAATCTGTGGATCTTCTGGTTCTTTTTGATCCAGATTGGAGGTAATTTCCTGGTTAAAGCGCTGCTGGTCAGGAATGTCATCCTCCTCTTTACAGATAAAATGTTGGAGATCTGGAGGGATAAATTGACATGAGCTAATAGTTTAGTGAGTTTAGAAGAACATTCTGATCTGAGAAAACATGTTCTTGCACTATGAACAGTATACTCTTAAATGCACATTTACTTCATCTATAAGCTAAATATCAGATTTTTGCAAACATGAGTGACCATGACCTAATTGTTATTGGCAGGAAAATCAATTTTAGTTTATTAATTCAGTGTGATCAATAACGACTCTGGAAGCAGTAAAACATCTTTAACCATCACTCTGCTCTTTAAATGTTCTCTCTTCCTGGCTTTTCCACTGTTACTGTTTTTTTTTTTTTTAAACACAGGACCTGGTTAATGAATATCTCACTTCTCTTTCCAGGCTGCTGATAAAAACCACAAATCTGGAAACATGAACATTATTTGTTTTCCCACAACTGAGCCAACGGGAGCTCAATAACACTGATCTGGGGATGGTTTAGTAAGTGCCACAATTGTTGAATTAATGAGGTGTACAACTCACTATATTAATGGAACTAAACACCTACTGGTTCCGTGTCGTGTTATTGGCGGGTTCCTACCGGTTCCGTGTCGTGTTATTGGCGGATTCCTACCGGTTCCGTGTAGGTTTATTGGCGGGTTCCTACCGGTTCCGTGTCGGTTTATTGGCGGATTCCTACCGGTTCCGTGTCGGTTTATTGGCGGATTCCTACCGGTTCCGTGTCGTGTTATTGGCAAGTTCCTACCGGATTCATGTAGTGTTATTGGCCGGCTCCTACCGGTTCCGTGTAGTTATATGGGCGGGTTCCTACCGGTTCCGTGTAGTGGTACTGGCGGGTTCCTACCGGTTCCGTGTAGTGTTATTGGCGGGTTCCTACTGGTTCTGTGTAGTGTTATTGGCGAGTTCCTACCGGTTCCGTCCAGTGTTATTGGCGAGTTCCTACCGGTTCTGTGTAGGTTTATTGGCGGGTTCCTACCGGTTCTGTGTAGGTTTATTGGCGGGTTCCTACTGGTTCTGTGTAGGTTTATTGGCGGGTTCCTACTGGTTCTGTGTAGTGTTACTGGCCGGTTCCTACCGGTTCTGTGTAGGTTTATTGGCGGGTTCCTACTGGTTCTGTGTAGTGTTACTGGCCGGTTCCTACCGGTTCTGTGTAGGTTTATTGGCGGGTTCCTACTGATTCTGTGTAGGTTTATTGGCCGGCTTCTACCGGATCTGTGTAGAGTTACTGGCGGGTTCCTACCGGTTCTGTGTAGGTTTATTGGTGGGTTCCTACCGGTTCCGTGTCGTGTTATTGGGCGGGTTCCTACCGGTTCCGTCTAGTGTTATTGGCGAGTTCCTACCGGATTCATGTAGTGTTATTGCCCGGCTCCTACCGGTTCCATGTAGTTATATGGGCGGGTTCATACCGGTTCCGTGTAGTGTTATTGGCGGGTTCCTACCGGTTCCGTGTAGGTTTATTGGCGGGTTCCTATCGGTTCCGTGTAGGTTTATTGGTGGGTTCCTACCGGTTCCGTGTAGTGTTATTGGCGGGTTCCTACCGGTTCCGTGTAGTGTTATTGGCGAGTTCCTACGGGTTCCATGTAGGTTTATTGGTGAGTTCCTACCGCTTCCGTGTCGTGTTATTGGGCGGGTTCCTACCGGTTCCGTCCAGTGTTATTGGCGAGTTCCTACCGGATTCATGTAGTGTTATTGGCGGGTTCCAACCGGTTTAGTGTAGGTTTATTGGCCGGCTTCTACCGGATCTGTGTAGAGTTACTGGCGGGTTCCTACCGGTTCTGTGTAGGTTTATTGGTGGGTTCCTACCGGTTCCGTGTCGTGTTATTGGGCGGGTTCCTACCGGTTCCGTCTAGTGTTATTGGCGAGTTCCTACCGGATTCATGTAGTGTTATTGCCCGGCTCCTACCGGTTCCATGTAGTTATATGGGCGGGTTCATACCGGTTCCGTGTAGTGTTATTGGCGGGTTCCTACCGGTTCCGTGTAGGTTTATTGGCGGGTTCCTATCGGTTCCGTGTAGGTTTATTGGTGGGTTCCTACCGGTTCCGTGTAGTGTTATTGGCGGGTTCCTACCGGTTCCGTGTAGTGTTATTGGCGAGTTCCTACCGGTTCCATGTAGGTTTATTGGTGAGTTCCTACCGCTTCCGTGTCGTGTTATTGGGCGGGTTCCTACCGGTTCCGTCCAGTGTTATTGGCGAGTTCCTACCGGATTCATGTAGTGTTATTGGCGGGTTCCAACCGGTTTAGTGTAGGTTTATTGGCGGGTTCCTACCGGTTCTGTGTAGGTTTATTGGCGGGTTCCTACCGGTTCTGTGTAGTGTTATTGATACGTTTTTACCGGTTCTGTGTAGGTTTATTGGCGGGTTCCTACCGGTTCTGTGTAGTTGTATCTCAGGTTTCCAGGTGATGTCCAGCAGTTTCCTCTGACGGTCGATCGCTTCTTCGTACTCGAAGATGGTTTTTTCAAACTCTGTGAAGATTTCTTCAGCAGCAGCAGTTAGTCGCTCGCTGATAAACTCTTTCAGAGACCGAACTGAAGACATTATTATCTTAAACACTCAGAGTTTCAGAGCAGTTTACAAAAAACAACAAAAGAATCGAGTTTCTCCCAACAAAGATGATGCTGCTGTCGCGTTTTTCCGGCTTATTTCCGCTTGTACTTACGCCGGAAAGTTCCGCCAGAAACGGTATGTTAATAGTTAGTTCCACTGGTCTTTTAACTGAACGAGCTGAGTTTCTTAAGCTGCTTAAACTGATGGCATTTCACTTATATATCTAAACCCAGTTACGCAACAGTTTATAACTAAATAATGCATTTAATTTATAAATTATTAAAGCACATTACCAGATGCATTGCACCAAAAACGTTTATTTATTAATGTATTAATGTATTAATGTATTAATGTATTTATTTATTTATTTATTTATTTATTTATTTATTTATTTATTTATTTATTTATTTATTTATTTATTAATCAACCTTAGCTCTAACCCACCAAATAAATGTATGGAGCAAATGAGAGCAAGGCTCCAAATAAAGATTGATAGAGTATATAGAAAGAGAAACTGTGTCACTAAATATCTGAATATCTGTTGTGGGTTGTTGTAACACAAGAAACTAGCACAAGACTAAAAAAGCATTAGATATTACACTATGCTGAAATGCTTGGTAACACTATGAGATGTCTGAAAATTTAGATTCTTCTATTCATGCAACCTGCCAATTCATGCAACTACCCTTTCCAGAATTTTAGAGATAAATGAAAGGTTGGAAATCGGTCTATTATTTGCTAAAATGTCTGAGTCAAGAGAGGTTTTTTTAAAGTAAAGGTTTAATTACTGCAACTTTAAAAACCTGTGGCACATATCCTAATGTTTAAGGATAAGTTGATCTGGTCCAATATTCTGGTCCGAGTTGGGATGCGGTCTAACAGACATGTGGATGATTTGGCTCTATTGACAACTGAGGTCAGGTCAGGGAGGTCTACAGGAACCAAACAGTCTAGAGTCAGCTCAGGGAGGTCTACAGGTACCAAACAGTCTAGAGTCAGCTCAGGGAGGTCTACAGCAGTGTTTCCCAACCCTGGTCCTCGGGGCACACTGCCCTGCATGTTTTAGATGTTTCCCTGCTTCTGCACACCGTGATACAAGTAGCTGTGTCATCAACAGAGTTGTCCAGACCTTGATGACAAGCTGATGACGACCATTAATTTGAATCAGGTGTGTTGAAGCAGGGTAACATCTAAAACATGCAGGACAGTGTGCCCCGAGGACCAGGGTTGGGAAACACTGATCCACAGGAACCAAACAGTCTAGAGTCAGTTCAGGGAGGTCTACAGGAACAAAACAGTCTAGAGTCAGGTCAGGGAGGTCTACAGGAACAAAACAGTCTAGAGTCAGGTCAGGGAGGTCTAAAGGAACAAAACAGTCTAGAGTCAGCTCAGGGAGGTCTACAGGAACAAAACAGTCTAGAGTCAGGTCAGGGAGGTCTACAGGAACCAAACAGTCTAGAGTCAGGTCAGGGAGGTCTACAGGAACAAAACAGTCTAGAGTCAGGTCAGGGGGGTCTACAGGAACAAAACAGTCTAGATTCAGCTCAGGGAGGTCTACAGGAACCAAACAGTCTAGAGTCAGGTCAGGGAGGTCTACAGGAGCAAAACAGTCTACAGTCAGGTCAAGGAGATCTACAGGAACAAAACAGTCTAGAGTCAGGTCAGAGCCTAAGGGAGTCATTCAAGCTGATGAAATGCCCACAGCCGCTACCGGGTGGGCCTGGCTGATTTCCTCTCTAATTCTGACAATTTTATTGCTAAAGAAGCTCATAAAGTCTTCACTACTGAGAGCTGCAGGGATGCACGGCTCAACAGAGTTGTGGCTCTTTGTCAGCCTGGCTACAGTGCTGAACAGAAAATGTTGGTAATTTATATTATTCTCTATCAATGATGGATTTAAGATGTTCTATCTTTGCAAATGTTTTCTTTTTTATAAACTAATACACAATCTTTCCATGTACAATAAGAATCTACAGACCTACCACTTTCTTTCCATTTTACGCACTTTGTGTTTTAGTATACAAATATCTGAATTTTATTTAAGTAAGACTCTAACCAGTCAAGTACTGTATTGTGTATGGAGGTGTGGAATCCAATTGTTGACACAGTATGAAAGCTCAGTAATTGTTTATTAGTGATTTAGTGTGAGTCAGAGGATGCAGGATCAGGATCAAGTGAAGTCTGTGCAGGGAAGTTGTTGGCAGGGCCAGTGAGCAAGGTGGCAGGTGCACTGAATCTGGTGAATCACAAAACAGAGGTGCTGACAAGTAGCCGGCATGAGTCGTGTCTGGGATAGTGATGTGGGGACGAGCTGGAGTTGACAGATGATCACTGGAGCAGGGAGGCAGACAACTTTCCCAACAGAAAACCGGAGAATCACTGACAGAGCAAAACAAACACGAGTTTGAATACAAACAAGCTTGATTGAACAGACAGGAAGTGTGGAGCCGGCAAGTGTTACCACTAGAATAACAACAATCTGGAGTTGGAATGCAGAGTTGGAGTGTACCTGGATCACAGTGCAGGTATTCTGTCTTTCTACTGTCTGTGAAACCACGACTCTCCTCCACGGAGTCCAGACCACATTCACTCAGCTGCTCATCGCTGGATTTCAGTTTAATTACTATCATGGAGACTCTGCTAAGTTGACGAAGTTGTGACGTTTTAACAGACAGCAGTGATTTCAGGGACATCTTGTTAAATGTGTGTTTTAGCTTCCAGTTGAGGCAGCCTGGTGGCTTAGTGGTTAGCTTCACAGCAAGAAGGTTCCTGGTTTGATTCTCCGGCCCGGCGGAAAAGCACAATATCTCATTTCATTGTTTTGCAGATAATCTTGAGATGTATCTGCCTGTAAAAGCAGATATTAACAACCAGGCTCTGCTAAGCTGTCAATATTCTGCTTGTTTTTTTTTGCATGAACTGACACACGTTCAGGTGTAAAGATGCTCCAGAAATATCCTGCCTCCAAGTGTTCACTTCATCATGGGGTCTGAGGTAAACAGGTTGATGGGGGAGGCTGGGACCTGGGTGGGCTTTGTTGGTAACTTAACGGGAGTGCTACCCAGCAGGGGGAGTTTAAAAAACTGGAAACAGCTGATCAGAGTAAGAACAGCAAGTGGTGAAGAGTGACACTGGAAAATGAGCATCTGGGGAAATGAGGATGTCTGCATGCTCCTCAGCCTCAGAGCCGGCAGCCATAGCCCGGCATATTATGGGAACTGTAAAAGATGGTCCATTGCTGGAGCAGCTGCCTACTAAAATGACAGACTGAAGCTTTGCAAGAAACAAAACTCATTACCAAACTGGACAGCCTAAGAAAGAAGTTCCATGATGTCAACGACTACACCCGGAGTGGCAGAGGAGGACTGGACTGGACATACAGATATTTCAGTTTGTGCCACATAGTTTGGAGGGAGCCACTCTGGATATCTTGTGGCTATTCAGAGTGACATGGATCCAGCATGCATGCCCTCTCTTGCACCCAGCGCTGTACCTTCTGATGCACGGGTAACACGTTATTCTACACGTCCACGTGTGTTATGTCCTGTCAGTCCCACTCAATATCGCCTCCTGACTCCTCTTCCTTCCCCTCGACTCGACGCAGACGCCAGGAGACAACAATACCCCTTACTGCTACACTACACAGGGGTTCTTCATCCAGGGAAACTATCTGGATGTAATTTGAAAATGTCTAATTAAACACATTGAAACTCTCTAATAAAACTTTTCAAAACATTTTGAGCCAATAAAGTGCAAAGTAAAGCAGCAAGGACATTTAAAGCTTCAGACATCATTGGTCAAGTGACAGAGGTGCTTTGAAATAAGCTCTGACACAGTGTTTCGAATCACTCTGCTTCAGGAAACTCGAACAAGCTCCCAAACCTTGGTACCACTTGGCCATCATTAGTTAAACTAGTTAAGGGAGTCCAGTTCCTTTGGCAGGTTTTTATAAATAGCAAGGATGCTAGTGAGAGTTAGATAATGATTCCTAAAAGCAGTAAAATATTCCTTCAAATAAATTAAAATAGTTATTTCAGCATAAAAAAAAAAATTATGTTTGGTCAGAAAAAAATTCTTTGTGTGTCTTTAACATGCAGACAAACGGGCAGTTCATTAAAGGTGCTTGGTGAAACCTTTGTGAGTGCTCAGCGGTTCTTACATAACAGAGGTGTGGACTTGTGTCATGAGATGTTTAAATTTTAACTGTGACTTCAGCACATGTGACCTTACCTGGACTTCAGCCTCTTGCCTGGAAACGGCGCCATGCAAAGCTCAGATAATAATTAAAAAAGACACAAAAAAAAGACAACAGATTTAATTTTCCTGAAAAGAGAATTTGATAAAAACCATCCATTCAGCAGCTGTGAAACAAATACATGGCTGTGCGTCCAGAGCTCCAAACGACGGCATTTACAACCTCAGAGGTGGAACATTACTGACTTTTATGAGTGCAGACACAGCCTCCACACACCAGAGGTGTTTTTATTCCAGAGAGTTCCATCAGGATGACCGGGTAAGTGTCCGTCGTCACTCATGCATTCACATCAGTATCAAGATTTAGATGATATTCTGGAGACAATGTTGTCCTTGTTCACACGTCCAGCAGAGACATTTTGTTCCAGCAGAAACTGGATCTAAATGCTTTTTCCTCTCAGGCTCAAATACCAGATTTGATTGACAGTAAGTATTGCAATCAAAACCAGCTTCACTGTTGGAAATATTTAGCTTAAACACTCTAAAAGTACTCTGTCTGATGTCGATTGACTTAAATTGTGGAAATCAGGGATGACAGCCCTTCCCTAGTTACTGACCAAGAAACCTGGTTTCTGATGGCTTTCTTTGATCTTTCTTAGTTAGCAGATAGAAATTCAGTGATTCCAACGTTCGCACACAGGTATTTAGTTTCTTGCCAGACATGCTACAGTGGTTTTGTTTGTCTTATAACATTGGCCATTATTAGTAGTGGTCAAAGTCCATGTGATATCACCCACACGTTTCTAAATAATGCTTTTGCCGCCTGTTTTTACTCTTAGCTACAGTGAGGCACCATGTTGCAAACAGGCAGAACAAACAGGTCTAAAACGCCGACTGGAACACCCCTCATTTCAGTTGCACTGTGCTATTTTCAGTCCAAACATCCTTATTTCAAGTGTTGCTACCAAAACAAAATCTGAAACAAGTGCTGCCAGAGCTGAATCCAGGACTAGTAGATCTGAACCCAGGACTAGTAGAGCTGAATCCAGGACTAGTAGATCTGAACCCAGGACTAGTAGAGCTGAAAAGAGGACTAGCAGTTTGAAACAAGGCAGAGATTAAATGAGCACTAGTAGTAGTGAAACTTTGAGAAGCAGAGCTGAAACTTGGACTGGAGGAGCTGAAACCTGGACTGGAGGAGCGGAAACTTGGACTGGAGGAGCTGAAACTTGGACAAGAGGAGCTAAAACCTGGACTGAGGAGCTGAAACTTGGACTGGAGGAGCTGAAACTTTGACTGGAGGAGCTGAAACTTGGACTGGAGGAGCTGAAACTTGGACTGAGGAGCTGAAGCCTGGACTGGAGGAGCGGAAACTTGGACTGGAGGAGCTGAAACTTGGACAAGAGGAGCTAAAACCTGGACTGAGGAGCTGAAACTTGGACTGGAGGAGCTGAAGCTTTGACTGGAGGAGCTGAAACTTGGACTGGAGGAGCTGAAACTTGGACAAGAGGAGCTAAAACCTGGACTGAGGAGCTGAAACTTGGACTGGAGGAGCTGAAACCTGGACTGGAGGAGCTGAAACTTGGACTGGAGGAGCTAAAACTTGGACTGAGGAGCTGAAACTTGGACTGGAGGAGCTGAAACCTGGACTGGAGGAGCGGAAACTTGGACTGGAGGAGCTGAAACTTGGACAAGAGGAGCTAAAACCTGGACTGAGGAGCTGAAACTTGGACTGGAGGAGCTGAAACTTGGACCGGAGGAGCTGAAACCTGGACTGGAGGAGCTGAAACCAGAACTTGCTGAATCAGGACAAGTACAGGTAAAACCAGGACTACCAAAACTGAAACCAGAACTAGCAGAAGAGAACGAGGCCTGGCAACGTCCTGCTGGGACCGGCTGTCTCTTGGCTTGCGGCTAATCTAGTTTTAGACCTGTTTCAACCCAACGCCTGTACTGGGTGACTGACTGCAGATCCCAGCTGTCCTAATCTTGTACAGGGTTAAAATATTCCACTGGAGGAGCTGCAGAGCTACCTGGTGAACATTTGCAGTGGGATCTTCTGTGTCATATGTAGTTTATTGTTGTTGCTGCAACGTTATCAGTTTTTAGTATTGTCCCTACTTATCCATTTACCATTGTCTATTTATCTACTATTGCTTCTTATTTTATATGTACACTCTCTGTACAGAGACCTTGAGTGTCATAAAAGTGGCAGATAAATAAAATATATTATTATTTAAAATAATATTGCTTATTGAACTATGAATTGAAATAGCAGACCACTGGGAACACACCTGGATTGGCCTGGAAGGAGAAATGTTGGCTGGTAGAGCTGGTAGCTGCTCAGCCAGTGGTGAAGGTGGCTGCTGTCGGCTACAGCAGCTGAACTGACAGGAAGAAGCAGGCACCATGCATCACTTTTCTGTATTTAATGTATGTCCTTTTTTCTGTCCCCTCAGTACTGCTCAAAGTGTGTCCACACTAAAGTCCAAACTGGAAACCAAACTGGAAAACAAACTGGACGCCCTTGAGTGCCATTTCACCTGGGACCTTTATGCCAGCAGGTCCAGACTCCTCCACATGAGGGATGCACTGGAGGATATCGGCACTAAGGAGGCATACAGCTGGCTGGGTCACATCTACAACCTGCAGGGGTTCGTTCACCACCAGGTGGGCTTCATTGATAAGGCCCTGACTTTCTTCTGCAGGGCTACCGAGACCTTTCGCCAGATCAGAAACACAGTCTCAGATGAAGGTCCCTGGTTGGTGGTGAACTACGGGAATCTGGCATGGATGCACTACCTGCTGGGAGAACGAGCACAAAGTCAGGACTACCTGTCAAAGGTTGATGAGCTGATGAGTGAGTACCCATCTCCATGTCAGGATCAGCTCCACCCAGAAATCTGTGCTGAGAAGGCCTGGACCCTGATGAAGTTTGACAAACACAAGCAGCTGCTGGCCACAGACTACTTCCAGAGAGCTGTCAGGATGCAGCCGGACACAGTGGAGTGGCAGACCAGCCGTGCACTAGCACTACTGAATGCTTCTAAACACCACACAGAAAGCCTGGGGCCGGACATTTTGGAGAAAATGAAAATCGCCAAAGAGCATGACCCAGAGAACTTGCACTTAGCTGCTCTTTACCTGGACGCATGTCCTGTGAGAGGAATAAAAATGCAGGATGAAGTAAGAGAACTGGCAAGAAAGGTTTTAAGAAAGCCAGTCAGTAGCTACAGCGGCATTGAACCATTACTGAGGCTCTACAGGAGACACTTATCAATGGATGAAGCCATTGATTTAGCTGAAGAGGCCCTGGAGAGACATCCAGAAGCACGATACATAAAGAAATGTGCTGTAGTCTGTTACAGAATGAAGATCTTAACACAGAGTGACAATCACGATCGGAGCATGATCGACAGAGCGGTCAGTCTCTGTGAGGAGGTGATCGCTCTTTATCCTTACTCTTCACTTAAAATGCAATTAACTCTTGCAGAAATATATTCAAAGTTGAACCAAGTTAAAGCTGACTTGATATTCAAGGAACTGTTGAGAACTGATCTGGATCCCGAAGGGGCTCAGATGCTCTACAGCTGCTACGCAAAACACGTTACTCAAAAGGACATCCACAAGTCCGTAGAGTTCCACATGAAGGCGGCAGCAATACCAAGGGAGTCCATCTATCGTAAAGACAGCATTAGAAACCTACTGAAGATCAGCCGCAGGAGCAGTTACCGCCTGTGTGGTGAAATTCGAGAGTTTCTGGATAAACTGCCTCAGAGAGACAGCACCTCTCTGGAACAAGACCAGGTGTAAATGTACACATCATGTTGATGTTCATGACCTAAAAAAACTCACGCTTTGACATTATAACGGCTATCTTCTCATTAATCCATCCATCTGTCCATCTGCTGCTGCTTATTTGGGTTTGAGTTGGGTGGCAACCTTGATGTGGAGGAGCAGTGACTCTCCTCCCGAATGACTGAGCGTCTCCTCCTATCTGTTAGGGACAGTCCAGACAGGAGGAAGCTGGTTTTGGCCACTTGCTTCCATGATCTTGTTGTTTCAGTCCCTACCCACAGCTAGAGACCATATGTCAGGGTGGGAACGTAGACTGACTGGCAACTCAAATTCAATCTTCTTCACCACAACATCACAACAAGTTTAAGATGTTTTAATGCATGTATTCAACTGAAATTGTACTCAAAGTGGAAATGATATGTTTATCCATATCTTTGGACTTATTGTGTCATGTTGCAACAATTAATTATTTCAATTTTAAGCTCACAATTTAAAAAAAAAGGAAATATATGAGGTGTTTTATTTCTCTGCAAAATAAAGAATTGTCTATCACGTCTCCAGTGAAGATTGGTCAAATTCTCCTGCTGACTAAAGCTGCTGCGCATGTTCACAGAAGAGCAGCTCCTGGTCATGTGTCATGACGTCACAGCTGCAGCTGCAGGACCAGACTAGAGCAGCTTGTCTTCAACACAGCTTCATCCTGGATCTGCTGCTGCAGACCTGCTGCAGGGGGAACCAACATGATCCACTGACTGGTGCCCCTCACCTCCTCTGTTTCTCTTTCCCTTCTTCAGCTCAATCCTCAGTTATTCATTAGAAGTATCTCATCAGTATAATTGTGGTCCATTGTTCTTGTAGTTTGTTTTGCTGGTCTGTCCCTTCTTTTCCTCTTCTGAACATGTTTGCAGACCAGAACCTCAGGAGCTGCTTGCTGACCTGCAGTCCCACCTCTGACCATCCCAGTGTCTGCCTTCACCTGTCTGTGTAGATGTCTCTGTTAGATATTTGCAGACATCCCGACCTGCAACCATCAACTATCCATATATTAGCCATATATACACAGAAGTCGTAGTGCTGGTGTTGATGGATAATTTTACTATTGTTTCCTGTCTTGTATCTTTGACAGTGTGTCTGTGTCTCTCTTCTCTCTACTGGCTGGTCTTCAGCAGGAGGGTCCCCCCTTATGATCCAGGTCCTGATCCAGGTTTCTTCCCTCTTAAAGGGGAGTTTTTCATTCCCACTGTGTGGCTTAAGAAACTTACGGTTTATAGTAAATTAGCAGCTGATGGAAACTGAAGTAAATACTGAACAAACCCTCGTCTGAGGTATCTGAGCTGTTGCTGTGACAGAACATTGTTTCCTTGTGTGTCAATATTTCGGTCATGCACCTATCGCATGAATAAACTCTAAAGTCTAACACCATAAAGTAGGTTTTGAAACTAAATGACACGCAACCATAATTAATATTAATCTTCTAAATAAATAAGAAACAACTCCAGATGACAGAGAGAAAAATGTTTCTAATTTTTGCAGATAAAGTTCATAGTCAATATTTAACAAAGTTACAGAGAATTCAAACCAGTTTTACATGAAAAGACAGAACAAATGTAAAACTTTAAGTTATAAGTTAGAACTCTCTGTTTTTGGAGTAAAACATAAAAATCATCTGAACGTTGCAGGTTTGAGTGTTTGTGTTAAATACAACATATAACTAGTTTTTCTTGTTTTTTTCCCCCACTGTGAAACCAAAAGAGAAAAACATGTAGACACCAAGAACCTCTATGATTAAGCTTGTAGATCCCTCAGCAGCAGGAACTCTCAGTGGATATTTCTGTCGGACTTCATCCGGGTCTCATGGTTGTGGAGAATTCCTGGCCCATTCTTTCCTTCGTTGCTTCAGTTCAGTTTTGGGGTTTTTGGACCTTCGCTCCTACAGAGCTCTCTGAAGGTCCCACCCACAGCATTTAATCAGGTCCAGGTCTGAACTTCCACCAGGTCATTCCATAACCTTGATTCTTTTATTTTTCAACATTCTGATGTAGATTTGCTGCTGTGTTTGGGATCTTTGTCCGGCCGCATGAACCAGAGAGATGTCCTCTCCTCACATCTGTCTCTAGAACATTGGCTTGTGGTAGTTTTTGTATTTCTCAGAGGAGTCTACCAGATGATCTTTAGGGTGAATTTGATGGGATGTCCATCCCCATTGAAGATTACTTTCAACCGAAGTCTACATAAAAAGCTCCGGACAAACCTTCTGTGACATCACCTACAGCTTCCTGAAGAGTAGTTATGAAGCCTGTTATATTGACATAAATTGGCATAATTTTTGATGAAGACGCATAAATCAGGCTTTATGCTTCTGCATAGCAGATGTGCAGGTAGGTTACACAGGTAACTTATAAATGGATGTCAGGTTTGTGTCAACCTGGAGGGGAGACTTACCCTCTAAAAAACTACTGAAGCAGCTGGGAGTACTTGCTATTTAAATGTACTTTAAAACAACGTACTATTCATACATTACTTGGTAATTTTGATTTTAAACTCTTACTTTTTAATGTTTGCACTTTGAATCATCTTGCATATGAAACAAATACGAATAAACTTGCCTTCATAAATACATGCTCACATATTGGTGGAAAATGTTGCATGTTGTTCCTCTGAGATAGTTTTGTTTCTAATAGGAAAACCCACTACTTCTGTGATTTTAATTATGTTTTACACAAATGAAAACATGTGCTTTAAATCTCACAGCACTACTTTAAACCTGTCCAAATATATGTACATTCCTTAAAGCTTCAATTCCCAGGTTTTGTTTCTGTCACGGATGTTCCAGGGCCGGAACCAGCTGAGTGCGACCTCGCGTGGGCGGTCAAAGCGCCTCTATGTCTGAAGCATTTACCGCACGTTTCACAGGGGAGCGGCGTTTCCCCGGTGTGGGGCCTCATGTGGTACAGTAGGGTAACGTTGTGTCTGAAACTTTTACCGCAGCTTTCACAGCAGTAGGACCGCTGATTGGTGTGGGTCCTCATGTGCACGGTCAAAGTTCCACTCTGAGTGAAGGTTTTGCCGCATGTTTCACAAGAATGCGGCTTCTCACCTGTGTGAGTCTTTAAGTGGCTCAACAAGGTGTGGCTGTGCCTAAAGGTCTTCCTGCAGACGTCACACGAGTACGACTTCTCTCCGGTGTGGGTCCTCATGTGGATCGTTAAAATCCCACTCTGTCTAAAACATTTCCCACAGACGTCACACGAGTACGACTTCTCGCCAGTGTGGGTCTTCATGTGGGCGGCCAGACTGCCACTTTGGGTGAAGGACTTCCGGCAGGTGCGGCAGGTGTATGGCCGCTCACCTGTGTGAGTCCTAATGTGCATTGTCAGGTTTGTACTCTGAGTGAAACTTTTGCCGCACGTTCCGCATGAATGCGACTTCTCGCCAGTGTGGATTTTTAAATGTGACTTTAACGTGGACAAATGGCTAAATCTTTTCCCACAAGTCTGGCAAGCATAGGGCTTCTGCCCCGTGTGGCTGGTGGAGTGTTTCTTCAGCTCAGAGTTGAACCTGAATTCTTTACCGCAAAAGTCACATTGTACAGATGTTTTACTTGTCTCTGCAGCAACTCCTGACATGTTTCTTTTAGATCTCTTTTTTACCTTCGACTTTCCACTTCCAGTCGATTCTGAGTGATTGTGGTTTGTTTCTCCCTGATCCATGTCCTCACCTACAGGGGAGTTTTGAGAGACGACATGGTCCACGTTTGGTTCTGCTTCACTTTCCTCAGAAGTTGGAGTCACCATGAAGGCACCAGCCTCCTGCTTCAGGACCAGCTGATGTTCCACGTGTTCCTCTTTAATCGGTGAAGGTTGTGGTTCCTCCTGGTCTAGACTGGAGTTCCTGTCCTGGTTAAGAAGGTGCTGGTCTTCAGAAACACCCTCATCCTTGCTGTCTTGTGCTTTCAAATCTGGAGGGAGGAAGCGTATTAGAACATTATTAACAGATCTTAAACTACAGTTACAGTCATGTTCAAAAACTAGTACAGCCTCTTTTAATTACATGTTGTTTTTTTATGTGTATGTGTAAGAAAAATGTCCTCAGAACATCTGCTTTTAAAAGGTATGTTTTTAAACAGATGTTTTGGCAGTTTACTGGTCTGAGCATTAAGGTGTGTTAACACTGTGCACGGAGGGAAAGACCTTAGCAATGGTCCTAGAGAAGCAACTGTTGAAAACCATCAATAATATTAATAATAATATTAACTATAATAATTTCTATTTGTCACGAAATACACTGAAATTAGTCCTCTGCATCCTTAGTTACACTAGGAACTGTGGGCGTTTTCTGGCACCCGGGGAACAGCTGACCTGAAAATGATTTCTAAACTTATAAGGTCAACACTCAAAGGTATGAAAGATTATTCACAAGTGGAAAAACACTTAAGGCAGCTGTCAATCTTCTTAGAAATGTTCGTCCCAGCAGATTGAGCTCTAGGTTAGACCCTGCAAAAACCCAAACCACAATAGCTCCATCTCAACAAACGTCTCTGAGCAGGTTAAACAATAAGAAACATGATAACACTAGTGATGTCAGTAAGCCCCAGCGAATGGCTGTTGCATCAGTCCCACAGGGACCAGAACTCAGACATCTGTAGCTTTCAGATCCAAAAAAAAAAAAACACTGAAAGATTGTGAACTGTCATCTGATGTGAACTGTCAAATTGATGTATCTTGGATACTTTTAAAACTGATTCCAGGAATGCAGACATGATGAATGATGGAATTTATTTTATTTCATTTCCTAAATTGTAACTAAACAGTTAAATGTCTGTTCGGCTTCAACTGCCAGCTTAACATCCAGAAGACAAACAAAGATGTCTAAATTTGTTCAAAACAACAATGACTCTAACTCTGCTAATGTTACCAAAACTTATTTAATCACAATTGTTAGTGAACTTTAACCTCTAAAGCTATGAGTTTACCTCAGATAATGGAGCTACCTTTAAATCTAGTCTTAGGAAGGTAATAGTAGATCTGAAGTTATGTAATAACTCAACATAGATAGATAGATAGATAGATAGATAGATAGATAGATAGATAGATAGATAGATAGATAGATAGATAGATAGATAGATAGATAGATAGATAGATAGATAGATAGATAGATAGATAGATAGATAGATAGATAGATAGATAGATAGATAGATAGATAGATAGATAGATAGATAGATAGAGTTGCTTTTCGTATGTTATGGTGGACAGCAGGTGGCAGTAACCCCTTCTAATGAGGCATTGAACTGTGAACCATTTGGTGAGGTGATGGGCTGGAGGGCCTCGGGGATTCCCGGAGGTTCTCGTGGATTCTCGGGGATTCCCGGAGGTTCTCGGGGGTTCTCGGGGATTCACTCGACCCCACCGGGACACTGACTTGTCAGACGTGCTTCCTGCCGCTTTAAGTGAATATGAGCTACGGTCAGCGTGTTCTGTGTAGCCCAGAAACAACAGCTGGGTCTGAAAATAGACGGATGTTTCAGGTTGGTTCTGATGCCACAGAAACAGCTGTGTGCGGCAGGTCTAGGTCCAGCCAGGTTCTCTACACACCTGTCGAGACGATCTTTGACGACTAAAGAACCTGTGTGTGTGTTTGTGTGTGTTCTGGTGTATGTATGTAATATTGGAATGAGTGTAACAAAAGAATAATAGTGTTTCAAAGTTAACTAACAAAAAAATATATTTTGGTCTTCAAACAGTAAGAGTGACTATGATAAATAGATCACCTTGGTAAGGTACATTATACATAAATCTTCCCTCTTTAAAATTATATATTCAGTCCCATCCAAAATGATATTTCTGTATCAATACGTTTTTAAACAAAGTGTGAAACCGAACCTCTGATTTTATAAGTGACTTATAAAATATATATATATATATATATATATATATATATATATATATATATATATATATATATATATATATATATATATATATAAATTAATGTATTTCTTTTCTTTTCACTTGCTCAAGTGATCAGATATTTATGACAGCACACAGTTTAATGTCCCTGTGTGAGTATTAAACTGCACTGTTGTAAAAAAAAAAAAAAAAGTTTGTGACCACATGGAAGTAGCTCCGCCATGCCTTGTAAATGTTGAAAGAGTTAAAAAAAATAATATATAAAATAAAAATACTGTCCACAAAAGATTAAATAACCATCATGTGACCTGCTAAGAGAGTCCTTCACATCCGTGTTGTCCTGGCATAAAAAAGTCATGAATCAAAGTCAAATGTGAATGAGGACAAGCTTACTACACCAATAACAATAAACACTTCATTAAACCAGAACCTCCAAAAGAAGGAGAACATTAAATACAATATGAGAAAATGACTCCAGCTCTAAGTTAAGCATATACATTTTTTCAACCTTTGCAGTTGTCATGGATTTGAGACCAAAACTGTTTTTGAACCAGACTGAACATGTGTTTATTTCTGCTGTAATAAGAGTCCCTCATTGATCCAGATCCCAGTGGCCAGGAGAGGATCTGCAGGTCTGGGTCCAGACCCTAGTGGTAGAGGTTTGTAGGTTTCCCTCTTAGCCCTGGCTGGTTGGTGTTCTCAGATTCCAGAAGGAGGCGCTGATGCATCAAAACTCCCTTTTTTGTGCCGAACTCCACTACACTACACAACAGAAGAGGAAGAACAAGTAACCAGTTCGTGATTAGCCGCTTGTTAGCACTCTGAGCCGCAGCTGAAGTTCGAAGACAGCAGGTAAGATCCACAGGTTGACGTTCACGAGAAAGGCTTTATATTCGCCATAAAGGCGGTGTCTTTAATGAACTGTAACAGGTTTATCTCGGCTGTCCAGACGCCACCAGTAACAACGAACACATCACGCCAAATTTCCTTTCTGAATCACCGCAGTAAACAAAAAACTGCCTCTGAACGAATCTGAGGCTTTGTACGACTGATGTTCCGCACATGTATTGAGCTCTCAGGACCTGACCTTCTTTTCGGCGTATGTTACATGCATCACCAAACTCTTAAATTTATACGATTAAAGTTTTATTTCTTGTAGTCTCCTCTTAGCATGGCTGACAGGCTAAGCTAAAGGCTAGCCCTTGTGTCACATGGAACATCACTGGTTTTAAACAACTCAGAGCCCGTTACGAGTTCACATGAAACTCGACAACTATAATAAACCATTCACAAGTAGCCATGGGGAAAAGACGTGCCAGATTTAAACCGAGTCGGAGCTGCTGGAACATTCCAGAGCTAAGGCTAATGTCAGTGTGACTACGCTGAGTGTGACGTATGCACGTCAACATGTCCGCCATCTTCAGAGGGGCAAGTCAGGCCAGTGAGTGAATGACAGTGAACGGAGGAGCTGCGTTTCTGTGGGATTAAACCCTCCACGAGACCCCCCCCCCCAATCCGAATAAAAAGAGTTTATAAACTCAAGTAACTCCCGAGTTCTGGAGATTTCACTCACACAGTTTAAGGTTTATAAGATCAAAACTTGCGTTGTTTTTCCTTGAATTTTCAAATCACATTTTAAGATTTTAGTTATTTTTCCCATTTTGAAAATTAAATCCACAATTTAAGATTTTTCTTGCAAATATTTAAGTCTATAAATTCAGAATTGAATTTCTTACTAAATTTGCTTGTTTATACAGTCTTTTTTTTGTCATGCAAATTTGTGTATGAATTGTCACACATTGAGTTTTCTACTGTAAATGTTTTGATTCATAATGTCATTCTTTTCTTTTTCTTTTTTTTGTTTTTTTATTGTGACCAATTTTTTCTTGGAATTCATCAAGTTAGTTTAAAAAAAATCTTCCAAAATTGGAAGTTTGTAAAGTTATATTGTTGTAAAGTTATACTGTCCTGCTTTTTCTTACAAGTTAGAAACTCGCTTTTTCTATCAATTTATTTTTTTTTCTCAGTTTGGATTTTTGTCATAAATTTTACGTTTTCACAGAATTTGTTGTCTATTAGAAGTCACAAATTAAGTAAAAAAATTTTGTAGCTACATAAGTTTTAATATATATATATATATATATATATATATATATATATATATATTTTTTTTTTTTTTATATACAAATGAGCAATGTCTAAATCAGAACTGCATAATTATCTTGCAAATTTGCAGCTTTAGGAAGTACAATTCTGTTTTCATTTAATTTTTGTTTTTGTTTTATAAAGTTATAGTTTGAGTCTTTGTTATTTTAATCTCTGATGTGCTGTCGTCGTTTTGCCTCACCCCACCCTGAGGTGTATTTTCTTTGGTCGTATTAAAGGATTTAAACTCCACTGTTGCACTGGAGTTTTATAAAATGGGTGTCCAAGAACGCAGAGTCGACCCAGAACCATGTTCGGAAGTAGCTGTCTGGACCTCTGAGTAACAAGGTTTTTTTATATGACGCTGACCCGAGCCGGTCTGTTGCAGGAGCATCTACCTCCGTGAACCCAGAGGTACCAACCTCAGTCACCATGACAGACAACAAGCGTCTCGCCTTCTCCATCATTCGGTTCCTCCACGATCAGCTGCAGTCGGGGAATCTTTCCTCAGATGCTCAGGAGAGTCTGGAAGGTGAGCCCTACAAGTCTCCCCAGGAGCTGCTTTCACTCTCTGGTTTTTGTACTTCCTGTTGATGAGATCTCCCTCTTCAGTTGCTGTTCAGTGTCTAGAGACAGCGTTTGAAGTCTCCACCGATGACCAGAGTCTCGCCGTTCCCCTGACGTTACCAGAGATCTTTACCTCAGCTACAGCTCAGGTACACTTTGTAAATAGTTGATTTGTCTCGCTACGGCATCATCTAAGAATGTCCAGTCAGGCACATCTGTGGGCAGCAAATACATTATGGGTCCAGCCTGAGGGGAGTGGTGGCCTAGTGGTTACAGTGGTGGGGTTGGGCATGGAGGACCCAGGTTCAAGCCCAGCTTGGGCCACAATGGGTTTGCTGGCAGCTCACTAGTGAAACTAGTTGATGGGCACGACTGCACGATGTCCATACTGACAAGAATGGTAATCATGAAGAATGGTAAAGGAGGAAAAAGTGTCATCTTCCTGGGGTGAGGTCTAATTTATTTTGGAAGTTGGAGTAATGAGAGTTTATCCAACAGGAAATTTGATGCGTTAATGTTTTCAGAGTCCATCAGTCATTATTAATACAAATAACAAACTAGGTGGGATTTACTACAAAGTATGGCCACTGTATGTGTTAAATGTGAATGAAATAAGAAACAAGTGTAGATCCAGTAAAATTGGCTCCGTGTTTTTGGGAGCAGGTCAGGCAGGTGACGTTTCTCCAACTCAACATTATTTATTAAACCTTTACTTTCATATGGAGAGAACAAAACAAAACATCCCAACATGATGGTCAAATAAAAATCATCCACGGCTCATCAGCCTCCCTGATGTGTAACATCCACCTCTGCTGTTGAAAAGCCCCACCAGTCAACGTCTGCCATCAGTGACGTGTGAATTCATTCACCTTCCATCATCTGTACAGTGTCTAGGATACGGGGACTGGATTAGACATCCGTTTCTTTCCTCTTGTCTGGGGTCGGGTCACGGACTAGTAGCCTAAACATGAAAGCAGGAGGCATCCATACCAGATGCCTGGGCCACCTCATCTGGCTCCACTTGATATTGAGGAGCAGCAGCTCCTCTCAGATCCCCTCCCAGATGACTGAACTTCTCCTCCTATCTCTTTGGGAGAGCCCAACCCCCCTGCAGAGGAAACTCCCTTCAACCGCTTATGTCCATGACCTCATTCTTTCAGTCACTACACAAAGCCATGTGACCGTAGGTGAGGGTGGGGGCATAGACTGACTGGTGAGTCAATAGCTTCAGCTTCCAGCTTGTTCAGCACCACAGACTGATGCAGTCTGTGGTGACTGCCTGTCAATCATCATCATCATCACAATCATCTAAACCTCTCCCTGACCAAAAACAATACTTTCTGTCTGGTTTTTGTTCAAATTGAGGACATTTATTTCTAACTATGAGTTTACTTCTTTTACTCATTACACAAGTCACCTTATCTGAGGGACTCGAACTCCTCCACCTGGGGCAGGATCTGAACCCCCACCTGGAGAGGCCACGCCACTCTTTTCTGGCTGAGGTCCTGGATACGGAGGTGCTGATTCTCATCCCAGCTGTGACCTCTCCAGTGAGAGTTGCATGTCATGGTCTGATGAAGCCGACAGAACCACATCACCTGCAAAAAGCAGACACCCAATTCCGAGGTCGCCAAACCAGACACTCTCTGCTCCTTGGCTGCGCCTAAAAGTTCTGTCCATAAAGGTGATGAAGAGAATCGGTGACCAAGGGCAGCTTCAGCGGAGTCCAACCCTCACTGGAAAAGACACTGACCTACTGCCAGATATGTGGACCAAGCTCTGATGCCAGATGATCAGGGTCCGGACAGTCCCTATTCGGGATTCTGGCACCCAAAGCTAAATTAAAAAGGAAAACAAACTCCCCTCAAGGATGTTTGGTTTAATCTGCATGAAGATGAACAGCATGTTGATGTTTTTGTCGATGGATTTTATTCTTCCAGCACCTGGTCTCTGATTCCCTGGTTATTCTGCAGTTTTCAGATCAGTCGCAGGTCAACAACAACTCCACCCTGAACTCTCCGACGGAGGAGCAGAGAGCCGAGGCGGAGAGGCTGAAGAGCGATGGTGAGTTGGGCCTCTTGTTAACCTCCTTGGTACCAGGGACGGGTGACGCAGGTCCTTTTTAAGCTGTGGTGGACATACACGAGGAGGATACCAAACACAAACCTTTTCACACCATTTCCACCTGCATAAAACAGTTCTAACACCATACCATAATTTACAGACATTGATCCAAGAAGTGACACTGAGCCTTTTGTTTTAACAATTATATTTAATTTAACATCAACTTTGAATATTGAGTTAAGAGCATCTGGACACTCATGAGTTACCGTGACAAAATCTGGAAATGGCACATTGGCCTACATGTTAGGTTACCATGGTAACAGCAAACGTAATGTCAAATGTAACCCGAGTTTTTGTTGACGTCTACAGGTTTTGTGTTGTCAGAAAGGATTTCAGCCTGATGAAAATAGGTTTCTTTCTGCGTTATGCAGCTATGTTTCTCGTTGTTCCTCCTCTGCTGATCTGAGCTTCTTGTTTTAAACATCTCCATGTGAGGCTTAATGTTGATTTAATTTTTGTAATTTTATCAGCTAAAATATGAGATCATTACAGGAATGTGGCTAGAGTCATGATATAATGTCACACTATGTACCACATCTGCCATAATTACACTGCGGAAGATGACGAGAGGCTGCACGTCACTGAATTACCGACATGCAATCACACTGGATTGTAATTATCTCGTGACCTCAGTGTTTACTGAATTAGGTTAATCTGTGGAGGAGTTTTTACTTTACAAATCGCAGACATGACACAGTCACACTGGGTTAAAATCACAGACGTCCTCTGTAATTATTAAAAATTACCGCAGGTTTCCAGATAATAATAATCCTGTATGAACGGGGCATGTAAAAAACTAATTTTGTTGTCTTTGAGTGTTTATCAGTGGACGATGTACAACAAGACAGCTAGTGGCCTTGTAGGAAAACGCACAATGTTTTCTTTGTTTTGATTGAATATTGTTAACTGATATTATTGGATATCAGTTCATGAGCTGTCCATTGATTCTACCGCCTGTGAAGGTTAAATAGAGGTGTCAGTCCCACACGCTGGTTCAGTGGTTCTTAAGATACAGGAACAGAAACAACCGGTAAAGATGGTTTAGATTTTAGTCTCGGGGCGAACACTCACACCGTTGCAGTTTGTGGTGTCTTGGGTTTAAACTGATACCAGACTTGTGTTATAAAGTGAATCTCCAGAGCGGTGGCCGAGGCTGTACAGACTATGATGGGCCGTCACTGGTGTGAGAGGCGTTTGTCCATCACGTTCACCAGTGGATGACTAAAACCAGGTGTGTGTTCGGTCTCCTCTGCAGGAAATGACCAGATGAAGGTGGAGAACTTTGCAGCAGCGGTGGAGTTTTATTCAAAGGCCATCGCCCTCAACCCTCGGAACGCCGTCTACTACTGCAACAGGTCAGTCAGCTGTCCAGAGCGACATGTCGCAGCTGAGCACAAGTCGCCATCTTCACTGTACGTCTTCACTCAACAAATGGTTTTAGTTTCAGCTCGCAGCAGCTAGGCCTCCCTTCAGACACAAACCATCTTTAACTTTGTAAAACTGAGCCTGTATTATCAGTTCACTCATTAGTTCAACTCTCTGCTCCATGTCAGCTGACTTCACAAAACCGAGGAATCTGAGATAAAGAGAACTACCATCGTGTTTCTGATCCAACATCTTGTGGAGAAAACTCAGTTGGTGAAAAACCAAATTCTTCTTCTGATTGTGTCCTGCAGTTGGATCTTAGATTTGGGCAGCCACAACCTCAGGTGATTAACAGATTTTTCAATTCAATTTTATTTATATAGCGTCTATTACAACACAAGTTGTCTCTAGGACCTTTCCAGAGACCCAGAACATGACCCCTAAGCAATTATTACATAAACAACAGTAGGTAAAAACTCCCAGTGGAAGCAAAACTTTAAGCCAAACAGTGGCAAGAAAAACTCCCCTTTAAGAGGGAAGGATTCTAAGTTTTCCAGGGAGCTGATGGAGGGAAGCAAATACAGGAGAGACGGGGTCTCTCTTGTTGATTCCTGTCAGCACTCGCGCTGCAGCATTTTGGATCATCTGGAGGCTGTTCAGAGAATTACTTGGACATCCAGCCAACAACACGTTACAGTAATCTAGTCTAGAAGATACGAACAAATTAATTAGTTTTTAATCTTTGTGATATTACGGAGATGGAAAAATGCAGTTTTACAAACCTGATTAATATGCTGTTTAAATGACAAATCCTGATCGAATATAACACCAAGGTTTCTCACAGTTTTACTGGAGGCCATCACAAGACCATCTAATCCCTTCCTAAGCTGTTTGGGACCACAAACAACAACCTCTGTTTTATCAGAATTTAGTAGCAAAACATTAGTGGACATCCAGTCCATGATGTCCTTAAGACATCTGAAGTTTGTCTAATGGTTCTGTTTCATCTGGCTTCATAGACAGATACAGCTGCGTATCATCAGCATAACAATGAAAATTAATGCCGTGGTTCTGGATAATACTTCCTAAGGGCTGCATGTATAAACTGAACAGGATTGGCCCTAGACCTGAACCCTGCGGGACACCATAGCAGACCCTCGTCTGTACGGAAGAAACCTCATGAACATGAACAAACTGGAATCTATCAGAGATCTGATTCAAACCAATCTAGAGCTGTCCCTCTAATCCCAACAACATACTCTAGTCTCTGCAGTAAAATGTTGTGATCTATAGTATCAAAAGCAGCGCTGAGGTCCAACAGAACCAGTATGGACACTAATCCATTATCTGAGGTCCAGCAGAACCAGTATGGACACTAATCCATTATCTGAGGTCCAGCAGAACCAGTATGGACACTAATCCATTATCTGAGGTCCAGCAGAACCAGTATGGACACTAATCCATTATCTGAGGTCCAGCAGAACCAGTATGGACAGTAATCCATTATCTGAGGTCCAGCAGAACCAGTATGGACAGTAATCCATTATCTGAGGTCCAGCAGAACCAGTATGGACACTAACCCATTATCTGAGGCCATAAGAAGGTCATTCGAGACTCGAACCAGTGCTGTTTCTGTGCTATGATGCATTCTGAACCCTGACTGAAAAACATCACAGATCATTTCTATACAAATGGTCACACAGCTGGCTTGCAACTACCCTTTCCAGAATTTTAGAGATAAATGGAAGGTTGGAAATCAGTCTATAGTTAGCTAAAATGTCTGGGTCAAGAGAGGGTTTTTTAAGTAATGGTTTGATTACTGTGACTTTAAAAACCTGTGGCACATATCCCAAGACCAGGGACAAGTTGATCTGGTCCAGTATTGTTGCTCCAATAATAGAGAAAACATTTTTGAGTAGTCGAGTTGGGATTGGGTCTAACAGACACGTGGATGATTTAGATCTATTGATGACTGAGGTCAGCTCAGAGAGGTCAACAGGAACAAAACAGTCTAGTCAGGAGGTCAGAGCATAAGGAAGTCGCCGAGGTTGAAGAAATGCCCACAGCAGCTGCCGGGTGGGCCTGGTTGCTTTCCTTACTAATTCAATTTTATTGCTAAAGAAGGTCATAAAGTCTTTACTACTGAGAGCTGCAGGGATGCACGGCTCAACAGAGTTGTGGCTCTTTGCCAGCAGAAACACCTCGTACCCACTGTCAAGCACAGTGGTGGAGGGATGATGGTGTGAGCTTTGAACCCTGTCAAAGTGGTCCATGAACTCCTCTCTAGACCAGAGTCCTCTAGAGACAAAGGTGTTGACTTTGTAAGTGACTGTATTTTTATCTTGACTGTGTTTCAGGGCGGCAGCCTACAGCAAACTGGGGAACTACGCCGGCGCCGTACAGGACTGCGAACAGGCCATCAGCATCGACCCAAACTACAGCAAAGCATATGGACGAATGGGGTAAGACTCTGCGCTGCATGTGAAAGCATCATCATCCGCAAGTACTATTTTCATACAGCAAAAACCATGTAGTCAACAGCATGTACTGCAGCTTTTTAAACTCTTGATATCTCTAGAAAGAGAGAACTTGATACCAGATGAATTGGGTAAATGACGTAACAGCTTCAGAAGACTGATCCCCAGAGGACGACATGCTGAAGAGAGAAGGTTCAGTTTACGAGTGGTCAGCACATCTCTGGCAACATGCCACTTATTCTTTTCATTGACGTTTGTGATCTTCAACAACAGAGTTTTGCTTGTACAGCTCAGGTCGGTTTAGAGCAACGTTTTTAAACGCTTTTTGCCCATCTCAGATTAGACTTGAGGGTGATTTAAGGAATTGAGTTTGTTTGAAGAAAGGGGTGTGAACATGGGATGGAAGAACACCAAGATTCACTTTGGAAGTTAATATAAGCTGGTTTCTAAGGGTGTGTTCACACCAGCCCTGTTTTGCCCTCTTTAAATGGACTGGGCTTCATTTACTCTGGTAAGCCTGGTTCGTGCTGAATCAAGCTCTGACTCAAAAGAAAATTGTAGGTATTTGTCCCCTTCAAGTGGACCAATGCAGGAGGTGGAGTACAATGCAGGGTAAAAACTACCCCCAGCCCTGCTGGCAGACCTACGTGACTGGTAATGGTTTGGTGTGAAGGTTTCGGTCTGTGGAAAGGTCCGACGAGGTAGTTTAGCTAAGATCAGGCAGCTTTGGCCATTGGCTCGACATAGCAGTTATTTCCGATTTTGCCAGCACATCGACATTTGAATCAGGAGCTCCTGACATCTTCACAGCTCTTCTAGTGTGGATTAGCTGAAGGAGCTGGGAGTCGCGGCGGATCATTTCGGGAAAGTTCAAAGAGGAAGTGTGCTGGGACCTGCAGCGTATCTGGACTTGATGGTACGCGGTTCCTCTACCAACATCAAGTGTCCCAGCAGAGCTGTGCTTGTTCTCATTTCCTCTCTGGTAGCACTAGTTTCAGGTGTCATTTCAGTGGCATTAATTAGTTCATAGGTCATTAGCTGAGTCAGGCAAGATCGAATGTTTAACTGTGATTGACGTGAAGTGATCGTGTTCCAACCAGTTTCCAAATATGTATGTTCCATCCATGTACTGGCTCTATGCAGTACGAGGAAAAAGAGGCTTTTAGAAGGTATTTGAAACACTAATTTTCAGCAGATCTGAGGCTTCGTCCCATGAGGCTCCCCCCAGTGGTACAACTGGATACTAGAACATGACAACATTATTTGACTCCATCACACATCAGTTATGAACCACAGAACAAGATTGTTGTTGAGACTAGTGCAGACGTTGTCATGACGACTGCTCATGTGCGTCTCTTTCAGTTTGGCTCTGGCCAGCCTCAACAAACACACAGAAGCAGTGAGCTACTACAAGAAAGCTCTGGAGCTGGACCCCGACAATGACACCTACAAGGCCAACCTGAAGATTGCAGAGGAGAAGATGGAGACGTCCAGTCCGGTGAGAGAGGGGCGGATCAGGTGGCGAGGGCGCCTCTGAGCGGTGATTGATTGGGTGATGAGGTTGAGGTGTGTGTTTTCTCTCAGACTGCAGGAATGGGAGGAGTGGATCTGGCCGGATTACTGAGTAACCCCGGCTTCATGAACATGGTGAGATTCAAGTCTTTTTGTTTTCATGCTCTTTTGTCAGTAATATAAATGTAAATGGGCACAAGTTGTACTTGGTAAAATCGAGCAGATTTGATGAAGTAGCTGTATACTTCATGAAGGTACATCATAGCAGGTTGTTGTTGGGACAAAACTGTCATCTTCCAGCATTGGGTCAGTGTTGGTTTGGATTATTTTAGCCAGAACGTTGGTCCAAATGGTTCTAAAACCATTAAACGATCTCACCTGACTCGTGTGTATCCTGATGGAGCAAACGTCTTCTCATTCCTGGACTTGGCTGTGACGGAACTGCACTTATGTGTGAAAATTAATCTTCACTTTGAAATTTTAGCATCAGCTTGAAATAGTGGTTTCCTTTCATGATTTTATCAGTCTCTCACTTTGTTGAGAAATGATGATTCATTTGTCTCTACATTGTTTCAGTTCTGTGGTGGTGCCATCTCTGAAGGCACCACCACAGGGTCTGAATCAGGTTCAGGTCTGGACTTGGACCCGGTCATTACAAAACCTTGATTTGATTTATGAGATGTTCTGATGTAGATTTGCTGCTGTGTGTGGGATCATTTCCCTCTTGCATGACCTGATTTTATACCTGATTTTATACAAACTTCAGCTGACAGACAGATGGTCAAGAAGTTAAGGTCCCGTGACTGCAAAACCACCCAGACCATCATCCCTCCACCATCGTACTTGTCAGTGGCTATGAGGTGTTTCTGCTGAAATGGTGTGTTTTTTTTGTTTTTGTTTTGTTTTGTTTTGTTTTTTCAAACATGCTTCTGGACATTAAGACCAAACAACTCCACATTGGTCTCATCTGTTCACATCTGTCACACGTTGTTCCTGAAGTCTTCTGCTTTGTTGAGATGCAATTTTGTGCACCTCAGTCGTTCTTCCTTGTGTTTTCTTTTATAATGTATCTTTCTCCAAACTGAACTCCAAATAGTTTAGTGAATGTCTTATAAACCTTTTAAGACTTGATGAGCAGCAGTTGCTGATGTATTTACCTCTTGGCATTGTTTTAACTCGCATCTGAATGGTGTTCTGCAGGTCTGCAGACCTGCAGATGATCAGTTCATTAAGAAATGAAAAGCAGCATGTGGCTGTGACTTTTAAATCCTATGGAAGCTGTAAGAAGGTCCTTCTGCCCATGTTGTTTTCTCTCTTAAACCTTTTTTCTTGTTAAATGACTCAGTGAAAGTTGTTAATTTTTCTGAAATCTGAAATGGTATTTGCCTAATACTGTTATAACTAGAATCAAATGTTTATGTATTTACACAAAAACACATTAAACATTTTTACCTTTTGAACATGCTCAAAGATAATTTCCTGTGTTGTCCAGCCGTAACATGTTTCTTTATCTGCAGGCATCGTCTCTCATGAACAACCCTCAGGTTCAGCAGCTGTAAGTCCGCCCATCAGTTATGGCTTTTTTCTCTCAGGACATTAAACCAGAGCTAAACCAATCTCCTCCCTGTCTTCCAGGATGTCAGGGATGATGTCCGGAGCCTATGGTGGGATGGGAGGTGGGATGGGAGGTGGGATGGGAGGTGGGATGCCGGGTGGGATGCCAGGTGGGATGCCAGGTGGGATGCCGGGTGGGATGCCGGGAGGGATGCCAGGAGGGATGGCAGGTGGAGGAGGAGCAGCACCCGCCGCTCCAGGAGCTGCAGATCTGTCAGGACTGATCCAGGCGTGCGTACTTAAGCATTACTGATGACTTTAGCTGCTGGTTTATTACTTTTTTGCCCATGACAGATGTTGGTGTGGTTTTTGTTGCAGAGGTCAGCAGTTCGCCCAACAGATGCAGCAGCAGAACCCCGAACTCATCGAACAGCTGAGGAGTCAAATCCGCAACCGAACGCCCAGCGCTGGGAACGAGGAGCAGCCGTGATGTTTGCAAAAGTTGGTACTCACAATTCAGCTGGTTAGAACGTTGTCTTTAACATAAAATATAGTTTATCATATTATCCATCATATTATCTGACACTTGAGCCCCCTGGGTTCAGCAGTGGCTGTCAATCACAGCCAGTCTGGTCAATGACAGTGGTCCTCCAGAGGCACCATGATGCAGGTTCGAAGTGACTGTCCACTAACATATGTGTCATGTCTGTTCTGGCGCTCTGCAGCTGAACCACTTTAATTCATTTTCCAGCCAGAAAATGGTATAAAGAATCCGTATTTTCAAAATAAAACTCCACAAACGGGCTCCGACTTGTATATGGACGTTACGTTAATCTGTGGAGGCTGTGAGTAAAGAAATTTAGAGTTTTACACGAGACCTGTCCGAGGACGGCTTAAAACCGAAAGGTGATGCTTCTGCTCCCACTGTGAGTAAGAGGGTGGGGTAGAATTTTATCAGTACTCGTGTTGATACTAATCTCTGAAATTCTGAACCAAAGTTAAAGAAAATAAATGGGATGTCTGGCAGGAAGCATGAAAAAACAGACCCTGCTAGCCTGAATAACAGTGAGATTTGTGGGGCAGCTTCCCCCCAAATCCTGATGCACAAACCAAACAATGACCAGTCGTGTGTTGGTTGTTGACCACAGAGAACTTCCTTCTGAGGTTCTTAGTTTATTAATGACCTGAGCTGCGCTCTTAGCTACGTTGTGGTATGTGATTGGTCAATTTAATATTGCCGTTTCATAATATGTCGGTCTCATAATATGTCGGTCTCATAATATGTCGGTCTCATAATATGTCGGTCTCATAATATGTCGGTCTTAGAGTTGACCGATGTGACACGCTCCCATAAATGCACCATGTCTTCTGTACCGTTTCAGTATTCTAGTACAGGCCCACTTAAGTACCGGGACCAAAAATGAATGTACTTGGTACCAGTTTCTATATGAAGTTCGGTGGTAAAATCTTAGGACTACGTAAAGCTGGAATGTTTCTTTGGTATTAAATGTAAGACAATTAGAGGTTATGACAGAATATAACTTCATCCACTGAATATGACTTGATGCACATGATGTAAGCTAAAGTATAAAAGGACCCCAGTTCCCTGAGGAGCTCCAAACATCATTTAATGTAGTGAGACTTCCAAACTGAGCATGTAAAGTGTTGGGAATGTTTTGGGAATCTTCTCATCAGTTTGTGACGCGGTGATAAAATCATGTAACAAATGTTAAAGTTAAAAAGAAAGGGGATAGGGGAGTTCTGGAGTGTTGTGGCAGAGCTTGATGGTGGGTGTGTCTGTATTTAACTGCCAGCTTTTGTCATACCACTAAACAATTAAGTTCTTCCCTTCAGATACACGAGAGCCAGGTGCTTTGAATCCTGCCCCCTTGTGTAATTCAATCAACTCAGTTTTCCGTCTGTTTTAGGTTGGACGGGATAGGAGGAGGAAGAGGAGGCAGCGTCCCAATGGTTTCCTCTCTGAGGTTGATGTACAAAGTGAAGGACCAGAAGGAAAATGTATTTTTTTTTCTTTTTTTCTTTTTCACTGAATAAGAGCTGCATGATGAAAGAAGGAGGAGACACTCCGCCCCCTTCCTGCAGCTCCGTGTGGTTTTAGGAACATTCCAGCATCGACCCGTTCACCAACGAGGTTGTAACAGGAATGTAATGTTGGATGTTCAGCAGCTCCACAAACTCCAGATGTTTTTGTTTCCTCTAAGAACGACACAGCCCACCTTTGAATGCTTACTTCTGGTCCAGGTGTGAGTGGGTGTGGGTGTGAGTCGGTGTGAGGGTGTGTCTGTGTGTGTGGGCAGCAGGAGGCTGTTTATCACAGTTTAATTAAAAAGAACATCAACATTTTACCCTCCTGTCTGACGTTGGTCTTCTCTGCTGCTGATGAGGTTCTACCGTCTGATCTCGTAGCAGCTGCGAGTGTTGGTGTTTGGATAAAGACTGGATTTGGAGACAGAACCTGATGAAATCAGTCAAAACGGGTTCCAAAAGAAGTTAGAAATGATGCCACTCCATGGCCAAAAAGAGAAGTCCTTTTTTTTTTTTTTTCCTTTTTTTTTTTTGACGCCTTGTGTTCCCACAAACAATTAATTTGCATGTGTATGTAGAACTATGTGGACTATGCAGATGCATGAGGGTCCTGTAGAGGCTTGGACCCGCCCAAGATCCAAGGTCAGCATCAGTATACAATACCCATGTAGAAATAAAATGACCTGTATTCATTTGTTCCCCCTAAATAAGGGTATGTAAGCATCTCACTGTGAAGAACCTAATGACACTGATATGCACCGTAACGGACCATCTATGTACGGTATGTGGAGAAAACCTGTAGGGTCCAGATGGGGGTGTTCTGTCCAATCAGAGCTCGACACATGCATGAGAGTGATGATGATCGACGAGGGAGAAGCTAAACTGTACAGAGGGTCTCATTTAAGCAGCAGTAATCTGAGGTTGTTTTTTTTTTACTGATTATTGTATTAAATCAAGAAAAGTAAAAGTTAATAATGGTGTCGGATGATACATTCTGGAAGTTTAAAAGTCAAAGCTGGAAAAAAGAAATCCACACTGGCCAGTTTTCTGAAGACTAGTTGAAAGTTTTAATGACATGTTTTCCAACAAAAATCTACATTCAAATGAGAGTTGTCTGAGATCGGAAAACGTTCAAGACCAGCATGTTAAAGGTGAAGATTGGAAGAACATCTTCAAGCAGATGGATGTTCCTGTGACTGCAGTTGGAAATTTCATTCAGAAGACCATACCATCCATCACTGATGGAACCAAAGTGGGCGATCGAGGAGGACTCGCTGTTGGAAGAACATCAGAAAAACGTTCTTTAGACATAGACACGCCTGGAGCCTTTTTTTTTTTTTTTTTTTTTTTTTTTTTTTTTTTTTGACAAGTTACACCAGTTTATATTCAGATGCAGAAATGAAGCCTTCAAAGAGAAGAACACTGTATCTGCTGTGGAACATGGAGGAGGCTCGGTTCTGTCCTGGAGCTGCGTTGCTGCGTCTGGTACCAGGTGTCTGAATCTGTGCAGGTTCAATTAAATCTAAAGACTTTCAAGATGTTCTGGAGACAAATGTGCTGCTCAGTGTCAGAAAGCTTGGTCTCAGCTGCAGGCCATTGGTCCTCCAACAGGTGAAAGACCCAAAACACAACTAAAACCAGCCAAGAAACACAAAGAACCAAACTGGACTGTTCTGAAGTGTCCTTCTACGGGTCCTGATCTAAATCCTGTGGAACATCTGTGGAAACATCTGGAACATGCAGTCTGGAGAAAACACAATTTTTATTAGTTATTGCTCAGGAACTTATAAATGATCACTTTTATCAGTTTCAAGTTGTTTGTTGGAGCTTTGTGGGTTTTTACTAGGTACTGACGAATTACTCCACAAGTGTACATCTCTAACTTCCTCCTTTTCTTCATAAAGTAAAGTTATCAGTTAAACCTTTTATAGTACAATTTGACATGCATGTTGACAATTTTCCTGTATGACGAAATAAAATCCGGTATCTCATCCAGCTCCACCTCAGCAGCAGAGGTCTCGCTCCATCTTGTTTCATTCAGTCAGTAAACGTCTCACTGACTGTTAATACAGTTTATTACTAGTTTCCACTTATATTAGATATTAAATAACGGCACATTCATTTGTGTGGCACATGTCAAGTACACTTAACGTGCTTCACAGATGAAAGTTGAGTCCAGTTAAAATCCTGCTGTTGGTTTATAAGCGTCTGAATAGTTTCGGGCCCAAACACATCTCTGATCTCCTGGTCCATGATGAACCGGCCAGAACCTTCGGGGCGTCAGGGTCACGGCTACTTTCTGTAGCCAGAGTTAGATCCAAACAGGTGAGGCGGCGTTCAGCTTTTATGCTCCTCACCTGTTGAACAAACTCCCAGAATGCATCTGGGCTGCTGAAACTCATTTGCTTTAAGTCAAAGTTGAAAATGTTTTTATTTAAAGCTGCATTTCACTAATCCAGCACTATAATCTTTATTTCTTGCATTTCATTTGTTAAATTATTTTTAACTTTTTTGTTTCTGTTTTTAATTTCTGCTATTTTACCTTTTAAAGCATTTAAAAAAATCTTTTTATGTAAAGCACTTTGAATTGTGTTGTACATGAAATGTGTTATACAAATAAACTTCCCTTGTCTATAAAAAAGGACAGAGTGGACTTTATTTCTTGAGGAAGCTTAGGTCCTTCAGTATTTCCAGCGAGATGTTAAATTTCTTCTGTCAGTCTGTTGTGAGAGTTCAGTCCCGTCTGCAACCATCTGTTGCGGAGCAGCATCAGAACCAGTGACTCAAAGAAACTGAACAAACTGGTAAAGAAGGCTGGTTCTGTTCTAGGGACTGTTGTGGAACATCTGGAGATGATAGTGCAAAGGAGGATACTTCATAAAATAAAGAAGATTATGGACAATCCTATTCACCCTTCAGTCAGAGGTTCTTCCGATCGGCTGCAACACACGTGCTACAGGAGATCCCTCAGGAGATCCCTCAGGAGATCCTTCAGGCTGCTACAAGAAAGGTCTTCCTGCCCGCAGCAAAACAAAAAAAAAACTTCTATAATTAATCTTTGAAGAGACTTAACTCAAGAAGACTACTGCAATAACGTTTGTGTTTACAGGAAGAATGGGACAAAATAGTAAGTGAAACACCTGATATCTCAATATCCTCAATGGCATGAGAGAGAAGATGATGTGAGAAGAAATGGAAACATTACAAAGTGATAAAAGCTTGACTGTCCTAACATTTTTTGTTTGAATATGATGTATGGATTGCAACACAAGATATGATATATATTTATAAATAAAATTAAACCAATAAGGAAAAACACTAAATGTCTTGAGTTATTTGTTTTCAAAGAAATGAGGCAAAGCAAGACTAAGAATCACTCTTTTCTGTCTCTGGAAAATAAACATGACGCCCAAGCAATTATTACATAAACAACTGCAGGTAAAAACTCCCCTAGTTTTCAAGACCAGCTGCTCTGGTCTGGTCCTGCAGCTGCAGCTGTGACTACTGGTCCTAACACATTAAAGTTTACACCAACTAGATGTTTTACTAAACAGAAATGTTTGAAGTTTGGTTTTAAAGGTGAAGGTGGTGTCAGCCTCCTTCACCCAAACTGGAAGTTGGTTCCAGAGTGATGGTTCCTGATAGCAGAAGACCCGTCCTCCAAATCTACATTTGGATCTTCTAGGAACTACGAGTAAACCTGCACTCTGTGAACGGAGAGCTCTATTAGGAACATGTGGTTCTATCAGGTCTATGTATGGACACTAATCCATTAACCTAGATGACTGGCTGAAGGGGCTGAGGAAGAGTTCAGCTCTTCTGGAGGTTCCTGTCTGAAGGGTTTTCCCTAAATCCCCAGTAATGGAAACACATTTTTAGTTTGTTTTGCCTCCATCGTTGCTGCTGAGAACTGTTGTGACATTTCTTCACTCCTCAGAGATCAGCTGTCAATCACACTTTCTGGGCTTTACTTTGACGTCTTTTTGTTGTTTTGATGATGTGTGAGTTTGTTTTGGTCGCACTGCTTCCTGTGTCAGCAGGTTATCACTGCTCATGATGGTTTTTATCCACCTGAAATAACTAATTTTTATTGGTTTGTCAGAGCAAATGTTCTTGTTGAAACTGATTTACAGATGAGCTGATGGAAACTGAAATGAAGAAGTCAATGAAGTTAATCTGTGAATGAAACAACTGAACTAAAGTCATTCATCAGTTTCCTGATTTAAAGTGTCAAACTGAATCCTTACATGATCAATAAATCTGTTGGTTCCATGAATGAATAAAGGACTGGACTCAGGTCAGGTGACTCTAATGAATCAATCAAAGTTAAACAATGAAATATATGAGCACTGTTGTACAAAACCAAGATAAAGCATTAAGTTGAAACATGTCAGTTTTCATGAACTTATCCTTGAGTCAGTTACACATAGGCAGGATGAACTGGTTACCATGGAGATTTATTCTGTGTCATCAGGACCAGACTAAAAACGAGGACCTCTTAAACCTGCTGCTCTTTCTGTTCAGTCACGATGACGATTAGTACTCATTTCTCTAAGAAGACTAAACTGATCAAAAACATTTACAACATTGCACAAACTATTTTTAGGTGAAACGGCAGGTGAACCAGTTCACTTCCTGAAATGATCACTTCACATCACAGCGAGCAGACTTTTATCCATCAACATAGTAGAGGATGAGTTTTTATGTCCCACATCAGGTTACCTATAAGAACGTAACACAAAAATTAAGCCTTTGAAGAAAAGCAGACAGTGAAGCATGTAGGAGGCTGGTTCTCCTCTGGAGCTGAACTGCTGCGTCTGGTTTTAAAGGTATTTTGAATCTGTGCAGTTTCAGTAAAATCTCAAGACCATCAAGACGTTCTGCAGACGAACGTGCTGCTCAGTGTCAGAAAGCGTGCTCCTCTGGTTTTACATTAAACTAGTTTTAACAATTTACCTACACTTAAACACAGGATCAAAACAAATACGCAAAAATGATTTAAAAGAAAATGTTTAAAGTTCGGCACGATGACTGACCTTTAACTTATCTTGAAGAGCTCCTCCAATCAACGCTTATGCTTTCTGTGACGACGGGCGGAAGTGTCCGCATGCACCTCCCGAAGAGCAGGCTGATGTTCGGACCGGTGAGTTGGATCTGTGTGGCTGATGTTTGTCGGCTGACACGTTTCTCTTGGTGCAGGAATCTTGTTGTTTTTTAATATCCCGGAGGTTTAGAGCCGCTGAGACGCAGGAGCAGACAGTTTCAGCGCCGCTTATCCGGAGCTAACGCTCTTAGCCACAAGCAGCACCGGAAATTGACTTATTTTGATCATCAGTTAAATAATATATTACGTCTGAAATACGGACGCATATTTTAGTTCAAGTTTACCATAGTTAAATCAAGATATAAAGCAATACGTGCACAGTTCGTTAAATATTTTTAGAAGATAAAATGTGAGTCTTATTTTGAAAATTTCTGACGGGCTACGTTTCTTTTAGTTTTTGTATTTAGTTTTTGCAGCGGTGATGTTGGATTAAACGGCTTAATTCTTGGTGAAACAGTCTTTTTAGGCTGCAGAGTCTTACGGTGTTTGTTTTTCAGATTTAAGATCAATTATGTGTTACCGGCGAGAAGATGGGAAGTGCACCTGACACCGGAAGTCCAGCTAATAGTTTCATGAAATTACATGTAGATGGAGTATTTTACAAACTGCTCGACTCAGCAGCAAATACGATGTCAAGAAACAAATCTTGTATGTGAAGCCTACTTGGGCACCTATTTTGGTCTTTTATTTATTTAGTTATTTAGGTCAAAGTTTCTTCACTAGGTACAACAACCGCGCTGCGTTTAAGTGTCGTCGGAGACTTAAGTTTTATAGGTTTTTGTATTATATTAAGGGATTGTGTTTTCTGTTGCTGTATTCATTGTTGGCATCTAACTCTTATTTTGAAATGTATTTATTTTCATTTAGTAAGCACGCGTATATCCTGCTTGAAAATAAACGGTTAAGTGCTGGCAAAATTAGACTAGAATGGTCATTTGATTATTTGATTGGTTATTTAAATGTGTAGCACAAAATAAGTACTTTAAAACACACAGTGACATAAAGGACTCTCAAGATTTTTAAAAACCTTTTCACCTCCCTGATCAATTCAGTTTGATCCTGAAAAGCCTGGTATTGATATATTTAAATATATCAGTTATGGAAACACAGTTACTGATGAATAACCTGCTCTTAGATTCAGTAGATTCAGGCATTCTGCACACCTTCATTTTTATTTATTTTTGGACACATGACTTTGGCAACCTTTGGACACTAACTGAAGCACGCCTATATTATGAGAATGACAGGTTTGCAGAGTAGTTACAGGGCACGTTGGAAGCGTTGTTCGCCGTCTGCTGCATGTGAGGCAGAGTACTTGTGTTTCTACTGTATCTACTATATTATACAGGAAGCAGTCGCCTCTTTTAATAAACCAAAAAGCAAACAAAAAATATCACACTGCAAAAGTAACTTTTGTTTCATAGGAGAATGCTTTTTGGAGTAAGTCTGTGTATGATCTCTCTCTCCATCCTCCAGTGATCCCGTGTGATGTCACAGCGTTGGGAGTAGCGTCTCTGTAGGGTCGGGATGCAGATTCTGGTGGCCAAGCTGCTCGGCCTGCTGGGACTGTTTGGCCTCATGCTGGCTGGCGTTCTGATCCCAGTACGCCTCCTTCTGGCCGACTGCGAGAAGGCGAACAGGTACAGACGGGCGCTGTCTTTGTGCAACTCGTTCGGAGGAGGCGTGTTCCTAGCCACATGCTTCAACGCCCTGCTGCCGGCCGTCAGAGAAAAGGTAAACAAAGGAATCTGCTTAAAAACATGATAAATATTTCTTAGGGATGCTGTTTAGTTTGACTGGATAAGAGGCCCCCATCTCCCCCATATACAGAGGTTTCAGGCCTCAGGCTGTCTGGGTCGAGTCCTGGCCCGTGGCTCTTTCCTGGGAGCAGAGTGACTCACTTCCTGTCTTATTACTGTAATAAAGGCCACAGGAGCCACTAAAAGCGCTCATCTGATCGTAGTGGCTCTAAGTATTTTGAAAACATGCCATATGAACCTGACCGGGTTCAGAGGCCATGTTTGTTGAGGATTATAAGTCCATGGTCTCTCAGGTTGGATCTGATCCCAAAATGACTTTGTTTTGAAGATCAACTAACAACCTGGATGGTTTGCTGATGTGTCATCTCACCGGTTGAGTGTCACTGTTCCCAACTGTTTGGAGTTCAGCATCATACATTGAGAAATGATAAAAGCTTTGGTTAAACTAAAGTGCTAACGGCTGTAGCACAGGCTCGATTTACTCCTACTGTCCTGTTTTGGAGTAATTTTAGGAATAAACATGGAAGTCGACCTGCTTCTGAAGCTTCTGGTGGTCATTTGAGGAGCTTCTCGCTGACCTGTGAGTTTTATGTTTATTCCATGGTCACGTGTTGTTTTTGGAACTTTTCGCTCTTCACAGGTAGCAGATGTGTTCCAGCAGCTGAAGATCAGCAGCGACTACCCTCTGGCGGAGACAATGATGATGCTCGGTCTTTTCCTCACCATCTTTGTGGAGCAGGCCATCCTCACCTTCAAGAAGGAGAAACCGTCCTTCATTGACCTGGAGACGTTCAACGTTGGCGGCTCTGAGGCTGGCAGCGACTCCGAGTTTGACACGCCCTTCATCTCCTCGGCGCGGAGTTCTGCTGGCGTCAGAGGACACCATGGACACCACCACGGACATTTCAGCCCACCTGAGCTGGCGGGGGCAGGGCCTCTGCGGCTGGCCAGCCTTGTCCTGGCGCTGTCTGCACACTCGGTGTTTGAAGGTCTGGCGCTCGGCCTGCAGGAGGACGGCGCCAAGCTGGGCGGCCTCTTCTTGGGCGTGGCTGTGCATGAGACGCTGGCGGCTGTCGCCCTGGGTGTCAGCATGGCCAAGGCGTCGTTGGTAATGAAGGATGCTGTCAAGCTGGGCGTGGCTGTGAGCCTCATGATCCCGCTGGGCGTGGTGGTAGGTATGGCCATTGAGTCGGCGCAGACGCTGGCGGGGGGCGTGATTTCGGTGCTGCTGCAGGGACTCGCTGCTGGAACCTTTCTGTTCGTCACATTCTTCGAGATCTTGTCTCAAGAGTTGGAGGACAAACGGGACCGGCTGCTCAAAGTGCTGTTCCTCATCCTGGGTTACGCGGCGCTCGCCGTCCTCATCTTCATCAAATGGTAACAAGACGGGAAGGGAATTCTGCTCATCCTCAAGCCTGATGAGGACTTCAAAACTACTTTAGAGTTAGTGAAAAGCCATTTCTTAAATGTTTTTATGCCGTGTAGATGCTGAACAGATGTTTCTGAATGTATTTTATGAATTTAGGTTAATGTGAAACTACACCCCTGGTGGGGGGGGCAGATGACGCAGCGACCGTTGAAGTCATTTTTATGAGATAATATACACATGCAGACCAACAGACAAACGAGCATCAAGTTTTAATCCTAGACAACATTTGAATTCACCAAAATCGTGACCCGCTGCTGTTTAAAACTAAACTCAGAGATTGTAACAGTGTACGGAGGATCTCGGTGTCTGTTGACTGTGAAGAGTCCATCTAAAATCCACATCCATGGACGTCGTGTTCTTGTACAACCAGCAACAGTGCAGCTGCTGTTCCACCCGGGGTGCTACAACATGCCGAAGAGGATCTATTCCCGCTTTATCCTTTGCAGGGTCACAGGAGCCTGTCCTGACTCATCACAGGCGAGAGGCAGGGGTCCACCTGGACAGGCCGCCAGTCCATCACAGGGCCACAGACAAGACAAACAACCGTGCACGCTCACACTCACACTCACACCTACGGGCAATTCAGAATCATCAATCAACCTAACATGCATGTTTTTGGACTGTGGGAGGAAGCCGGAGGGAACCCACGCAAGCACATATAGAACATCAACACAGAAAGACTCCCGGCCGGGGAATCGAACCCGGAACACCCCCCCCACACACACACACACACACACACACACACACACACACACACACACACACACACACACACACACACTCAAAACCCCACCTTACACATACACAAAGACACAAAGACTTGAAGGAGTTATAGAGACAACCTCTCTGCTGTGTTCGATGTTAATTTACTTTGACTTGGTGTGTGTGGGCGCGTGCCTGTGCATACACACACATTTTTACCTTTTCTGTAATCTCAAATTCCCCTCTTTTATTTTAGTATCAGTTCTATGTAAATACACTTTAATTGCTGAGAAATTATCATTTTGTGACATTATGTGTTACTTTAGAGCAGGAATCTCAAAAAATAGGCCTTGTGAAGGGCTTTAAGGGTTATTTTTACTCATTTATTCATGAAGTACTGCAACATGAAGAAAGACTAAGTTGTTAAACGTCTGTGAAAGAAAATTTTGAAATGACTTCTTTGAGCTCCAAATTTTCTTAAGAAGCTCAGATGCTGACTTTATAAACTTAATGTAGAATTGCTGCTTTTTTACTTTTCTAAAGTCATTTCAGACCACAGCACAAACGGCGTTAATAAATCATAATTTTAGTTCTTAGTGGAATACTTTCAATATTCTTAAGTGTCTACAAGTAAAGACAACTAATTTCTGTCTCCACAAGTACAATAAGTTGATGTTGATCCTGTGGACGGAGGCCCACTAGTGGCTTGGAGGACTCTGCATCTGTATATTCTCTTTAAAGATGCTCAAACATCTGGCAGATATAGTCGCTGTTGGCATTCAAAGTTCTTCTGAGCTCCTCCAGCCGCCTGCTTCCTCCCGTCATCTGTTTAATCTTTAATCTTTACCTCGCAGCTTCATCTGTTTCTGTCCGTTATACTCAGATTTATGCCTCTTTATAAATCCAAAACCTCCATTCCTCCTCATAAAATGTAATTTATAATAACTATGTATTTATGACTTAATGATGTACATGTTTATGTGAAAGTTTTTTTTATGTCTATATTTGTGGGGGGTTTCAATAAAGTTTGTGACACGGATGCAGGGATTTTGTCAGTACTTCCTGTTGTCTAGGGGCCACCAGGGGTCACCAGAACACGAACAAAGATCAGTTGGAGTGAAAGCAGGATTTATCAGGGTCCTCCACAAAATTTAGATTTTTTCATAATCTGCTGTAAATACCAGATGCTGTGTTCATTAGCAACATTCAGAACTGTTACGGTCAGATGTGATACATAAAGCTGTTTTTGGTTAAAAAAACACATGAAATGAAATCTTCAAAACAGCCCTGAACCCTAAACAAAAACGCATAAGGCTCAAATGTGAAGGAAAAGATGTAAAAAATGTAAATCTGCACACTTATCAGGAGCGGCTGCAACCGCGTCCACACAGCACGGCGCCTAACTGATGTGCGGACCAGCAGAGGATCTGTTATTTTAGATTTACTTTGAAAACGTTTTAAGGTCATGTAAATTGTAAACAGTCGAGCCATCCTAATCTGTGGCTGTTCGAGCCTAACTGAAGAGCCAGAACTCGGAGGTGGGAGTGAGTTCCTGTCCATGCTCTCTCACCTGCAGCTGAGTTCATCTGTCTGACCTCCAGGTCGACTGTGACGTTGCAGCAGCTTCCTGTCCACCAGCTTCAGCCGGCAGGGCGGGAGCAGCAGGGATTAGATTAGGACTCATGCGCCTGAGTTTGATTGTTTGTTGACATTTAGCGCTGACAAATCCCAGCTGCAGGACCAGAAGGCTCAGGTTTTAATCCCAGACTTCCAGACTTCAGGTCGACCTAGTGTGGTTAATGCAAACCTGATCCACAGATTACAGGTGGAAAACCGTGGCGGCTCAGCATAGAGATGCTGGAATGCCCTCAGGAGAGATGTTCACACCAGACACCATACAAATGCGCCTGACCTAAGGCAGTTCTGGAAGAAGGAATAGTCCAGAATTCCTCCTGAGCGTTGAGCAGCTCTGATCCAGAGATACTGGAAGATGTAGCTGAAGTCCCAGCTGCTGAAGAGGTTTAAGCAGCTGATAACTGCAGACATTTACCTCCTGAACAGAGTACTGGCAGCTCTGAGAGAAATATCAGGGAACTGGTGATGCTGGCAGAAATGTTCTACATCTTCAATTTCAGTACTTTGTCATTATCATAATAATTCAGTTATAAATAATTATTAGCATCGAACAGGAAAAGGACAAATAGAAATGCAAATGCATTTAATACATACAATTACATTTAAAACGAAGTTCATTTTTGAGAATCGAGCGTTAAGGAGATTCAGCAAATCCACACTGAACAGTATTTAGATAAAATATTAACTAGCAGTTCCATTTTTTATGTTTTATATTTAGTCTCATCTAAATGTTTTAATAAAAAAAAATAATCAATATTTACAAAGTTGGAGGACAACAAGTAATGAAGTGATTTAAATAAAATCTCAATTGTCACATATGGACAAAAATGATGATTTTCTACCTGCAGTTTAAATCTTTCTGTATAAAATCATTAGAGGAATGAATATTAGTCATTGTTTTAAAGTATAATTCATTATGTTTCAGGGGGATCGGAAACTTTTAAAATGTTATAGTTGAATAATTTCATATTCATCACAGTCCTGAAGGAGAAAAGTTCCTCTTGTACTCGGGTACACAGTACTAAATACGGATTGTCTAAAAACTGTCACTTTTTATTCATAAAGTTTACATAATCTGTTTTAAACTTGTTTAAACTTGGTGTTGTCATATTGAGTATTATTCTGAATCATCTGAGTGAGGATGGTTTTGTGATAACTTCCCATACGGAACCGCTGCTGTTGTATTTTAGTATTAAATGGATCCAAATCATCCATTAGATATACGATTGACCACATTTGTTTTTGCAGCCCGTCTTCCATAAATCTGGATTTCCCTTTACTCAACATGACTCTTGTTCTATAATAGAACATTATAAATGCTAAAATTGTTTGAAAATCAACTTCCACTGTAACAACACATGTTGATGAAAGGTAAGAAGTTGAATGGGCATGTTGGAGTTTTGAAAGTCATTTGCTAATAAAAATTGAAGTCCTCCAACTTTGCTGAACACAAGTGAAGGTTTAGAGAACCAAACCCCTTCAGTCTTTAAAAATGGATGGAGACATTCTGTGTGCAAAAACCTGCACACAGATGAGATCCGAGCACACCCCCTTCTTATACAATCCTGAGTTAATCCAAGTCTGGTCCCGGCCTTTCTACAAGTTTTTAAATCTACAATCACGTATTTCCTTCAGGATTAAACATTCTGCTCAAGTCTACACCCTGTTTATTGCAGCGCACCAGATGGCCTTCTTCACAACATCCTTTGGAAGTCCAGCCATCCTTTGAGAACTCAGCACCTGAACACCACCACTTCACTCCCACAATCAAAGGAAATACATAATAAAACAATAAACCTAACAATCTACCAAATAATCTAACATTTCCCATTTTTAACTTAAATCTCTTGCTTTAATACCACCTTCTTCATAACCTTCAACAAATCCCTTTTTTAATATAGCGTTTCTTTTTTCAAATGAAATTTAACATTTTTATATTAATTTCTTTGATTACTTGTGGCTGGATGGGAAGACTGTACGCAGGAGAGATTAGACCAGATAAAGATTTAATTGACCTGATATTTACTTAACAGAGTCAAATCTCTTTGTAACCAACCAACTCTGGTATCTGGTGTCCAGGTCATCTATTCATCCACTCATCCGGAGTTACGCAGACGTCAATCACAATACACTAATATCCATAACACAAAACACAGGTAACCCAGTGACCATCTTTATCTGCTTTTTCACTCAGAATCTTACCAGGACATCTGTTGAAACAGATGTGAACTGCAGCTAAACGACTGTATCCACAACTGAAAAGGATTTTTTATTTTAGTTATTTGTGGATATTCTCTTGGCATACAAAGCCGTACGGATGCAGACAGGAAACACTGTGAACCTCTGCATTGCGCCAACTTCTGCTGACGTACAAACACGCCCCTCCTCCAGTAACACACTGGTCAACATGGGATTTCCGTCCGCAAGAGAGGGAACTGTCCATTTTCAAGTCAGTAGATTGTTCTTTAAACTACGTCTCCAAGGCAACAAGACGAGTGATTTCATACTCCTTCAGAAATGTAACGTTGGTTTGAAGTTCATTGCTTTATTCCAGAGTGACTAAAAAATGATGCAGAATAATGGTGGGAAGAGGAATCCCACGAAGGCCATCTCTTTTTATTTCAGTTTCCATCAGCTCATCTGTAAATAAGTTTCAACAGGAAGATTTGCTCTGACAAACCAAATAATCGGAAAGCAATTAGTTTAGGTGGATAAAAATCATCACGTTCAGTGATAACCTGCAAACACCAAAATAAACTCGCATATCAACAAAACAGCAAAAAGACATCAAAGTACAGAAAGTGTGAATGACAGCTGATCTCTGAGTCATGAAGAAATGTCACAACAGTCAGTTCTCAGCAGCAGCGATGGAGAAAATGTGTTTCCATTACTGGGGATTCAGGGTAAACCTGTCAGACAGGAACCTCCAACAGGGCTGACCCCCTCCTCAGCCCCTTCATCAAATCTACTCACAGTGACATGTTTCTTGTAGAACAGCAGAAGAAGCAGGGATCTTCTCCAGTTGTAGTCCCATGGATACTGGGATATTGAGGATACCCTCAGGGGCTGTTATTACACATTGTGGTGCTCCCCTGCCATTACTGAAGAAGGTAGCAATTTTCACCATCTCAGCTGCATCTGGACAGTTGATGTGTACGACAAGCAACACTTTGATGACTGAATTCCTGAAAAAAGTATAATCCAGTACTCGGGCCTACTCTAAAAAGATGGCTAATTGTCCTGTATTCACTGCTGGTGGCCAGCTTCCAGAAAGCAGTTGCAGCCCATATTTTCTACGACGATGGCTAATGCTTCTGTTATTACCATGAATTCTGGATGGATTCTGCCCGTTTTAACCATGAATCAAAGCAACGTGTAGTGAACAGTAAACTCTAAATACATCGTTTTGTTCTGCAACGTAAATGCTTTTGATGTTGATGATGGACAGAATTATATCGACTCCAGATTTCAAGGTAGATTTTATAGCCAGGATCAGCATTTGCACACATCAAAACTAATTCTTCATGGTTGTTCTTTGGGACTTTGCACCTTTTTACCAATTCCCAGTTTCAGCTTTGGTGATGTATTAAATGACATGGGGTCCTGGCCCTCCGTGCTTCCGGCCAGTGGAAAAGCAAACCAGTTCTTTGTAGAATCTGTTTGGAACTGGCTCTAGCAACGGCCTGGCACCAGCACCGGTTTGAGCTGGTCAAAAAGCTCTGGAACACAACCGCCTCCATTAGCTTACCTACAAACCTACCAAAGCCAAGGCAGCGCTGACACCTTCAACAGACCCAGGCTCCATTCAAGAAAGGTCCAGGTAGTGACAGTGCTGATACTAGCTAGTGGACCTCAATTGACTGTCCCTTCACTTCCTCATCTTTACCAACAAAGGACGAACGTTTACTTACACTAAGTATTTTTATTTTGGGCCATTATTTCTCCTAATCCAAATCCACTGACTACATCTAGCTGCTCATCTGACATTTCTTTCAGCTTCTTCCTCAAACTCTGCCCACGCACTCCCAGTTCCCATAATAAACTTTCCAACCTTGCTGCAGTTTCTGCCCCTATTTCTGCTTTTTCCTTTCATTTGCCTCCTAAGCTTCCTATTTTCTACTGGCTCCTGCAGCAGCACGTTCAGATAATGCTAAGTTAGTGCAAGCTGCCTGCTCTTAGCTTCGCTTTGTCCTCGAAGCCCTGGAGGCCCACCTACAACCGGTTACAGATCATCTGTCCTTTAATTTGACACAAAATAGTGTCTAAACCAGATTTATAAAGACTAATCTATGTGTTTGTCTCCAGCAGGTCCTGTTGGTTTAAAGTCTCTGTTGTGTTTTCCCTTGTTATTTAGACAAAAGGTAAAAGCCTCTCATGTATTTCTACTTATTTAAATAGTTATTTTTGGAAGGAGAGGAGATCCAACTGAAACACTGATTTCAACTTCAGTTGGGAAGTATCAAGGAAATGTGCACAGAAACAAACATACACACGGATTCATACATCTGAACATTTCTGTGCGTACATACTTTTCCGGATCAGGGCGTACAACAGCCTTTAGTTTGAAAGCTGCTTCGTTTTCGCACCCGAGGCCTCTGGGCACAACTTGCTTCTGCTGCAAGTTTGACAAAAGCTTCTTTACACCTCTCACCCACACAAGTATACATGATCCCCTCAGTGGGATTTTAACACTATTTAAATTACAAAATGTTATCTAGTGTTGGCCATTATTTTGAGTGTGACATGCTTTCCAGCACCTGCAGTGTTAAACTGACCACACCCGCCATCCAGTTTCAGGGTTTACGTCATTACATACAAAGTTTTAAAGAAACCTTTGGTCGACAACACATCATTTAACTGGAGTTGTGTGAAAATATTCCATATACAAATGACAGTAGCATTTTAGCTTGTGTTATTGAACTGGTGGTCACTGCCTGGGCCGGTTTGTGAGCCTCGTGCTTGTGTCGGAGTAACTTTGGTTCAGTGTTAGATAATTGACTATTTTAAAACAGGTTAGCGGATTATATAGTTGATGTGGGCTTCACTACATTCTGGAACATCTCGACTCTGCAGAGACGTATGACAAGATTCTGTTTGTGGATTTCAGCTCGCCGCTCACTCAGCTCTCAAACCACCGACACAGACAGTTTTCAGTCCCTCAGACCGTCACTCTGCTCAACTTTCAATACTCGAATGTTCGGCGGATATTTGTGTAATATCTTCATGTCTGTCATAAAAGTTGTTTTTTTTTAAAGATTTTTTTTGTGGTTCAAGTGGCCTTTATTTTAAAAGTTGCTAGACAGGAAGCTTGGGTGGAACCAGGAAGACATGCAGTGAAGGATGACAGGCCGGAATTTGAACCCGAACAAGGGTGATAGCCTCTGTATATCGTTCGCTCATTCATTCATTCATTCATTCATTCATTCATTCATTCATTCATTCATTCATTCATTCATTCATTCATTCATTCATTCATTCATTCATTCATTCATTCATTCATATAAAACTACGTCATCGCCAATTCACACCTGAGATCTCTAAATCTAAAGCAAAGGCAGGTGAGATAAAGAGATGTGTCAGTATCTTTTCAAAGTTTAGTATTTACTTCCCTGTGCTCACAAGACTAGTGAGGTGCTTCGTTTACTGGAGTGGTTCCTGCAGGAGAGTCGTTTTTGTTGAACAGGAGCATCAGTGGACAGGGTCTGGTTATCTGACCTCACCACTGGGTCTCTGCTTTTTGCAAATGACGCGGTTCTGTCAGCTTCATCAGGCCGAGACCTGTAACGCACACTGGAGCATTTCACCGCTGAATTTGAAGCAGCTGGGATGATAGTCAGTACCTCCAAATCCGAGACCACGGTCCTCAGATGTAAAAGAGTTGAGTGCCCTCTCTGGGCCGGTGATCAGATCCTGCCACAATTGGAGGAGATCCTAGAATCCTTTTGTTTGTTTGTTTGTTTTTTCTCTTTGTTTGCACTTTATTAATGGGTAATGGTAGAACCCAAGAGCTATATATATGCATTTTAATCTTGCAACAGAGGGTTTATTTTGTGTTTTTTTTTGTTTTCCTTTTTTATGTAAGTATAGGTGTGTGTGAGTGTGTGATAGGGTTGAACCTTCACTAGTCCTCATGACAGTCTAACCATATTTTATTGATCCCTGGAGAAAGAAAGAAAGAAAGAAAGAAAGAAAGAAAGAAAGAAAGAAAGAAAGAAAGAAAGAAAGAAAGAAAGAAAGAAAGAAAGAAGAAAGAAAGAAAGAAGAAAGAAGAAAGAAAGAAAGAAGAAAGAAAGAAAGAAAGAAAGAAAGAAAAAGGAGGGGATGAAAATAATAAAATATAAATAAAAATTCTGCCAGAAAATCAAAATGTGAAATACTAGAAAAAAGTGGGACATGAAAGAGCAAGAAAGAAAGAAAAGACAATGATGGTGCAGTTTGGTGTCTGTGTGATGTGTTGTAGTGTGTAAATGAGTGCATAACGGGTCGTTTTAGAATAAAAGTGGATATAAGACAACCAGGTTTTTACAAGCAAAAAGACGACAGAGAAAAGGGGGAGGAGCTTTCTATTTACCATGGTTTTACTTTGGTGTGACTGTGTGTGCATGTGAAGTGTGTTTGAGATGCATGTAGGACTGTGAGCATATCTGAGTGTTTGGGGAGGGGGGCAGTTTTGTTATGTATAAAAGACATATACACAATATACATAGAAGTATTTTAACTGCTTGTACATATCTGAATATATCAACATAAAGTTGCATACAGATTGCAAAAAAAAAAGGATGAAAAAAACTTGATTGTAGTTGAAGAACAACAAAAAATAACTTCACTTTCTGCAACCCAGCTCTGAATTCAATCTCTGGTCACCATCAGAGTTCAGGTTACAGCAGAAAACTACAGACGATTCCTGCAATCCTAAATCTCTGTGAAAAGTCAAAATCTTTTCTCTTTTTAAATCTCTTAGGCTGTGACTGGGAGAAGTGCAGATCAGGAACCAAAACTGTTGCAGATGGGATCTTATTTCCCACTTTCCAAACTGGCAGGCGATTTTAAGATCTTTTAGCTACTAATTCATTTTTATGAAATCCATCGTAGTTGTGTCAACATTCCTATTTCAAAACAGCTATTTCTCATGATTGTGTGGTCATTTCTAAACTGTTGGTCCATCTTCTCCCTCCGCCGTCTTCAGACTCCTTGCTTGTGATATTTTTTGTTTTTGTCCAGCTATGAAGCTGTTTGTTTTATTCCGTTCTGAAGTGTATATCTGCAACACAGCTACAAGACTGGCAGTCGTTACACAGCCTCCACCTACATCCTGCCACATCAACCCACATGTACAAACGTTCGTCTTAACATGTCTCTTCAGAAACCTAAAAGCTCTTTGCTCAACAACAGGAACATCAGGCCTGATCCAATAAATGGTGAGACGTTCTAGAATTGACTTTTAGAGGGTTCAGGTTACATGAAAAGATGAGGGGGGCTTTGGAGGTGGTTTTCAGACACAAGCATAAACTAGTGTGTGTTTCCTTTACTTTGATATCTATTTTATTCAAAAACACCTTATAAATGCTGAGAAATAATCAGTTTATAATATGAAATGTCACTTTAGAGCAGGAATCTCATAACAAGCCTTGTTAGGAAGGGGCTCATCTGAACTTTCAAGTTCAGATGAACTCAAATATAAATGATAAATGGTTTAGTTTGCTTTACTGCAGCAGCGGTGTCAGACAATCACATCTCCCGTTGTGTCGAAAACATGGTTAGATGTGCCTCATCAGAGTTGTTGGTGCTTTCATCAACAACTAATAGAATCATTTCAATTATTCATTGATGCTACCCTATCAATATTTATGCTCAATATTACGCTTCTGCTGTAATGTCACATAGTATTTTTGTTTTTTTCGCACCAGATTTATTCAAGTTCACCATGTTTACCTGAGAAAAAGCCTTTTTTTTTTTTGGAGCAGGAATCTCTAAACTAGGCCTGGTTAGGATGGGGTTAAGGAGGTTTTTCAGTTCACTTTCCTTTTTATTGTCTTTCATTGAGTTTGTGTGAAAAGAAAGCGTAACCTGAGAATGAGGAAGCAAATGATTTTTTGTGATGATGCAATAAAAACTGTAAAACTCAAAGTCCCCATCAAACAGGAAGTGTCTTAATGAAAACTGGAGGTCTGACCTGAAGTCAAATCTGAAGCTGAAGATGGCAGCAGGTGATTCACCTTGTTTTACTCTTTATTACTTGTAAAAACGCAGTACGTACTTGCTATTTGAAGTGTTAGAAGATTATAAAGTTTTAATCAGCAGAAATAAAATAGAAGCTTTGATGACGTTTCCATATTCTTCCTCCATCTCCTCCATAGCTGCATAGTTTCTACTCAGTAAACATGCTGAAAAAATGGCAGTTAATGGATTTTAGTTAGAATTCTGAAGATAATTACTAACTTTGGTACGTTTAGTCATTTAGTCATTGAGGTTTTTCAAGAACTGAACAGAACAGTTTTGTTTTAGGATTAGTGACATCTCGAGTATGTTCTAGCGCCCCCATGTGGAACGGTTTCTGAGCTCTGGGTGTTTGTACAAGGAGGGAACGGCTCCCTTTCACACGTTACAATGACCCAACCCTTTTTAGAAAGTAACTGTAATTGTGAAAGAAAAATTCCCCAGTAGTTGAAGAAATGATCAACGTTATACATCCCTGAACAAACCCCCACAGTTCAGCAACGGAGATAGAACTAGAACATCCTGACTGGGACACTGATACAAACAATCAAGTCAATGCATTACAATTTTTAAATTGCGATTAATGAAAAGATTTTTATATAGTTAACAACAGATTAATTGCACAACTATTTTGTTAATGTTCTGTTACCTCAAAAAGATATTTTTCAAACTGCAATAATACAGGAGTGGACAAATATCCTCACATTAAACAAATGGTGCTATCACATGTCATAAACACGTCCTGAAAGTCTAGACGGGACAAACTTTGATTATTCTCTGTTGGGTCTTTATTCACAGCTCAGATGCTAAAGTACTTACATGTGGCCATTTGACACTGTGGACTGAAAAACACCTGCTTTAACATAAATAAATAATGCATAAAATGTATGGTTTAATATATATTTTTAGGGTAAAGTACCTGAATAAGTAAATCATTGCCTCAGCTCTCAGTGGCCAGAGACCTGTTTGGAATCCCTCAGGACTGGAAAGTTCAGCTACGGAGAAGGAATGAATAAATAGTTAATTTAGATTAATTATTGATTCATTTCCCTTCAGGAAGTCCATCCATTATCTATACCCGCTTAATCCGTCTCGGGGTCACGGGGGTCTGTCGGAGCCTATCCCGACGCATAGTAGGTGAAAGGCAGGGGTACACCCTGGACAGGTCGCCAGTCCATCGCAGCCCTTCAGGAAGTAATAAAGCACTTTTGAGCTGAACTGACTTTTTGAATAAATGTGGGGCTTATATGAGTTGTACATTAATCATTTCTGTTCTGTTTAACTAATTACTCAGCTCCCAAACTCTCACGGAATCAGGATGTGGTCTTGGATGTCTATGACTCCTTGTGGGTCCAGAACCAGGACATTGCTATGGAAACCCTGAAGGCACCATTCCTACAGCACATGCAGTGTGGAGACTTGCAGGCGGACTACTACATCACGTTCATGATCCAGGACATCAACTACCTGGTGAAGGTCATGGAGATGTTGAAGGTGATGAGTGAGAGGAAGAACATGCCAGAAGACATCCAAGTGTTCATGAAGGACAGATACGAGAGCTACAAGGAATATGCAGATGAAACGCTGAAGCAGTTCAACCTCTGCGTAAGAAACCATCATGTCTTCAGTTATATTCTGCCAAGATAGCACATCTGAAATGCTAAACTGATGCCAACACCAAAGTGGCAATATGTATGTTTCTCCTACTGACCACCAGGTGCTGGCTCAGAAAGTGAGCAATCCATTTTGACATCCATGTTAAAATGTTTAGCTCAAAAGACAACAAACATATTGGTTCTGTTCCCAAGACCAGCTCTGGATCAGCCAGGAGTGGTCCAGGCGTGAAGGTGGGTTGCTGCTCTGACCTGTAAGCTGTCAGCTTGTGGCTGCAACCTCGTAAGAATCTTGTGGTTCCCACCCAGAGCTTTATAGCATCCCTCTACAGTCATGTCCCCTTGTCCCAGGGACATACACTTTGTACTCCCTGGACATTCCAGCCCTGTGAGGGGTCAAGTATCCCTGTATAAAACAAGGCTAAAATCTAAATCTAAAATCTAAACTTCATCTAGATCAGGGGTGTCAGTTCCACTGGTTAAAGGACACTGTCCTGCATGCTTAGATGTTTCCCTGCTTCAACACACCCATACAAATGACAGTGTCATTAACAGACTTGTACAGACCTGGATGACAAGGTGATGGGGTGCAGGAAACATGTAAAACATGCAGTACAGCAGACCTCGAGGACAGAAATTGGACACACCTGCCTTAGATGATCTGTTGGTACAATTAACAACTCATTCATGTGTCAAAGACCAAAGCCATTTTAGTCGTTTAAAGGGGCCATTTTTTTTACATAGCGGTCAGTGTAGGTCGACTTCTTTTTGATCCACCCTCTAGTGGTCATTCAAAGAACTGCACTGTTTCCAATCGCCCATAAAAGGCAAAGTAGATGTTGCTTCTTGCCGTTAAAGGTTCAAATAGAATGGGAAATTACAAATTCATGTTTATCCTGGATTTTTTATTTCCCTCTGTAGGGTGTGTCGGACATCAAACCAATCCCTGCCATGGAGAAGTATCTGAGCGACTACAAAGACATCATGGAGAGAGAGGAACCCATTTACTTTGCCGTTTCCCTCCTTCCCTGCGTCAGGCTCTGGGTCTGGCTCGCTGATGAACTTAAGGAGAAAGAGTACAACGCGTACTTCACCTGGAAAAAGAACAACATGCAAGGTCACCCGGAAAAACATTACAGGAAGCTGCTCGACACCTATCTGAATACTCTGCAGCAGGTGGATCTCGCCAACAAAATCTTCCGCGGGCAGATGCAGAATGAGCACGATTTCTTTGCAGCCTCATTCAAGGAGCAGAAATAAAACAGTAGATCTCCTTTACTGTTATTTTGAAAATGACCTTGAAAATTTTCTCTGCAAAGTCTTGCGCTTACATAGGACTCCATAATCATTAAATTTTGATTTGAAATAAATAAATCTCAGTTTCCAGCCCATGTTAGTGACTAAAGTTGTAACATCAACTAATTTGCTACCTGGACCTTCCTTAATCTTTTCACTGTCTTATTGTTTCATAAAGTGATGATTTATCCACTGTACCACTTTAACTGTACTGTCGAGGACTGTTATTAGTTAAAATAATGGAATGCTACAGATTAATACATAATTAGGGGCGTGGTGTTTTGATTGACAGGGTAAGTCTGCTGTGTCAAACGGCTAGCACTCCTCTACTACTGAAATGATGATGTATGGATAGTTTTGGTCAAAATAAACGTTAGATAACATAGTTAGCATCATAGTTTTTAATGTGCAAAGCCAGTAAAGCTAAAATACCTGACTTACCTAAAATACCTAACACTGAGCCAAGGTGGGTTTTATCCAAGGTTTTATTCAACGCAGTGTCACGTCAAGAGACGAAAAAACAGTCTTCAAAATTACCATTTATGTATGTGTGAACAACTTTAAATCACTAACCCTCATCCTCGCAGACATATTGAGTGAAACGCCACACGTTTCCAAATTCATGTTTCCAAATTTCCACAAAGCAACTTGACCAGTTCATCTCATGATGTGACATAACGAGGCCTTGCTCAGACTTGTCGTGTGACTGTAAGTGAAAGCAGGGCCTGAAACACTTCAGAAGATCAATACTGCTTCAAGCAAACAAGCTCCAGCGTAACATTGCTACCACCGGTGGAGTTTCTCCGTTTTGTCCGTAATCATGAGCAGAGAAAGCAGATCAAGAAGACAGAAAAAATAACAGGAAATGGACGAAAAGCTCTGTCTGCCTCCGTATCAGTTTCAAATGTTGAGCATAAAAGGTCCTTTAATCAGAATGATATCAGGTATTGCTAATTAGGATAATTGGTTAGCATGGGCTACGCAGAGCTAAAAAAGCTGGCTTGTGGAGTGATGGTGTGATGAAGCCTAGGGAGTTGTGTTGAAGAGAGAACACGTCTCTCCAGTTTTAGCTTCCCTCCATTGGCTCCCTGTAAAATTTAGAATCCAATTCAACATTTTATTACTTGCATATAAAGTCCAAAATGGCCTAGAGCCGCAATATTTGCAAGACCTGATAGTACCGTACATTCCTAATAGAGCTCTCCGTTCTCAGGGTGCAGGTTTACTCGTTGTTCCTAGAAGATCGAAATGTAGATCTGGAGGACGGGCTTTCTGTTATCAGGAACCATCACTCTGGAACCAACTTCCAGTTTGGGTGAAGGAGGCTGATACCACCTCCACCTTTAAAACTAAACTTAAAACATTTCTGTTTAATAAAGCATATAGTTAGTGTACATTTAGTACCTTAATGTGTCAGGGCCAGTAGTCAAAGCTCCAGCTACAGGACCAGATTAGAGCAGCTCATTTTAAACAGCTTCGGTGTAGATATGCTGCTATAGGCCTCTGCTGCAGGGGGGCACCAACATGATCCACTGAGTGGTGCCCTTCACCTCCTCTGTTTCTCTTTGCCTTCTCTGTCTCTTCTTCACCTCAACCCTCATTTATTAACAATATCCCATAAACTTAATTGTGGTCCATTGTTCTTGTAGTTTGTTGTGCTTTTCTGGCCCTTCTTTTCCTCTTCTTTGCATGTCCTGCGGACCAGAGCCTCAGGAGCTGCTTGCTGACCTGCAGTTCCACCTCTGACCATCCCAGTGTCTGCCTTCACCTGTCTGTGTGGATGTCTGTTGGATACCTGCTGACATCCCGACCTGCAGTCCTCATCCCCTTGGATCACCGTCTATCCATATATCACCCATATACACAGAAGTCTAATTGGACTACCAAAGATAGTTACTATTGTATCCTGTCTTGTACCTTTGACGGTGTCTCTATGTCTCTATTCTTTCTTATTTCTTGCTCTACCCGGCTGGTCTTCAGCAGGAGGGTCCCCCCTCATGATCCAGGTCCTGATCCAGGTTTCTTCCCTCTTAAAGGAGAGTTTTTCCTGCCACTGTTTGGCTTAAGGTTTTTCTTCCACTAGGGAAGTTTTTACCTGCCGTTGTTTATGTAATAATTGCTCGGGGGTCATGTTCTGGGTCTCTGGAAAGATCCTGGAGACAACTTGTGTTGTAATAGATGCTATATAAATAAAATTGAATTGAATTGAATTGAACCATTCTGGCTGCTTCACCAAACAGCAGATCACCTGAAGCCACGTTCAGCAGGGAGTACTGACACCTGCTGATTATTCGATGTACTGCAGTCTCACTGTGATTTTGAAAGTGGGCCACAAACCAGTGGACGTGTAAACACCATGATGTAAGTATCATGTCAGAATACCTGTATTAGGTCCTGCTAACTCACCACGCTCCATTCGACTGGCTCGAGAACATGCATGTTATATCTTACCTTATATTGATATTATGTCAAAATGATCCCATACTTGTGATGTTCATCGCCTCTTGGTCCCTCCATAATCTGCCATCAGTCTCTTCCCAAGAAGATCTTCAGAACCACCTCAGGTCCAGATCACACAAACACTTCCTGTATTTTTGGCTACATGATATTCTGGATGATATTCTGGTGAACTGGCCTCATTAAGGGCTTCATTTAGACACACCTCCTTTACTTGACACAGGCATTGGCCTCGCATGTTCTAACTAAACCATGAGGATTGTTATTTCTGCCCATTTATTTATTTTTTACCCATTTGTTCTTTTAATGCAGTTTATGGGCACCATGACTGTTGCAGAACAATTTTTCTGGTGTTCAATGTTTTTTTTTTACAATTTCTTCACATGCACTGATTTAAATGGTCAGTTTTTAAAAGGTTTGAATTGTGAACGAATGTCTGCTGTGAAATACCTCAGAAGAGGAGTGAGATGGAAACAACTACATGACCAGATGCCACACAAAGGCGAATGAGGTTCTCTTCCACCTGTTTAAGCCTCTTAGTCTTGTAAGTCAGGCGACTGCCTGCAGTCGTCCTGCAGAGCTGCCCCGGCTCTGATCAGTGACTGCTTAATCCCTCCGGGAAAGAGGTTAGTTAGCTCGTTGGTGGATCTTGCAGGTTTCTCATTGTTCCAGGACGACCCCGAAGTCTTTGAGGGCATGGAGGAGCTTCTGTTACCAAGTGACGAGGAGGTGCGCTCTGACCAAGGTTCGTTCTCCCCAGGAGACCCGGGGAGGACGAAGGTGGACCCAGTCAAGTCTTTCTTTGTACACATGTCAAAGAGAGACCCACTGAAGAACGTGAGGGAGTTTTGTAAGAGAAACGGGTTGTTGACGCTGTCTGTCATCGCCGTCATCACCGGCTGCACACTTGGTTTCATGCTGAGAGGAACTCAACTGTCCACGCAGGTACAAAAACCCAACTTCTGTCCTCCTTTCACATCCACTCTCAGGACTCTGTGGCCCTTTGGGCTGATTTTGTTTCTCCTCTCTAAATCTCCAGTCAGGTTTCATAAGTTTACTTACTTTGTTAACCTGGCAGATCCTTAACCCTACCTTATGACACCTATTTTTGAGCTTCCTGCTTAACAATAACAACAACAAAAAAAAGACAAACCCAATTTAAAAATGAGTATATCACAGCAACTACAAGGTGTATTTTAATAATTGTTTCCATCAAAATAAAGGTAACACGTGTTAGTGAATAAGTAAAGACAGAACTCAGTAGAAATATGACTTTATCTTCTACTTTTTGAGCTCGAATCTGTTTGGATTCATGTAATTAAACCTAAACACTCTAGAAATCTAATCTGGAACATCTCACCATCTACCAACACTGATGTTCCTGTTCTGGAACAGTTTTAGAGAGAAAGGTTTGGACAGTCTTGTCAAACTATCTGCACGTGTAAATGAGGTTTTAAAGGTACCAAACTATAAGGCTAGTTTGTGTCAGTTTCTTTTAAAATAGAGAAGTTGTGGGGTTGTTCGTACCAGTGACCTCTTCAGTATGTTCTAGCGCCCCCATGTGAAACAGTTGCTGAGTTGCAGGCTTTTGTACAAGGACATATCTCAGGAATCAAATCAAAATCAAATCAAACTTTATTTATATAGCACTTTTTCATACAATAAAATGCAGCACAAAGTCCTTAACAGTAAAAAAATGGCGTTAGGGATGTAGGCAATCAACGCCCCTATGAAATCGAATCACTGAATCCGTGTTACTACAGGAATGATCCAATCAGAACATACAACAAATGTACATCAGCTAGAGACAATGAAGAAGAAACCTTGAGGATCTATTGGTTAATGCACTGCTACGTTCCTGCTGGTTAGTTAAAAAACTCATTACGCTTGTTTTTACCTGAAATTGTGACCTATTTTCCTTTGACCATACTTCTGTCGGAGCTTTTACCTTCTCCTCACTCCATGTTTGACTACAAGTCTTATCCGCCAGAAATCGTGACACATGCGCGGTTGTTTAGGTGGGTTTTTCCCACAACTCCCTATGTTGTAGTCTGTTGCCTACATTTAGTTCACTCAGGAGGTGGATCATAATACACTTTTTTGACCTACATCAAAGCTTGATTGGACATTCACAACTTTCCAAACAAATTGGACCTTCCGAGTAAATGAACTCAGGTCTGGTGCTAATGCATCCCTTGACAGACTAGCGTTCGTAGGGTTGGAGCAGCTGGTTGCTAGTGACATTTATTCATTTTTTAAGCTCTTTACATTGATCAGAAGAAGACACGATCTTGGCTGGTGTTTAAATTACTTAAGGCAAAGTAGCTACCAAGTGCCAACATTCCAACTTTTGGGTTAAAGCCAACACAGAACTACGAAAAGTTTCAGTGCCTTTACTGCCTCTACTATGGTGGTCTGGATCCAGACTTGCATTTCCTCTACCAGTTACTAGGATCTCAATCCAGACCTGCACTCTCTCGTCTACTGACCACTAGGGTCTGAATCCAACAGTTAGCCAATCTCTATTGACCTCCATGTAAACACTTTACAACAGAAATAAACATATTTACAGCCAGGAACACAAAAACAGTTAACTATCAACTGTACGGTAGTGAATTTTTATCTACTTGTATCAGTGAGCGGCTCAGGGTTGGACTGGGAAGGTGTGGTGGCAAAGCTTTGAGAAGCAGCTAACAGCAGCCTTCTTAACCCAGGCTGAATGATGCCTCAGCCGGCCAGATATCTTCTAGCTCACTGGCCATTGCTCCAGCAACAACTGTCTCCGACACCACAGACCTGGAAAAGACATTCCAGGTTGAGAAACCAGGCGACTAGCCGCCAGCTAGCCAGATTTGATCTGAATGAATGTAACACTAGTTAGAGTTACAGGTTAGCAGGGGGTTCCTGACCAAATGACCAAACCACCTCAGCTGACTCCGTTTTTCATGGAGGAACAGTGGCTGTCCTCTGAGCTCTTCACACATCCTGTCCTGGAGGCCAACTTCAGAAGAAGCTCGTTTTGGCTGCTTATATGAAATTACCTCCAACTTTCAGTCACAACCTACAGTGAATGTGAATCAACAGCTTTGCCTTTCAGCTCAGTGTAGGAGCTAACTTCATTTTTTGACTATCATGTTTAAACCAGCTAAAGAAAATTAAATTAAAACATATATAAAAGGAAATTAATTTACTCCTTTAACAGTTTTCAGCTGGGTTTCTTCTAAACCAGAAGCCTGGAAAGAGTTAAACAGTATAAAACGTAACCAGTATGACCACTGTTGCTGCCTGCTGCTGGACTAGAAATCTAGACAGTTGGCAAATTTAAATTTGCTTTGCAGGTACATCTAGCTACCATCCGTTGGAGCTCATTGACTATGCCCGAATGTCTTGGGGAGCCAATAAATTCAGGCTGTCCTTGTAGAGAGAGTCTCTGTGTGGGCTCAACATGGTGATGACAGAGCGGTGATGTAATCTGGATGTAAACAGTGTAGATGGCTGCAGCTGAAGATTAGCTGCCGTTTGAATCAGATTTGGCATCTACAATTAAAGATTTGGACTTTTTCTTTGGAAAAACTGAACAGAAGACGGCACTCAAATCATTCATTTGCAAGGTAGATGAATTTTCTGTTTTGCTGACAGGCCACAGTAAAAATTTGATTTACTCTTCTACACAACCCACTCTCTCTCGTTGACTTGTTTCTGTCACCCTGAATGCATCAACTTATTCATTGCTCTGATTGGTCACAGCGCTAACTAACCTCTACTTGAATATTAGCAGTTCACTCAGTTCAGTCATCTGTAATAGTTTGTTACACAGAAAGCTCTTGACAAATTTAAATTCCCTCACAAGATCCTTTAATAGGTTTTCCAAGAGTATCTCATAAAGTGTATAATACAGTGAAATTTAAATCATATACCAGTTTATCCAAATTCATTGTAAATAATGAATAATACATTCCAATTTATAATTTAATTCATATCCCAATCCATTCCAATTAAGTCCAAGACTGAAACTACATATAAATACTATTCTTAAAATGCAACTTTTATATAGACTACAAGAGATTGCATCATGGTGAAATCCCTTAGTGTGCTGATGCTGGACAAAAGGTGAAGTGTTTTTTTTTCCTTTTGTTGTTGTTTTCTTTTTTCTTTCTTTATTTTTGTTTCTTTTTTGTCTATTTTTTATGTTTGGGACACGCCAAGCCTCGCTAGTGTTCCTGTAACTCATATCAAAGATATGACAGGAGCTCTGGATCATTCTAACAAGTGTCATAACCCAAGTTAGGCCAAGTTCATGACTTGGGGTCCACATCTGGCTCACATAAGTCCTACTAATGCTAACTAGGCCAAGTCAACCAGATTAGGTCCAAACATCCAAAGGAATTGTTCATCTGCAGCATAGCAGTGATATAAGAATCCACAAACGCTGATGAGAAACGGAAAGGACTCCAGCAGCAACCCTTGGGTCACCCCTGTGGAGAGACCATGCCCTCACTAGGACACTGTGAATGTACACCTAGTAAGATAAAACTTAGTGTAATCTCTCACTCACTCACTCACTCACTCACTCACTCACTCACTCACTCACTCACTCACTCACTCACTCACTCACTCACTCACTCACTCACTCACTCACTCACTCACTCACTCACTCACTCACTCACTCACTCACTCACTCACTCACATGGAGTAGATTGAGTGTGTGTGACGGACACACACACACTCAGAGTGTGAGAGTATGATGCAGTCAGACCGGGACATGTAATACGAGTGCTACATGTGTGGTTAACATATGTTGAATGCAAACCCAGATGTTTAATGAATTGGCCACTGATAGCCACCACCTTCTCAGTGAAAAAAGAGGCAAACGTATCTACAGATAGACTTGTGCCAGCCGGAGCTGGTGGTGGACACCACCCACATAAAAATGAACCTCACACACAGTTACCATGTTGTGCACACGGTGGATACATTTGTAAACCGTACAATTGCAAAATCGACTCCCCAAACCTCTGCTGAATCAGTATGCAGAACATGATCCAGACAGTGGTCAGTAGTGGAACTGCAGGTCTTGATCCAAATCCTAGTGGAACTGCTCTTTACATCACTAAGTCTTTTATCAAAAACTTTTATTTTAAAATACTAATTGCTTTTTTTGTTTGTTGTACACACAGGCCAAAATCTACTTCTCCTTTCCTGGAGAGCTGCTAATGAGAATACTGAAGATGCTCATTCTCCCACTGATCACATCCAGGTAGGCTGACACACTATAACCCAGCTGGACTGGGACACATCAAAAATGGTCCCACCTGTAAAACCTTTTTTTTCCTGGTCCTGGTTTTGTAAACAGTCCTAAGCATATATTAAATTCAATTTAATTTTATTTTATTTATATAGCATCTATTACAACACAAGTTGTCTGCAGGATCTTTCCAGAGGCCAGAACATGACCCTCGAGAAATGATTACATAAACAACGGCAGGAAAAATCTCCTAGTGGAAGAAAAACCTTAAGCCAAACATTGGCAGGAAAAACACCCTTTTAAGAGGGAAGAAACCTGGACCAGGACCTGGATCATGAGGAGGGACCCTCCTGCTGAAAACCAGCCTGGTAGAACAGGAAGTACAAAGAGAGAAGAGACACAAACACACCGTCAAAGGTACAAGACAGGATACAATAGTAAAATTATCCATCAGCAGTAAACCGATAAGACTACTGTGTATATATGAGTGATATATGGATAGTTGATGGTTGCAGGTCAGGATGTCAGCAGATATTCAACAGAGAAATCTATACAGACAGGTGGAGGTAAAAACACTGGGATGGTTCGAGGTGGGACTGCAGGTCAGTGGTTCCTGCTGGTGTCCCCCTGCAGCAGGTCTACAGCAGCAGATCCAGGATGAAGCTGTGTTGAAGACCAGCTGCTCTAGTCTGGTCCTGCAGCTGCAGCTGTGACTACTGGTCCTGACACACTAAAGTTTACACCAACTTCATGTTTTATTAAACAGAAATGTTTGAAGCTTGGTTTTAAAGGTGGAGGTGGTGTCAGCCTCCTTAACCCAAACTGGAAGTTGGTTCCATAGTGATGGTTCCTGATAACAGAAAGCCCGTCCTCCAAATCTACATCTGGATCTTCTAAGAACTACGAGTGAACCTGCACTCTAAGAATGGAGAACTCTATTAGGAACATATGGTTCTATCAGGTCTTGCAAATATTGCGGCGCTAGGTCATTTTGGACTTTATACACAAGTAATAAAATGTCGAATTGGATTCTGAGTTTTCCGGGGAGCCAATGGAGGGAAGCTAAAACTGGAGAGACGTGGTCTCTCTTGTTGATTCCTGTCAGCACTCGCGCTGCTGCATGCAGATCAGCTGGAGGCTGTTCAGAGAATTACTTGGACATCCAGCCAACAACACGTTACAGTAATCTAGTCTAGAAGATACGAACGCGTGAATTAGTTTTTCAGCATCACTCTGGGAGAAGATGCTCCTGATCTTTGTGATATTACGGAGGTGGAAAAACACAGTCTTACAAACCTGATTAATATGCTGTTTAAACCACAAATCCTGATCGAATATAACGCCAAGGTTTCTCACAGTTTTACTGGAGGCCATCACAACACCATCTAATCCCTTCCTAAGCTGTTTGGGACCACAAACAACAACCTCTGTTTTATCAGAATTTAATAGCAAAAAATTTCTGGACATTCAGTCCTTGATGTCCTTAAGACACATCTGAAGTTTGTCTAATGGTTCTGTTTCATCTGGCTTCATAGACAGATACAGCTGCGTATCATCAGCATAACAATGAAAATTAATGCCGTGGTTCTGGATAATACTTCCCAAAGGCTGCATGTATGCATGCATCTGTACAGAAGAAACCTCATGAACATGAACAAACTGGAATCTATCAGACAGATATGATTTAAACCAATCTAGAGCTGTCCCTTTAATCCCAACAACATACTCTAGTCTCTGCAGTAAAATGTTGTGATCTATAGTATCAAAAGCAGCGCTGAGGTCCAGCAGAACCAGTATGGACACTAATCCATTATGAGGTCCAGCAGAACCAGTATGGACACTAATCCATTATCTGAGGCCATAAGAAGGTCATTCGAGACTCGAACCAGTGCTGTTTCTGTGCTATGATGCATTCTGAACCCTGACTGAAAAACTTCAAATAGATCATTTCTATACAAATGGTCACACAGCTGCTGCAACGACCTTTTCCAGAATTTTAGAGATAAATGGAAGGTTGGAAATCGGTCTATAATTAGGTAAAATGTCTGGGTCAAGAGAGGGTTTTTTAAAGTAACGTTTTAATTACTGTAAGTTTAAAAACCTGTGGCACATATCCCAAGACTAGGGACAAGTTTATCTGTTCCAGTATTGTTGTAACAATGAGAGAGAAAACATTTTTCTGTAGATCTGGTCCAATATTCTGGTCTTAGTCGGGATGGGGTCTAACAGACACATGGATGATTTAACTCTATTGATGACTGAGGTCAGTTCAGGGAGGTCTAGAGGAACAAAACAGTCTAGAGTCAGGTTAGAGCCTAGGGGAGTTGCTGAAGCTGAAGAAATGCCCACAGCAGGTTACTTACCTTACTAATTCAATTTTATTGCTAAAGAAGCTCATAAAGTCTTCACTACTGAGAGCTGCAGGGATGCACGGCTCAACAGAGTTGTGGCTCTTTGTCAGCCTGGCTACAGTGCTGAACAGAAAACGTGGGTTATTTTTATTATCCTCTATTAACACTGAATAATGGGCTGTTCTAGCTTTGCGAAGCGCTTTTTTAAATATACTATTAGACTATCTTTCCATGCACAATAAATATCTACAGACCTACTAGAGTACCACTTTCTTTCCATTTTACGCACTTTCTGTTTTAACATACGAATATGCAAATTATACCAGGGAGTTAAGCTCCTATGGTTAGAGACCCTCTTTCTCAAAGGAGCAACTGCATCTAAAGCTGAGTGCAACACATCTGCAGTGCTACCGACAAGGAAATCAACATCTGCAGAGGTAGAACCGAGGTCACAGCCCTCAACTACTTCACTATGTTCCTCTGTAGGAAGATGAAGAGCAGATTTAATATTGAAGTGGATGGATGGAATGACTTTAATGTGAACAGTTGGAGTCCTCATTTCAGCTCAGACAGCAGCGGTTTCAAATGTAGTTTTGGTTGTGACACTTAAAGTGAGGAAGATTGGAGAGAGTTGACCACAATTAATGTAAATTAATATTTATTAGTATCATAGATAATAAGCTAAGTCAAATTGGTGTATTCCCGTCAGGTTCCCAGGTTTGTTTGTTCCATCAATTTTAAACTATAGTGGTGGACAGAACAAGGAAAAAGACCCTTCAGATGTCTACGGGTGACATCACAGCACGTTTATCCAGTTCTCCTTCTACACTCGACAGAAATAGGTCTTGAGCAAAGATTTAACTGTAGCTGTTCTAGCCGTTTTTATGAATGTAGCTGTTTGAAAATAGGTACAGCTATTAAAAAAAAGCATGAAAGCCTTTATTTCTGAGTCTTGATTAAAAATGTCAAGGACCATCTGGTTGGACAACCTCTGTGTTCTCACAGGAAGATGAAGTTAATGAACGGACACATGAGTTGCTGCCAGCTCGTTTAAAATTTTGAAGCAAGCAAAAAATATCTTCAAATGTGGATAGGAAGCAGGTAGAGAGATGCCAGAACTTGAGTGCACTTTTTTTTTTCTCAGCGTTCTTTGTTTATTGTCTGTAATGACTGTGTCCCACATAAGTACATATGCCAGTCAAGGCTAACATTTTGTGGACACACTGACTGGATTTAAGTCACCCTGTTTTCTGGGCTTGTCCTGCAGTTTGATGTCTGGTCTGTCATCAATGGAGTCGAAGGCGTGCTGCCGCATGGGTGTCCTCACTGTCACCTACTACCTGTGGACCACCTTTATTGCTGTGGTGGTTGGCATCATGCTCGTTATCATAATCAAACCCGGTGTTGGTACAGAAATGGAGAGCAACCGGCTGGGAGGCGGGCCTGTCATGACCTCGGCTGATGCCCTGCTTGACTTGATCAGGTGAGATATAAAAGACTGTCTGGTTCTTCCCAAAGCTTGAGAAAATTAAAACAAAATAGTAAAGAATGAAAAGATAGGTATTGAAATGTTCAAATAAATACAAGCGTGAATATTAAGACAAAGAGCAAAATACACCGTATGTACTGTATTATAACATATTATGTAATTTAAATCTTTAATCATACCGACTGAGCACCAGCAGAGTTTTTATTTTTTTCCTGACTCAAAACCTCTGTTTAATCGTAGTACCTACATCTTCTCTCAGTGTGCTCCAGTGAGCACCGTGTTTGGACTCTTCCTCCCACTGCTCCCTGCTTATTCTGCTATTATAAAAAAAGCAATCAGACATATTATTGTCAGTCATGTTGCCATGATGAAAGTGACAATTGAAGGATGTGTCTTTTTTAACTGAATTCAGTCTAACGGGGGAGGGCCCGACCCCCGACCCCACAGGGGATAGATATATGGTTGATCTGGGACTGGAGCTTAGCAAGACAGAAAAATCCTGCAAACGCCTGTGCAATCAGTAAATAAGTAAATCAAAACAATACAGTGGAGGAGATGTTGTCAGCTTTCCTTATATTTATGTAACTTTGTTCACATTTAATCAGTGTTTTCTTACTTTTTTATTGTCATACTAAATAAGAGTTACCAGTTCTTTGGCCTGATGACAGGTGATGTCTTCCCTTCCTTGACATGAAAGGATTCTTCAGTCATTCTGAAATCAGACAATAATATATATATGATGTCATCTTCTGCATAAAAACTAAGAAGTTTTCTTATTTTTGTATCTCCTAAATTCACCTATTAATCTGTTTTCTATACCTGCCTAATCCTGTACAGGCTCACAGGGGTCTGCTGGAGCCAATTTCAGCTCATTACAGGCACAGGAACACCTGAAAAAGTCACCAGTCCTTTGCAGTTTCTCATTTCAACATTATGATATTAGTTAGAGTGAATAAGAATAAATATGGTAGCCTTAAGAAAACCACTCATCAGTGAGGAGAATGAAAAAAAAAAGGTTATAATCAGAAATGGATAATCAGAAGAATTCAGTTTGCTAGAGTGCATAAAAATTTGACTCTGGAGCAATGGAAGAAAGTCATGTGGTCTGATGGGTCCAAATTTACCCAGCCTTCCACAGTGATGGATGCATCATGGTAAAAAGAAAGGGTAATGAAATGATGCTCATGTTATGCCTAGTGCCTTCCGCACAAACGTGTGGGGGAGGGGCTATTATCTGGGGTGTCTGCTCATGTCCAGGTGCAACATTATGAGGTCAGCTGACTACCTGAAGATACTGACTGACCAGGTTATTCCTGATATTCCTGGTGATTTTTTTTTCTCTGATGGCACGGGTACCTGTACCATCAGAAAAATGCCAAGGCCAGAATTCCAGAATTCCAATGCTATTCCAATGCCAATGCCAGAATTTATCAGGCTCTAATTGTCAAACAGCTGTTCTGAGAAATTGATGCAACTCTGGATGGAAATAAAAGCGAAATAGGAGAGGCTTATTAGAACAATGCCACAGTAAGTCAAAGTCACGTTTATTGTCAATTCTGCCACATGTGAGGTTCTTACAGAGAATGGAAATTAACTTACTAAATCCTCCGTGCTACACAATAAATAAACTACTGTAAACACAAAGTGCAAATCTAAAATCTAAAAGAAACAAGTAATAACATGACACTGGGTTTAAGAACCAAGGGCAATTAAAACTACAGTAAAAACAATGAAATGGCAGTATGACGATAGACATTATTGATAATGATGAAGTGTATTGTAATAATGATGGTGAAATCTACAACAGCTTTTAAAGGTGTGTGATGGTCCTGCAGGTGTTCATCTTATCGGTCTGGTTAAAGTGACCTGGTGCAAGAAGGCGGTCCAGTTCTGCCAAAAGTGCCTGGTGCAGATACAGAGGTCAGAGAGAGTGAGGGGGGGGCAAGGCGGGAAACGGTGGAAGAGAAGGGAGAGTGTTAAGTGTCCTGACAGCCTGGTGGACGAAGCTGTCCTTCAGTCTGCTGGTTCTGGCTCGGAGGGTCCGCAGCCTCCTCCCTGAAGGCAGCAGACTGAAGAGGCTGTGTGACGGGTGGGTGGGGTCTCTCACAATGCTGAGGGCTTTGCGAGTCAGACGGCTGCTGTAAATGTCCTGAAGTGAGGGGAGAGAGACACCAACGATCTTCTCAGCTGCTCTCACGACGCGCTGGAGAGACTTGCGGCAGGTTGCGGTGCAGGATCCGTACCACACGGTGATGCAGCTGGTCAGGATGCTCTCGATGGTGCCTCTGTAGAAGGTGTACCTGATGGAGGCCGGGGCTCTGGCTCTTCGCAGTTTGCGGAGGAAGTAGAGGCGCTGCTGTGCCTTCTTGGTGAGTGATGTGGTGTTACCGGTCCAGGAGAGGTCCTCTGAGATGTAGACACCCAGGAACTGGGTGCTGCTCACCCTCTCCACAGCAGCACCGTTGATGTTCAAAAGAGCAAATACATGCCGTAAACAAAGCTAAAGATGGTCCAATGAAATATTAGAGTGTGTATTTTGTTTTTTGGACAGACAGTGAACTTTTATTTCTACTGTAAAGTTGAAGATTTTAACATGCAGGTCAGTAGAGACTGACTCTTGTTGGCCCCAGACCCTAGTGGTCAGCAGAGGAGCTGTCTTTACTTCCTGGACTGACTTTGACTAGCAACCAGGAAGTCCCTTCTATTGAGGTTTTGTGATGTTCTCCTTTTCTGCAATGCTAAAAAACACAAATGTGAGTGTGAAAACATGATTAATATTCATGTGACTTTTAACTAAAGTATTTATGGAAGTATGGAAACACAGCTAGTGTTTTACAGACCAAAGTGTACTGGTCACCTGAACTGGGATCAGTAGAACTCACACCGGCACACACATCAATCTCATTAGAGTACAGGCTGATCAGCATATTTTTAGTAATCCTGCATGGATAAACTGCCAGATTAACCGAGTCAGTGATCTCTGCTGCGGCACGTTGGTATACCGAGCTCTCGTGCCAACGCTGGACCGTTAGACGAAGCTGTACGAGAAGGTCAAGACATCGTCATCCTCGTGTTGACCTCGGTCCAATGCTGAGGGTCAGCTGACCTAGGCGATTTAACGTCCTGCTCAAAGAGCTCCTCCTACAGTTGACTCTGTAAGAACATGGGATGTGTCTGGAATAATAAAGATCATTTAACTGTTGTGAGAGGATCTGAACAAGATGTTTTGCTGATGGAATCTCAGCAAACCCTAACAGAAACATTCACCTGAACTGGGTTTAAATGAATAATATTTTGATTTCTTTGCTGAAGTGTAAATTATTAATAGATAAAAAGTACAATTGAATAGAACAAACACCCCACCCCCCGCACCCCGACCCAAAAAACAACAACTTTAAAACCCGTCACACAGTTCAAACAGTCCTGGAGAGAGTGGTGGTTCAAATGTTCAGAGATCTCCAAGACTGCATCAGGGTGTTCAGTATTGGAGTTCAGAGACACTTTTTCAGAGTAACCTTTCAGAGAAATGTCAAACCTCCTCCTCCCTTCTCTGTTTTTCTTTTTCCTTACCTCCTCAACAGTTTCTTTTCAAAACATCTGGATTAGGAATCTGTTGTGGGCATTACTGGGGTTTAGAAAGCTCAATCAGCTGCTCCGATGTGTAAATACGTTGCAGTTGTTGTGGTTCTTCATAACAGATGCTAAAAAGTGTAAAATCATCATCAGAAATCTTTAAAAGGAAATATTTTACCATTTTTTTGTTGTTTCCTATTAAAGAGTTGTTTCTCTGTCACCCTACAGAAACATGGTTCCCTCCAACCTGATCGAAGCCACATTTCAGCAGGTAAAACCTCTCAAGGTTGATCTCTTCGTCAGCGCTCTATACTACGCTTCAATTCACAAACCCAAACTGTCTTTTTCCAGTACAAAACGGACCTGATCCCTATCCTCAAAGTCCAGACCAGAACCATCCAGCCCAACTTCGTCTACGTCATCCCTGACGACAGCGAGCCCAAAGGGCGGATGGTGTACCTGGAGCTGACTCCGCCCCCAGATGTCATGTACAAGACGAGTCCTGGCAGCAGCCAGCAGATGAACGTCCTTGGCATCGTCATCTTCTCAGCCACCATGGGTGAGGAAGGCAGATGTAAACATGCCCCGGTTTCTGAAGTCTGTCTGAAGTCACCAGTTAAAGTTAAAGGTCACAGTTTACTGAGGCTCTAAAACTCATCAGGTTTACAAAGTTCTGGTAATTTTAACAGCTGTAAACTTTAATGGGAGTTGAAAACAACGTATGAAGCTAAACGGAATAAACTTAAACTTAAAATGTTCATAAAAGACGTTAGTCCATGACAAGGATCTTACATTTACTAAAAGTAATACCTTTAAATTAATAAAAGTAATATCATTTCACCTTGTGAAAATGTTGTTGTTGTTTAGCTTTGTATGGCATTTTAAAAAAGGATATGTACAACAGCTAAAGTGTGGCTCTTCTCTAGACCTCTAACATGTAACATCCACTCTTGAATGGTTAGGCTAATGAGTGGTTATGTTTATGGTAATATTCGTTTGGTTTACGGTAACAAGTAGTTAGGTTTAGACTAATGAGTGGTTAAGTAGGTTAATGAGTGTTTTGGTTTCGGGTAATGAGTGGTTAGTGAGGTTGACACATCAGGGCGAGGTGCTGCATGACATGGAGGTCATGCTTTTGCAGGCTAAAATGGATCTACTGTTCTGCTGAGTCTTCTTTTTTTCCTTTGTCTGCATATACATATTAATGATTAATAGCAAGTTTGGCAAAACACAAAAGCCATATAAAATATGCATTTTAATCTCGCAACAGAAGGATGTTTTTCTGTGTGTGTGTGTGTGTGTGTGTGTGTGTGTGTGTGTGTGTGTGTGTGTGTGTGTGTGTTTCCTTCACCAGCCCTCTTGACAGTCTACAATATTTTTTTTAAATTAGCATTGATACATATCAATTACATAAAAAATGACATATGTATAATATACATATAAGTATCTTTAACTACTTGTACATGTTTAAATATACCAACATAAAGTCGTATACATGCAGTTAACTAGTACATATACATCTTAATCGTGGGGGGAAAAAAAGTGAAGTCCTTAATAAAGACTAATGTGTAAACATCTATTTGAGAGGACATTTAGCCTGCATTTGTTATCTATTAAGATACTATTTATTGTGTGGTATGTACTAAACCACAATTCATGGTTAACACACTAGTATAGGTAGCTATAATTATGCATAAATGTAAAATACATACACGCAAGTACATGTTTGGGTTGGGTTTGTATGGGTATATATATATATATATATATATATATATATATATATATATATATATATATATATATATATATATATATATATATATATATATATATATATGTATATATATGTATGTATATATATACCCATACAAATACACATGCGTACACATATCACAACATACACACCGTATCTTTTTCAAAACACTAGCTAAAATTAAAATCAATAATGGGTAAATTAACAAAAATTCTTTTGCAGTACATAACAAAATACTACAGATTTATAATCAGCTACTTTAAATGATGTAAGTATCCATCACATTGAACTCATTGAATGTCCAGTAGAAAGTTCATCCGTAACTTTTTCTCTGATGAATGTTGGTATTTTGTGAAGTTTAGAGATAAAATATAACATGTACTTTAAGGAGTTTAAAATTTTCCCCCCAAAAAATTGACTTGATAAACTTGCAAATCTCCCAAAAAGAAATGATAAATTCTGTGGGATGGAGTCAAGTGTCTGACTCCCCCCCAAACGCAGCTGCTGTGAACAGAGCTGTAAACACATGGCTGAGCAGGGAGCTTTAGCACTGTGTCTTTGAGGTATTTGAACTAAACATATCACAGTTGTTTCAGTGAGTCATCTGGAAACTTTACCAGTATTTTTTTAAAGATCATAACATGTATTCTTTAATACACAAGATAATTGCTATTCTGATGTGAGATTTTGTTTAACAAACACAGTTTCTCTAACCTAAAAATTCAAGATATATTTTTGGCTGAAGTGAGGATTTACTCAGTGACATGTTTCTTTTTTTTGTGTCCCAAATTTTTCTTACCATGTATTCATGAGTATCTAGGCTTGTTTGAAGTATAACACGGCTGTTAATGCATTGCAGGTCTGCTGCTGGGCAGGATGGGAGAACGTGGAGCTCCTCTGGTCAATGTCTGTCAGTGCATTAACGAGTGCGTGATGAAGATCATCAATGCTGCTGTTTGGTGAGACAGAGATCTGCATATGCTCATAAATAAAATAAACGTCTGTGTCAGCTTTGATCCTGTAAAGACTCTTACCAACCAAACATAACACAACTGACCTTACTCACTAAGCCACACCCCCTTTAGTTATTGTCACAATCTGTCTGTGATGTTTACAGTTTTACAATGGTGTGTGAAAACGTTGTCCACGATTAGGTTTTAGACATCAACGGGCCATTTTTATGTGACTTTAATATGTCATAGAGGGATACGTAGAAAATTTAAAAGTAGTGAAAATAAACTGGATATGAGGGTTTACAGAAGCTCCATCGAAGTGTGTCGTCACGCGTACAGACGACACCAACCAGGATCATGGGTTGGTGATCCTGTTGGTTAATTTGTTTAGTATGGGAGGCATAACTTAACTAAATAATCAGACACAAAGACTGTGATTAAATAATGTCAGCAAAATTAAGAGCATTGCAGTTTTGACCTATCTAAACAAATGGAGTCATCTTTGTTTATGTTCAAGGTGTATTTTAGTTTGTGTTTAGAAACGTAAGTAAACTCCATCGACCATCCTCTACAAATACTTCAGATACATCGATTTGAAATAAACTCCATAAAACACATGAGAGTTTTCTGTGGAGCTGAAAGCTATAGTAACAAAATACACATATATAAAAAGTGTAAGCTTTAGTTTTGCTGTGCTCCCTAATCATTTACTAAGCTCTGCTAAAATTTATACTTAATTTTACTGCAGAATCAAACATGCATTACCTTTATTCTGGTAGCGTTTTTTAAAATTCTCCTTGTATTTGTTGAGATAAACTCATTTTAAAGTAGATAAGTCATTTTAGAGCAAAAATCCTAAAAATAGGCCTCATTAGGCAGAGCTTTAAACTGACCTGATGACCTGTCAGGTGGTGAAAACGTGCCATCAGTGACATCATCCTATCCTCCCGCCGCAGGACTCCGCTCTCCAGCAGGGTTAGAACCTGAGCTGATTAAAACCAGCAGCAGACCCTCTCACACACACACACACACACACACACACACGTGCAGCTATGCGTTAAACCTGTTGACAACATGCTAACCAAAGCGTGTCGCAGTCTCTGTTTAAGCTTTTGTCATTTTAGCTACTTTTATTTACTATATGAAAATGCGGTGAACCAAAATAGAAAGTTTGAAAGGCGAGATCACACAATGGGCAGACAAATGGCGTGTTCAGGGATTTCAAGGTGCCTTCACACTGAGGTGCACTTCTTCTTCTGGTCTGAGTCATATATTGAATTTTTAACTGTTAGAGTCTTGTGCAGACGTTGGTCCCCCCTCTACAGGCATGTTGGTTTTGTATTAAAACATAACATAAAAACCATTGGATCATAGTGGGTATTACCATTGTGGAACATTGAATTATAAATTGTTGGCAAATCTTGTTATAATGCTTGCGAGGTTTCAACGCCATTGTTGATGTCTTTCCCTCTTAGCATTGTGTAAACACTGACTACTCCAGACCAGAGGAGACCTGTTGATGATCAATTCATCAAGGACTGATAGTTTGCAACACCTGGCTGAAACTTTCCCTATATGTATTTATGAAAGCAGGAAGAGTGGTACTTAGTATTATCCACTGGATTGATGTTGTTGTTGTTGTTTTTTTAACCTATCTCTATTGCTTATTATAAGATTAAAAGACCGTGTTTAAGACAGCATGAAAAGGTAGCGTGGCCGAGCGGTCTAAGGCGCTGGATTAAGGCTCCAGTCTCTTCGGGGGCGTGGGTTCGAATCCCACCGCTGCCAGTTACTTTTAGAGACTGATAGCCTAGCCTGGTTACAGTGGTGGGCTTGGGCCTGGTTCAAGTCTCTGGGCTGGCAACAATGGTCACTGTGGGCCCTGAACTGCTCCCTGGGTGCTAGTGAAACTATTGATGAAGGGGTGTATCGTGACATACATACTGACAACAATAACGAAGCTTAAAAAGCTTCCAGGAAAGCAGTAGAAGAACAACCTTTAATGTTTTAAATATCAGCAGTCAGCATGGGGGAAAGTTGTCTGATGTGCTGCATAGGCTGCTTTCATGACGTCTGTTTTAAACTGGCTCATATGAATAAAAAGAACTGGATGGACATTGGACCTGCCCCACAGGGTTGGCCCTCTGAACACCACCGTGGATGGAACATGCACGGTTCTGTGAATGGAGAAGCAGAACAGTTCTTAAACTGTTTCAAAGTTGAGCCAAGCCTGAACTGGCTCCAGATGCAGTCTCATTGTGGTTTCTATGGATACCTCACCATGTGACCATGTGTTTTTCATTTTCATTGGCAGTGTCACATCTGGAAAATGTATAAACAGAAGCTGCCTGGATCTTTGTATGTTATTGTTTTACTCTTTATTCTTTGTACATTGTTCTATTTTATTGCCGTTTTGTATCCTCTGTGTACGGTGAGCTTGGGTACCTTATTAAGGCATCTATAAATAAAATGCATTGTTATTATTATTTGTGAGCCATGTGCTGGATTTTCATTATTTTAGATTCTTTAATAGCGCCACCATCAGGCCAACTTAAATGACAGGGATTTTACTGTCAGAATAAATAAACAACATTCTTGCCTTACAGCCTCTTCCTATTTTAATGACTGTGATTTAGGGTTTTTTAACCACCGCCTGTCGTGAATTACGAGGATGGTGTTTGCTGTTCTTCTCAGGTACTTTCCGTTTGGGATTATCTTCCTGGTGGCCGGGAAGATCCTGGACATGCAGGACCCGAGCACTCTTGGGAAGAAGCTGGGCTGGTACGGCATCACGGTGCTCGCTGGCCTGTTTGTGCACGGCCTCATCCTCCTCCCTTTCTTCTACTTCATCCTCACCAGAAAGAACCCCTTCAGCTACATCCGTGGGTTGCTGCAGGCCATGGTAATCGCCCTGGCCACCTCCTCCAGGTCAGTAGGTCCAGGTCCACGAATCTGCTGCAATGTGGCTTCTTTCAAGTTTGTCATACCTTTATTTGTCTTTTGTCTGACCTCAGTTCTGCCACACTGCCGATCACTATGAAGTGTCTGTTGGAAAACTGTCATGTGGACCGGCAGATTGCTCGCTTCGTCCTCCCCGTTGGAGCGACCATCAACATGGACGGCACGGCTTTGTACGAGGCTGTGGCAGCAATCTTTATTGCTCAAGTTAATGACTACGAGCTAGACTTCGGCCAGTTAGTCACCATCAGGTAAAGCAAGACAAATGCTTTCATTCATTGTATGTAGAATTATTCCAAGTGTATCTGTAAATATAGAAATACAGTTTTATGCAGACGATACAGTCACATCTTTATGAAACAACTGTGAGCTTCCAAACTTCTAAACAGTTTGTGTTTTACTGTAGTACTTAGTTACACCCCATTGCCAGTATTATGACTCACTTTTTTTATGGCAGCTTAAATTATTAAGCTTTATGTAATTAATGTTTACATTCATTCTTCTTGCAAAAGAACCTTCTAGTTCCGTAGAATTCTTCGGCTGTCTTACATGCAGTACTCTTGGTGTGTCCTCGGATTTTTGATGATGTTTATTTAGGGGGGAACTTTCACACTGCAAAAAGTTGTTTCCGGGAAAGTTTAAAAAAAAATAAATAAAAAAAGGTGCTATTTTGGAGTTTTTTAGATAGTTTTAACAATTCTAGTCAAGAACGTTTTCTTACCCCACTGGCAAAGATATTTTTGCTTAAAATAAAACAATTTTGACTAGATTTAACAAATATGAGGTTTATTTCTAGAAGGGCTATTTTACAAACTGTATAAAGAGAACTTGCAAACCCTGCTTTGACATCACCCAGGGGTTTATTGTTGCCTTTCATTTAGTCTTGACAAGGAAACAATGGAAATTGACTCACTGTTGGAACCATTTGATGAACTATACGTTTTGGCATCTGTTTAGAGAGCCAGATGTAGCTCCTTGGTTTAGGATAACTGTCCTTTTTTAAAAGTAATCTCTTTTAACCCTAAATTTTCACCATGCCACTCAATGCAACACAATAATTTTATTTTGTTTTTTACATTTTAGGTGGTGTAAAGTTTCAGATATATAAATAATATATAACACTTTTTTATGTGTAGTAAAAAGTTAATATTATTGCAAATGATGATGCTGATATTTCTCATATTGAGATTGAGACCTCAGTTTTACATAGTTTTTACTCTGAGCAGCTCTTAGTTTTGTAGGGATTTAAAAGTAGATTTATAACAACAGTTACAGTCATGCACAAACGTAAGCACCACCTCTGTTAAACCCCTGTTGTCATGACTAAACAAATATGATAAAATCATCTGTTTGTAGTGGGTCTTACAAGAAATACAACCTTAGATGAATAATTCTTTTTTTTCACTGTGCTGTTCTTAAGAAAAGTGAAGCAATAACCTACTAAGTAGCTCCATGATTCAGCAGCTTGTAGAGTCACCTTCAGCAGCAGTAACTCTTGGTAGATGTTTCCTTCAACAGCTGTAACTCTCACTAGGTCTTTAACGTCATCAGTGTCTCTCATGGTTGTGGAGGAATCGTGTTGGGTTAGGTCATTGATATTTTTGGACATTCACTTCTACACAGCTCTTTGAAGGTCCCACCACAGCATCTCCACCAGGTTCAGGTCTGGACATTGACCAGGTCATTCCAGAACCTGGATTATTTTATTTTCATCATTCTGATGCAGAATTGCAGCTCTGGTTGGGATCATTTTACATGACCCAGTTTCAGCCAATCTTTATCTGTCAGACAAGAAAAACAGGAAAAAAGAAATTGCACTGGGTCCTAGGATGTTAAAAAGGTAACAGGACGTGAATTTGCTTCTGAAAATAAGGAAGACAGTGAACTTGTTTGTGCAAGATAAGAACTTAATTAATTTTATTTGTACAAACTTGCTGATGACACAGTTTTAACATTTTAACATGATCAATGAGGCCTCTACGTTCTGATATGGAGTTCTGAGTTGCTTTTAGAGAACCATATCTACTCTCTTTCCCTCTCATCATTGTGTTATTAAAAAAGAGAAACAAACCTGAGACACCTGAATAGTCCAGACAATCGAATTGATAAATCATCTGCTTTTATACACATCTGTACACCTGCTGATGATCAAAGATAAGCAGCACCTGATAGCTGGTAGAGTAAGAAGGTATTTAGATTTGCAAGCATTATTTATATTTTAATTTTGAGTTCAGAATAAATAACAGCAGAAGACGAAATAAATAATAGCATGGTGAAAAAAAATTAGATGCTGTTGTTCATATGAGAATGTCTTAAGTCTCACTCTCCTCTTCTTGTTGATGTCTTCCAGCATCACAGCTACAGCTGCCAGCATCGGTGCGGCTGGGATTCCCCAGGCAGGCCTGGTTACCATGGTGATTGTGCTCACCTCAGTGGGCTTGCCACCGGATGACATCACTCTCATCGTGGCCATTGACTGGATCCTGTAAGTTAAAGAGCCAGTTATAACAACTGACTTTTGCCTGATTCTGATTGTTCTTTGTAAAAACTGTAATCACCCGCAGTCATGAATCATCATCATGTGCTTTGAGTCTTCATGGTCTGATGGAATCTTCTTCTGTCTCTGCAGCGACAGGTTTCGGACCATGATCAACGTACTCGGTGACGCCTTGGCAGCTGGAATCATTGCACACCTTTGTCGGAAAGACTTCCCACTGGGCGGAACGGGAAAGGTAAAACACCACAGAGGTTCCATAGATACTATGTCCTTAAACTGAAAAATTTGCATTTTAATCTTAGATTTGAAAGCAGCACTGCAAAGTCCTGATCAAGGTTTCTTCCCTCTTAAAGGGGAGTTTTTACCTGCGTTGTTTATTAATAATTACAAATTACTAATTAATAATAGACGCTGTATAAATACAATTGTATTTAACTAAATTTAATTAATAATGCTTACTGATGAAATTGTGTTGTGGTTTTCAATGTGCATATCTATCCTATTATCCTCTAAAGTAGCATATTTCTGTGTTTCCTCTGCAGCCGGTGCCATCATACGGGACGCAGAATCCCCACAATTCCCACAATTCCCACAGCATCAATGTACCAATGAGTGAAATCCACACACACAAAGACAGCGTGTTTGAGATGGGGGCAGACTCGATGGGCCACAAACACGCCCACACAGTTTACTACAACATCTGCCAGGTGTGAAGGATTGTAGAGTGTGGTCCCACCACATTGTGCCATCTGATCAGGAGTGTTAAGAGGAATCGAACTCTGTGCAGAAACCTCCTACTTGCTCCCAGTTTGAGTTATTGGATGGAAGCTGTGGTTTATCTGGTCGCAGGTTGAGCTTTGTAAGGACTCAAGAGTGGGAGGTCGCAGGGCACTCAGACTGTTACGTCACTTCACTGGAAGCACAGATGCTCGACCAAACGGGAAAGGTGTTAGATGCTGTGGATACCTACAACTTGATTTGTGCCGGAGGATTATGGGTAAACAGCACCATAATGAAGATTTAGCACTTTTGGAGCGATAACTTCTTCCAGCAAATTCTGGACACAGAGCTAAACATTCTCCAAAGGCTTATTAGTAAGTAATAATTTCCTGACCAGCTCATTGATCTCTACAGTTGGGTTTTAAAATCTCTGGTTCAGTAACTTGGTCTCCATCAGGAGATTGGTTGCTTAGGACTTTATATGCAGGTAACAGAATTTTGAATTGGATTGTAATTTTTACGAGGAACCAGTGGAGGGAGGCTAAAACCGGAGAGACGTGGTCTCTCCTGTTGATTCCTGTCAACACTCACGCTGCTGCATTTTGGATCAGCTGGAGGATATTCAGAGAATTACTTGGACATCCTGCTAATGATAGATTACAGTAATCTAGTCTAGATTACAGAGATGGAAAAACACTGTCTTACAAACCTGATTAATATGCTGTTTGAATGACAAATCCTGATCAAAAATAACTCCAAAGTTTCATACAGTTCTAGTGGAGGCCATGAGCTGAGTGTCATCTCCATAGCAATGAAGCTTTGTGCCATGATGTCTAATAATAGTGCTTAATGGAATTGCATATGGAGTAAAAAGCAACGCTCCAAGCCCAAAACCCTGCGGAACTCCATGGTGTAAAATATTGGTTCACGTGAACAAACCTCAGTCTATCAGGCAAATATGACTCCAAAGAAGCTAATATGGTTAATTAAATCCCAATAACATGATCAAGTTGTATGATAACATTTTGTGATCAACTAGATCACAAGTCTGCTATCTGAGGCCTTAAGGGGGTTGTTGGTGATCATTCAACTCAAGAGCAGAACAAACTATTGCAGTAGAAATGCTGAATTGGTCTGTCACTGAGGGTTAGCTCTGTGACCGGCAATGACACACAAGGCATCCTTGTGTCCGGGCTCCGGTCCCTGCCCGTGGACATTACTTCTAATATTTGCTTTGGAACTTCGGAACCCTACTTGATGGTGAATGGTTTATGAGAAGGTTTCAGAATCGAATTGGATCACACAGGATTGAGTAAGACATGGAAATACCAGTGAACTTGGGCCGAACAGCTTCATCCAGCGCATCGTCTCTGTGTGACCTCTCAAGTGTGAACACAAACCTCAGAATGACCTGAGTGGCCATCTGAATGGCTGCTGCTCGTTTTCACCATGCCTGCAGGATCAAAACTAATAACTGTACTCAAGTGCTCTTCATCTTGCAGACTCAAGTTTCCTCTTCTTCCGCATGCTGGCATGCTCTCTGACTGGCTTCATTTGAAGTCTTTGTGCATTATTTTTTCTTCTTGTCTTTAATTGAATGATGCAAAGTAAACAAAGTGCTGTAGGAATTATGGGAGCTTAACTAGGGCCAGTTGCAGCTAATATGAACAAATGCAGGCCGATTCCACAGTAGGTTACTTTTACACAGTCCTGCCAAAACCACAATATTTCAAGTTGAACATGATTTCAGTTTGGCATCAAGCACTAGTTTATCTGTTCCACACTGGCTGAAAACAGTTATAGTGGTTCGATGTTAAAATCAGTCCTGCAGAGTCAGGAAACCTACATGAAATCAATTCTTTTATGAAAAGTTCATTTTACATCTAAGTTTAAATTCATGCTAAATACAGAGTTTTTCCTAATGACACCTCCTGAAGAATTTGTTGATGTTCAGATTTTCTGAGCAGCTCTGCTCCAGTTTTATAAAAACAAATCAAAATTTTGAAATAATGAAAAAAAAAAATTTTTTTTTAAAAACACTAGGAGTTAAAAGTCAACTCATTTTGTTATCTATTGAATTAATGAAATTGGATCTCAAATATAATGAACTCATACAGTAAAAGATTGAACCCTCCTATTTGATTTCCTGCTTGTGTTGTTCTCTCAGTTGTAAGTTGCTTTGGAAAATGACAGTGGTAGTAGTAGTATGATTTTAATGTTTTTGTAAGAACTATAATCATCTGTAGTTATAAGTCGCCCAGTTGCAGGACATGTGCTCAGCCTGCCTCTTAGCCTCGTTATCTTCATAGCACTGAGCACGCTCAGCAGGATGATCTTAGGTGTTGGATTCAATTTGCTGTCCCAAATGTTTTGATTGGTGGTTCTCTATGGTCTATTTTTAACCAAACTTGTGTGTGGAAGAGTTGTTGAATTGTCAGTAGAGTTAACTTGAAAGTTTAGAGCTGCCTTAATCGAACGGTGGACCCTCTGTTGTTTTAACCTCAATGTTCATCTGCCAACACACACCATCAGCCCAACAAGCTGGTCAGCTGTTAGCGAAGCTCTGTCTTCACCAATCCACATCATGTACACTGTTTTTTTATATACTTTGTCATTTGTTTGTATCGAAAATAAATGTTTTGCTCTGTCTTCTGTAACTTGTTGATGTATGTCATTGTGGAGAACATCGCTGAGAGTAAAACTTTGTTTGTTTCCTTTCATCCAGCACTGATTTAAAGTTAGCTACAGTTAGCTGGCTTCGATAAACATGTAATTTTAATCAAGTTTAAGTTACATAAAGTTAAGTGGTTCCAGTAAACCTGTTCTCTTAATCAATTTAAAGTTAGTTGCAGTTAACTGGATCAAGTAAACCTGCAATCCTAATCAATTTAAAGTTAGCTAAAATTCGGGTAAGCAGACTTGCAGACCACATTATAACATATATTAAGATCAGATTATTTATTTTTATTAAGTAAAAGTGAAATTCAACAATTGTGAAATACAGATGTAACTCTTATAATAATGAATCACCTTTAAAATGGTTTCTTAATGAAAGAAAAAACACTGTAACGAAATAAGTACTTTGATGAAAAACAACACTGCAAAAACACATTTTTAAGAAAGTTAAAAAAAGAACCATGTTTTACGAATATTTGTCCTAATATTTGTATAGTGGGACATTTTGGTACGAATTTGATAAGAATTCTAGCCAATTATTTTTTTCCTACCCATTGGCAGTTATTTTTGCCTAATATCAGACAACGTGACAAGATTTAGAACTATTAGGCTTATTTTTTGCAAACGACTCCTTATTGTCATACTGCAAAAAATAATTTATAAAGTGCTTTGTTTTTCAAAAATATTACGCTGTTTTGCTAGTTTTACAAAATTTTAGTAAAGAAAACTTTTCCTACCCATTGGCAGAGATAGTTTTGCTTAAAATAAGAGAGTTTTGACTAGATTTCAGAATGTTATCTGTTTATTTCTAGAGGGGCTGTTTTACAGTGTAGGCTTAGCTTATTGATGAGCAATTTCAACGTTCACAACTTGTAAACATCAATAAAACTGTCAAAGGTATTCAAAATCATAAAACATACCACAAGAAAGTTGAACAAGCATTTAGTTCATAGATTCAGGATGTTATAACATGACTAGACCTTTAATTGAAAATAAATTAGCTCATACTAAGTTAAGCTCCCTCTACCACTAACAAGGCAGCTCCTGTGTCCAACTGGACTCACAGCAGTCTGACCAGCGCTTATCCATACTATAACCTCCTATTTCATTTCTTGCTTGATGTAAGTCGCTTTGAAAAAAAGCAGTGACAGTCGTAGTAGTAACACAAAGGGGGTGGGGAGACACAACTGCTCTCAGGTTGGACAGTAAAAGTATATCGTTATTGAAGTTCACTGCCATTTTTATCCTCCACCAGCAACAGTCATTAAGCCAATAAGATGAGCAGGAGGGTGCACGAGAGCAAATCTCAACAACAACATGCCTCTGCTGTTAATTCAGCCCAGATTACAGTCACAATGATGATTTACTGAGAGAAGGAGGGACAAAGGGGATTAAGTAGGCTTACTGTGTGGGAGGGAAGTGTGTGTGTGCATGTGTTGGTAGATGGGTGGTGGGGGAGGGGGGGGGGGGGGGGGGTATTTGGTGGACACTCTCAGAAGGCTTACACCGTACATGGCTTGTATTGCCACCATGTAAAACACCAAATTAACTTGACTAGGTTTTAAAAAGTTTTCCATCCTGTTTGTGAGTCAGACACTTTTCTCACAGTTCTGCATCATTCACTTTTTAATGTAATAGAACAGAGTATTTCAGTATTCACATCATTATAAAGAAAACTGACATTTAGAGATAGATGACATCTTATGAAATTAATAATCTGAGGTATTTTATATGAAGTGTGAACATGCTGTACGTGATTTTTGTGATGCACGGAAGGATAGAATCATTTAGGCAAAACAAAAGACCCAACAGTCTTTAAACATCATCAGGGTGTCACAAGTATAAAATCATGGCTGATTTGACCACATTCAAATCTATTTGGATTCTCAATATACTTCCCTAACACAAATATGACAGATGTCTCCAAAATGAGCATTAAAACACTGACTTCTTCATACCACAGAATTTCATTACCTCAAAACAGCCATATAACATGTTCTAGTTCACCTTACCTCAGCAAATTTGTATATCGTCAGTATATCTCAGTAGAACTATGTTAACTAACTAGGTTTGGTTTTTTAACTCAACTATGAGCCTTAGATTAATAAATCTAGCCGGTTTTCGTAATGTTCCAGACTCCCTGACAAACCATCCACAGACTGTCAGGATGTGCTTCCATTTGTCCTTCACCGTCACACTCATCACCAGAACGCCATGGGACTGTGAGCTGAGAGCTTTTCTGTACTCGCTGCACATCCCTAACTATTCACCAGGTTATCCCTGTTAACCACGTCATCACATCTGCTGATGACACGACTGTCGTGGGACTTAAGTCAAACTGATACTGAACAACACCAGACTTTAAGGATTTATCACAGACTTTAGGAAAGGCAGACAAAAAAAAAACTCTTCAGAGAATCACAGAAATGGCAGAACAAAATAGTCAGTTGTGTCGGTTCCTCCTTGTAAGAAACTGCAAACAGTCACAGTCTCTCCAGAGCCCCAAACATCAATAAAGATGGCCTTCACCAGGTCACCATCTGTTTGAACTATTACAACTATAACAGCTTCTTTCCAAATGCAGTAATCACTGCACTGCACATTATGAAAACTATTTTTATTATTTTATGTTTGAACGTGTATTTGTTTACTGAATGCACCACATAGAACCATATTCATAGTACTACTAAGTATGTACAATTACAATCCAGGTTTTTTGATTGACTGAACTGACTGGTAAATCATCACAGATTTTTTAAAGGGTTTAAACTCCACCACTGAAATGGAGTTTTACAACATCAGGGCCTCCAAACAGAGTCTTGCCTAGGGTCTACAAAAAGCTAGACACACTCTTGATGAAGACTATGGGGTGCAATCCTACTGCAGCTCGCAGGGATCGTCAGCACATAAGAGATGGAACCAAGTGACAATGTCTTTTCCCTTTTCAGACAAATTATTAAAGTTTTCTTTACTTTGACATGTTTCGGCTACATCTGTAGTCTTCCTTGGAGGACGCCAAGTGATGTTGGTCTGACAGGGTTGGTTGGTCTTGCTCGCTGTTTTATGTTTTTTTTGCTTTCTTTTGTTGCTCTTCTGTATCTTCCTGATGTTTCTTTTGCACATTCTAATGAAGCTGGACAATGTTCCAGCTTCTGGGTTGAAACCAAAAATGAAGTAAGACAAGTTGCAGTTCCTTTACTGGCCACTGGGGTATGGCTCCAGACGTGCAGCTCCTCTACTGACCAGTAGGGTCTAGATACAACAGTGAGCTAATCTCCATTGACCTTCATGTTAATATGTCCAACTTTACAGCAGAAATAAACATATTTACAGTCTGGTACAAAAGAAAACATTTTGGTCTTGATACTTAGATTTACATCTATGACAACTGAACTGAGATTACATTTTATGTTCTTCATTAGGTAAAATGATATACAACCATAAAATGCATTACGAGGGTTTTATGGTTTTATAGGCGATAGTTAGACTGGAGTTTATGGCTTCAAACATTTACATGGCATGACTTTGACAAAGTTTCCCTTTTTGTAAAATGAACTTCAGAGTTGTAAATAAAGATTAAACAGAGCATAAGCATTGTTAATGTAAAGATCACATGGCTTTTTGTCCTGTTAACTGTATTAACAGACCATGTAAGAGTTCTGCACTGATGTATTTTATGTATAGTTAAGCAAGACTTTGGTTGAGAGGGCGCTCATGAGGACCAGCTTAATATCTGAGGTGGTAAATAGTTAGACGAGCCTCACATCTGACCAAGATCATCAGATGTGCTTTTTTTTTTGAATTGTTGATTTGCTGATGGTCAGATTTAGCAGTGGTTGATTCTATTCATCATCAAAGTCTGCAAAGGCGGGATACCAGAGGCTGTCCTTCCTCTCCAAGTGTCTTCCAGCTGTGTTCTGTGTCTTTTTTTGTTTAACTTTCTTTATCCTGGAGATTTGTGCAGCAGCCAGAGACATCATACACACCTGCCACAAGAAACACAAGTAAGAATCCACCACTGGGCGACTCCACATTTGTACCCACTAAAATCTGGAGCGGTGTTACCTCAAGCAGAAGCAGTCCAGCAGTCAGACCAGCCACAAGCAGCAGGTTGTTCTTGGCCCACCAGATGATCTTCTCCAGACATCCAATAATGAAGATGTGTAGACTGGCCAATCTCTTGTCCATCACCTGCTTCCCGAAGCCACACATGGTGTTAAGGACAGTCTACAGAGACAAGAACACACACATCATTCACCAGAGCATCAGGACTCAGGGGAAGGTCACAGATGATACACTGCTCAGAACATTTAAAGGAACACATTTTAATCAGAGTAAAACACCAAGTAATTTAAACTTCTGGGATATTGATCTGTTGTTTTCAAATCCATCTTTACTTGAGGAATATTAGACGGCCTGACGAGCTGACAGAATTTGTGCAGCCCTATGCACATTCTCACAGCAGGTCAAACATGTATGTGGTGGTGCACACAGAGCCATGCAAATTTGATTTTAGTAAATCTCGACAAGTGTGTGGAACATGGCATTCACAACTTTATCATGTGTATGAACCGTTAGGACATGAGGAACCTGGACAGTTCAGTCTCAGAGGGGGTTGCTAATCAGTTTCAGCTGTTTGGTCTTAATTAAATTAACAACAGGTGAACTAGAGGAGCAACATTAAGACAACCTCCAGAACAGAAATGGTTTTAAAGGTGTAGGACAGTGACATTTTCTCCCTTTTTGTCCTTAGGGTCATGGTCTCTACTGGTATCGTGAGGAGATATCTGGACCCTACAGAGGTTCACCAGGAAGTTTTCTGTGTCTCCCATCACGGTCTCAAGAGCATGGAGGAGATTCCAGGAGACAGGCTGTTACTCTAGGAGACCAGGACAGGACCGTAGAAGGTCCTTTACCCATCATCAGGTCCAGTTTCTGTTCATTTGTGGAAGGAGGAACAGTGGGAGCACTACCAGAGCTCTCCAGCAGACCACTGCTGTGAATGTCACTGTGGCGCTTGATTGGCAGTTGCCACAGAAGACTTCATGTGACAGATGTTAGAGGATCTGAAGAAGCTGTGAAGAACACTCTGCTTCCTGTAACATGTAACATGACTGGTTTGGTGGTGAGTCAGTGATGGTCTGACGAGACAGATCCATGGAGGAATGGCAAACCTCTATACGCTAGACAATGACACCCTGACTGTCATCAGGTATCAGAATGACATTCTTGGAACCATTGTCAGATCCTACTCTGGATCACTGGCTCCTGGGTTCTTCCTGGAGCACTACAATACCTGCTCTCATGTGGCAAGAGTCTGCAGGGAGTTTTTGGAGCATGAAGAAGTTGATACCATTGACTGGCCCCGACACTCGGCTTACCTAAATACAACAGAGCACCTCTGGGACATTGTTTCAGTCCATCAAACTCAACCAGGTTGGACCTCAGTGAGGAGATATCCCAGCCTATTAACTTCAGCAACATTTATGTTGGCTTGTTAGCTTTGTTTTTGTGATGGCTTGTTGGTCATCACTGTTGCCTCAAAGGAGGTTCATGATTTTAAAAGCCAGCAGGCGTCTTTGTGTGGAAAAAGACTCAAGTCTGTCTTGCTTTGTTTGGATTTGTTGGATTTGTCTCCATTAAGAATTATTCCTTCTGTCTACCAATCTTGGGTTGTGTAGTGTCATAAAAATTGAACATTGTAATGTTCATGTCATAAGAAACACTCTCACCTGGTTTTGTAGATGGATGCAGCAGGAAAAAGGAACCCCACAGGCCTCCATACTGGGATTCGTATCTGAACAATCAAAGTAGACGTTGTGTGACCAGTCGTGGTAGCTCTCTATGCCACAGCACTGGAACTGCAGCCAACAAACACAGTCACCACATCAGAATTACTGCTGTTTGTCTGAAAGTCTCTGGACCTTACAACCTTCTGCTTCACCTTCTTCTGGACAAAGTCAATGGCGTTCTCAAGATCCTGATCCTCCCTGTAGCGAATGATGGCCTTCATCATCAGCTTCTCTGTTCTCTCCATCACCTGAGCAACAGCAGCATTGTGTTGGGCTTTTGTTTGTTCTCTGTTTGTTTGTTTTTTTTTTTGTTTTTTTTATTCTGTTCATGCTGTTACCATGTCAGTGAAGATGTATCCCACAACTCCAGCTGCAATCTGCAGGAGGAAGATGGCGGCCAGGATCCCAAGGAACTGCAGGAGCAACCAACAGCTCTGAGAATTTAACTACCCTGATAGCCAGAGGATCACCAAGTGAGAAGAAAGAGCTGTTTAGGCTTTGTTTGTATCATTGACCTCTTCAGTATGTTTTAGCACCCCCATGTGGAACAGTTTCTGAACTGAGTTTTTCTGCAAGGGAATATCTGAGTCAGCGAGACGGATTTGGATGCTTGACGCCTTTATGGAATATTCACAGCCAATAGAACTGACCAGCAGTTCAACCTACATGACTTTAGGTGTTTAAATCAGAATAAAGTAAATCCTGCATGTATGGTCAAGATCATTCTTGGTAATCCCACTAATGTACACTACAGACAACAAACAATTAGACAGATCTTGGGATTATACAACTCAAGTGGAGTTTTTCACTCATATATGACTTTTGATAGCAAATTACCAATGAGGAGACCTAATTCAGAGATAAAATGTAGAAAGTAAAGATGTTTTTTGCTGAGTCCTACTTTACTTAGTTTTTACGTCAGAGTGGTCATCTTTCCACTGTTACAGTCTCTGGAGTCATGAAGTAACAAAAGGGTTCACTCTAAGTATCATCGGACCATAGCCATGTGTCCAGAAATTAACACCTTTTGTATTCATGTGCAGCTACGAACTATAATAACTTTAAACTGATAACCAGGTACTTGCTCACATCGCCACTTGGTGGTGGAATTGTGTTTTATCTGGAAATGACTTTCTTCATATGAAGAAAGTCATTTCCAGATAAATGTTGAGATTTTTCCCTGTCTGTTTTTATGCTGCACACGTATATTGCATCATTCTTTTTTGATATTATATACAAATAGCTTGAATGAGCCGCCCCTGGTACCAGGGAAGACTAGAGAGACGTGAAGAAGTAAACCCAACAGACATCATACCGCTTTCAGCAGGCAGGTAGCGTTGCGTAGCGCTCCAGAGCAGCCCAGGAATGTGATGAGGAACATCATTGAACCGATGATGATCAACAGCAGAGCTGGGTCAACTGTCAGTGTGTCAACTACATCTACAGACAAAAAAAGAGTCAATAAGCTGTCCTTGGTAGGACCTTTAATTTTTTCATTGACGTGTATTCACTGTTCAGTATGCGCTGGCTGACCCAGACCTCACCAGATCCATCCTTAACAACAGTAACCTGACGTTTTCTGTCCAAATTCATCAGTGTCTCTCATGGTTGTGGAGCCCAGTCTTCCTCCCACGTTGCTTGAGTTCATTGAGGTTTCTGAACATTCACTTCTACACAGCTCTCTAAAGGTCCCACCCCATCATATCAGTCAGGTTCAGGTCTGGACGTTGATCAGGTCATTCTAAAACAATGATTCCTTTATTTCTTTTATCACTCTGATTTAGATTTGTTGCAGTGTTTGAGATTATTTCCTGTCACATGACCCAGGTTCAGCCAAACTTTGATTGACAGACAGATGTCCTCACAGATGTCCTCACATTTGTCTGTATAAAACGACCTCAGACCATCATCCCTCCACCAATGTGCTTGACAGTGGATAAGAGGTGTTTCTGCTGAAGTGCTGTGTTTTGTCTTATTGTCAAGAACCATGTTTGGAGAAAACCAAACTTCTCCACTTTTGTCCCAAATGTCCAACGGACATTGTTCCAGAAGTCTTCCGGTTTCTTCAGATGAGGTCTGAGAACATCAGTCGTGCTTCTATGATCCTGTTAGTGCACACTCTACTTGATTAGTCTTCTTGTAATTCTGATGTGATGGACTTTAACATTTAACATCCTCAGTAAGGTCTGTGGACTTTGAGATGGAGTTCCTGGATTTTTCTTATTTCCCTGAGCACTGTATTGTTTGTGACATGAACCCAAAACCAAATCTGATCCTTCAAGCAGCTAGATGAAAGCCTGTTCCTGAGTGATCTCAGACTGAATTACTTCAGTTTCCAAAAATGTCCTAACAAGTAAGGACACATGCAGATTTCCCCATAAAGAAAGATGTTCAAACACAGTTTATTTTGTCCTGAACTGTCCTCAACGGCAGAAGTTGAAACATGTTGGAGAAACTTTGATGGCTCCTCTTCAAGAATGTGAGCTTTGTTTTTATAAACTCATACAAACATTCCTGTTGTTATACCTGCAGAGGAGCTTTCATAGGCCAAAGACTAAATGATACTTCTCCGTCGATTTGACAGCATCCCAACACAGAGCCTCTTCAGCAATACAACTCCACCTCTGCAGAATGTAATGTCGCCTGACGTGCACTTGTGACTACGTGTTACATCCATAGACTTAAAAACAATGGAAGAAGCATTAGGCTTTGGTTTTGAAGCCTATATTTTTCATACTGAGTGCAGCTATGTTGATCGGGAAGCTGACTAGAACACGCCCACTGTATTTCATCAGTTACCTTTGGTTCCCAGCTCCTTCAGCGGATTCCCACCAAAAATATTTGCAGAGCTTGCGTCAGACATTTACAGCAGAGTATACCGTTTAACATATTCTCGCCAGTGAAATCAAAAATTAGCATTTACCCGGCGCTGGGTTAAGCCAATGGCTAGTTGCTTTGCTGAGCGAGGCAGCTTTACACATGAGGAAGTGAAAACGGCTAGCCATTGACTAAGCTGACTGTCAATCAATCATATTAGAAAAATAACTCTAATGGTTTATACAACTTCTCCTGATGGGAAACACAGCAGATTCTCCCCCCTCTGAGCTGACGTGTGTGTGATCAAACAATTGAGACCAAAGTGTTTTTTTTCTTCGTTTTTTTTAACCAGGCTGTAAATATGTCAATTTGTGCAATAAACATGGACATTTTAACAAGTATAATATATCCTCTTGCTATTTCTTCTTCGTCTTTTACAATCGGGTTGAAAGATATTTTGCTTGAATGTCTTCAAAAACAACTGATACTCAACCTTTTTCAGCTCCAACTTGCGTAAAATATAATTTGTTTCGGTCCATTGTGATGTCTGTGTTACATCCAGGGAGTAAAAAGAAAATACTGTACTACAAGCTACGGGGCTGCAGAAAATAACCTATACTGTCACCTAGCGGATTGTGGTGTAATCACACATTGACACAAACAATTACACATAAGTAACCAGCGACAGTGTTGGGGCTGTGCATACTCTCTGTGTGTCGCTGCTTTACAGGCGCGTAAATAAGGCTCAACAGTTTTACCTGAAGACTTACTGTCACAACAGATCAAAGTTATTATTGCATCTTCGCTGGTACACATCATTTATGTAAATGTTTTTACATCAACTGGCATGAGAAGTACATCATCTATATGCAACGCAAGGCAAGTTTATGTGTATTGCACATTTCAGCAACGAGGCAATTCAAGGTGCTTTACAAAATAAAAGCCTGAAAAGTGAAGAAAAGAAGAAAATTCTAATATAGTGGAGTGGCATAATAAAGAAAGGTTAGACTTAAACTAAAGTAACAGTTTAGTACTGAAATTAACATTGTTTAAATCTAAATTCAGAATGGCTTAAATAATTCAATTTATAATTCAGTCAAAGGCAGCTGTAAACAAATTAGTTTTTAACCTTGAATTAAAGGAATTGAGGGTTTCAGCATTCCTGCAGTTTTCTGGAAGTTTGTTCCAGATTTGTGGGGCATAAAAATTCAATGCCGCTTCTGTTTTGTTCTGATTCTGGGGACACAGAGCAGACCAGAAACAGAAGATTTGAGAGGTCTAGATTGTTGATATGGCAAGAACAAATCTCTGATACATTGTTTTCCTAAACCATTCAGTGATTTATAAACTAGCAAGTATTTTAAAGTCTATTCTCTGAGGTACGGGGAGCCAGTGTCAGGACCTCAGAACTGGAGTGATGTGGTCCACTTTCTTAGTTCTAGTGAGAACTTGGGCAGCAGCGTTCTGAATCAGCTGCAGCTGTCTGATTGACTTTTTAGTCCGACCTGTGAAGATGCTGTTGCAGTCATCAATTCAACTGAAGATAAACACATGGATGAGTTTTTCAAGATCCTGCTGAGACATTAGTCCTTTGATCCTGGAGATGTTCTTCAGGTAATAGAAGGTCATCTTTGTAATTGTTTTAATTTGTCTCTGAAGGTTCAGGTTTGAATCCATTTTGGGCCTTATGAGTGCTTTGTAGCTATAATACCTGAAGCTGTGTGTTGACTCTTAAAAGCTTGTCTTTTTGTCCAAAAACAACAACTTAAATAAATGACACAGCCACTCATTGATTTGTTATATGCATCTACTCAACGCTTGTATGGGCTCATTGTCACCTGGTGACATTGTAATGTAAAGTTGTGTGTCATCTGCGTAGCTATGGTAACTTATCTTGTCGTTTATTATTATCTGAGTTAGCGGAAGCACATAGATGTTAAATAGCAGGCATCCCAGGATAAAACCTTGGGGAACTCCATATCTCATTTAAATTCATTCTGATATAAAGTTACCTATTGGCACAAAGTAGTCCCTGTCCTTTAAGTAAGACTCAAACCAGTCAAGTACTATACCAGCAAGTCCAATCCAATTCCTCAGTTGCTTTTGTAATATACCATTTAAATGGTGTCAAATGCTGCACTGAGGTCCAATTATACCAGCACTGTGGTTTTTGTCTGTTTTTACGTGGATGTCATTGAGCACCTTAACAAAGTCTCAGTGGTGAAGTGGTGAGCTCAGTGGTGAGCACGGAAACTGGACTGGAAGATGTTAAACCAGGTGGTCGGAGGTAAAAACTTTATACTGGTCTCACCAGATGATCGGTTACCCAGTCAGTTAAAAACTGATTTAATCATTCCAGTGAAAGCTGGGATTTGTTTTGTAAGCTTTACTCAGCCAGTGTGAAACTACGACAAATAAAGCATTTAGAAAGGCAAATATGACAGATGAGTGCGTGTGGTGGAGAAAAGTCAGGAAAATATATGTTGCAGGAACAGAAGAAAATATAACAAAGACACAAATACAGTATAAAAGACTATCTTCTGAACTCCGGAATAATATACTTTAATTGTCAACACAGTTTTTATGAACATAAATCACTTAAACCACTGCGTTCCAATGGGCACACAAACGAGATAGAGACCGATGTAAAACATTGGTAGTTTGTCTGAACCACATGGCAGCACCAAGTGCCAACCATGGACTGTTTTAAGCTCCTTTTCCTTCACACGGGGTGCAACCATGTTGCTCAGCAAGCCAACGGGAGCATGCCCACCACATGTCAGAGTCAGAGGTTTCCAGAGGGATGTACCGTTTTACATATTGACTTGGCGGCAATGTCAAAACTGACCATAGCATTTAGCCGATGCTGGCTTAATACAGATGGTTGGTTTGCGAAGGGCAGTAACATGAGGATCAGACATTTTAACATGGGAATCAATGGATATTGACTCTCATGTTAACTGGGAGACTCCCGTGTTGACTCCCATGAGATGGTTGGTGCTTATCTCACTTATGAATTGACGCTCACCAGAACTAAGATTTGTTGCAGTTTCTCGTCTGACCGATGGTTCCAAAAGTGAGTGGATCTCCATTGACTACCATGTTAAAATGTTAGAGCAAAAATAAACATATTTGCATCCCGGTTAAAAAACTATTTTGGTCTCAATTGTTTGATTTCACAATCATGACAACTCTGATGGGGGTGAAAGGACCATTCTCAGAGGCAGGTCAAGCAAAAAGGTTCATTCTTGCAGCTTTGGACTGATGGAATGTTGTACGTTTGGCACGTGTTATGAACAAATGAACAAATCCTTGGAATGACACCAAGGTGCAACCTTTGGTTTTAGTCAATAAAAAATAAATATTGGAAAAGTGGAAATACTTGAATGACCACCAGTGTCTGGATCCAGACCTGCAGTTCTTAAATGACCTGCAGAACTTCCATCCATTATCTATACCCGCTTTTCCGTTTCCGGGTCACGAGGGTCTGTCGGAGCCTATCCCGACGCATATCAGGCGAAAGGCAGGGGTCCACCCTGGACAGGTCGCCAGTCTATCCAGGGCCACATACAAACAACCAATCACACTCACATTCACACCTAGGGAGAATTTTAGAATGATCAATTAACCTACACTGCATGTTTTTGGACTGTGGGAGGAAGCCGGAGTACCCGGAGGGAACCCACGCAAGCACAGGGAGAACATGCAAACTCCACACAGAAAGACCCACCGGGCCGGGAATTGAACCGGGAACCTTCTTGCTGTGAGGCAACAGTGCTAACCACTAAGCCACCATGCCCTGCAGAACTTAAACTAACATTAGTTAGCATTATAGGTAAGCATGAGCTATGTGAATATAGGTTGTGGTATGTCTTGTTTATTCCAACAATTTACTCATTTATCATTCCCAAGACCAAGTGAGCTTCAAAACCATCATGAAATGATGTCATGTAGAAAGCACCAAGATGTTTACCACAACACCAGAACCCACAGTCTGGAAAAAACCCTGAAGACCGACCTTTCTCTTTGGCAATCTTTGCGTAGATCCCCACTGCGATCAGGATGGCACTCACCACCTGCAGAAGGAAACGAAAAGAGTCCGAAGTAGTGTTCACTTACTTTTTAACAAGAAATGTATTTGTTTGAATTTCCTTTTAGTTTACACAAGTACAGCGAACAAACAGCACTCTTGTTGGTTGATGACAGTAAATATGTCATGGAAAGATCATATTTACAAGACATATGAGATTGTAGACAATCAAAAAGGAACTGGATAAACTCTCTGTGACATCACTGGCAGGTTTGTGAAGAGCATTTTAGATACACATTTATGAGAACAATGAGGACACATTCTTACCAGGAGATGTCACTTTTCTAATGACCCAGATCAGGGGAGCATGATCATCTTCATATCATCTCCTAATGCGTCTACTACCTTGAAATTGCTTGTAACATTGTTATGTGTACCACGAGTACACAGGTGAGGTCAACCACTTAGAAGTTTAATAATAAATATTAACAATTGCTGCTGTAAAAGTCAGTCTGAAATAAACTGGAAAACCAAACTCATTTGTCTTCTAGCTCCCAGAAATCCAAAACCAAACACTTCACTCTGTTGTGCAACAACTTTAGGAAACACAAACTAAATTAGGAGGTTGGTTATTTGTGGCTGCTCAGACTCACCCAGAAGAAGTAACAGAAGATGAATAAAGTATATTTGATGCCTCGGTACCCCCTCATGTCCTCTCACTAGCCCCGGTTTTCTGTCAGACGTTTTGGGGGGAGTCATGTGCTGAAATGGCTACAGGAGGACAAGTGTCGGCCTGCAGTCTGCATTCCTGCTGCAGGGCTCACCATCCTCTTCATTCGCGGCTGTTGTCATCCTGGGCTGGGAGGAGTCAGACTGTTGCTGTGTAAAATAAAGTATACACATTGCCTCACCAGAGTAAAGATGGAACTCACAGAAAAATATAAAACTCCACTTTTAGAGAGCATTCCAGCTGGGATGCAATGAGTGAAAACCTAATCACTCAAGATTTTCAATTCAGTTCAATTCATCTTTATTTATATAGCACCAAATCATAAATAATATCATCTCAAGACACTTCAACAATACAGTTCAACTTGTTTCAAAGTAGCCTAATTGATACAAAGCCAATAAAGTAACAATCAATATTGATTTGCAAAAGAAAACAACAGACTGCATCAACTGTTTTTTTTTTTTTAAATGAAAACTCCTGTCCTGAACAAGCATCAAGCAGCTGTGGGAAGAAAAAAACTCCTGCTTAACAATAAGAAACCTCTGGTAGAACCGGACTCAGGAAGGACAACCATCTGCCTCAACCGGTTGGAGATCGAGAGGACAGGAAAGAGGAGAGAACAAAAACAACAACAGATCGGGAACAGCTGTTGGGAAGGAACACAGGTTAATAACAACAATAGTGTCATTAATAGAGTAATTAATGAGAGAACAAAGTGAGGACAGGTGCATCATGGGAGGTCCTCAGCAGTCTAGGCCTGTAGCAACATAACTAGCGGATGTTTCAGGGCATCTAAGCCATCTCTAACTATAAGCTTTATCAAAAAGGAAGGTTTTAAGATTAATCTTAAAAGAAAGAGAGGGTGTCTGCTTCCCAAACACAAACTGGCAGCTGGTTCTACAGACGAAGAACCTGATAATTGAAGCCTCTACCTCCTTGGTTCTTGTTGGCTTGGATAGCTAAAATGGAAAGAAACAATAGAAACCAAATATACTTTATACTGATGGATCTGGTCTTTTGTACTTTTGACGATGTCTCTGTGTCTCTTCTCTCTTTACTTCCTGTTCTACCCGGCTGGCCTTCGACAGGAGGGTCCCCCCCTTATGATCCAGGTCCTGATCCAGGTCCTGATCCAGGTTTCTTCCCTCTTAAAGAGTTTTTCCTGCCACTGTTTGGCTTAAGGTTTTTCTCCCACTAGGGAAGTTTTTACCTGCCGTTGTTTACGTAATAATTGCTCGGGGGTCATGTTCTGGGTCTCTGGAAACCACCCAGAAACAACTGTTGTAATAGACGCTATATAAATAAAATTTAATTGAATTGGATTGGAAATTGGAATGAAGATGTTCAAAAGAATCAAGTGCAGACTACGGTCCTTGGGGGCCTATGTTCTGCATAATTTAGATGTTTCCCTGCTTCAACACACCTTGATGCAAATGGCTATATAATTAACAAACTTGTGCAGTCTTAATGACAAGTTAATGATAATCTATTAATCTGAAACAGGTGTGTAGATGCAACGAAGCACAGGAAGCGCATCTTGAGGGCTGGAGTTCAACACCTGTGTTGTAAAACGTTGAGCTCCACTCTCGAGTGGTTATGGGTTTCGGTAATGAATCAGGGAAAGGTGCTCCACAGACTAGAAAACCTTTTTTTCTGGAGTGGAGTTTAGCAGAGCTCCGTCTGCAGCCAGTCTCATCTTTTGGTGTTTGGTTTACACATTCTACTTTCCAATAAAATGTCAAGTCATTCTTTTCACTAAAACTGTATCTTTGGGTAATGAAAAAATATTATTCAAGTAAATTAAATTATTTTAAATATATTCCTGATATACAGATTACCCTTATAGTAATAGAAGGTGGAACTATACCTTTGGAATAGAGCTTTGTTTTTCGCGTCGGACTTTTCTACAATGTGACACCCGGCGGAAGTGAGTTGAAAACGTTATATAGTAGTCAACTTTGTTGTGTTTTTTTGTAGTCTGAGTTGAATATTTTAGTGTCTGATGTAATAATGTCTTCAGTTCGGTCTCTGAGAGAGTTTATCAGCGAGCGACTAACTGCTGCTGCTGAAGAAATCTTCACAGAGTTTGAAAAAACCATCGTCCAGTACGAAGAAGAGATCGACCGTCAGAGGAAACTGCTGGACATCACCTGGAAACCTCAGATACAACTACAAGGTCTAGGTATGTGACTCTGGGAGGATTCATCAGACCCAGCACATGCATATGACTCGTGTAGGGGTTTTAAAGAAGAGTCAATCGAGGCTGACTTTGCCTATAATGCTGAATTACTTTAGGTCATCAGTGGTCGTCAGCACTGGTCCTCAAGATTTACTGTCCTGCGAGTTTTAGATGGTTCCCTGCTCCAGCGCGCCATGACACAAGTGGCTGTGTCGTTGAGAGACTTGTGCAGCCCTCGATGACAAGCCGATACTGATCATTAGTTAGAATCAGTTGTGTTGTTGGAGGGAGTCATCTAAACATCTGCATAACCTGATGGCCTGTCTGATCGGTGTAGCTGGCTCCAACAACAGCAGAAGAGCTGGCGGATGCAGCGCTGGGTGCAGGAGATGGAGCAAGTGTTGGGTCCACGCTGCCCTATTAACAAGGGGATTTGTGGAGTGGCTTCCAGAAATGAGACCAGTCCAGTCTGCCTCTGACACTCCTGCTGCTGTGGTCGTTGACCACACAGAACTTTACGCCGGATTCACTCAGCAGCGAATCATGCGGCTCACGCTTTTCAGTTCATCTTTTATCTGAGTTTTGCTTCGTCAAAGTGGCGGAGTGTCATTTCAGTAACTATTTGCAGTTCCGTGTCCCACATGTGGATTTATGGGTAAGGAGCTTGTACGCCTCCTCTTCTTGTTGTCAACAAAGTTCACTCTCGTGGTGGGTTATTGGTGTTCATGTGAAGGACATGCAGCACGCTAAATTAGGCCTATAAACAGGGTATCTGGCCATGTTAAAAGTTAAAAATTTTCTGTAGGAAAAACATTAAATCACGCATGCCACATGGTGGTTTATATTACTTTATTTGGCTGTCGAAGCAGAAAGTCAGTCTTTAGTAATCTGGTTTATAATCTCCGTGTTAGTCTGGAGTTTTCCTCTTTATTTTTGTCTTCCCTTTGTTTGCACATATATTAATGGTTGATACAAAGTTTTGTTGAACCCATGAGCTGTGTATATGCACTTTAATCTTGCAACAGAGGATTTCTTTTCTTTTCTTTTTTGTTTTATCTGCGCATAAGTGTGTGAGTGTGTTCATTTCTTGAAGGGAATCTAGAATTTTCTGATCCCAGCTATACTATTTTCCATTTCTGATCCAGGCTTGTTGACCTCAGCTCGTGGTATAACCCCCAGATATATCACCCAAAATAAAAAATAATTTACTTCAGGTAGTGCTTATAGTGCAAAGTTTTTTTTCTGAGATTTGTTGGAAATTGTCAGGCGTTTCATTTGTTGGCAAAGACAAGTGGCTGTAACGCGGTTGCAGCTGATCAATATCAGGGCCAATTTTTAACATAATTCACTGATCAGATATTGAAACGAGTCAATCAGTGGAAACTATCAAATTCAAACCTCTTTAGGTTTTTGTCGTAGCTGTACTCGCTTTATCCTGTTTTTGAAAGTTAGACCATGTAGATGTAAATTTTTTTCCAAAGTTATTGGAAGTGTGTGTGTGTGTGTGTGTGTGTGTGTGTGTGTGTGTGTGTGTGTGTGTGTGTGTGTGTATATATATATATATATATATATACACAGAGACTATATATATACAGAGACTAATTTCGGTGTGCATCGTACATACAGCGTGTGCACGATGTCCACACTGACAAGAAAGGGAAGAAAAAAAAAATATATATATATATATATATATATATATATATATATATATATATATATATATATATATATATGTATGTGTGTGTGTGTATGTATGTATGTATGTATGTATGTATGTATGTGTGTGTGTGTGTGTGTATGTATATTATATATGTGTGTGTGTGTGTGTGTACTGTATCTATATGTATGTGTGTGTGGTGTATGTATATATATGTATGTGTGTGTGTGTATGTCTATCTATGTGTGTGGTGTGTGTGTATGTATATATATTTGTGTGTGTGTGTGTGTCTGTATCTCTCTTTGTGTGTGTTTGTGTGTGTATGTCTATCTCTTTGTGTGTGTGTGTGTGTGTGTCTGTCTCTACTATGTGTGTTGTGGTGTGTGTGTGTGTGTGTCTGTCTCTCTCTGTGTGTGTGTGTGTGGTGTGTGTGTGTGTGTCGCTCTCGTATCTCTATCTCACTCCTCGTCTCTCTCCCCCCCCCTCAGCCTCCCTCTCCCCTATCGTCCTATCTCTGTCTCTCTCTCTCTCTCGTCTCTCCTCTCTCTCTACCTCTCTCGTACATACTTCTTCGCCCCCCCCAGAAACAGCTATGTTTCTCGTTGTTCCTCTGCTGATCTGAGCTTCTTGTTTTAAACATCTCCATGTGAGGCTTAATGTTGATTAATTTCTGTATTTTTATCAGCTAAAAGAGATTATTACAGGAATGTGGTGGATACAGACTAAAGTCATGTTATAATGTCACACTATGTACCACATCTGCCATAATTACACCGCAGAAGATGACGAGAGGCTGCATGTCGCTGAATTACTGACATGCAATCACACTGGATAAAAATTCACCGTCAAATCTGTAATGATCACAAATTATTGCAGGTCCCGAGTTCATTTTAATCCCCTGAGAATGGGGTATTTGACCCCTGACACGGTGCCAGGTTTTGCTTACATTAATGCATTATTTTTCCTTCAACCTTCCAGATCTCCCACAACATTACCTCTGTAAGGAAGAGAATTTTGCGGACCAGCAGCTCTGCAACCAGGTAGGGGTCTCCAGCCTGGACCGGGAGAAACCAGAACCTCCACTGGTAAAAGAGGAACATGAGGAACTCTGCACAAATTCCGTAGGAGAACTTGTCGCCCTGAAGCAGGAGGTTGATACCTTTATGTTGACTCCTACTCATGTGGAAAGTGACTGCAGTGAACAAAAACCCAAAAGCCACCAGATAATTGGTCAGAACTTTCTGGAACCTGAGCTACAAGATCAGAAGAGAAGCAAGTGTGAAGACCCTGGAGCAGCTAGACATGCAGAGTTGTACCATCGAAATGTAGAAAAATATCCAACATCAGAGAGTCAGTGTAATGCTGATCTAGGTAAAAAAGCTGTCAAATGTGACTTTTGTGGAAAAGCTTTTCAGTATAGATCCAAGATGAAGAGACACTCCAGAGTCCACACAGGTGAGAAACCGTACACCTGTAACACGTGTGGGCGAAAGTTTAGTCACACGTCAGCCCTGAACGTTCATTCAAGAATCCATACTGGTGAAAAACCATATACCTGCAAAACATGCGGAGCAAGTTTCTCCCATTTCAGAAAGCTGAACATCCACATGAGAAGCCATGCAGACGAAAAGCCCTATTCCTGCAACTTATGTGGAATAGGTTTCACCGAAATCAGCGGTTTGACTCAACACATGGCGACTCACGCCAGTGAGAAGCTGTACTCTTGTCAAACGTGCGGTAAAAGTTTCAGACACAGCAGCACTTTGACTGCTCACATACGAACCCACACAGGTGAGAAATCGTATTCGTGCGAAACGTGTGGTAAACGTTTTACGCATAAAGGGAATCTGACTGCCCACATACGAACTCACACAGGTGAAAAGCCTTATTCCTGTGAAATGTGCGGTAAATGTTTTACCCAGAGGAGTGTTTTGACCGTTCACATCAGAACCCACACCGGCGAGAAGCCGTACTCCTGCGAAATGTGCAGCAAACGTTTCAGACATAGAAGCACCTTGAATCTTCACATGAGCACTCACACAGGTGAAAAACCCTAAAACCGTAGGTGAACAAAGCTGAGCCTTTTGCTTCCACCGTAACAAAACACATTTCCAACAGCAGGTGACTTAGTGGCCACTTGGCAAAAAAAAACTCAGTATTCAATAACAGAAAACCAGATCAGTTGAGCTCAGACACAAACCTCCAGGTGTCGGGGGGGGGGGGGGGCTGACTCTGCCCAGCCCTCCTTCATCCAAAAGTACACTGAAGGGAACAAACGAGTACAAATCCTCAATCCAGACATCGCTGCCAAAACAAGGATTGAAATACAGATGCTGAAACTAGACTGGAGCTAGCAGCCATCCCAAACCTCGATAACACGCAGTGTAACTGTCGCTCTTAAAATCAGTAGAGGAACTGCAGGTCTGGTTCCAGACCCCAGTGGTCAGTAGAGGAACTGCAGGTCTGGTTCCAGACCCCAGTGGTCAGTAGAGGAACTGCAGGTCTGGTTCTAGACCCCAGTGGTCAGTAGAGGAACTGCAGGTCTGGTTCCAGACCCCAGTGGTCAGTAGAGGAACTGCAGGTCTGGTTCTAGACCCCAGTGGTCATTAGAGGAACTGCAGGTCTGGTTCCAGACCCCAGTGGTCAGTAGAGGAACTGCAGGTATGGATCCAGACCCTAGTGGTCAGTAGACGAACTGGTGATCTGGATCCAGACCATAGTGGTCAGTAGACCTACAGGCATTTTTTTCAGTTCTGGGTTGGCATGATTTCAGTAAGTACGTATGTACAACCTGCAAGATCAATAGCAGTCATCAAAATCCATCTAGCCGTTCCTCAGCTATGTCCTTGTACAAACACCCAAGGACAATTAAAATATTTGGTGCTGTCCATATAAGATAAAAGCAGTTTTCTAGTTTGGTTCCAGAAAAGCCTCAATGACACAGGTATACGTGAACGTAGCAGAACTCCATCTAATCATTTTCTCTTCAGAAACCTCTGAGAACTGTTCCACAACAGGAACATCCATCTTGGTCCACGTGTGTTACCCGTAGTTTGATATGTCAATTTTGAGCTGGAGTCTCAAAAACATGTACAACTTTGTACAGTAAAACACTTTTTTAGGTTTCAGGTGTTGAATGTGTTTAGAAAATATACGTTTCATTTGACGCTGAATTAAAGAAATCTGCTTTCCATTCATGACTGGCAGGTTGAATTTTGATTAAAGCACTTTGGACTTTTGCTGTGAACATGTGATGATTTCAGTAAATGAAGTAATATGTATTAGCCTCATTAATCAATGCCCAAATCAGTGTTGAAGTATTTCTTCTTCTTTTTTTTACTTTTACTACACATGCGTTACTGAATTATTGATCATAAATCAGCAGTAGATTGATGATTGGCACTAAAAGACATTTAATGTTTGCACATTGCAGCTCTGTCTTAATGTTTTTCAGCCTTGAGAAACTTACAAGTTGTAACTAACTTATTGAAATTGAATAATAAACTGCCTTTTTATATCCACGTGTCTGAACATTTCTTGGGGTCAGTGAGGTCATGTGTATGAAATAAACAAGCAAATAGTGATTCTGTAGCAGAAATCTATCTGTTGATTATTTAAAGAAAAGTTGTTAAGTATTGAACAAGGATTATATTTGTCCAGTGAACTAGTGGGACTAGTTCTAGTTCAAGAAGAGGACTTTTGCTGAGCAAATTGGCTCTTGAATCTACAAACTCACCCAAACCCTAGTGTGTGTATGTATCTGTGTGTATATATATATATATATATATATATATATATATATATATATATATATATATATATATATATATATATATATATATATATATATATATGCGCTGTTGTGGATGTATCACTCCTGCACAGTAGGTGGCAGCAACCGTCTTTGATTTTAGGTTGTAACCCGCAAATGAATAATGAAGAAATATTTTCCGGCTTACCTAAACAATACAGACTAAACGCTATCGGCGTTAGCTTTGCGTTTGTTTGGAAACTTTGATGTGTTTGTTGGTGTCTGATGTAATAATGTCTTCAGCTCGGTCTCTGAGAGAGTTTATCAGCGAGCGACTAACTGCTGCTGCTGAAGAAATCTTCACAGAGTTTGAAAAAACCATCGTCCAGTACGAAGAAGAGATCGACCGTCAGAGGAAACTGCTGGACATCACCTGGAAACCTCAGATAACCGCGACAGGTGGGTGGCTCCGACGCTCCGGACGGGAAACGCGTTAAATTCACACCGAGTCGGGAAGGAACCGCGTCCTGCGTGCTGCAGAACCCGCGTAGGGGCTGGTTGTTTACCCGTGATGGAGCAGGTTGGTTTACTCCGACTAAAGCATCACTTAATAACCGATTAAACCTGAATGAGGCTGCTGACACCGGGAAGGTCCCTGACTGGCATATCGGTGAGACACAGACATCCTGCGGTGAAGTAGTGCTGTCCTGTAAAAACCGCTGAGTTAAAGGATGGTTCAAACATCTTAACCAGCTGCCTAAAAAAAAAAAAAACAAGCATATTAAAGAAATGGAAAAAGAATAAATCCAATCTGGGAAATGGGCTGAGCTACGTGTGTTTACTTGTCCAGCATTGTTAAATGTCTGATGATGTTTAATTGGACTTCTGTCCAGGAAAGTTGTTTTAGAGCCTGATCATCACAGCTGTGGACGATGGGATGCGCAGTTAGCCCAAGAACTGAGAAATGGGCGAAACAAGCAAACATGAAATAAATATGTATGTTAAAAAGAGACTGTAGACAAAGCTGGGCAATGTGTGATGTCACTCATGGTGTGTGTCTAAACAGCAGTTTTGCAGGCAAACTGCAGGTGTGTAGTTAAATATGTCCTAATCCAGTTTACTAACATCTTGACATTTCCCTGAATTAATGTTGCCCCCTGTTGGGGTGTGTGTCTAAAATTACACTTCTTTACAAAGTGAGTTTATGAGGACAAGAGTTGTGACGACAGGTGAAATGATGCAGACATAGTCAAACTAATATGGGGGAATTTAAAAAACGTAAGGAATGAGGAATCGGGAGTGACAGAACGATACAGTTGTGTGTTTTTAGTGAAGGGAGGATCCATCCACCCCCGGGACACACACTCATGTTGACTAAGACCTCAGCCTGTGATGAAGAGGTTAGAATAAAATCCATGTACTTCTACTCTTGTCCTTCCAGACCTTAAACATCATCATAATTGTAAGGAGGAGGAGGTTGTGACCGACCAGCAGCTCTGTAACCAGAAAAGGAGGTCCAGTCTGGACCAGGATGAACCAGAACCTTCAGATATTAAAGAGGAGCAGGAAGAGCTCTGCATTAGTCTGGAAGAGGACCAGCCTCCAGTGAAGGAGGAGACTGATGCATTCATGGTAACTGTTAACTTTGAGGACCATTGTGAACCAAATGGTGACCAGCATCTCTCTCTGATCCTACCTGAAGCTCTTCATCAGGATCAGGAAGACTTGGGATCAGCCAGAGATGGCGTAGACCACTCTACTGTGTCAGAGAGTCACCCAGACATGGGTAAAAAGTCTGTCAAATGTGACGTCTGTGGAAAAGCCTTCAAGTACAGGTATCAAATCAAGACGCATTACAGAATCCACACGGGTGAAAAACCGTACACGTGCAACATATGTGGAACGAGTTTTTCCCAGAGCGGCGGCCTCTACGTCCACATGAGGACCCACACGGGTGAATCGTTCCCCTGCAACACCTGTGGGAAAAGGTTCAAGGAGTTATCACACCTGAAGACGCACAGACGGACCCACACAGGAGAGAAGCCGTACTCCTGTCAAACCTGCGGTAAAAGTTTCAGACACAGCGGGACTTTGACGGTCCATATGAGGACCCACACAGATGAGAAGCCGTACACGTGCGAGATGTGCGGTAAGAGTTTCATCCAGAGCAGCAACCTGTTTACTCACATGAGGACTCACACCGGCGAGAAGCCGTATTCTTGTGAAATGTGCGGTAAAAGCTTCAGACACAGCGGGACGTTGACGGACCACATGATAACTCACACGGACGAGAAGCCTTATTCCTGTCAGGTTTGTGGTAAAAGTTTCCGACGCAGAGGAACGTGGACTGAACACATGAGCACTCACGCAGCTGGAAACCTGCCGTCCTGAAATATTTGGTTCAGAGAAATTTGTGCAGTGAGCAGTTTTCGTTGCATGTCGTATTTGTGCACGATGGGCCTAATAAAGTCCGGTTTCCATTTGTGTCGGATTTCATAATTGGTCCAAAGCTGTCTGCTTGTTGGATGCGGCGCCCTTTCCTGCCGGAGCATCTACAGATGCTTTGAGCTTCTGTGGCCACAGGGAAGCATCGAGGCTGCGAGGTCGACTTCAGGATGTGTTGGGAGAAAAACACAAGTTGTCTCCATTTGGAGTTTTCAACATTTAAATTATGCCCAAGAAGGGAATTTCTGAGTTTAGACAGTCACAAGTTCAGAGTTTTCTTTTGAAAATCTGCAAGTTTATTGTTCGAATTTCTGAGTTAAAAACCTACATGAATTATTGAATTGTGTCTTATTGAAGTCAGAATTTGAGATTTCTCTCTGGAATTAGTTTTTTTTTCCTCTAAAATTCACAAGTTTATAGTTTGAGTAAAAACAAACTGAGATTTCTGTCACAAATTTCAGTGTTTATCCTGTCACTGTCACTTGAAAATTCATAGTGTGGACATTTGTGAGTTAATTAAGTCATTTTTTTAAATTGAAAATGCAAGTTTATAAAATCCCCACTGAGCACTTTTTTTTACCTCTAAATAAAGCTGGGAACAGAATTAAATGAACACTTGTTAAAACATTTTATCTTTAACATACTGTGTGGAGGCGGATGACTGGGAGAGAGTGGAGTGAACTACGGTGGTGTCCTGGTGGAGATGTACGTGGGGAGGGTGTAGAGGGTGTAGAGGTGATGTTTGGTGTGGGCTCTGGTGGCTGGCGGAGGGAGGAGCACGGCCAAGACTGTTAAAAAACACATTCAGTTCATTGGTCCGTTCACGGTCTCCAGACTCTGGGTCCCATCCACTCTTTAGGTGTTGCTAGATTAGAGGCTGTTACGTTCCCAGGATGAAGAACTCGTTTGACTGTGCTGGTCCACGTAAATGTACGTGTGTTATTTCCTCCTTGAAACTGAGTTGACGGGAGGGAAGAGGAGTCAGGAGGCGTTATCATGAAGTACTAACATAAAGTCCCGCTGCGTGCTTGGTGACCTCGCTGGCTGATGCAGCAGTGCGTGCCGGAGAGGGAGCGGGTGTCGGAGCCGTGCTGCCCTGAGTAACAATGGGAACCACAACCGAATTCCCCCCTCCAGCAAAAGCACCTGGAGGGACATGTGCAACTAATTAATTAAGTTATTTATCAATCGTCCGTGACATAACTGGAGATAAAAATCTTATAAGTCTTATAATAACAGAAGTTCAGTAATGTGTGAAAAACAAGAATAAAATTCGTCAGTGTAAAATTGCAATAACTGATGGTCTTGTGTTATGAAAGAATCCCACACTGATCCACCTGTCCGTCTTTTGCTCGATTTTTCCACACTCATGAACGAATCCAAGATGAATTCCCACACTTTGGGGACTCTGACCCAGAGAGGACCGTGGAGACACTGGGGACCGTGGTCTCCGATTAGAAGGTGCTGATCGTCATCCTAGTTTCTCACGGCAGTGAACAACAGCAGTGAGAGCTGAAGCTTTTGGCTCGATGACGCTGATGGGAAGAAATTCTGCCCATAAAAGTAAGTAAATCATCCCATTTCAGCATTGTCCCTCTCCTGGGAGAGGGACCACCACACACAGGTTTGGCATACATTTCTACACCAGGTGGCCTCGGTGACGCAACCCTACAAGCACACGGAGAGCCTTACACAGCTGGGGATCGAACAGGCAACCTTCAGACCAGGAGACAACCGTACCAACCAGCTGGAGTGGCCGGCTATCAAAGACCTCCATGACTTGGGTAAATAAATAGTAAAGTTTGAATACATTTTGTATTGTTTTAAAGATGTTGGAAAAGTGAGCATCTGTCATTGGGAGGGAATGGTTGAGCCCCGTTATTTAGCAGCAGGTATAAAAGGCCGCGTCTGTTTATTTAATGCTGCTGCTGCTGGAGTTCACATGTCATGGTTCGGTGCTCCTACGTTTATGGTTGTCATATAGGACAAAACTCCAGAATGTTCCTCCTGACAAGTCATTATTACTTTTATCCAGCCGCTCAGCAGCTCCCCTGTTACGGGCATGTCATTCTGTCCATAAAAGTAATGAACAAAGTTAGTAGGGCAGCTATGATGGAGTCCAACTTCCATTCTGAACTAATTTGCTTTACGGCTGGACGGGAATGTTGCTCTGTTTGAACAGAGACTGACTGGCCTGTAGCAACTGAGCCTGTCTATTATTGGAGTATCTCTCAGAGGATTCCCAAAGGAATAAGGTCAAATGTCTTCTGTAAGTCCACCACAGTCCATGGGGACCACCCATCAGTCCCCATGTACTGTGGTAGAATGTGGAATAGAGCTGGTCCAGCTGTTCTTTATTAATCTGAGCTTCGTTTGTAACCCTGCATAGACCTTACCGGGGGGCTGAGGAGTGAGATTCTCCTCACCGTTCTTAACAAGGGGATTCACCACAGCCCGTCAAACCACTGGGACAGACCTAGATGCCCATTCACTGTTGCATCTAGAACCTTGAGGAACTCAGGACAAGCCTCATCCACCTTGACTCACCTTTCAAAGACCTCCACAAGGTTGTTTTCTGAGCCCCCTTCTCTGTACTTTGATAACCGACGGCTGTTGTTCAGTATTTATTGTATCACATCATCAGATAGAAAGGCAGTGAGGAGTAGGATGAGGGCAGCGGAGAAAGTCTTCAGGGTCTTAATCCAACAACACTGGCTGTCAGTCCATGCAGACATGCTGAATGAGAGCCAAACTGCTGAAGAAACAGCTGAACTCTACTGGAAAAGAAAGAAATTGCTGAAATCAGGTGAAAATGTGAAGAAAATGGTAAAACTAAGCTCATACATTTGAAAAATCTTCACAGTAAGGAAGAGAAAGACCAGTTAACGGCAGGAGGAGTCATTGAAAAGTGGAATGAGGGGAATAGAGGGGGGAATGCATATAACATTCCCGTCATACAGTTGTCATGGATGTGAAATGTAACTATAGAAACAGTTTTTTGTACCAGACTGTAAATATGTTTTGAGATGAGATTTGAAGGTTATTGCTTTGTGTTTTTATTTACATTTTACACAACACCTTTTTTGAAATTGCAATTCTTGTATACATTACAGCAGTGACGACATTTACTGTCTAAAACAGGTTTAAAATGCATTTATTTGCTCTCACGTTGTACAGCTGCAACAATTTACCAAGTTTAATAGGAACCTTGTGTAGAGACTGACGTTTCCCAGGAACAAAAAGTCAACTCGCTGTTTCTGCCAGAACCTTTTACTGTGGGGACCAGCGGAAGTGGACGTAGAAACGCCGCGGCAGTTGTTACTTTTGTTTGGAGAAATTCGGGACTTTTGTTGTGTTTTTGTGTCCTGAACGTGTCATAGTTTGCCGCGAGCATGTCTGCAGCTCGGTCTCTGAGAGAGTTTATCAGCGAGCGACTAACTGCTGCTGCTGAAGAAATCTTCACAGAGTTTGAAAAAACCATCGTCCAGTACGAAGAAGAGATCGACCGTCAGAGGAAACTGCTGGACATCACCTGGAAACCTCAGATACAACCACACAGGCCAGGTATGACGCTACTTTGAACCTGCGGTGCGAACTATTTATTACAAGAAGTCGAAGGTTTGACAAAAGGGTAACCGGACTTCTCTTTCTTTAGTTGTTAGACCCGCAGGTGCGGAGTTTGAAGCTGACAAACCGCAGAGTCAAATCCTCGACCGTCCCTCCACTTCAGTCAGGTCTTAAACTGGTTTTATTGAGTCAAAGCTTGAATGTTTGTGAAACCCTCTGGAGGAGGACTCTGGTTTCACCTGTCAAACACCTGCCAGGTGGTTTCACAACCAGTTGCACTTTGATTCATATGAAAGTCACCAGAGAAGACAAAAGACCACGTCAAAGACCAAGACGAACAAAAGCAGAGGGAAGGTCAAGGATTTCATCTGACGTCTATCAGTGTTTACCTTTTTGACCTTCTCCTTCCCCATTAATTCAAGTTAAAATCCTCTGATTGCCTTTCTTTCACAGCCAACAGGATTTGCTGTGCGTCTTTCTTATAACCTATAACTGTTTACAATATCTAGAAAAATGAAAAACTACAGGACAGCAGAGCAATAGAGCGTTAAACGGCAGTTCGTGTACGCCGAGGGAGTGAAGCGCGGCCTGCAGCTTCGAGTAGGGACAGGGCGTGAAGAAGAACCACAGACGACATTCTGGAGCGTTTTATCTGGTTTTGTTCTCCCCAAAGAAACCGGGCCAAGAGGAAGTGCTACTACAGGTTTAAAGAAATAAACTCTGCAACAGTCTGCTGGAGCTGAAAATGTCTTCAGGACAGAAGGTGAAAACAACAGGAAAACGAGTCTAATTACCTTGTTTCAAGCCTTTACATGATTTGGATAACTGAGTCAAAACTATGGTGAAGAAGTTATACGGTCTAATTACTGGTTCGGGTGAAATTTGTTTACGTGAAGTTACTTTCAGGTTAGCTATCAGATGTTTTGGGGAATAGTTCCTCAAATAGTGTAAATAATGTGAGTCAGCAACTCAACAAGGACAAACAAGACAAACCTAATTTTGATCGCATTTGCAGAAATTTTTTGAAATCGTTGAAAGTTCTGCTTGTATCATTGTGTCATGTGACCTGTGTGCTGTTCATGTGATGGTGAACAGAGGGGCTCTGGTTACAGTTAGAGGAACTTAAAGAATTATTTATTTTCAATATTGTAAAAGAAATCAGGGAACAGCCGAAAGGAAGAACAGAAAGCAGACAAGCAGAGGTTTGCACACGTAAACAAGTTCACAGTGCCACCAGGACGTCTGAGGTTCACCAGCATGTCCCGCACATTCACAGTCTGTGGCAGGGGTGGGCAGTCGTGGTCCTGCAGGGCTGGTGTCCTGCATGTTTTGGATGTCTCCCTGCTTCAGCACACCTGGTTCAAGTGAATGTTCGTCATGAGCTCGTCTACGGTTTATGACCACGCATTTGTGATGTTATCTTCTCACAACTGTTGCTCACAAACGTCTAGTGCAAAACAAACAAACAGTTTCTGAACGTAATGAGCTTTCCAACAGTATACCATATAATACTCATTAAGGTGAAACGTCACCCTCAAACGCCAGTCCAACTAGGTGCTGCTTGCTGGCTCTGATCTTCCAGAAAATGTGAAGAAGTTCAACATTGGTTTAACTGCTCTTGATGTTGGTTATCGCGTCTACCCCCAGAGCACTACTTATGAATTTTCTTCCAGCCGTGGCTCATGTTTCACCACGAGCATCAAACTAAAACAAAGCGGAAGCCTTCTGTTCATCTGTCGTCAGGAATGCAGCTTCTCTGTCCTTGATGAGGACCGGCATAAGGCGTGCCCCGTCTGTCTGGGGAATATCCATGCCAGGAGAGCGTTAGCGGACTATGTATGGAAGTATGTGGAGATGGTTCTGGGACAGTGTGTTTCTGTTCTGACCTCTTACGCTCGGACAGACGTCTGAGCGGCTTTGCTGGAGGTCCCCGCATGTAGCCAGGCTAAGCATGTGGGTTCTGCCGAGGGGTCTACAGAGACTGAGCTGGAACACTTTCAATACAATAAAAGTGGTTACCGCTTCATAAACGAGCACAGAGGTTGGTACGTCTGTTATTTTGCTGCTCCCTTGCTTTCGTTTGTACTTGGTTGATCTGCTGGATGAACTTTGGTGCACTGCCGCAGTATTTTGTTGGTGCTGTTCATCGCAAAATCGCCATCTTACACACAACTCAGCTAAATACCGCCATCATAAGTATAATTACAGAAGTATAATTACTGTATACTATCTTCTCAGATAATTAAGTCCGACTGGTGTTTGTATTATGTGACGATCTTTTCAGTGCACTGGAACCAAGATGAAATAAGATCATAGACCACAGGTCAGATGACTGAGACGTGCTGATGCTGAGCTAATGAGACACTGTCAACTTGGAAGAGTTATTATTATAGTAGTTATTTTTACAATAGAGAGAAACTGGACTTGGTGTGTTTCCTTTAATTCTTTCACAAACCCCAGTGCACCACCGAGCTGTCTATGGAAGCCTTTTAAGGTCAAACCTGCAGAATCATCCCGTAGTTGGGGCCCAATCTGGGTCCTGGAGCTGTCACACCACAGACCACGCCATGTTTCACTTGCAGGTCTCAGTACGACGTCTTTGGTGGATGAGAGTGCGGTTGCTGTATTCACTCTAACACAACTGAACCATACTCGTGTCCAGCGCGCCTTTGGGTCGACCTAAATGCAGTCAGTGTGAAAACATACAGCATACTCCAGAGAACAGGCCACTGAACAACTGTCGTTGCAGAAAAGCTCACCCCAGTCAGCCTTTCACCGTCCAGGGCTGGAGATATGCCCTTTGTCAGCCCAAACACTTCTTTCAGATCACAGAGTAGTTACATTTCATCGCTCATTGCCTCCTTTCGAAATGGAGCTGGAGCGATCTCAACTAGGAGGTTAACCCGACGCAATTAGATTAATTCGATTATTTTCCCAAATCGTTCAGCCAGATGGGGCGGCCTCCTTCTGTGTTCCACTATGTTCTTTCTGCTGGGTCAGTTCCGTAGTCAGGACCTAGGGTTGACCGTGGTTTCCCTCCTCTTTGGTCACTCAGTTCCTCAGGGACTGTATCAGAATTCAGCTGCCTGCTTCACCACCACAACACCCCTCCTCCACCCCAAATCAATCACATGACTACTGTCCTGCAGCAGCTCAACTGGCTTCCAGTCAAGGTTTGTATTGAAATTAAAATCCCCCCGTTAACATTCAAGGTTGTCCATAACCTTGCCCCTCCCTCCCATTTCCGGTCGACCTCCTTCATGTTGCTACTCCCTCTCGTTCATATGTTCAGATCACCGTCCTCCATCCACTTGGCTGTCCCATCTGCCCGTCTCACCACCAGTGGGAGCAAAATAAGGATGGACAATAATTCAGTAATGATATAAATTTCAATGTCAGCGTTGCTCTCAGCAGAAAGAAATCAGAGAAGGCTTATGTCACTGTGCAGTGTTGTACACCAAACTCAGTCAAAATGCAAAATGTGCCGCTGGAGTTCCAACAAACAGCAGTGTGAATCCAGACACCAACACAAACTTTTAAAGAAATGGAACCATTTGCATCTTTCTTTTAACAACAGCAGTCAATTTAACTGAATAATATGGTCATGATGTCTTATGTTGGCTAAATTTGGATATTTGGTCTTTTTCCTTTTTTTTTTCTGGCCTTTTGATGAAGTATATGTGCGTATGCGTGTATATGTGAGAATCCTGTTCGTTGTGCAAGAACATGTTTTCTCAGATCAGAATGTTCTTCTAAACTCACTAAACTATTTGCTCATGTCCATTTATCCTTCCAGATGTCCAACATTTTAACTGTAAAGAGGAGGATGACATTCCTGACCAGCAGCGCTTTAACCAGGAACTGAACTCCAGTCTTGATCTAAAGAAAGCAGAACCTCCACAGATTAAAGAGGAGCTGGAAGAAGATCTGCTGGTACTGAAGCAGGAGACTGATATTGTCATGGTGACTCAAACATCTGATGAAAGTGACCACAATGAACCAGAACCAAACTTGGATCAGGTTCTCTATCAGAACTCTCTGGTGGCTGAGGACCAGGACCAGCACCAAACAAACCATGAAGACTCAGAATCGAAGAGGAGAACCAACAGCGACAGAAGTGACAGTAATGATATGGACAACTCTCTTATGTCAGAGAGTCATTGTGATACTGACACAGAAAAAGAATTTCTAAGCTGTGAAATTTGTGGAGAATCATTTCGAGATGAGCATCTTATGATAATGCATCAACAGATCCACACAGACCGCAGGCCGTATCCATGTAAAATCTGTCATAAAAGTTTCACAGGCAATCAAAAATTGATGATCCACATGAGAACCCACACAGGAGAGAAGCCGTTTTCTTGTAAAATATGTGGTAATAGTTTTGCCCAACATCATCATTTGACTGAACACATGAGGATTCACACAGGAGAGAAACCTTACTCCTGCAAGATATGTCATAAAACTTTCACGCAAAGATCCCATCTAGTGTGCCACCACAGAACACACACGGGAGAGAAACCGTATTCATGCAACTTTTGTCATAAAAGCTTCACAAGAAGAGAGAGTTTGATTGAACACACAAGAACTCACACAGGAGAGAAGCCGTTTTCCTGTAAATTGTGTCATAAAAGTTTCACAAGAAAAAATCATTTGACTGAACACGTGCGCAGTCACACAGGAGAGAAGCCGTATTCTTGTATGATTTGTGGTACTAGTTTCACCCAGCGGCATCATTTGGCTGATCATATGAGAATTCACACGGGAGAAAAGCCATATTCTTGTAAAATTTGTCATAAAACATTTACACAAAAGTCTAATTTGCTTATCCACACCAGAACGCACACAGGAGAGAAGCCGTATTCATGCAACATTTGTCATAGAAGATTCTCAAGAAAAGAGAGTTCAATTGAACACATGAGAGCTCACACAACAGAGAAGCTGTATTCATGTAAAATATGTGGTGACAGTTTCACTAATCGTTCTCAAATGATTTGCCACACCAAAACACACATGGGGGAGAAGTCGTAGTCTGGTCAGACTGGACTTTTTTCCCCCTCTTCTGTTTTTATTTAAAGAAAAACATTAAATTGGTCTTGCTGTTGCTCTACCCCGCAATGCTGATTTAGCCATTTTTCTTCTATGTGATATTCAAATTCTGCCACTTCAAACAAACCCAGGAGTTTAAATAAAACGGTTGTGTTGTCAGGACAGAGCCTGTTAAAAGTAAATAAGATGATAAATTTAAAAAAGATGCAGTGACACGTTAAACTTAAATACACAGAGGCAACGTATCCTGTAACATTAAAAAAGGATGTAGGTACACACTAGTCCCGTTTACATGGGCAGATACCCTGCGTTTAACATCTAGTGTTTCGTCTGTCCTTTTTACATTGACTGACGCAGGGTGCTGTGTTGAGCTGAGGCCATCTTCATTTTGACAATGACACCTACGTGTTTTTGTGTAGCTGATGTAGGGATCAAACGTCATTCTACACGCCCACACATCTTACGCTATGTTACGCAGATTCCCGCCTGATTCCCTCCCCTTAACTTGCCTTCAGGTACAAGGTGGCAAATAACACGCTTTTACCCAACACGCGCTCATCATCCAGCGATAATGGTGGGATCTAATCTAGAAACGCCTAATGACAATTTATTCATGCTATAGTGTACATGTGATGTAGTTCTGCTACTGACCACAAGGGGCTCCAAACAGCCATTCACTAACCTCTTAAAATATCTGCTTACTTTCATTTCCCTTCAGAGAATAAAGTATTTGTGAATGGATTTGAATTGAATTACAGAAAAAAAAAAAACATTGCTTGATGCCAACTGCAGATATTTATCAGGACTGTGTCAGAGCTGTGGGACATGTATTCATGTGAAAGGTGGACTGAGGTGTGGGTATAAATGTACATAGCTTTTCTGTTAACTTTTAAAAACATGTTTTTTGTTAGTGTGGTTGCACAAACAGCTATTAGATAAATGTATCCATAGAATCCTTTCAAGTAGACGCAGCCTAACTCAAAGGAAAACAGCACAGTTTTACTAGTAATGGTTGTTACATGTGGTGGCCAGTATGGGGCTGCTTTGTATTGATATTTTTACATGTGTGTGTGGTATTTGCGGATGAAAAATGACAACCAGTAAACATGTGATGTGAGAGAAAGGACCACCCCAGTTGTTTGAGCAGCCACCGGGCCTGCGTTTGTTGATCCAGACTTTACTGCTGCTGATATTGTTCCACGAAGGGCTGCTTCAGCTCTTTAAAATATCTTTATTTGGTTCATTGTTTTTGAATAATGTTTTTCATGACATTTATCCGGAGCATGATGGTTTCACTAATGGGGGTGTGGCTGCTGCTCAATGTTTATTCCTGATTCATTTTATAAATAAAGTTGAAAATATCAGAACTCAAATCCAATTCTTGTAGAATTGTTATTCCTTGTGATAATTCTGCCACTTTTACACTGTTTTAACAAATTTCTCTTCCAGAATTCAAGCATACAATGTCCTGTATGACATCACTCTGGACTCTGATGTTTTTTTTTTTGTTTTTTTTTTTTTCTTCCCTTTCTTGTCAGTGTGGACATCGTGCACACGCTGTACACCGAAATTAGTCTCTGCTTTTAACCCATCAACTAGTTTCACTAGTGAGCAGTGGGGCTGCTAGCAGTGGGGAGCGCCCCGGGGAGCAATTGGGAGTTAAGGGCCTTGCTCAGGGGCCCCCAGTGATTTACCATTGTGGGCAGGCCTGGGCTTGATCCTGGGTCCTCCACGCCCAAGCCCACCACTGTAACCACTAGGCCACCACTCCCACCCCCATGTTCAGGTCAAACATGTAGTTTCTTTTTCACCTCCAGACATTAGATACAATCGGGCCTCATTTCTCAACAGCTGACTTACAAAACTTATACAAGACTCATTACTGGTACAAAAAGGGATGAGGACATCTCCCCTTGCTTCCCTTCTCTGGATTCCTGTTAGACATGCATTGATCTTCCTGTTTGACATTTGGATGATCTGCTATTTGCAGTGTCGCAGCTCGTCTAATCTTCCTAATCTAAACTTAACTAATTTTTCTAATAACCTAATTCTGCATGGCCTCTTCCTCTTCCACCGTTTCTCCCTCCTACTGCTTTGTATGAAATGTTATTCCTCTGCCTCCTTTAGAGAAGACAGTCAGTGTGTAAAGTAGTTTATTTACAGCGTTGGAGGCGAGGCTTAGTGAGTTAAAAGCCTGGTTCCACCAGGCGCCAACATGTGACCTGCGAAGTGAAGCTCATGCTGAACTAAGATGTTAGTTCCTCAACTGACCACTAGAGGCTGACTGCAAAAGCGAGTCAATCTCTGTTGACTTCTACATTAAAATGCCCAACTCTGAAGAGGGTGGATCTTTTTGTACCACTGCAAGAGAATTTATATAAAGCCTTAAATTTATTTATAATATCATTGACAGTCGGCTCAGCTAACGGCTAGCTGTTATCACTTCCTTATCCCTGATCCTCATCCCTGATCCTCATCCCTGATCCTCATCCCTGATCCTCATCCCATCACGCTTGGTGAAGCAACCACCCGTTTGCATTAACCCTGCACTGGCTAAACGTGACAGTCATTTTTCATTCATTCATTGCACGAAGCCATGACTGAGCAGCCCGCCAGTCAGGGCGGCTGGGTGACTGTTTGAAGGAAGTGTAGTCCTAAACATGGATCACCACCATTCGCTTCATGTCTCCCACCATTTTTCCCCACTCAGCGACACACCTCTGAGAAGCCGACCTTGGTATAAAGCGACTCTATTTTGAGACATGTGAGGCGGACTCCAGCAACCATATTTGAAAGCCTTCCAGGGACTAAAGCGGGCAACATTGAAGCAAATTTGAAGCTGCTGGCAAAGAGTCATCGTAAATTCAGCAACATTAGACATGCTGGCGCTAATGACACCCGTCTTTGCCTATCGAAGGTCACTAAAGTTAACATGTCAGTTTGTAACTTCTACAAAACCAGGTCAGACTCAGTAGTTTTCTCTGGTTCCCTTCTCAATCTGACCAGTGATGATGTTTAGCTGCATGCCACCGCTCCGTCGCTGGTCGTCTCCGTGGCAGTGTTCCCAGAGACTGAAAACCAAATTATCATACACAGAATCTGAAAATATCGTATTTTCACATAAAATTATCGTAGGCTCCAACAGTAAATGTGAAATGGGTTTGCTGATGGCGTTGGGCTAAGGATGCATGTCTGTGTGGGAGAAAAACTGAGGATGAAATAAATAAAACATGACAAAACACCAGATCAATTGCAAACAAATGACTCTGCTCAATCTGATTCCAAACTAAACTAATGGTAAATAACAGTCTTGTAAAAATATTAACTTTTTCGAGAGGGATTGTAAAATTATACATGTACACTTCCGACTGTTGATCGTAGATCATATGGAAGTTCTACCCTCTTTCTTAAAGGAGCCACTGCATCTAAAGCTGAGTGCAGCAAATCTGCTACTGACAAGGAAATCAACATCAGCAGAGGAAGAATTTAGGTCATAATTCTCTATTGTTATATAGATAAAACATTTTGAATGAAAATATTTTATAATATAAACTGTAGATAAATTTTTGTTAGCCTTTGCTTCTCATCATCTTACAATAGAACACAGTTAAACAATCAAGAATTATGACCTAAATTCTACCTCTGCAGATACTGAATTCCTCGACAGTAATACCACAGATTTGCTGCACTCAGCTTTAGATGCAGTTGCTCCTGTAAGAAAGAAGGTCTAATCATATGAGCTTAGCTCCATGGTATAATTTGCATATGCTGAAACCAAAAAGTATTCATTATGGAAAGGAAGTGTTGTAAATCTGTGGATTCTCATTCTCCATTGCATGGAGAGATAGTCCAATAACATCTTTAAAAAAGCCCATCCGAAATGTATAACTGTTAATTTTTCACCATTGATAGAAGATAATAAAAAAGAAATAATCAGATTTTCTGTTCAGCACTGTGCCAGACCGACAAAGGTCTGTTGAGCTGTGCATTCCTGCATCTCTCAGTAGTGAAGACTTTTTGGGCTTCTTTAGCAGTAAAATCATCCGAATTAGAAAAGAAATCAAGGACGCCCACCCGGTTGTGGCCGTGGGTGCTTCTTCAGCTTCAGCGACTTCCTCAGATTCTGACGCTAAACTGTTTTGTTTCGATAGACCTCCCTGGGCTGACCTCAGATCAGCATACCCGAAAATCAGGATTTGTGCTCCAGGTTTTTAAAGTTGCAGTAATTAAGCCTTTTTCTCAAAAAAACCCTCTCTAAACCCAGACATTCTAGCAAATTATCGACCGATTTCCAACCTTCTATTTATCTCTAAAATTCTGGAAAAGGTTGTTGTAACCAGCTGTGTGACCATTTGTATAGAGATGATCTATCCATCCATTATCTATACCCGCTTAATCCGTCTCCGGGTCACGGGGGTCTGTCGGAGCCTATCCCGACTCATAGAGATGATCTATTTGAAGTTTTTTAGTCAGGGTTCAGAAGCATCATAGCACAGAAACAGCACTGGTTCGAGTCTCTAATGACCTTCTTATGGCCTCAGATAATGGGTTAGTGTCCATTCTGGTTCTGCTGGACCTCAAATAATGGGTTATTGTCCATACTGGTTCTGCTGGACCTCAGATAATGGATTAGTGTCCATACTGGTTCTGCTGGACCTCAAATAATGGGTTATTGTCCGTACTGGTTCTGCTGGACCTCAAATAATGGGTTAGTGTCCGTACTGGTTCTGCTGGACCTCAAATAATGGGTTAGTGTCCATACTGGTTCTGCTGGACCTCAAATAATGGGTTAGTGTCCATACTGGTTCTGCTGGACCTCAGCACTGCTTTTGATACCATAGATCCCAACATTTTACTGCAGAGGCTAGAGTATGTTGTTGGGATTAAAGGGACAGCTCTAGATTGGTTTAAATCAGATCTGTCTGATAGATTCCAGTTTGTTCATGTTCATGAGGTACAGACAAGGGTCTGCTATGGTGTCCCGCAGGGTTCAGTGCTAGGGCCAATCTTGTTCAGTTTATACATGCAGCCCTTAGGAAGTATTATCTGGAACCACGGCATTAATTTTCATTGTTATGGTGATGATACGCAGCTGTATCTGTCTATGAAGCCAGATGAAACAGAACCATTAACCAAACTTCAGGTGTCTTAAGGACATCAAGGACTGGATGTCCACTAAGTTTTTGCTTCTAAATTCTGATAAAACAGAGGTTGTTGTTTTTGGTCCCAAACACCTTAAGGAAGTGATTAGATGGTGTTGCGATGGCCTCCAGTAAAACTGTGAGAAACCTTGGTGTTATTTTGATCAGGATTTGTCATTTAAACAGCATATTAATCAGGTTTGTAAAACCGCGTTTTTCCACCTCCGTAATATCGCAAAGATCAGGAGCATCCTCTCGCAGAGTGATGCTGGAAAACTAATTCATGCGTTCGTGTCTTCTAGACTAGATTACTGTAACGTGTTGTTGGCTGGATGTCCAAGTAATTCTCTGGACAGCCTCCAGCTGATCCAAAATGCAGCAGCGCGAGTGCTGACAGGAATCAACAAGAGACCACGTCTCTCCAGTTTTAGCTTCCCTCCATTAGGTCCCTGTAAAATTTAGAATCCAATTCAAAATTTTATTACTGGCATATAAAGTCCAAAATGGCCTAGCGCCGCGATATTTGCAAGACCTTATAGAACCGTACGTTCCTAACAGAGTTCTCCGTTCTCAGAGTGCAGGTTTACTCGTAGTTCCTAGAAGATCCAAATGTAGATTTGGAGGATGGGTCTTCTCCTATCAGGAACCATCACTCTGGAACCAACTTCCAGTTTGGGTGAAGGAGGCTGACACCACCTCCACCTTTAAAACCAAGCTTCAAACATTTCCATTTAATAAAACATAAAGTTGGTGTAAACTTTAGTGTGTCAGGACCAGTAGTCACGCCTGCAGCTGCAGGACCAGACTAGAGCAGCTGGTCTTCAACACAGCTTCATCCTGGATCTGCTGCTGTAGACCTGCTGCAGGGGGACACCAGCATGATCCACTGACTGGTGCCCCTCACCTCCTCTGTTTCTTTCCCTTCTTCACCTCAATCCTCAGTTATTAATTAGAAGTATCTCTTAAGCATAATGGTAAAAAATAATGATCTTACTGCAAATATATAAATATATAGAAATATATAAATACACAATAATGGTCCAAGTAATAGGTGCATGTATTAAGTGTATTAACTTCTGCTGTTGACCTCCTTCTCCATTCTTCTTACAGTCATGATCAAATCCCTCAGATATTTAAACTACGCCGATTGAGGTAGCACCTCACTTCCAAACCCAGAGAGGGCGTTCCACATTTTTACGACTGAGATTTATGGTCTCAGATTCAGAGGTGCTGATTCCCATCTCTGCAGCTTCACACTCAGTAGTGAACTGCTTCAGGAAGAGTGAAAGATTACAACCTGATGAAGCCAACAGAACCACTTCATTTGCAGAAAGCAGAGATGCAATGCTGAGGTCATCCTGACCGAGTCCAACTCTTACGGGAAAAGAGTCAGACTGAATATCAGTACTACAAACCAAACTCTCGCTCTGTCTCACTTTGTAGTGCTTCATTTCCGCCACCAACTGGTGTCTGAAACTGACATCAAAATGCAGGAGTGAACTCAGCATTGCCCACTAGTGTATGAATTGACTTAACAGCGAAGCAACGTAAAACAGTGGTTCTCAATCCTGGTCCTCAAGTACCCCTGATACCCCTGAAAGTGTCAGGAGTGATGTTAAAAAAAAGTACCAGCAAGAATAAAAGGAAAGGTCTCTGGTTTAGAGACAGTGGCACTAAGAAGGGACAGGAGGCAGCGTTAGAGGTAGCAGAATTGAAAATGTTCTCTGTGGGAGTGACAAGGATGAATCAGTTCAGGAATGAGAACATCAGAGGGACAGCGCATGTTAGATGTTTTAAAGATAAAGTCAGAGAGGCCAGACCGAGATGTTGTTTGGCGTGTACAGAGGAGGGATAATGAGTTTATTGGGAAAAGAAACTAAGATTGGAACTGCCGGGAATGGAGGCCGACAGGAAGACCAAAGAGGAGATATATGGATGAAGTGAAGGAGGACATGATGTTGGTTGGTGTGGGAGAAGAGGATGCAGAGGACAGGGTTAGATGGAGAAGGATGTTCTGCTATGGCGACCCCTGAAGGGTTGGTGCAGTGTATGTATCAAATTTGTGATGTCAGGAATTAAGGGGTTAAAACATCCTTATTAAACTACATGAATGGGACTGACACCTTTTATTGTGTACCACGTGTGACCTTTGATCTCAGGGCATGGCTGCATTTGAAATGTGCATGTAACATGTTTTCAGAGGCGACTGGAGACAGGTGCCAGCTGTTTATCTATTATCAAGCTACGTTGAGTGTGGGATACACTGAGGTACTATAAGATGTTTGGTAAATGGATAAATTAGGACAACGGACTATTGTCCGTTTTTATTTGCCATGTGTAATTAATTTTTAACCAGTTGTAGAGACAAAATAGAAGAGCTGTCCCTGCTTCTTTGCCTATTATGAATTTATTGAAATGCATCTCTATTTTTATTTGTTTTGAGCCCTTGTTTACTTTAAAACCCTGAAGAACTGGCCCAGAAGTTGCATGTAAATAAAGGTGAAGAGGGGACCAAGTACTGAGCTTTGTGGTACACAAACTGAACTGAGCAACTTAAGTAAAATGATTCAGTGACCAAAACATTTTTAGAACATTATAATCCAAGAGCAGTGTTCTCCATTCCAACCCAGGAGTCCAAATGGTGGTGGAGGATGTTGTGATCCATAGCATCCAACAAAGCAGTTAAATCTAATAAAATCAAGACCCAACATTCACCTCTATCAGCACTTAGCAGTAGGTCCTTGACCACCTGAACAAGGCTCGTCTCTGTGCGGTGGAGTGCTCGTCTGAAAGCTGTTAAAAATACTGTTTCCATCATGCATGATACCAACTGTGAGAAGATTCCCCAAAGCTTTAGATAGAAAGGAGGGTTTAGATGTAGGTCTGTAATTCATTGGCTATGTGGGGTCCGACTTGTGTTTCTTTAGCAGTGTGTGCACAACTGCATGATTAAAACTGTCTGGAAAACATCCAGAAACCAGAGACTAATTAAAAGTCCATAAAATAATAATATGTACTCTGGGGAATACGTCTTTAAGCAGCAGCTTGGGAAAAATATCTAGGACATTGTACGCTCTAATTCTGGAAGAGAAATTTGTTAAAACAGTGTAAAAGTGGCAGAATTATCACAAGGAATAACAATTCTACAAGAATTAGATTTGAGTTCTGATATTTTCAACTTTATTTACAAAATGAATCAGGAATAAACATTTAGCAGCAGCCACACCCCCATTAGTGAAACCATCATGCTCCGGATAAATGTCATGAAAAACATTATTCAAAAACAATGAACCAAATAAAGATATTTTAAAGAGCTGAAGCAGCCCTTCGTGGAACAATATCAGCAGCAGTAAAGTCTGGATCAACAAACGCAGGCCCGGTGGCTGCTCAAACAACTGGGGTGGTCCTTTCTCTCACATCACATGTTTACTGGTTGTCATTTTTCATCCACAAATACCACACACACATGTAAAAATATCAATACAAAGCAGCCCCATACTGGCCACCACATGTAACAACCATTACTAGTAAAACTGTGCTGTTTTCCTTTGAGTTAGGCTGCGTCTACTTGAAAGGATTCTATGGATACATTTATCTAATAGTTGTTTGTGCAACCACACTAACAAAAAACATGTTTTTAAAAGTTAACAGAAAAGCTATGTACATTTATACCCACACCTCAGTCCACCTTTCACATGAATACGTGTCCCACAGCTCTGACACAGTCCTGATAAATATCTGCAGTTGGCATCAAGCAGTTGTCTCTGGATGTGAATCCAACAACGGACAACAACTGTTCTTTGTATCCCGTTTTCAATGTTTATTTTGGCTGCAATTCAATTGAAATCCATTCAAAAACACTATATTCATTTCTGAAGGGAAATTAAAGTAAACTAAGACATTTTAAGAGGTTAGTGAATGACTGTTAGACGCCCCTAGTGGTCAGTAGCAGAACTACATGACTTGTACATCATGACTGAATACACCAGTGTGTAACTACGTCCTTTATGTTACAGGATATGTTGCCTCTGTGCATTGGAGTAACTGAACATGTGTTACGCAATTTTGTATTCATCATCTTATTACTTTTAACAAGCTCTTTATTTGTATTTATTTACAATGACAATAAAACAGTTTTATATAAACTTCTGGGCTTGTTTAAAGAAGTAGAATTTGAATATTACATAAAAGAAAAAGAAATATCTGCATCACAGGCCACATCAGCATTGTGGTGTACAGCAACCGCAAGACTGATTTAATATTTTTCTTTAAATTAACACAAAAAAAGCCAAATTTCATAACTGTCTCTGCAGTTAGCAACTATGAATAGATATAAATTCCTAACTATTGTAGGTGTATTAGACAGTTGACACCTCAGGGTTGAGGTGGTTTTAAACACTTTCTCACAGTCATTCTTGGTGTACAACAATTCCTCTTGTGGACAGTCAGACTAAGTTTAGGTGAAACATTTTTACTTCAAGTCTGACCAGACTACGACTTCTCCCCCATGTGTGTTTTGGTGTGGCAAATCATTTGTGAAATTTTAGCAAAACTCTGACCACATATTTTACATGAATACAGCTTCTTTGTTGTGTGAGCTCTCATGTGTTCAATCAAATATTCCTTTCTTGTGAACTTTCTATGACAAATGTTGCATGAATATGGCTTGTCTCCTGTGTGCGTTTTGGTGTGGATAAGCAAATTAGACTTTTGTGCGAAACTTTTGTGACAAACTTTACATGTATAAGGCTTCTCTCCTGTGTGAGTTCTGATGTGGTCAGCCAGATGCTGTCGCTGCGTGAAACCTTTACCACAAATTTCACAAGAATACGGCTTCTCTCCTGTGTGACTTTGCATGTGTTCAGTCAAATAATTTCTTCTTGTGTAACTTTTATGGCATGTTGTACATGAGTACGGCATGTCTCCTGTGTGATATTTCATGTGTTGAGTCAAACTCTCTTTTCTTGTAAAATGTTTAAGACAAATGTTACATGAATAGGGTTTTTCACCTGAGTGAGTTCTGGTGTGGGACACTAGATGGGATTTTCGTGTGAACGTTTTATGACAAATTTCACAAGAGTATGGTTTCTCTCCCGTGTGAATTCTTGTGTGCTCAGTTAAATGACGACGTCGACTGAAACTACTGCTACATATTTTACAAGAAAACGGCTTCTGTCCTGTGTGGGTTTTCATATGGACCATCAACTTGTCATTTCCCGTGAAATTTTTGTGACATATTTTACATGCATACGGCCTACGTTCTGTGTGGATTTGTTGATGTACCATCATTAGATTCTCGTCATGAAACAATTCTCCACAAATATAACAGCTTACAGATTGTTCTTCTGTATCAGTGGAATGATGATTCTCTGACATGAGGGAGTTGTCCAAACCATTACTGTCAATTCTGGTTCTGTCGCGTCTTTTCTTTGGGCTTGGATCTTCACTTGAGGTTGATTCCGAGTCATCATAATTCGTTTCTACCTGGTCCTGGTCCTCAGCCACCAGAGAGTTCTGATAGAGAACCTGATCCAAGTTTGGTTGTTGTTCATTGTGGTCACTTTCATCAGAGGTTGGAGTCACCATAACAATATCGGTCTCCAGCTTCAGTACCAGCTGATCTTCTTCCAGCTCCTCTTTAATCTGTGGATGTTCTGCTTCTTTCTGATCCAGACTGGAGGTCATTTCCTGGTTAAAGCGCTGCTGGTCATAAACATCATCCTCCTCTTTACAGATAAAATGTTGTTGGAGGTCTGGAAGGATAAATGGGCATTACAAGTTTAGAAGTAATTAGAAGAACATTCTGATTAAAGAAAATATTTTTCTGTATTTACGCACGCACGCACGCACGCACGCACGCACGCACACACACCAATTTTACATTACAGTACAAGTTGTTTCTAGGATCTTTCCAGAGACCCAGAACATGACTCCCAAGCAATTATTACATAAACAAACAACGAAGTAAAAACTCCCCTAGAGGGAGAAAAAACCTTAAACCAAACAGTGGCAAGAAAAACTCCCCTTTAAGAGGGAAGAAACCTGGATCAGGACCTGGATCATTAAGGGGGACCCTCCTGCTGAAGACCAGCCAGGTAGAAAAGGAAAAAGGAGATCAGAAAGAGAGAATGAAGACCAGAGAGGAGAGACACAGACACACCGTCAAAGGTACAAAAGACAAGATATATATGTATTAACTATCTGTCAGCAACAGAGAGACTATATAAACAAGTGTAGACAGCAGATATTAAAGTGGTCAGAGGGTGGGACTGCAGGTCAGCATGCAGCTCCTGAGGTTCTGGTCTGCAAACATGTACAGAAGAGAAAAAGAGGAGACAGACCAGCACAACAAACTACAAGAACAATGAACCACAATTATACTGATGAGATACTTCTGATTAATAACTGAGGATTGAGGTGAAGAGAAAGAGAAACAGAGGAGGTGAGGGGCACCAGTCAGTGGATCATGTTGGTGTCCCCCTGCAGCAGGTCTACAGCAGCAGATCCAGGATGAAGCTGTGTTGAAGACCAGCTGCTCCAGTCTGGTTCTGCAGCTGCAGCTGTGACTACTGGTCCTGACACACTAAAGTTTACACCAACTAGATGTTTTACTGAACAGAAATGTTTTAAGTTTAGTTTTAAAGGTGGAGGTGGTGTCAGCCTCCTTCTCCCAAACTGGAAGTTGGTTCCATAGTGATGGTTCCTGATAGCAGAAGATCCGTCCTCCAAATCTACATGGATCTCCTAGGAACTACGAGTAAACCTGCACTCTGAGAACGGAGAGCTCTTCCTGGTCATTGCACCAACACAACTGATTCTGATTTAACTGATTCAGTTTTTGAGGACACAGGTTCTTATATAATGGTGTTCTAAGGCAGGCTAGTATGTACAACATGTATATCAGGGGTACTTGAGGACCAGAATTGAGAACCACTGTTTTACGTTGCTTTGCTGTTAAGTCAATTCATACACTTGTGGGCAATGCTGAGTTCACTCCTGCATTTTGACGTCAGTTTCAGACACCAGTTGGTGGCAGAAATGAAGCACTACAAAGTTCATGAATGGTGGGGAGATCTTGATAACACACGCTCTTAGAAAGAGACAAAACTGGGAGGCATTTTCACGTGAACCAGTGATTCAAGAATATTCACAAAATGTATATATTTTTATATAGGGTACTCAAATACAATAAAAAAGGCACTGCCTATGATGGCGCTAAACAATTATCTTCAAGTTGCTATATTCTTTTTGTTTTTTTTATCAAATAAAGAAAAAAGAAATATTTAACTAATCCCAAGGCCTTTCGTTGTCCATCTGAAACTAACTTTATGGCAAAAAAAGGAGGGTAAATAGAGGGCTTTTCGGTATTTATGAAGTTAATAGTAGTTTAAAAATGCAGTTATACTTTAAATGTTTTCTACAATAGGTCAAAAATTCCGGTTCTGTGTAGTCTTACGGGCGGGTTCCTACCGGTTCTGTGTAGTTTTATTGATAAATTTCTACCGGTTCTGTGTAGGTTTATTGGCGGGTTCCTACCGGTTCTGTGTAGTTTTATTGATACATTTCTACCGGTTCTGTGTAGGTTTATTGGCGGGTTCCTACCGGTTCTGTGTAGTTGTATCTGAGGTTTCCAGGTGATGTCCAGCAGTTTCCTCTGACGGTCGATCTTTTCTTCGTACTGGACGATGGTTTTTTCAAACTCTGTGAAGATTTCTTCAGCAGCAGCAGTTAGTCGCTCGCTGATAAACTCTCTCAGAGACCGAGCTGCAGACATTATTACATCAGACACTCAGATATTCATAACAGACTAAAAAACACAAAATCACAAATAGAAACACCGAATTTCCCTAAACAAAAGTAACGCTTGTGCCGCGTCTTAACTGTTAACTTCCGGTGGTCCTCACGGTAAATAGTTCCTTTAGAAACAGTGAGTTAACCTTATTTCCGGTGTACCAGCAGTCTCTGTACAAGGGGTTCCAAGTCAACGTTTTCAGCTGTTCAAAGTGGGAGCATTATTTATGTATTAACATATTCATTAATTTATCTAATTTAATTTTCAACATACGTTCCGCGTACATGTAGGTGTTTGAGAAGCAGACACCCTCTTTACCCTTAGGAGTAAACTTAAAACCTTCCTTTTGGATAAAGCTTGTAGTTGTAGTCCTCTAAATCCCTTAGTTACGCTGCTATAGGCCTAGAATGGCTGTGGGACCTCCCGTGATGCATTGTTCCTCACTACAACTGTGATCTGGGGGTAGATAAAAGAACACTATCAATCAATAAATCAATCAGTCAAAATATATATTTGATGAGGACATTGAGATTTAAAATCTCTTTTACAACAGCATTCTGGCCGAGAGGCGGCAGCTAAAACACAAGTCCAGTGACAAGCACATAAAACCTGTTGCACAAAGTATCAAGGACATAATGAAATGATACAATCCAATTTTTGTAATACAAACAACGCAACAACATGCAAGTAGTGTGCGGGTTAATCAAACAAAACATGTAATGTAATTCAGTGCACCTCTTTGGCACATTCCATACAATTATGATAATAATTGTAATAATGATAATAATTAGTGACAGGCTTTGATGGTGATTTAGGATTTTGAAATAAATTAAATTTTATATATATATACTATCTATTAAATAGGAGTTGTCTCTAGTTTCTTTCTAGAGACCCAGAACATGACCAGAACATGACCAGAACATGTGTTCCATTGTTCTTGTAGTTTGTTGTGCTGGTCTGTCTCCTCTTTTTCTCTTCTGTACATGTTCTGCAGGCCAGAACCTCAGAAGCTGCATGCTGACCTGCAGTCCCACCTCTGACCATCCCAGTGTCTGCTGTCTACACCTGTTTCGTAGTCTCGTCGTAGTCGTCCCTGTAGTCCACGAACTAACATGTATCAATGTAACCATATAATAATTAATTGGGGGTCATAGCGACCGCCTCTCAGACAGAATGCTGTTGTAAAAGAGATTTTAAATCTCAATGCCCTGATGAAATATAGATTTCTATTGATTGATAGTGCCCTTTATACTATCTCCAAACCATATAACAGTTACAAGAAAAACAAACCTTTTAGGAGAAAAACTCCACCCATCAGGACCTGGCTCATACGGGGGTACGTTCCTGCTGAAGGCCAACCGGGTAGAATCTTTAGTTATTTCAGGACAACTAAAGTTTTAGGGTCACATTAATCATCCCTAACTATAATCTTGATCCAAAACAAAGGTTTTAAGCTTATTCTTAAGGTTGTGAAGGCATCTGTTCTTGAAAACTCCATGTCCACCAGGGCAAAGAAGACTTTATATAAACCACACTGAAAAAGAAGTGTTGAAATATTTAAGAAGATTAAAGAAAACTTCACAAACACTAGACTGAAGAAGACTCCTTGTACACCGTACTGAATACTCCATAAGGTAGAACATTTCATTTCATACATTAGAGTAAACTAGAGTTCATATATATATATACCAGACTAAAGATAAATAATTAAATAAAAATGAAAAAATGTGTTGTTCAATTCAAAGTGCTTTATTAATTCCCATTGGGAAATTAATTGAAGTAGAATAGGTTTTTCAATTTTGATATTTATTGCTTCTTGCATATATTTTGTAGTAGCAGATTGGAAGAACTTTTTAAATGAAAAAAAATTATATTCCCCCTTTTATTCCTGTTTCTACTGAAAGCGATCCTAATTTTATTGGACTTACAAAGTGAAGAAATCGACAGCGGGGTAAATCTGTGCAATCCCATTGTTGAGGGTCTATTCTTTATGTTATTGTTTCTTTAAATGCATTCAGAATCTCTGTGTTGTGAGCACTGATCTTTCGAATGTACTGACAAAAATTAATCCTATGTTTTGATTTTAACCCTCAGAATGTCATAAAATAAATCTGACATGAGCTCTGAAATGTGAAAATCTTTGGATCAAACTGTAGGAACTGGGATAGATCAGTTAAATTTCCAAAGGTCAGCCGTTTGCTGGATTCTTTATTAAATTATATTTACACATTACACAAAATATATTATTTAGTTAAAATGTTGCTGTATGTGTGAATCGGGTAAAAAAAAATAGCGTTGAACCTGCAGAAGGAACTAATTTTAAATCATTGTTTCCGCTGAGCCTGTACATTGTGACAACCAGCGGAAGTAAACAAAAGTCTGACGGTTAGCGTCAGTTTTGTTAGGATAAATTTGGTTTATTGTTGTGTTCTTTGTGGTCTGATCAAAACATCTGGGTGTCTGATGTAATAATGTCTGCAGCTCGGTCTCTGAGAGAGTTTATCAGCGAGCGACTAACTGCTGCTGCTGAAGAAATCTTCACAGAGTTTGAAAAAACCATCGTCCAGTACGAAGAAAAGATCGACCGTCAGAGGAAACTGCTGGACATCACCTGGAAACCTCAGATACAACTACACAGAACCGGTAGGAACCCGCCAATAAACCTACACAGAACCGGTAGGAACCCGCCAATAAACCTACACAGAACCGGTAGGAACCCGCCAATAAATCTACACAGAACCGGTAGGAACCCGCCAATAAACCTACACAGAACCGGTAGGAACCCACCTATAACACTACACAGAACCGATAGGGACCCGCCAATGACACTACACGGAACTACTCGTTTTCCTGCTTTTAGTTAGTTTTAAGTTGGATAAAATAATAATTTTTTTTTCTCAAATCTGTTTAAAATTATGTAATTTCAATATCGAATCAAATTTTATTTTAGTCATAAATTAACAAGATCTTATTTTTTATTGTATATGAAGTTTTTATTTTATTAATTTAATTTTTAATAAATCGGCTAGTACTAACAGGGTAAATATATTCTACATAATATATATGTATTTATGTATGCATTTATTTCTGTGTGTGAATTTTTCTGTCATCGTTTTAAAATAGGTCAGGTCATCTTACAGTTGGAGGACCCAGGAACTTGAAATTAAAGACCCTCTCCACACACTACCCGTTAATGTGTAAGAGATGAGGGTCAGATCTGTTTCTCTTGAAGTCCACTATAATTTATTTGGTTTTTGTGGTGTTTAGGACCAGCTTTTCCTAACTGCACCACAGTGACAGTTTTTCCACCTCATCCCTGCGTGGTGATTCCTCTTCCACTGTGATGAGCAAAACCACTGTTGTGTCATCCACAGACTTTACAATAGCATTACTTGTGTGTGTGGTCGTACACTGGTGTGTGTAAAGAACCTGTAGCAGGTAGTCAATGACGTAGCACACATCCCTGTTGGGAGCTGGTGCTGAAGCTGGGTGATGGAGAAAGGTGGGGTCCGTCCTTGGACTCTCTGTGGACGATTGCTGAGAGACTCTTAATACAGAGGCAGGTAGGATGTGAGTGACTACGGTTGTTTAATTCTGTAGTCAGTCTGTTGGGGGTGATTGTGTTAAGGGCCAAGCTGAAATTAATGAAAAGAAGCCTGGCATAACTGTCCTTCTTTTGTAGGTGGGTGAGGGTTGGGTGGAGGGCTGTGGCTATAGCATCCTCTGTCTGTTTTCCCTGTATGCAAATTGGTGGGGGCCGAACGTTAGTGGAAGTCCTTGAATGATGTAGCTTCTGATCAGTTTCTCAAAGCACTTCATGATGACTGCTGCTGGTGGATTTATTTGGGACAGGGATGGTGGTTGAGGACTTCAGGCAGGGAGTGACGGTGGGCTGTGCTAAAGACAGGTTGAATGTTTTTGTAAATACCCTGTGAGTTGGTCTGCACAGTCCTTAAGCACCCTGCCAGTGATCAGATCCTGCTGCTTTCCTGGGGTTTACTTTCCTTACCATGCACCTCATGTCATGTTCCTCCACCCTGAAGAAGTGGTTGGAGTTGGCTGTTTCATCTGATGTATTCTGTTCAAAATGAGCGAGGAAACAATTCAGCTTCACAACCATCACCATCCACTACATTGGGTCTGGGTTTGTAGTTGGTGATGTTCTGGACCCCCAGCCAGGCCTGCCTCAAGTTGTTGCTATTAAGGTGTTCCTCAATTTGACTTTTGTAGTCCAGTTTGGCCTGTTTGATGTCTTATTTCAGGTTCGCCCCGGCTGCACTAAACAGTTTCAGGTTATCTGGCTGAAAGGCAACGTTCCCGTTCCTCAGCAAGCTCCTGACTTCTCTCTTCATCCAGGGTTTTTGTTGGGATACACCCAGGTGCATTTGTCAGTGGTGATGGTATCTGTATAGTGCCTGATGTTTAATAGTACAGATGTGGTGTACTCTCTCAAGATATGACTTGAGCCAAAATATTTACAGTTTACAATTATTTATTCTTTTTATTTTTTTCAACAAATCTGCTTTCGTTTGGCAGTTTTCGCACAAGTGAGTCTGGCATCACTGTGATTTCTTTCCCCTCAATGAAAGAAAGGGCATATTCTTGTATTAAATTGCAGAGGATAATGAGGTCATCTTGTCGTATTTAAGTCTTTTTTTTCCTTACTTTTGGATGAAGTATATGTGTATATGTGACTACCCAGCTCGTACTGCAGAAACATGTTTTCTCATATCAGAATACCCTTTTAAACACATTTATAAACTTTTACTCTATTTATCCCTTCAGTTCTCCAACAACCTTTTAACTGTAAAGAGGAGGAGGATGGTCCTGACCAGCAGCTCTTTAACCAGGAAAGGAACTCCAGTCCGGTCCAGAAGGAAGCAGAACCTCCACAGATTAAAGAGGAACTTAAAGAAGGTCTGCTGGCACTGAAGCAGGAGACTGATATCATCATGGTGACTCCAACTTCTGATGAAAGTGACCACAATGAACCAGAACCAAACATGGACCATATCCTTTATCACAACTTTCTGGTAGCTGAGGAGCAGGACCACGAGGAAATGAACCATGAAGACTCAGAGTCAAGCAAAAATAAAGAACCAGAACCAAACAAGAGAAACAGAAGTGACAGTAATAATTTGAATAAGTCTCCCATCTCAGGGAATCGTCGTAATACTGACACAAAAAAGCAACCTCTGCCTCAACAAATCCACATAGGCGAGAGGCCTTACACTTGTAAAATGTGTCATAAAAAATTCACACAAAAGTACAGCTTGTTGGTCCACATGAGAACCCATACAGGAGAGAAGCCATATTCATGTACAATTTGTCACAAAACCTTTACACAAAAAGCTAATTTAATTTGCCACACCAGAACGCACACAGGAGAAAAGCCGTATTCCTGTAGATATTGTGGTAATAGTTTCACCCAACATCATCATCTGACTGATCACATGAGGATTCACACAGGAGAGAAACCATATTCTTGTCAGACCTGTGGCAAATGTTTCTCGCGTCTTTTCAGTCTGAATTTTCATTTGAAGAAGTCATGCAGGTGAAAAATTGTACACAAAAACTGACATGAGAAAAGGTTGAAAACCACTTCTCCTCTGAGAAAGCTCGTAAAACCCTAACTTAACACTATAATGTAAACTATGTTACCAGGAAAGACTATATGTCCTGTCCTGTCTGAAATACACGAGGTGAAACCTTTTTCAGGTCCTACAGTTCCTCTACTGACCACTAGGGTCTGGATTCAACAGTGAGTCAGCTTTCATTAACCTTGGTGAAAATGTGCAACTTTACAGCAGAAATGAACAGATTCCCAATTAAAGAGAAAACTCAACACTAATGACTGAAATAAGTTTGTTTGTATTTATTATTACATTTGTGAGTTAAAGTTATGAAGTGGCCATGGTTTTTTCTTTCTTTAATGAAAGGGTGCTTACATATTTCTCACAGCAGTCTTGGTTTACATAACCTGTCAGTTTTTTTTAATGGCTTTGTGTTAATTGGACAAATTTGGATTGAGTAAAATTGTATTCTTGATGTGCTTTGAGGTGACATTTGCTGCGATTTGGCGCTATACAAATAAAGTTGAATTAAATTGAATAATTATTCATGCGTTATAAGGGCGTATTAATCTGATCCAAAAGATTTTTATTGGCAAACTAATCTGGCTTTGACGCTTTGACAATTAAAAATAGATTTTTTAAAAGTAGTACTGTAATACCACTTCCTAAAAAACTATATGTTTACATATCAAACAAATAATACAGAATAAATTGTGGTTATATTAGTCACATGTGATTATAGTTCTCAGGTGATGATGAAGATGAAGGGTGGGGGTTGTTGGAGGAATGCCTAATTATTGATGGTTCAGGTATTGATGGATGTCCTTTTGTGCTTCAGCTTGGCTCTCAAGGACCCCTCCCACCTGTCCCCACTCATCCCACCTGTCCCCACTCATCCCACCTGCCCCCACTCATCCCACCTGTCCCCACTCATCCCACCTGTCTCCACTCATCCCACCTGTCCCCACTCATCCCACCTGTCTCCACTCATCCCACCTGTCCCCACTCATCCCACCTGTCCCTACTCATCCCACCTGTCCATGCTGTCCCATTTGATTTAAAACATTTATGTAATGAGTAGCTCTGCTCATGGTGGCAACCATGTAGTTCTGCAGTAGTTCTTGATTGTTACTATTGTCCCTTTTGTCTTTTACCACCTACTAAAGGTTTTACAGCATGTAAACAACAAATAAGTTGTTTACAAGCCAGAGCAGCTGATCAAGCTTTCAAGAAGTCAAATTATACCCAGACGGAGACCCTCATGAGTTAAAGAGTAGGTTGAGAGCAGAGCTCTGTGTGTATATCAACATGTGTAATGTATGTATATTTATTTATAAATACATAGATTCATACTTGTGTTGACATTATTATGTTTTATGCAAGCTGCAGATCCACCTTTCAACACATTTCTAGCCGTCACTGGTGATTTCAACCACGTCTCTCTCTGCCACATTTCCAACGTTTCAACAGTTTGTCGAGTGTTTTACCAGAGGAAAACATTTGATGTTTTCATAAAACAAATCCGAGATGCTTACACCTCCTCCGTATGACCTGCTGTCAGCAAGGCGGATCATAATGTGGTGTCTCTCTCCTCCACTCACAAACCCATCATCCAGAGAAAACCTGTGACCAAAAGGACTGTGAGGAGGTGGTCACAAGAAGCTGAAGGCTGCGAGGCTGCAGACTGGGATGCCCTCTGTGATCCACATGGAGATGATATCAGTGCCGTGACTGACTACATCAGCTTCTGTGTGGACATCATCATCCCCACCAGAACAGTGAGGTGTTTTCCCAATAATAAACCCGGGATCACCAGTGATCTGAAAGATCTCCTCAACAAGAAAAAATTAGCCTTCAGGGAGGGAGACAGAATTATTGAGGTCAGTAAAAAAACAACTGAAAGTCAAGATCAGAGACAACGAGGAGGCGTACAGGAGGAACCTGGAGGACAAGACCCAGCAGACTTTGATGGAGATAGATTTAATATTAGATGGAGTTTATAGTATGAAACAAAAATGGCGTTTTTACTCAAACACATACCTATGAATAGTAAAATAAGCGACTGGTGATTTTGAAATGAACCCTTAAAATATATATACATATATAAAATATAACATTGTTTCTTTGTATGTTTGTTCACGGATCATGTTTTGGGGGTCTGAGAAACTCTTCAAGGTAACAGATGTGTAACAGATGGTGAATAATGTTTGGTTCAGACATCTTTAAATAGAGACTTCCCAGATAAAAGAACTGAGGCTCTGGTCCGCAGGACATGCACAGAAGAGGAAAAGAAGGGCCAGATAAGCACAACAAACTACAAGAACAATGGACCACAATTAAGTTTATGGGATATTGTTAATAAATGAGGGTTGAGGTGAAGAAGAGACAAAGAAGGCAAAGAGAAACAGAGAAGGCAAAGAGAAACAGAGGAGGTGAAAGGCACCACTCAGTGGATCATGTTGGTGCCCCCCTGCAGCAGAGGCCTATAACAGCATATCTACACCGAAGCTATGTTTAAGATGAGCTGCTCTAATCTGGTCCTGTAACTGCAGCTTTGACTACTGGGCCTGACACATTAAGGTACTAAATGTACACTAACTATATGCTTTATTAAACAGAAATGTTTGAAGTTTAGTTTTAAAGGTGGAGGTGGTATCAGCCTCCTTAACCCAAACTGGAAGTTGGTTCCAGAGTGATGGTGCCTGATAACAGAAAGCCCGTCCTCCAGATCTACATCTGGATCTTCTAGGAACTACGAGTAAACCTGCACCCTGAGAACGGAGAGCTCTATTAGGAACATACGGTACTATCAGGTCTTGCAAATATCGCGGCGCTAGGCCATTTTGGACTTTATATGCCAGTAATAAAATTTTGAATTGGATTCTAAGTTTTACGGGGAGCCAATGGAGGGAAGCTAAAACTGGAGAGACGTGGTCTCTCTTGTTGATTCCTGTCAGCACTCGCGCTGCTGCATTTTGGATCAGCTGGAGGATCTTCAGAAAATCACTTGGACATCCAGCCAACAACACGTTACAGTAATCTAGTCTAGAAGATACGAACGCGTGAATTAGTTTTCCCCTCCTCTGAACGACTAAGTTCTGCATTTGAGTTTGTTCCTGTTCTGGTTTGTTCCTGTTCTGGTTTGTTCCTGTTCTGGATTAAGCTTATCATAACAATCTGTAAGGTTATTTTAAAAAAAAACAAAAAACAAAAAAAAAACTGTTAACTTCTTAACTCTGACCAACTGCTTTGACATCTTCCAGTCTAGTTTTTGTGCTTACCACAGCACTGAGACTGCCCTTGTCAAGGTGTTAAATGACATCCACATAAATAGCGACAGTGCTGGTATTATTGAACCTTTAGCCCAGCTTTTGACACAGTTGACCATGATATATTACTAGAGCACCTGGAGAATTGGGTCTGACTTTTTTGGCTTGGTACTTGACTGGTTTGAGTCTTACTTGAAGGTTCTATTCTAGGACCCCTCCTGTTGAACATCTACATGCTCCTGCTAGCTTACATAATAAACAAGATAAGCTAACATAATATCCAAATGACCCACAACTTTACATTCCAATGTCGACAGGTGACAGGTTTTTGGGGGTCTTTTTTAGGGCTGTTAACAGATAATTTTTTTATCACATTAAGTCACATGTCCATTGTTGATTCATGATTAATTGCAAATTAGTCACAATTTTATTCGCAAATTTTTTTGCTGTTCTAAATGCACCTTACCTCTTTTCCTCTGTGTCCAAAATTTTGGACTCCTACGTTGTACCATATTCAGGAGGTTAACTAAACAAAGCAGCCTTTTGGTTTCTGCTAAGTGCTGTAAAGGATAACATGGTCTGGAGGACGGTGTAGGTTTACGTTTATTAGACAAGAACATATACATCAACAAGACAGTGTACAAGCACTATCAAAATAAAGTCTGTTGTCATATATAAGCGTCATCGTCTTTCTATCAGTACCTGGTATGCTGGTCTCAGCTCCAAATGCCCAAGCCGATCAATTTTTTTCTTTTTTTTTTCTGTCCCAGTCCAGCCCTGGGACTGGGAGCTGCTTACACAATAGTTGACCTTGGTTTGATTCCCAACCAATGCAAGAAACCCCCATGAAACCATAAATGACATGTAGAGGCAGGGACGTGTCTCTTGCTTGTTCTTCAGGTGTATTTGTGTCTCTGGGGCTGAACGCTTATCTCATCAACATCACCTGCATCTACCTGTAAATCCTGGTGTTTGTTGCAGAGAGATGGTGAAGCAGGATGATATTTCTGTTCACTGGTCAAACTTTTATCATCATATCATCCAGTTCCCTAAATCTATGAAATAAAGTGTCCGTATGAAAGTATATTTTCTACTTGAGTCTATTCCAGTTGTCTTTGGGAATGATGTGGTAAGCTGCTGGACCTCCACCAATAAGCAGAGCTTCACTCATAAAGACCTCATGTTTCCTGCACTGGCTGGGAATCAAACCCAGGTCGACTGCTTGGGAAGCAGCCATTCTGACCACTGTACCACCAATGCTCCTGTAAATTTGCTGATAGGCTAAAAGTTTCAACATCATAATCAAACTGAGTCAGATTCCTGAAAGTAAGAAAGGATTAACTGTTGTTGGCAGAACTTGAACCTGAGCAGGGATTCCCCAATGGATTTCTAGCACAGCACCATATCCACTGATCCACAACATCCTGCCTGGATCAGTGGTCCAACTATACCTACTAGAAGGATGTCTTTGGTCTTCCACCAGTCAGGTCTTCGTCCACGACAAGCAATGATGAGGACGTCTTAGCCACCCACAAGTTCTGCTTCTTCTTCTCTTTTTCAGTAGGAGGAAATAGACCTGTTCGATTTCCTGCCCTCTTGATATTTCAAAAATGTTCCTTTTTTCAGAACAAGGTGTTTGAAAAGAAGTGCCAAAGCATCCAGCACCTGGTATTCCCAGGAAGTCTCCCATCCAAGTACAAACCAGATCCGCTGCTTAGTTTTCAACGTTATTTCTGCATTTGATTGTACATTGGTCTAAAATGCTTCATTCAGAGTGATATAAATAAATTACAAAAGCCCTGTAAACATTTAACTTAAATTTTAAACAAGGTGACAGAGCACTATTTGAGTTGTTCTTTCTTTCAACTGCACAGTTTGACTTTTTACTTTCTAGAATTCTTTTTGAAACTTACAAAAGAAAAACATATAGATCATATGTTGTAACTGACGGTGTTTATTTAAGTTGTTTTATCATCTCATAACACAGTAATATACTAACTGCCATCCATTTTTGAATGTAAATTAAGTCAATATATAATTTATATAAGAATAATAATATATATATATATATATATATATTTCTTTTTTTCAATTAATTTCTTTTTTCCAGATTGAAATTGTGATGAGGTTGTTTTTCTTTGTAAAAAATGCAATTATTTTTAGGTAAGTTCATACTTTCTATATTTAACCAATTACTAATCAATGGCATTAACCTGAAAACTAATTCTGTTTCTCTTTATTGAATGTATTTCAGACTGTGTGGACGGTTGTTTTGATGGATGTGGAACCACATGAATATCTTTGATTAAAGTAAGTTGATTGTTTTCTTGTCTTATTTTCTAGTCTTTACAGATTGCAAACTGCAAGAAGGATGTTTTCTGGTGGATGTGAAACCTCTTGACAATCTCTCATTAAGGTATGTTGGTCATTTAGTGTATTAGTTTTTTGCATCAAATTCATTTTATTTGAGTTGTTCTTTCTTTCAACTGCAATTTTTGTGGTTTTGTTTTTCTAGATTTCCATTTGAAGCCTACAAAAGAAAAACATGAAGAAATATTGATGGTGTTTAGGTTAGTCAGTCATTTCCTTTTTTATCATGTCATAACACATAAGGAGGTCCAGGGATGCTGGAGTTAACCCCACATGAGGAGGTCCAGGGATGCTGGGGCAGACATTTGTTGACAGCTTCCAACAAGTTCTTGCGGTTCTCCCCTTGTGTTCTGTGTCAGAACATGCAGTCCCCTGCATCAACTGACAGTTCTTCTACATTGTCCTCAATGGTTTTCAGAAAGACACAATAAAAGTCATGTTTCCATGACACTTTTTCACAAAAGAGAAGAGAAACTGAATTTGTGATAGAGGTAGTGTTGCTGGTGTTTCCATGAACTGTTTGTTTTTATGAGTGTAACTTTGCCAGTTCTCTTTAAAACAATAGAGAAGATCTCAGCTTTGAAAAACATGGACAAAAACATCAACTGCATTGTATTAATTAGATTAACAACTGGAACTAGAGTTTGACTTTAGATTAACAACTACGTTAAATCCAACACTGCCAGAGACGTGCAAATGTAGAAAATGTGTTTCCATGATACTTTTGATGATAAACTGGATTATAAACTGCCCTGAAAATCCACCTCATGAAAGTGTACAAAGGTTTTTGTGATATCTGGCAGTTTTTTCAATAACAGAAGTTTCCATTATAGGTTTTCCTTTGTGATTTTTGAGTTTCTGTCAAACATAAGGACAATGGAAACACGACTAATGAAGAGGATCTCCATCCAACTCCTGGATCTCTCTTTTTGGTAAATAGGAGGTGTTCAAGTGTTGCGGACCAAGAACTGCGGATCAACAAGACTAAACTTAACTTTGCAGCCACCTATAGTGGTTGTGAAGACTCCAGGTATCTGCACAGAGTCAGAAACAGCTCTGGTTTTTTCACTGTCCTGGTATCCAGGAACCCACATTAGAATTAACAAAAGCTTTTTAACTGGAGTCAGTGTCATTGAAAGTCTTCCTGGAGTGTAGACTTGGGAAGTGGCTCTACTACACGTGCTCACAAGTTGAAAATCTTATCTCTAGAAATCTGGCTGATATTATTAGAGCCTCCCCCTGACAATCCAGGGTCCAGGCCGGGATGCAGAGCTGCAGTCTTACACGCTTCTCTGCTGCTTCTCGAGGACTATCGCCTGCCAATAAAAAGGTAGAAGTAAATGATGTAATCGGAGATTCTAATGAGGTGCCAAGTAAAATAGATTTAGTATCGATTCCCCGTCCTCCAAATGTTCACCAAGCGCGATGTAATAGAGGCGTTAATCAAAATAACCTCGTAAAAATAAAAACAAATACGCATTTAGTGCGAACTAAAGACCAAAAAATTAGATGCGGATTACTAAATATACGATCTTTAAGCTCCAAGTCTCTATTAGTAAACGATCTAATTACTGAGACCCGGAGTGACATTTTCTGCCTAACAGAAACGTGGCTCCAAGAGGAAGAGTTTGTTAGTTTAAATGAATCGACCCGTCCGGTTACGTTAATTATCATATTCCTCGAATCACAGGTCGAGGTGGAGGAGTAGCGGCGATCTACGACTCCAGTCTCACAATAAAATCCAAACCTAAATGCGATTATAATACGTTTGAAAGCCTCACGCTCAGCTTAAAACTGCCGAGCTGGAAATCAGAGAAGCCAGTCTTGTTGGTGGTAGTTTACCGGCCTCCTGCTGGAGCTTATCTGGAGTTTCTGTCTGAGTTCTCAGATTTCTTATCTAGTTTATTGATCAGTACAGATAAAGTCATCATAGTGGGCGACTTTAACATTCCTATGGATGTTGACAACGACAGTCTTAAGTTGGCTTTTGATTCTCTTCTAGAATCGATGGGGATTTTACAAAAAGTTAACGAACCAACGCATTGTCTTAATCATACTCTTGATCTGGTCCTCGTCTACGGTGTAGAACTTGATAATCTGTTAGTGTCGCATGTAAACTCCCTCCTATCCGACCACTATTTAATAACGTTTGAATTCAACATTGTCAACGTTACGCATAATAGGAGGAATTACTTTAGCAGGTGTCTATCCGATAAAGCTATCACTAAATTTAGGGAGGCCATTGCTCTTCATCTTCTTACAGTGGAACATAGTGAAGCAGTTGAGGGCTGTGACCTCGGTTCTACCTCTGCAGACGTTGATTTCCTTGTTGGTACCACTGCAGATGTGTTGCACTCAGCTTTAGATGCAGTTGCTCCTTTGAGAAAGAGGGTCTCTAACCATAGGAGCTTAACTCCCTGGTTTAACTCACATATTCGTATGTTAAAACAGAAAGTGCGTAAAATGGAAAGAAAGTGGTTCTCTTGTAGATCTGTAGATATTTATTATGCATGGAAAGATAGTCTAATAGTGTATAAAAAAGCGCTGCGCAAAGCTAGAACAGCCTATTATTCAGTGTTAATAGAGGATAATCAGAGTCAGAGTCAAGTTTATTGTCAATTCTACCACATGTGAGATACATACAGAGAATCGAAATTACGTTACTCTCAAACCCTCGGTGCTACACAATAAATACATTTTAAATACAAAGTGCAAGTTAAAAAGAGACAAGAAACAAGTTGTGACATGACAACAACAGTTTTTCGGTTTGATTAAAGGGACATGGTGCAAAGCAGGCGGTCCAGTGTAACCGGTCGCTTTCTGCGTTGTGCTGGTTAATTATATGGCGTGACACAGCGTTAACTATTGGAGAGAAGCCTCCCTTTATTCCTGGGAACAAACAAACAGAAAAACAACACGCTGTGATCCTGCCCACTCCAGTTCCTATGCAAACAAAACAAACCAAAACTTAAGCTCAAACAGTAAATCCCCCAATTATCTCTCCTAACCCATCCATACCCCGTAACCATCACAGCACAAGTTATACATATAGGTTGTTGTGATTATACATGTAAAAATGAACACCAAAAGGGACAATAAACAATAGGATGGATTGGGATAACAAAATGATTTAAGGATGATAGAACCCACCTCTCTAACAGGAGGTCATACAAAAGGGAAGGGGAACAGTTGCCCCTGGAATATATAGGAGGGTCAAAAGAAGAAGAAGAAGGAAGGCGGAGCCATGACTTGGAGTGTAATGCAGCAGTGTGTTAGAGATCCCTCAGGTATGATAACACTTGAACAGATTTGGTGCTATTATAAAATAAGATATAAGTTATCCCGGTTACACCAGTTCTGCCGAAAGTGCCTGGTGCAGATACTGAGATCAGAGTGAGTGAGGGGGGGGCAAGGCGGGAAACGGTGGAAGAGAAGGGAGAGTGTTCAGCGTCCTGACGGCCTGGTGGACGAAGCTGTCCTTCAGTCGGCTGGTTCTGGCCCGGAGGGTCCGCAGCCTCCTCCCTGATGGCAGCAGACTGAAGAGGCTGTGTGACGGGTGGGTGGGGTTTCTCACAATGCTGAGGGCTTTGGAGTCAGACGGGTCTGTAAATGTCCTGAAGTGAGGGGAGAGAGACACCAACGATCTTCTCAGCTGCTCTCACGACGCGTTGGAGAGACTTGCGGCAGGTTGCGGTGCAGGATCCGTACCACACGGTGATGCAGCTGGTCAGAATGCTCTCGATGGTGCCTCTGTAGAAGGTGTACCTGATGGGGGCCGGGGCTCTGGCTCTTCGCAGTTTGCGGAGGAAGTAGAGACGCTGCTGTGCCTTCTTGGCGAGTGATGCAGTGTTAACAGTCCAGGAGAGGTCCTCTGAGATGTGACACCCAGGAACTTGGTGCTGCTCACCCTCTCCACAGCAGCACCGTTGATGGTCAGAGGAGCATGCTGGGGGTGTTGTCTCCTGAAGTCAGCAACAATCTCCTTGGTCTTCTCCACGTTCAGGGAGAGATTGTTGTCGCTGCACCACTCAGCCAGGCGGCTCACTTCGCTCCTGTAGTTTGACTCATCGTTGTTGTTGATGAGACCCACCACAGTCGTGTCGTCCGCAAACTTTACGAAGAGG